>JANAVB010040619.1:23901361-23968861 GCA_029216955.1 Iris pallida
CGTACGGAGTTTGTTTCCCTCGTGGCAGGAGCGGCAGATTCTGTCGCATCTTCTTCAGTGCTGCCAGCTACACTCCCGTTGACGCCGGCTTCTTCGGAGGCTCTGGACGAGGTGTCGCAGGATGTGGTCGACAGCTTCTACCGCCATTTAAAGAGGGGCGTAGATGCTGCCGTAGAACGGGGGACCCCTTTTTCTCTGTCCCTGCGGTGTGCTCGTGGTCAGATTGAAACTTTGAAGACTCTTCCTGGGGTGGGGTTGGCTGCGCTCCTGGAGCCCAAGTTGGCAGAGGCTGATCAGCTCGTAACCCGATTGCTGGTGTTACGGCAGGCTGACTTGCCTGCTGCGATTGAACGGAAGCGAGGCTTCCTTATTGCCGCTCGGGATAGGATAAAGCTCGTTCGAGACACTGTCGGGCCAGTTGTGAAGGGGGACCTTGACAAGCTTTCCGTTTCATACGACAGGCTGGGTCGTCGAAGTCACGCTTGTAGGGCTCGGGAGGAGGCTGCTTCTCGTGGAATAGCTGACACGAAGGAGCGGATTCTCGCACTTCAGAAGGAATTGGCCTTCCTAGAGTCGGAGCTGAGGGCTGCTCATGCGAACAGGAGTCAATTGTTCAGGAGGCGAGAAGGTTTCCCGATCTTCTGTTAACCTGGAGCGGGCTTTCAAGAAATTTGAGGACAACAGGCAAGCTCACGCTCATCTGGAGGACGAGGCGGCACTGACCCAAGAGGTGGAGCGTCGAGCTAGACAGAGGTTTGAGCGGTCGGTTGCCTTGCTGACGGACCGTCTCACGACGCTATGTGCCCCGAAGCAGTGATCGGTTTTCTGTTTTCTTTTGCTCCTTTTTTCCTTTCTTTTTTTTTGTCAAGGGATATGATCCCAGATGATGTAGTACTTTAAATTTTGAATAAATGAGCATGTTTCGACTCATCTTCTCTTTCTTGTACTTGTGGTGTTTGTGGAATTGGACCTGTTGGAGGATATTTGTGGACCTGTTACCCTAGGCGTACCTTGGTTTTAGGTACGGATAACAAGTTTGGTCAGGATATCCGAAACAGCCATGGCAAAGTGGTCATGGGTACTCTCGGTATTGGGAAAAAGGAATGCCGTAGAGCGGCTGGGCTCCTGGGGCATGATGAGATGGTGGATTTATGCTAAGAAACTTAGCAGAGGATATTTGTGGGCCTATTATCCTTGGCGTACCCTGGTTTAGGATACGGATAATAGGATAAAAGGAAACCAACATATTTGCTCAGAGATTATGAGGACATGGCAATCATGAGGGTTTTATCGTAGAATTTTCCTGCTTAGAGGTAATGAGGACCTGGCAGGAGTGACTTCACGGGAGATATTTGTGGTCAACAGAGGATATTTGTGGTCAACAGAGGACATTTGTGGTCAACAGAGGACATTTGTGGTCAACAGAGGACATTTGTGGACCTATTATCCTTGTCGTACTCCGTTATAGGTACAGATAATAGGTTGAAAAGGGAACCAACATACTTACTCAGAGGTAATGAGGACATGGCAAGTATGAAGGTTTCTTCTACGGAGCCTTCCCACTCAGAGGTAATGAGGACATGGTAGGAGTAGGCTCAATGAAGAGGGGGTACATAAAATGACTCAGAGGTAATGAGGTCATGGCCGTTTTAGAAATTTGTGGATCGCTTACCCTTTTTTGTGCACTGGAAGTGCGGGTAGTGGATCATGAGGGGGGATCTCTTCCAGGAAGAAAGTTCAGAGGTATGCTCATACATGACTTACTATCTGAAAGAGTGATCGGAATGTGAGTTCAGAGGCACCAGCGGGTACATGACTCGATATTGTGAAAGTGTGAGTTCAATGGCACCAGCGGGCACATGACTTGATAATCTGGGATGTTTGTGGATATGAGTTCAGCGGTACCAGCGGGTACATGACTCTAGAATATAGAGAATGGTGAGTGTGAGTTCAGCAGTACCAACGGGCACGTGACTCGAATGATTGGAAAATGTAGAAATGAGTTCAGAGGTACCAGCAGGCACGTGACTCGAATGATTGTAAAATGTGGGGAATGAGTTCAGAGGTACCAGCAAGCACGTGACTGAATGATTATAAAATGCGGGGAATGAGTTCAGAGGTACTAGCAGGTACATGACTCTTATGTATGGAACCAGAACGTAAGTTCAGTGGTACAGGGAGGTACATGACTCGACACTCTGAGATGTCTTGAGGATTTTGTTTCAGACATAATACTTCTTCAGAAACTTGCCGTTGATGGGTAACATGAGCAAGTCTCCATTTTGCTTTGCGAGGCGGTAGGCACCGTTGGAGAATATGGCTTCGATGATGAACGGGCCTTTCCATTTTGGTTGGAATTTACCGGCATTTTATGCTCAGGACCATCGGCCTCCGAACTGCCAGAACGAGATCGCCTACTTGGAATGTTCTGACCTTGACCTTCTTGTTGAAAGCTCCGGAGATTCTGGCCTGATATAGTTCGTTCGCTATTGAGCTAACAGGCATTTCTCGTCTAGGGCCTCCAATTCCTGTAGTCGACGATGGTGGTTTTCGTCTGCCGTCAACTGATATGTGAGGGCGACGCGGAGTGAGGGGATCTGAGTCTCTAATGGGAGGACTGCCTCGCTCCCGTACACCAGGGAAAATGGTGTATTCCCGGTGGCTATTCGAACTGTGGTGCGATACGCCTATAAGCATTCGCCGAGCTTCTCGTTCCAGTCGTGCTTGTTAGAGGACACAAATTTCTTGAGTAGCTTGATTATAGTTTTATTGAATGCTTCTGCTAACCCGTTGGCTGCTGGGTTGCAGGGTGTCGAAGCAATGTTCTGAATTCGGTGCTTGTCGCAGAACCGATAAAATGCGTGGCTTGCAAACTGTGGCCCGTTGTCGTGAATGATCCTTCGGGGCAGTCCAAAGCGGTAGATGACATGATGCTTGAGGAAGCTGATCACGTTTGAAGTTTTCATCTCTGCCAATGGGATGGCTTCCGCCCATTTGGAGAAGTAATCGGTGATTGCGAGTATGAATCGGTGTCATCTGGACGAAGGCGGGGTAATTGGGCCGACGATGTCCATACCCCATGCTTCGAATGGCCAAGAGGCACAGTCGGATGTAGGAATTCAGATGGCTGGTGGATGAAGTCGGCATGGATTTGGCAGGCTTTGCACTTTTGTGCATCTATTGCGTCTGCAACCATCGTGGGCCAGTAATAGCCCATTCGGCGAAGCGGTCTTGCAGTTTTGGGCCAGGTTGATGGGCTCCGCAGACACCATCATGGGCCTCGCGCACGGCTTCCTTGGCTTCTGTATTTGATAGACACCGAAGCAGTAAACCATTATAGGATCGGCGATACAGCATTTTCGTCTCCGTATCGTAGAAAAATCTGAGAGAACGTCTTCTGGTAGAAGTAGCTTCCTTCGATTCTCTGGCAGGATGTCGTATACTACGAAGTCGATGAACGGCTGTCTCCAGTCTGGTACTTCGTCGACTGAAAGGACGGAGTAGCTTTCCATGCATTGAACGTCATCCTTAGGACAGACCAGTTCACGGCCTATTATGTCGACCTGATGACGAGCGTAATTTGGCACAGCTAGGGAAGCGGCCAAACCAGCTAGGGCATCGGCCTCGATGTTCTGGAGTCTGGGAATATGTTCTATGAAAATCCTCCCAGAGAGATGATGTCGATTGCTATTCGATGATACGGAATTATGTCTTCGTGGCGGACCTCGTACGACCCCCGAATCTGATTGACGATTAACTGCGAGTCGCCGTATGCTTCAAGATACTCTACCCAGCTCTTTTGTAAGTCGGAGGCTAATGACCAAGGTATTATACTCGGCCATATTATTTGAACAGGGCTCTGTGAGTGAGTAGGCCAGTTGATCACTACGCCGGAGGGAGAAATCAGCACCACTCCAACTCCAGAAACGATGTTGCCTTTGGGTCCAGTTCTCGAAGCACCGTCGAAGAACATTCGCCATATGGCATCATGGAAGACTGCATTTGAACTGGTGACCTCGTCCGGTATCTCTTCATATACCCTAGTCGTCTCCGAACCTGGATGGGCTGCTAAAAAGTCTGCCAGAGCCTGGCCTTTAACAGCCTTTTGCGGGACGAAGATCATGTGGTATGGTGATAGTAATATCGCCCAGGTAGCAAGGCGAGAGCTGAGTGCCCCCGGTTTGGTCATGAGGACCCTGAGGGGTTGATCCGCGATATCAAGTTTGTCCCGATGGTTTGTCCCGTGACGTAGTGTCGCGTCTTCTGCATGCGAACACGAGAGCAAGGCATTCCTTCTCTACGGCCGTGTATCGGTATTCTGGCCCAATCATCTTGCGACTGAGGTAGATATAGCTTGTTCGTGGCCCGCATCATTGTTCTGTGTCAATAGGGCACCAAGAGAATGTTCCATAGCTCGCACATAGAGCAGGAATGGCTTCCCAACAGGAGCTACCAGGACTGGAGGATTCGAAAATATTCTTTGATGCTGTTGAAAGCGCGCTGGCATTCCTCATCCCATACGAAGGAGACTCCCTTCTTCATGTGACGGGTAAATGATTGACATCGTCCGGAGAGATTAGAGATGAATCTCCTGATGTAAGCCAGCCTGCCTTGGAGGCCTCGGAGTTTACGGAGATTTCTCGGGGGACCCATCTCCATGATTGCCTTTGTTTTCTCAGGGTCATATGAATGCCTGAGAAGTAATGACGAAACCCAAGAATTTCTCGCTGGAGACTCCCAAGAATGATTTCGTAGGGTTCATCTTTAAATTGTGTGCTCGCATTAGGTCGAACACTGTCCTGAGATCTTGCAGATGATCTTCCTTCAACGGCTTTTGACGGCGATGTCGTCGACGTAGCACTCCACTGTTGTGCAAGTGGTCTCTAAAGATGACGCTCATAGCTCTCTGGTAAGTGGCGCCAGCATTCTTAAACCGAAAGGCATAACGGTGTAGCAATATGTACCAATCGACGTTAAATGATGTGCTTCTCGTCATCAGGGAACATCTTGATCTGGTTGTATCCTGAGAAGCCATCCATGAAGGACATACGTTCGAAGCCGCAGGTATTATCGATCATAATATCTGTGATAGGGAGAGGGAATTCATCTTTAGGGCATGCCTCATTCAGATTCCGGAAGTCAATGCATATTCGGATCTTCCCGTTCTTCTTGAGAACTGGTACGATATTGGCTACCCAGTCTGGATGCTGCTCTTCGCGAATGAAGTCGCTGGCTATCAAGTTTGTTGACCTCGACTTCAATAGCATTCATAACATCGGGACGAAACCGTCGTTGCTGTTGCTTGACAGATTTTACATCTGGACGAATATTGAGTTTGTGGAGTGCGATCTCGGGGTCCAATCCTGGCATATCTTCATAGCTCCAGGCGAACACATCGATATATTCTTTGACGAGTTGGAGCAGCGACTCTTGCACTTTATCTGTCACACTCTGGCTGATGAAGATTGGTTTCGGGGAGGCTTCATCACCAAGATTAACATGTATGACCTCATCTTCAGTAGGAGGTTCTCTTTGCTCGAAACGCTTTTCCTATTGTTCATCTAGGTTGGACCCACGGCTCTAGCTCGAGGATTTTCGGAATGTCTTCATCTTCTTCGTAAGCATCGGCGAATGCCATTGACTGACAGGACTTGTCTGATACGTCTCCGATGCTGGTATCCGAGTCAGAAGTTGGTGACCCGGTCGCATGTGAATGCCAGTCACATTCTTCATCTGAACTTTCAGGGGTCGTTATGGGTGTCACATACCCTAATCCACATCGAGTCTTGCTATAGTAGTCCCGTGGTTTGCCAGCCGGGACCGGGGGCTTCAAAGGTAATCGTCGTCCTGTACCGTAGTTCAAACCCGTGTTGTTTCCAGATCATACCCTTGTTTCTGCATGAGATATTTAGATTAGGGGCTATAAAGATACAGAGGTAGTCTCCCGGCATCCGATCCAAGGTTGACTTCTTCTATGGTGAAGGGATGCGGATCGTCCTTCCGGCCGAAGATGATTGGATGGTCCCCTCCTTCGATTATTCGGTAAGCGTCTTCTGCTGGAGTAAGCTGGATTGTGGTACAGACATTTGTCATGTGTGTGTAGGTGAGTGCCTATACCGTGTCCATAGCGTATTGTACAAAGCTTATTAAGCTCGAGGTAGTTCAAAGATAGCCCTTTATTGATGAAGTAAGGTATCTTTTCTAAGGGGATTAATCATCTGCGGAGGGGACATCAGTGTGGGCAGCTACATACTTGGGTAGTTCCGGTTCCTCTTCGGCTACCCCCTATGTGAATGAAGACTGAGAGGACGACCTCGGGAGCCTGATCGTCAGCGGTTCAGTTGATGGAGCTGAGCGTGGGGTTGTTGGCAGACTAGCAACCCCCAGTTTGGTACTCGATGTGGGGCGAGGAGTGGCTGGTTCGCTAGAAGTGTCAGACCTTGCATCGGGGTGACGACCCTTCTTGGAAAGGCGTATCGTCAGTGGCTTGTCGGAGGGATTGAGCTTCTCCGTTTGGGACTGACCGACTCTCGGCAGTCTGATTGTCAGTAGTCCCGTTGTGGATCTTGGCACTTGGCCAAACCTTGGCAGCCGATTATCATCTGCTCTTCTTGTGCCGAGAGGCTGATCGCGTCCTTACGCAGAGTGGCGGTAAGGGGTACTGACTTGCCGATTTACGAGCTTGGAGGTGGATCATCAGAGACTCTTCTGATCCTGTGGTTGTTTCGGTACTAGCTTGTACATCTCCTTCACCAAGGTGCTTCTTTGACCTTTCGTACAGGCAGGAGTATGAGTAGTAAGATTCGACCCCTTTGAAGGGATCGATATCAGCAAATTTCGTCCTCACGAAGCCGTATTGTTGACATATTTGAAGCACTGGTACAGCGTGGAAGGCACGATCATATATCGTGTATCCACGGGCGCTCCAAGAGGATGTTGTAAGAAGTTTCTGCATCGATGACGTAACAGGTGACTTCGGATTGGAGGTCGCCAATTTGACACTTCAGACGAATCTTCCCAATAGGGTAGCTCCTGCCCGAATTGAACCCGCTGATGGCGGTGCTTGTAGGCGTCAGGCGATACATTGGGATAGGAGATGATGTAGCAGACCCTTCGGAATAATGCTTATGGAAGAGCCAGGATCAATGTGCATCCGATCCACCTTTACGTCGCCGATGTATCCAGTATAGTATAATGGGCGATCGTGCAGATTAGTTTTGATGAGCATGTCCTACGGAGTGAAGACGATGTTGGACATTGCTCCCGTACAGGCGTTGTCCTGGAGATCCACAGGTGAGTCCTCCCGGTGAGGTTGGATTGAGCCAGATAGGCATCGGCATTTTGGAGTGCTTCGCTCATGCAATACGAACGTCCTTAGAGAGCCTTAGGAGTTCGTACAGTACAACTTGGCCGGTGTGTTAACCAATTGCGCTAAGATGTCAAAGTTGTAGGGCCTCTCTAGCCCTTGGGCTCTCTTTTCGGAGGGATTTGTCGAAGCGAGTCTCCCTCGGCCTAGGCTTGCGGTCGTCGAAGGCTGAGCCGGTCCCGGAGCATCAGTTGTAGTGGGCTGATGATTTTCAGCTGGATTGTCAACCACAGGTTAGGATTGCTCCAGACCGCGTGACGACGGCTGTAGCTTCCTCGATGTTTGCCGAGATTGTGTGGCAGGATCTGATTTTTCCATTCTTTTTCTTATAGATTGAAGACGATGTGGGCGAGTCACTTCGATACCAAGTCTGGATGGATCCACATGACCTCCCCTCGTGATGTGGTGAGGTACTAGACCAGCAGCCTGATCTCGGGGAGGTGAAGATTGGTTATCTCCATTGTCGCCAGAGGGATGGGGACCACCCCGTCATGAGTTTCCATCGGAAGCTGCCGAATTGTCGGACACCATATTGGCTGCCACGATTACCTCTTCGAAATCGATGGCCAGAACGTTCGAATCGATGAGATTTTGGATGTACCGTTTCAGCTGGTAGCAGTCGTGTGTAGCATGATGGACATAGCGATGATAATGGCAGTACTTTGGATTCTCCATCTCTGCCGACCACGATTCCGTCTTGGTGGAGGAAGCTGAATTCTGTCCCCTTGTATGAGCATGTCCAAGATGGGCTTACGTGACCGTCTTCGAAGGAGTAAGTATTTGCGGTCATTGTTTGCCTGCTGACTTTGGCTGAGGTTTCTGTGCCGTGTCGGCCACCATAGCCTGCTTGCCCCTGCCGTCCCGATTGTTGGAGGGACTACCCCCATTGTCATTATTGGTGTTAGGACGCTTGCCCTTGTTCTCTCCGTCTGAGATGTGCAATCCCAGTTGGCGAGCCTTCTTCAGTCGTTCTTCTGGTGCTTGTGGCACTGATGATGAACGTCTTCCAATCCTTGAATTGACTTTCGCCCATCCAGAGACTGATTGTTAGGAGGAGTCTCTTTTGGCAAATCTCGATCAAGAAGGAATCTGGATTTCCAGAGGGCAGCTTCATGGCGGTTTGGCAGAACCGCTCGATGTAGTTCCTTGTCAGCTTTTTCTCCCCTTGGACGACGTCCATGAGGTGGACATGGTGATGTCCTGCCCTACTTCGTAGAATCTCTCCAAGAACATGCGCTTGAAGCCAGCGAAGGAGTGGATGCAGTTGTCCGGCAGGTTGCGATACCAGTCGAAGGCGACTCCTTCCAATGCCCCGATGAAAATCGTGTGAGAATTGCATCGTCATGGGGCAGATGTTCGGTGGTAACCTCAAAGTAAGTGATGTACCGACTTGCCGAGGTCTTGCCATCATAAGGATTATATTGAACGGCTTATATCTTGGTGGGAATGGAATATCCCTCCATGCAGCAGGGTACGGTTGCCGTATTCTGAGGTCTTGAGAGTTTTCTCGAGCGTGGAACATGGCTCGGAGCTCCTGGACTCTCTTCTTGCTTCGCGTACTTCGTCCACTGGGTGGGGGCCGTTGTTTCCGGTGGATTGTTGCCCGGGTTTGGTGCCGCCGAATTCGAGTCCGCATTGACTGTGGGACCCACGCTTGTTTGGCCAGGCGTACCTCCTTGCAGAGTTGGAAGGCTTTAATCTCGTCTACAGACTTGACCAAAGCAAGCAATATGGCTTCGAGACTGTCATGCGCTGGCGATCACTGGAACCACCTTGGTTGCTGTCTGTCATGAATACCGTCTTCACATGAGGAGAGATAGACGGAGCGGTGGAGAAGTGCCCTCCAACGTACCCCTGTAGTGAGAAGTCATCGGGGTATATGGGTATGTTCCCTTCTGATTCAGACTCGGAAGGAACAGTACCCCCAGCCTCCGAGTTCCCTCGTCTTGGGAGTTGTGGATGTCGTCGGGGACGTTGAGGTTTGCTGTATCTGATGGGAGAGTCGTCTCCCCTGGCTCGTCTTCTTGGAACATCGGATTGTTGTGGAGGCTCGGAGGGGCGCTACCCCAGCCCCAGCAACCCCCTGCATTATGGATGACGAGTCTCCCACTGTAGCAGATTTCTTCATAGAGCAAGTACCTTGGAAAACTCGGTGGTGGGCACCCGCTTAGACGACAGTCTTTTAGTCACAGTAGTTGAGATCTTCGGGCTGGGAACATTCGTCTTCTTCCCCCTTCCATCAGCGGAGACCTCCCGAGCAGAGTTGCAGGAGTCGACGGGTAGTGCCTCGTCTTCTGAAGATGGCTGTTGCAGTCTTTGAAAGACAACTGCCGGTCTTCTTGTATCGTCGTGCTTTTGCAGCAGCAGTTGACGATGGCTTGGGTTAATGACGTCCGTGGGAGGACTCTTTGCACCCCGATGCATCTTCTCTTTCCTTGCGTTTGTGGAGGATGGCCTCACGCAAGTCACTTGCTTTGTTGGCTTGGAATTCCGAGCACGAGTGTGTAGGCCTCCCGCCTGCTCCCTGATTCGAAGGTAGCTCGCATACTTGCCTTCGCTCGTTACTGGAGATGCTTGATGACTATCCCGTCCATTGGTCACAGGGGGCATGGTACGAGCAGCCTTATACAACTTTCCATTAGAGGCCCGCGTGACAATCAGCGAGACGCTCCGATAGTCAGAGGTTGGGTAGCTGACTGGGCTTGGTGGGCCCGTGCTGCCCTAGACTTCGTCCTTTTAGCACTTACGGTGCGTAATAGAAAGAGTCCAAGTTGGATACCACAGAGTCTTTATCATGCAAGAACCATCAGGGTCAGGACTGCATGAGAGACGGTCGAAGACTGATCGAGAGAAGTAGAACAGACGCTATGCGGCTAGGATTGGAAACGTACAGGCTGTCTGCATGCAGCTGTCTTTAGTTGACGGATGAGTTGTTTTTGCGACTAGGAGTCACGACCGTGCATGCTGGCCGTATGCGGTTGGCAACTGTGGTCGTATGGGTTTTCTGCAAACGATTGACTTCAGTAGCCGCATAAGTTTTATCCATGCGGTTGGCAACTGTAGCCGCATAAGCTATGCGGCTGACAGATGGCCGCGTGAGTTTTCTTCCTGAGGCTGGCGGATGTAACCGCATAGGCTTTCTCCATGCGGCTAGAACCCTTATGCGGCTCGAATCGCATAGAGTTCCTCTTTGCCCCTGCAAGTCCGCATCATAATATTTTTTTCTGCCGACTTGGGGACAGCAGAGTCGTCTATGATCTGAAGTGGGGCCGCGAGAGAGTCTTCTCCGCCTTCTTGAGCAACAGAGGGTATTTCTGCAAGAGCTTCAGTAGGAATGAAGGATCGGGGTCTCCACTCCTTGCGGGCCTTCTTTGTGCGGGCTCGCTTCTGGACCGGGCCAGCGCTCTTGTCGGAGAGCATTTCTTCGAATGCCTGTTGGTCGAACCGGGTGACCATCTTCTGTTGCATGGAGCCAAGCTTGGCTTCATTCGATTGCATCACCAACTCCTCAACCGTGGAGAAGTTTCTCCCCAGCAGAGTCGCATCGTGTTTGCCATAAATATAAAAGAGCAGAACAGTTTTATGGGAGGACTGGACTTTTACTTTACGTTACAAACTCGCTTGTACAAAGAAAGCCTAGGGACGAAAACTAGGTACAGCAATCTAAGTACAATTGTTTATTTTTGATTCTGGAGGGTGACGATAGAGGCTCGGGAAAGCGACGGCAGCTCTGTCTTACTCCTTGGACGATCGGACGTAGCCTTGCTCCTGTGACGAGATGGTTGGCGTTGATGAAGAAATGCTCTTCTTGCTCTCCTCGTATTGCTCTTCTGGCTTCTCTCTCTCTGGATTTATTTCTGTAGATTTTTCTCTCTGATTATTGGGGGAGTGTCTCTCTGTATGTGCGTATCTCTCTCTGTCCGTCTATATTTTACAAGGGAATGGCACCCTGCTATTTATAATAGTGGGGACATCATTAGGGTTTACAATGATTGCCCATTCTCAAAGTGGCGGCGGCCTGGTAATGATCAATCTGGACCATTAATCTTGAGCGTGAAGGATCTGGGCCATTAACGAGGATTATGCCAAATCATGTCAGTTATTAATGTTGATTGCAATAAATCCCATCATGATGATTTGCTGATATCCGCAAATCGAATGAATCAATTTAATTCATTCTCTTGCCACGTGTCCCAAATCATTAGGATCTGACCCAAAATTAGATTATCTTTAGGACACGTGTTTTGTCATCATTGTTGAGCCGCATGAGGAGCGTTCATATTTGGGCCGCATGAAGGTCGTCATGACCGAGCCGCATGAAAGGTTTCATGACCGAGCCGCATGAATAGTCTCTATACTCGAACGGTATAAAGGTCATCATGACCGTGCCGCATGAATAGTTCATGACCGAGCCGCATGGGGGTCTTCATGGTCGAGCTGTATGAGAGACTTCATGGCCGAGCTGTATGAGAGACTTCATGGCCGAGCTGCATGGGTTTATTTCACGACCGAGCCGCATGGAGGACCTTTCACGACCGAGCCGCATGGGGGACCTTCATGATCGAACCGCATAGGTTTCTCTGCACAGGCTGCATGAACTCGTCTAGATTGGCCGCATAAACCAGCCTCGAAGTTGTGAAGATTTCTTCAGTTCCCTAGGAAGATGTTGCTCTTGTGTCAGTCATCATGACTACTTTTTGTCAGGGTTGTCAGCTGTCAGCTGTCAGCCGTCAGAGCATTAATTGTCATCCGTCAGGGCATTAATTACGTTTGAATGACGCTGGTTACAGCCGTTCTAAAAAGGACACGTGGCTTCCCTCTTCTGGCCGCATGGAGTCCACTCTGTGTTGGAGCCGCATGGGGCTCTAGAGCCGCATGTGGCCCCTTGGCCGCATGGATCATATTTCTCTTCTTTTTTATGCTTCTACAGACATGTTGTTTCAGAGTGTCGTAAGGCTCTAGGATTGTGTTTGCTTTGTGGAGCGCCAGACCACAAAGTAGGGTCCTGCCCGTTCAGGACTGACTCATCACCAGCCAGGACCAGTTCATCAGTTAGGGGACCATCCCCAGTACCAGTCCAGCAGCAGTTTCTATCCCCGAGGCCGTTGCCGACGCAGATCCAGGCTTTTCATCAGCAAAGGCCTCAGCAGTTTGCCCATGCGCAAGTTCAGAATAGGCAGAGAGGATTCCAGCAAAGAGGGCCGACACCCATAGGGAATGGTCAAGTGTTGGCTTTGACCATGGAAGAAGAAGGAGTGGCACCAGGTGAGGTAGTGGCAGGTACTATTCTCGTTAACACTTTTTCGGCTTCAGTGTTATTTGATTCTAGTCCATCGTATTCATTTATGTCTGCACGATTCGCGACACGGATAGGACTGGAGCCCGAGTCATTATCAGTAAGGCTCAATATACTTACTGGTAATGGTCTTGTGGGAGTAGATAGAGTGTTTTCCTTATGTCAGATCGTGGTTAGCGGTAGAGAGTTTCCCGCTAGGCTGATAGAATTCTCGATGGCCGATTATGATGTGGTCTTAGGGATGGATTGGTTGAGAGACCAGAATGCTAGGATAGACTGCCATATCAGCAGAGTTGTTTTAGCATTCCAGGCGAGCCGGAGTTTTCCTTTTCTCGAGGCGAAGTGGAACCTTCTCCTCCATTATTGCGGATGGCCGTAGCAGCAGTACAGTTACCCCGGATAGTAGAGGAATTTCTAGATGTTTTCCCGAAAAAGCTTCCAAGAATGTCGCCAGAGCGGGAGATCGAGTTTACTATCGACTTGATCCTCGGATAGCACCAGTGTCAGAGAGAGTCTACAGGATGGTACCGTCAGAATTAGAGATATTGTACAAGATGATTGAAGAACTCCGGACCAAGGAATTCATTCGTGCCAGTGGATCGCCTTGGGGAGCCCCAATGCTTCTTGTGAAAAAGAAGGATGATACGTCCAGACTATGTGTTGACTATCGTACCTTGAACTCAGTAACAATCAAGAACAGATATCCTCTTCCAAGGATAGATGACTTGTTTGATCAACTCAGAGGAGCAGCAGTATTTTGAAGATTGATTTGCGGTCAGGATACCACCAGATTAGAGTCAGAGAGTAGGACATCCCGAAGACAGCTTTCAGATCCAGATACGGACATTGGGAGTTCCTTATTATGCCCTTTGGAGCAACCAATACGCCGACGGTATTCATGGAGCACATGAATCGTATCTTCATGCCTTATTTGGACCAGTTCATGATCGTGTTCATAGACGATATCCTGGTCTACAGCAAGAGTGAAGAGGAGCATGAGCAGCATCTCAGAGTTGTCCTCCAGATTCTTCGAGAGCACCAGTTGTATGCCAAGTTCAATAAATGCGAGTTCTGGCTCGATCGCATTTCATACTTGGGTCATATCATTACCAGAGGCGGAGTAGAAGTGGATCCCCCGAAGATAGTGGCTATCGAAACCTGGCCAGTGCCCCGCACAGTTGCAGAAGTTTGCAGTTTTCTTGGATTGGCCGGCTACTACCGGAGATTTATTTTGGACTTTGCTCGAATTTCAGCGCCATTGACACAGCTAACCCACAAGGATGTGCAGTTTGCTTGGACAGCAAAATGTCAAGAATCTTTTGAGAAGCTGAAGCGAGGCTTGATGACGGCACCCGTTCTCACACTTCCCGATGGGACCGGAGGACTTTCAGTGTACTGTGATGCTTCAGGCAGAGGATTAGGATGTGTTTTGATGCAGCATGGGAAGGTAATAGCTTATGCATCACGTCAACTTCGTGATCATGAGAGGAATTACCCAACCCACGACTTGGAACAGGCAGCAGTAGTGTTTGCACTCAAGTTGTGGAGACACTACCTGTATGGAGATAGGGTGGAGATTTTCACCGACCACAAGAGTTTGAAGTATGTTTTCACCCAGAAGGACCTTAACATGCGTCAGAGAAATGGCTAGAGCTACTTGTGGATTATGATGTCAACCTGCAGTATCACCCTGGGAAGGCCAACGTTGTGGCAGATGCATTGAGCAAAAGAGCCAGAGTTTACCTTCTGACAGCACAACCAGAGTTGTTAGCAGATCTTCAGAAGATGGGTATAGAAGTTGTCCTTCCTACCAATATAGCATTGATGGCCAGCATACAAGTACAGTCCAGTATAGTTGAGAGGATCAAGATAGCTCAGTCCTCCGATTCTAAGCTTCAGCGGCTTAGAGCAGAATGTGAAGCAGGACGACGACCAGAATTATGCATTCATGAAGATGGTACACTTCGACATGGTAAGCATCTTTGTGTACCCAGTGGAGATATTAGACAGGAGGTGATGGCGAAAGCTCACAGTTCTCAGTATTTGATTTATCCCGGTGGCACGAAGATGTACCGTGATATCCGTCAGCACTTCTGCTGGAATGGTATGAAGAGGGAGATAGCTCGGTTTGTCTCTCAGTATTTGATTTGCCAACAAGTCAAGGCTGAACACCAGAGGCCAGCTGGACTTCTTCAGCCCTTGCCGATTCCAGAATGGAAGTGGGAGCATGTAACCATGGATTTCGTGACTGAATTACCTAGATCCCCAGCTGGTCGAGATGCCATTTGGTTTATAGTTGACAGGCTCACGAAGGTGGCTCACTTTCTCCCGTTCAGAGTTGGTCAGTCGACAGCTCAGCTAGCAGAGATGTACCTCCGACAAATTGTCAGATTCCATGGTGTACCAGTTAGTATCACCTCGGACCGGGATTCAAGATTTACATCGTACTTTTAGCGTAGCTTGCAAGAGAGTTTAGGAACTCACCTCCAGTTCAGCTAAGCTTATCACCCACAGACGGATGGTCAATCGGAGCATACGATCCAGACTCTTGAGGATATGTTGAGATCTTGTACACTCGACTTTGGTGGTTCGTAGGAAGATCACCTGCACCTGGTGGAGTTCTCGTACAATAATATTTTTCAAGCCAGTATCCAGATGGCTCCGTTCGAGGCACAGTATGGTAGGAAGTGCAGATCTCCACTAGCCTGGGACGATGTAAGAGAGAGGCAGATGCTTGGTCCAGAGATGATCGCTCAGACAGTTGAAGTGGTCAGGAGAGTTAGAGGTCATCTTCGCGTTGCACAAGATCGTCAGCGCCATTGGGCCGATTCTCATCGGCGTCCCCTTGAATTTTCTGTCTGCGACCATGTATTCTTGAGGATCTCGCCTAACCATGGAGTCATTCGTTTCGGCGTACGGGGAAAGCTTAGTCCTTGGTATATAGGGCCGTTCGATATTCTGGAGCAAGTGGAAGATGTGTCCTATCGTCTCGCTCTTCCGCCGTCTCTGAGTGAGGTGCATGACGTGTTCCATCTATCCCAGCTACGACGGTTTATCCCAGACCCGAGTCATATCCTGGATCATTCGGAATTGGTTGTGGGTACCAACCTTTCGTATGAGGAGAGACCCGTATCCATATTGGACCAAAGAGAGAAGATACTCAAGAACAAGACTATCAAGTTAGTCTGTGTTGCTTGGGGTCATCACTCTTTGGGAGAGTCAACGTGGGAGTGTGAGAATGATATCCAATCGCGATATCCTGACCTATTTGACTCGTGAGGTATAATATCTTTCCTATGTCTCATGCCTTCGATTCCTTGCTTGCATGAATGATTGCTTGATTGCTTAACTAGTATAGCTTGCATGTGAGTAGTATAGCTTGTCCTTGCATCTCTAGCCACTTGATTAAATTCTGAGGACAGAATTCTTTTAAGGTGGGTAGAGTTGTAATGACCGTTGTTCGTATTACGTATCTCGGTATACGTGTGCATATTTAGACCCGTATTGCATGTTTCCTTGGTTGGTTCGGTCCAACTTGACTTGGTTCGGCTTGGTTTCTTTTTTTGCATGGTTCAGTTTTGCTAGATTTTATGTGGACCAAACCACTCCCACCTACTACTATATTCATTAAATATCCCACCTACCACCACCCTCTTCATTAAATATCCCACTAACATTTCTCTCTCTTCATTACTTCTTCTTCTCCACCATTACTCCTTCAACCACCAGAGAGAGAGAGAGAGGGAGAGCTTAGGCAAGTGCACCTTGCTTCATGAAGGAAGTCCATTTTTATTGTTCCATTGTCTTTCTCATGTGTTTCTAACCCACTTTAGTACTGGGCATTTTTCATTCCCATGGTTAAATTCTTATAAATTTAGCTTTGTGGTATTTTCGGTTTCCGGAAGTTTTGATCTATCAAACTTGCATATTTTGCTAAGTTGATGATCTCATGTTGCAGAGAATTTTGTTTGGTCCAAATTTGACCTATGAAATTTTGCTGAGCCGCATGGACATTTCTAGCAATCAGCCGCATGGCTTTATATAGACTTGTATTATTTAATCTCCTTTACATCCGCAATTGCTTGCAAATGTTAATTGTAGCCGCATGGGAACACACTTGGCCAACTTAGCATTAAATGCATGCACGTGGGAGCTAAGATTAGCATTAATGCTTGGCCCCATTATCATGGCTTAGCATTTTAATGCTTGCACCCATAGCATTGCATGCATCAGCATACATGAGAAAACCATTCTTGGCCGCATGGGGACCATTTTCAGCCGCATGAGGAAATATTTATGGCCCCATGCACGTGCTAAAAAGATGGGCTGCATGCAAGCATGCTTGTTATATTTAATGCAATTCTGGAGAGTCAGCCGCATAGCTTCCTCAATACTTTAATGCTTTAATGCATTGAGTAAAACAATTCCTTAAGCCAGCCGCATAAGCATTCTAGGCCTCGTTTGGTTACCGGAATTTGAGCTTGGGAAAGGAAAGTGATTCCTTTCCTATGTTTGGAAGCCAAAGGAAAGTTGTTGGAAAGGGAAAATAATTCCCAAGAGGTAGAAAAATAGGGGGGAAAGTGGTTCCTCCCATTTATCTAAGGAATCACTTTCCCTCCAACTTCCCCGTATTTATTACAAAAAGTTTTGACAAAAATATCCATGTTCATAATATTATTTACCATTTTTATCCATAATATCTTTTAGACAAAAATATTTCTATGTAATAATTATTTTTATTAGCACGAGGGTATTTTTGGAAAATTGGCTTGATTTTGTTTCCTTTCCTTACAAACACCAAACACTATAATGGAATTAAAGATATATTCCGGCTATAATCCCGATCTTTCCAAACACCGGAAAGGAAAGTTTATAGGAATTATAATTTCCTAAAGGAAAGAAAATACCAAGGAATCAGTTTCCTTTCCTTTCCATTCCGCGAACCAAACGAGGCCCTAGGGTGCATCAAAGAATGCATTTAAGGCATTTTGATGCATTGTTCATGCGTCAGCCGCATGGCATTCAAGGCTTGCATTTAAGGCATTTGGATGCATTGCTCATGCATCAGCCGCATAGCTTGTATTTAATGCATTTGGATGCATTGCTCATGCATTAGCCGCATAGCTTGCATTTAAGGCATTTGGATGCATTTTTTCATGTATCAGCCGCATAGGCTTCAAGGAATGCATGTGATGCATTCTTTAATGCATTATTAAGCATTAATTAATGCATCTCCTTTTCCTAATGCATTTCCTTTTTCCTAATGCATTTCTTTAAAGGTTTAAATGCATTTCCTTTCCTAATAGCATTCTTAAGGCATGGTTAATGCATTTAAGGCATCATTAATACATTACTTTAATGTATTTTATTGTTACATTCTTTAATGAACCAGCCGCATGTGGCTTCCATCAGTCGTTTGCATATTAATGTATTATACTAATGCATGCAAGCATACGTATATTAATGTATTATATAGCGTATATTAATATAATTTGTATATTTATATGTATTAATATAATATATTAATGTATTAAATATATTTGCCTGCTAGCATGCATACTTATATATTTTGCTCAGCCACATATGACCAAGTGACTGCTGGCCACCTAAAAAAATTTTCGAGCCGCATGTGTCCCCCACAGCCTTTGCCCCTTCCAATTACTTAATTACTAAACGAGTACTTATACTAAATTAATTGTTCCCTGATACGATGGTGACCCGTGAGGTACACTTTTGACATGACATGATAGTGGTCCGACGCGGCGCACTCCTGATAGTGAACATGACATGACAAGATTGAACGGCCTGGACACCGTGGTTGAGTGTGTTTGAACAATGGAACCGATAATGTTTGCATCAGGTCTAGGACAGGGATCCCTGAGTACTACGATTAGGGGTACCTACTGTAAATGGCTAAGGTTAATAACTAGAATAATTCAGTAGTCATGAGAGATTTCCCCAGCTACAGGCGATCCCGTTATCCCGGCCACCATTGTGGGACTTGCAGCCTGCCAACGAGTAGGGAACAAGTCCAAACTCATTGATATATGGAAAGAATAATGCACTGCTTAAATGAACCCAAGTCGCCTGGATAACCTGGATTAGCTGCAGGGCTTGTGGCTGGAGGAACATCTCATTGCATGTTGTGATAACCCTAGTTAGCTAATGTAGAAAGTCGTAGTCACTGATTGGCCGGAAACGATTGTATGGTGTGGTTTCAGTGCTCGATTATTGCAAGCTTGATCGCATGATTGTAACTCTTAACAATAATGATCAGGGGCTAAGTTCTGTTCAGGCGAAGGGTTACAACCCCGATCCTTGTTTGGTTTAAGGGTTGTAACCTGGCTCCCGGAGCAGTTCTGAGTCCCCTCTTCGTTTATTGTCTTATTGCACCCCACGTCATGCTTGTAATGTTTTACCTTTCCAACAAGATTTGGAGACGGAGTTCTATTCAGGTGAAAGGGTTACAACCCCGGTCCTTGTTTGGTTTAAGGGTTGTGACCTGGCTACTTGAATGGTTCTCTCGTACTCCATTATGACTATTGTTATTCTTTTACTATCAGTTCATTTAACTGCTTTAAATATATTTTCTGATGTGCTGGTTTTAGTTCTTAAGTGAAGCCTCCTTTGTGGCACTTGCTCTTTCTGGAATCTGACCCAGCTGGTTTTGTGTGGCCAGATTTCGGAGCAATCTCAGAGGATCTACCGCCCTTCCAGCCCGATGGTGACCATCAGGCGTGACCAGGACAACGAGTGGGTTTAGTTTTGCTCTCCCACTCTATTATAAAAATTTTATTTTGAGGCGTTTAGCCGGCGAGCACCTGTTAGCTCGTATTGCATACCTTATTATTGTCTGCCTACGGACTGTATCATGATTGACAGATCCTAGGGTTGATCATGTATGACTAAACTGTTGCTAGTCCTCACATTTTGTAACAACTAGCTTCATGATCAGCTGGATATGTAATGTTTGGGACGCCTTACTATTGTATATTTGGTGATCTTGCATCTTGTAACTTTACTTGCTTGCGTCGAGATTGAGACAATTAGGCTTGTTATTGACCATAGGAGACTGTTGGAATGTAGTTAAACCCTCATATATCTAGACAGCCGTGACCGTATAGTGGGGTAGATTCCATTTCATTATACGTAGCTGGCTATGTATGCCCCCGCTCTCCAGTATTCTGGTTCTGGGGCGTTACACAAACCAAAACAAATATTGCAAGTGTGGGTTCAGGTTTCTCAACTGAAGCAAATAATGCAGTTAAACTAAATCCCAGGCTGAACCAGCACTATACAGATGAAATCTCAGGTTCAATACACTGAGTTCTCAGGTTAAGTCTAAGTGGAAAACATCATAGTCTTAATCCCTAATCCATCTCTTGACATATGTTCAGTCTACTTTCAGTTTCAGGTAAAAATCAAAATAAATCAGTTAAGGCATTTTAAGCAAAGGCCCACTGATATGCCCAAGTAACCATCTACAACTTGATTGATATATATAGAGAACCTAGTTTACAGGAAACCGCAATCTCAGTTTCAACTATTCGACCTAGCATTTCCTATGAACCAACATTATCTATACAATCTCAGATTTAGTAAAAAGGCCCAACATACAAGTAATCTCAGATTCAATTTAGTTGGGTCAAAACATTGATGTAAGGATCTCAACACATTAAACTAGCACCTTGCCTACAGACAACAACTTATTTGAATTTAACGGCTATGGCAGTAAGTCTTCACTATCGACTGCGCACACCCTACAGCCCGATCTTTCCTACAACTGATATCATCCCGACACTGCTGCCAAGTCCTAATTAAGGATGCGGACACTCCACCCCATGCACCCGACACAAGCCTGTGCACACACACACACACACACTAGTTCTAAGCATAATGAAGATTCTTCATTAACAGGGAAAAATAAAGGAAATTACCTGAAATAATCAATTCGAAGTGAAGACGCACTTCCTGTAGCCGGACACAACTCTCTCGTGTCCAAAATCCAAATGAATACCTGGCACAGTCATTCCAACAAACAGCTGGCGATCAGGAAAATATTCAAAAATAGTTTGCGTTCCTCTGTTCATTGAAACTCGGAATTGAAGATTGATTCTAAGATCAACATCTTGATCGAAATTGTAAAATCTCAAGAAGACCCAGATTAATTACAAGAAGAAAACTCCAATCAAAACTCACTAATTTCAAACAAAAATTCAAAGGGTCCAACAACAGTAATTAGAAGCAAACTCACCTATCCGAGTGAGCCGATCAATTAATCTACGATCCAGTCGATCGATCCTACCAATCTGTCAATGAATCGAAGATCAACAAGAACATGGCGAAACAATGATCAAACTAATTGCAATTATTTACAAATTCATGAATCGAAATAACAGGGAGCTTGAACGAAGAATGGAGTCGAAACTTACCGTCACTTATACTGTCCTGAAACAAATGTAGGAACGCTCGATCGATCCGAATAATTTGGATCCAGATCTAACAATTCAATACAGTCGAGAAAAGGGAATGATCAGTATGAGTCGAAGGACTCGTCCCAATCGAGAACGAGTTCGATAAGATGATCGAGACTTACTTCAGTCCGGCCGATCGGTGGAGAGAGCGAACAGTACCGCCGGAAGAGGGGAACGTCTCCGTCTTCGTCGTAGTCGTCGTCGTAAAGAGGAAAAATTTGCCTAGACTGGAAGCTCTCCTTCATTGGAGTGACGATCCGCCTCTTGCGCTCACTCAACCTCTGCACTCACTCGGCCTCTGCACTCACTCCCCCATCGTTCGGAGAAGAAAATCGCCATTGCTACTGTTGAGTCACTCGAGCAGTGCTTGGCTAAAAAAAATCTAAAGGAGCAGAGAATGAGGAGCTTCTGCTACTCATACCTATATATTAACTAAAGTTGCAATTTTGCACTTTAGCCCCCCCTCTAAGAACTATTACAAAATGACCTCCCCTCTTAAGGAAAAATTCATAAAACCCCTCTACCTTTTCATAATTGCACATAAATCATAAAATCAGTTAGGAGATTAAGTGGTGGGCCCCAAGTTTGTTACAATAAACTTTCAAATTTTAAAAATATTCCTACTCCTAATTAATTCCCTCCAAAAACATAAATCACAATATTTATTACTTAAAACCAAACTTATTTTTATTATTATTATTTGAAAAAAAATTAATTCTCTAAAATAGGAAATTAGGGTTACATCAACTCTGGAAATAACATGAACAGTTTGACCAGTGATATAATGTCTCGTCTTTTGAACAGCAAATATCAAAGCTAGACATTCTTTTTTTACTGGAGTGTATCGATGCTCAGCTCCAATCATCATGCGCTAAGGTAGTAGATAGCCTGCTCATGACCTTATTTATTCTTCTGAGCTAATAAAGCATCTAAGCAGTGGTCTATTGCTCCAACATACATCAGGAGAGGTATTCCTGACACTGGAGGCACTAGAACTGGAAGGTTCATCAAGTACCGCTTTATGTCTTCAAATGCTTGTTGACATTCTTCAGTCCAAATAAATGACACGCCTTTTTTCATGAGCTGAGTGAACGGTCTACAGTGTCCAGAAAGATTTGAGATGAATCTCTTGATGTACGCAAGCCGTCCCTGGAATCTTCGTAGCTCTTTTAGGTTGCGTGGAGGATGCATCTCTTGAATGGCTTTGATTTTCTCAGGGTCAACGTGTATACTTTTAGAGGTAATAACGAATCCAAGACATTTGCAACTAGTGACTCCTAGGAATGACTTGGTGGGATTCATCTTGAGTTGATATTGGCACATTAGATCAAAAATAGTTCTCAAATCTTGAATATGGTCTTCTTTTAGACGATTTTTGACAGCAATATCGTCAACATAACATTCAACTGTCTTTCGTAAATGAGCACGAAAGATGGTAATCATGGCCCCCTGATAAGTTGCACCAGTGTTCTTAAGACCGAATGGCATGCAGTATAGCGATAGACTCCAAGAGGAGTGCGGAAAGATGTATGTTTCTCATCTTCTGGTTGCATCTTGATTTGATTATATCCTAAAAATCTATCCATAAAGGACATACGTTCAAATCCACAAGTATTGTCAATCATGACATCAGTGATTGGGAAAGGGAATTCGTCTTTGGGACAGGCTTCATTAAGGTCTCTAAAGTCGATGCAGACCCGAACTTTCCCTGTTTTCTTCAAAACTGGGACAACATTAGCCACCCAGTCCGGATGTTGCTCTTCTCTGATGAAACCGCAGGCGATGAGTTTCTTAACTTCAGCTTCTATGGCATCCATCATGTCAGGTCGAAACCGACGTTGTTGCTGTTTGACTGGCCTCGCATTTGGCAGAATGTTGAGCTTGTGGGTAGCGATCTGAGGATCCAACCCCGACATGTCTTCATAGCTCCAAGCGAATACATTAATATATTCCCTAATGAGTTGGATTAGTTCTTGTTTATCCGCTTCAGGGAGGCTTTTGCTGACAAATATCAGTTTTGAAGAAATTTTATCTCCAATATTGATTTGAACCAGCTGATCTTTAGTAGGTGGCTCACGTTGCTCAAAGCGAAGCTCCTATTGAGTATCCATCCTTTGTGCCCAAGGATTAGATTCAGAAGCTTCGGCAAAGTTTTCGTCATCTTCCGAGAACTCGGCAGTCACCATATTGGAAGATAGAGTCACGCGATGGACGTGTCCTACACTGGTGTCTGAATTCCATGAGATAGAATCAGAAGAGTTAGATCGTTCTTTTTTATCGGATTCGGAGGCTTCTGGAGTTGGAGTTTGTGAAGCATAACCTAATCCCCGCTTCGTTTTGTTGTAGTATTATTGTGATTTTTCTTTTGGAGCAGGAATACGAATAGGAGTTCGCCTTCCTCTGCCACTATTGAGACCAGCTTTAAAATTATAGCCCATCTTTTGAATGATATCTTTTGATTGCTGACTATAACGACGTAGTTAAAGTCTTCCATTATCGTAATTTTCTTCTTCACTATCGGGTGTGATCTTTTGTTCCGTTCCTTTACTAAAAAGTATAGGAAGTTCATCTTTCTTCCTGGAAGGAACTAAGAAGAAGGAGTCCTGTATTGGCTCGAGCAATACTTTATTTCGGAAAGCTTCAACTGCTCCTATGGCAAGTGGTTGGAAGTTGTCTAACATTTTTAAATTATATCGAGTATAATAAAGGACATCAGTATACTGTAAAGGAGATGCTACTTTATTGATTTGTACATCATCATTTACAACATGATTCTTGGCCTTCACAGAAGGCTTAGTAAGGTTAATAACCAGAGGAGGAGAAGGAGAAGGAGAAGGTTTGTTACGACGGAGGTAGATAACAAAAAGCTTAGAAGAGGTGAGCTTCCTTTGTTCCTTTTCTACAGCGGGAGGCTGTTTGTTATGAGAGGAAAGAGGTATAGTCAATGTCTGATAAGAAGAGGGACAAATAGCAAGTCCTTTGACAGGTATTATGAGAATATCTTTGAAGTATGTTTTTGATCTTTCTCACTATCCATTGCCAATACAACTTTCATGAACTCCTCTTTGTACATCCGAGAGTCCATAAAATATGCTTCAATGCCCCTGAAATGATTTAAATCGGCTACCTCCTTTTGGACTTCTCCATTGACATCCACATACTTGAAGTATTGATGTAAAGTGGATGGTACAGTGTTATGCTCATATAGAAAGGGTCTTCCCAGCAAAGCATTGTAAGAGCCGTGATTATCAATCACGTAGAAAGTAACCTTTGTACGAAGATTGCCTATTTGAAATTTCAGGCAAAACTTTTCCAAAGGTTCACTTCTCCCAGAATTGAATCCCAGGATTGTCGTGATAGTCGTTGAAAGATTGTGTACATGAATCTTCAATGCATCTAGTAGAGTCTTTGGCATGATGCTAAGTGCAGATCCAGGATCGATCAACCTTCATGGTATCAACATATCCCGTAAAATAGAGGGGTCGTTCATGACGATTATCTTCTAACAGCATATCGTCTTGTGTAAAGGTGATGTTTGGCATCAGCTCCATCACACTATGACAATGAAGGCATATTAGAGGCTCTTCCTTTGGCTTCTTGAGGAATGTTAGACAACTATCAGCTTGCATCAAAGCATCACTCAACATTTCTCGAGTCTTCCTCGAAAGACGGAGTAGCTCAAAAATTGACAATCTTACCGGAGTATTGGCCAGCTGAGCCAGTATATCAAAGTTATACAGCTTCTCAAGTCCCAAGGTTGAAGTCTTTTTTAATACTTTATCGAAACAGACAGGCTGTTTTCCTTTGTCGACTGTCGTCGGTTTGAAAAGAGTTGGCTCTATTTGGGGTGACGAAGTTGATGGGTTATTGACAGCAGAAGAAGACGATGCTTGAGGAGCCTCCAGAGCTGGAGCAGGGTTTTCTTGACCTTCTGAACAGTCTTTTAGGTAAGGTTTCCCAGACCTGGTACCTGTTAAGACTTCTTCTTCGGATACAGGCTCAAAGGATACCACATTGCAATTCTTTGCCTGGGTTTTATTTCTAGAAGATTTCTTTTGGCAAGATGGAGAGTTTGTCCAGTAACCCAAACCAACCCGAGATTGGTTGTGAGAAAGGCATAGAGAAAGAGGTACAGGAGATCCCTTTCCATGATTCAAACCAGAAGCCTTTTGTAAAACATATCCTATCTTCGTCATGAGTTCACGAGGTTGGGGACTATATATATGGAAAGCTGGTTGGTATTTGGTGTCTGATTTTGACAATATTGTCTTATCAAGGGAAGAAGAAGAAGAAGGATTATCTGCTGCCGGGATGAAGGTAGTAGTTAGAGGTGGAAGACAATGCTCACCAAATGAAATCATATGACATAATTTATTTTTAGTGGCCTTCTTAGACTTAGTAGAAGAAGATGGTGTTTCAAAGTCCGCCACTAAATCTGGATGGATCTATATGATCTCTCCTTTATCAGTAGACAGAGGAACAAGACCATCTGTTTGTGCAGGTCGAAGATTAACAATTTCCAGAGTAGTTCTCGGAATGGGGATGACACCGTCCTACACAAGTTGAGCTGGAAAATCTCCAAACTACAAAGAGACGACATTAGCCATTACAGTTTTCTTGTCTTGCTGGAGAGTGATTGCACCGAAATTGACCATCTCTTGAATTTTACCCTTGAGCACATAGCACGCTCGAGTTGGATGTCCAATAAACCTATGGTAAACACAATATTTAGGATAGTCAGTCTTACCAACTTCATCTGGCCGTTTAGGTTATGGCAGTTGGAGTTTATTGCTCTTGATGAGGCAATCAAAGATACTCATGATATCATCTTCATCGAAAGAGTATTCTTCTTTTGGACGAGGTGCCCGTTGTGGTGGTGCTGTAGGGGTAGATGTTGGCTGATTCATATTGATGGCTAAGGCTTCTTTGCCTTTGAGGTTAATGGCCAAATTATCCTTGCTCTTGTGATTGTTCTGACGGCCATTATTATTTGGTGTAGCGCGTTCATCTTTGTCAAGATTAGGCATTTGAATGCCTAATTGCTTGAACTTGTCAGCGCTCTCTTCTACTGCTTTGGCGTTCATTATGAAAGAAGGCCAATCCTGGAACTATGTTGATCATGTCCACATGCTGATTATAGGTAACAAGTTTAATTTGCAAGTGTCTATAGTTAAAGCACCTAGAGTTTCGAGAGGCATTTTGAGTGCTTCACGACGGAATCGTTCAATGAAACGTTCAGTCATTTCATTATGTCGTTGTTTGATTTTGATGAGAGCAGACATAGTCATATCATTGGTTCCCTCATAAAATCGTTCCAAGAACATTTGTTTGAAGCCAGCGAAAGAGGTTATACACCCATCTGGTAAACTACGATACCAGTCATATGTTGCACCAGTTAAACAGCCAACAAATACTCTAGTAAGAAGAGCATCGTTTGGTTGAAGTTGATTAGTCATTACTTTAAAGTGATTGAGGTATTGACTTGGAGACGTGCTGCCATCAAACAGCATAATTGTAGGGGGTTTGTATTTAGGAGGAAATTGGACCTCTTTCCATTCTATGGGATAGGGCTGTTTGATCCCAAGCTTCTGCAGGCCATCCTTTTGTTTAAAAGCTTCAAATTGAGTACGTAAAAGTTTTACGGCCTCATTGGTATCTTCCGTTGATTGTTGATTAGTGGATTGATTCATTGGGTTAGGAGGAGGTACCGCATGATAAGTACCACCCCAGCACCGGATCGACTTGGAATAGCCTGCACAGGAATGGAAGTAGTGTGAGGAGATTATACCCCCAGATCAATATTTCTGATGTTGTCACAGGTTCTTGAGTCGGAATCAGATTCGCGACTGGTGGAACTATATGTTGTGCCATAATCACAGCATGCATACCTGCCATCATTTCAGCCATGTTCTTCAAACTAGCCTCCAAAGCAGTAATTCTCTACTCTTGACTGGAAGAAGTGGAGGCATCTTGATCTTCTATGACGGCATAAGCAGTCACTTCTCTAGCCTTCAAAGATGAGCTAGTAGAAAGGATAGTCCTTTCAGAACTTTTACTGTCAGCATCAAAATCACATAAAGAACTACCCCCAAAATAAGTGATAGGGATATCTTTTTGACTGAAGGAATCTTGGTTTGAATCAAGAAGATTCCTTTGACCGATTGTGCCTTGGTCGGAAGGAAGATTTCTTTGACCGATTATTTTTTGGCTTCTTGATCTAGTATATTGGTATACTCCTTCATTAGATTCATGAATCTGATCTAAGTATTGCTGACTGGGATTACGGGATGCATTATGTCTTGGAAGTTTTCTACCCCTAGTGCTTCGAGATGTCATGTTGACAGGAGCAAAGAGTAATTCATCTTCGTCCACTAGGATTGGCTTAGGAGTCTGAACATAACTCAAACGGTCAAAAACAGACCGCTTGGCTGACTGAAAATAGCATTTGATGACAACTTCATGATGGTGGTTGCAATGATGTTCTTGCTGTTGGACCACCGCTTGACGGGATGGATTTGCAACCTTTCGCTTCTGTATTAAGAGTTCACGGAGGTCACTAACAGGACGAGAAGAATTTACAAGAATGTAGTCCTTGATGATATTCGGGACATGGTTCCTGTTCCTGAGGTGTCATGTACCTTGAGTGTATAAGGACGTGCTAAGCTGGTTAGCATAAGTCACAGAATCTTTCACCTCAGCATTCTTCCTCTGGTGCAAGTTAGCAAGTGGTGCAGGTTGCATTTTGTGTCTTCCCGAAGTTGACCCTGACTGGCACCTGTTGATATAGGTGTGCAAGTCTGACGGAGGAGCTACTTGTGCATCTACTTGAGATACTAGTAGTTTGCCTTGTCGAGATTTGAGATATATAGGGTTGGTAGATCCTGCCATAACCTCTTTGGAGTAGGCATAATACCTTTTTGTGCGGAAGGTTTATTCTGAATAAAACCCATCTTCCTGACAGAGATTTGGTTGTCTCTGTTAAGGAGAATAGAATTCCTATTTGAATTGGCAGTACTTTCTACCCAGTCAATGACTCTAGCAGAATGAGGAAAGGCTAAAGAGCATTTTCCTTGATTTAGTGGCTTCTCACTAAATTTCTGGTTTGGTGACAAAGAGGGAGTCACTAAACAGTGCTTCTCTTTACTTTACGCTAGTGCAGAAGCATGTGCAGGTTGCGCCAGAGCATGAACAGGCATAGGTTACGCCAGAGAAGAGAAAGCCAAAGGGCACTTTCCTTTATTTTGTCCAGCAGTGTGTCGAGACAAAGTCTCCTTTGATTTCAGAATCGGAGAAGTGGAGGGATTAGCCTAAAGATTGTCTCCCTTAGGTTGCGCCAAAGCAGTGATGGGCGCAAGTTGCGCAGAGGCAAAAACAGGTACAGGTTGTGCCAGGAAAAAGAAGGCCAAAGGGCACTTTCCCTTATTTTGGATAGCAGTACGTCGAGACAGAGTCTCCTCCAATTTCAGAATCGGAGAAGTGGAGGGATTAGCCAAAAGGCTGTTTTCCTTAAGTTGTGTCGAAGCAGTAATGGGCGCAAGTTGCGCAGAGGCAGGAGATTGCACCGCCGAGGACTTACGAGTCCAAACAGAGCGCGTCTTGCTCTTAACAGCAGCAGCAGTGCGCTTGGCACCCCCATCATTAATTATGGTCTCATAGGCTGTCAGGTCGACTTGAACGACCACGGTCTTCTGCGTCTTGCCGATTGACGCGGTATGATATTGAGTTGTCACTTTCTCGTCGGAGGAGAAATTTGTCCCCAGCAGAGTCGCTATTTTGTTTGCAAAGAACAAAAGTTTTATTACAAACTAAGAAAAAAGTATAGGAGTATAATTGATTTCTGGAGAAGTACATCTATAGGAATCTGATCAGAAGACGATCACTTTATCCCTTGGACGATGTGATATCGAAGACACGACCCTCTGGAGGATGCAACAGCACTTTAGCAGGAGATTATGATCACTCTTGATGCTTTGAAATTGATTTGAAATTCTATTTATAGAGTTCATGAAATAACTGTTTAGCAGTTATTCTGGGTTGCGCACGCTTCAGGTTGTGCGCCTCCTGTTCACTTATGCAAACGGTTGTACTAACTGCTGTGGACGCATGGCTTTGTTTGATTGAGATGCGCGTGGTCGTGAGCAGTATAGTGGGTACGTTCTGCGAAATAAGTGGCTTGTGCGCCACGTCACTCTGTCCTGAACACCATTTGATCACCTTGTGCGTGCTTCATCAGGTTGCGTGTGGGCTCAACGTAACAACCTGCGTGAGCAGTTTGTACCAACTGTTGTAGATGCGTGGCATCCTTTGATTGAGATGCGCGTAGTCATGGACAATGTAGTGGGCACGCTCTGCAAAGTTGATGGCTTGTGCATCACGTTATCCTGTTTTAAAAAAGAGTTGATCAAGTGGCACCAATTTTATCAGGCTGCGCATAGGCGCAACTCAATGACTGGCGTCTTTGACTAGGTCTTATGTGCTGTACTGATTAATCCTCGCGCAATATAGTGACTTGTGCGAACCAGCTGTCAGTATTAATTACATGCTGACAAAATCTTCTCGAGCGTCGCGTTGCACGGGATTCGAATAGATTTTCCTTAATCTCCGTGCTGTCAGATGTCAGGAAATGATAATGCCGTTACTGTAGAAGCATGGAAAAGAATAAAGAAAGATCCATGCGGCCAAGGATCCCCATGCGGCTCAGAGAGCTCACGCGGCTCAGGGATCCATGTGGCTCGAATAGTTCCATACGGCCCAGAGAAGAGCCACGTGGCCCTCAACAGCTCTTCTTTTTGTCTTTACTGCATTTAATGCCTTGACGGCTAACAGCTCTGACCAATGACAGCTCTGACATAAAAACGCAATGATGGCTCTATCATAATGGCCGACTCCTAGGGAAACAAAAGAAATCTCTGACACAATCCATCAAACCCCAAAGACCTTTATGCGGCCTTGACACGTGGACTGTCGCATGCGGCTCAGACAGAGGCAACCCATGCGGCTCAGGCAGAGGCTACCCATGCGGCTCACGAGGACTATCTTCATGCGGCTCACTGAGAAGCCACCCATCATGCGGTCGCCTACGCTCATGTGGCTCAGATCATCTCTATGCGGTTCAAATGTTCAGAGGCCACTCCCAAGCGGCCTTGACACGTGGCCAGCCTTATGCGGCTCAGCGGGGGGGACAATCCTCATGTGGCTCAGATTTCCTAAGCGACTCGCGGTTTTGCCAGCATCCCTACAGCTATCAGCCTAATAATAGTGGGACACGTGGCAAGATTCATCAACAAATCCTAACAACCAGGTTTAGTGCCATCCTTATAATTACTGGGATCAAATCAGATCATTTGCAATCAATCAAATTGAACACGTGGCAGGAGACCCGAGCTTGGCACAACAAATCATGAGGATTTATGGTAATCATCATTAATTGCCCACAGAGATTTGATGCAATCACATTAATTGCTCAAATCTATTATGAACGGCCCAGATTCATTGATCCTTAACCGCCGACTTTTGAGAATAGGCAATCATTGCAAACCCTAATGATGCCCCACACTCTTATAAATAGCGAGGTTCCATTCCCTTACAAAGCAGCATAGGGCGGAGAGAGAGAGCACACCCCCCTTCGGATCCAGAGAGAAATTAAAAGGAGAGCATTTCTTCATCAACGCTAAGCAGTTCTTCTACAGAGCCAAGGCTACACCCGATCGTCCAAGGAGTAAGGCACAGCTGCTGTCGCTTTCCCGAGCCTCTACCGTCACCCCCCAGAATCTAAAATAAACAATTGTACTTAGATTGCTGTACCTAGTTTTTCCTCACTAGGCTTTCTTTGTACAAGCGAGTTTGTATTGTGATTCTAAGTTCAGTCCTCCGATAATTGTTCTGTTCTTTTACAATCAATGGAAAACACGATGGCGACTCTGCTGGAGACAAACTTCTCCACGGCTGAGGAGTTGGTGACGCAATCGGATACAGCCAAACTTGGCTCCACGCAACAGAAGATGGTCGTCCGCTTCGACCAACAGGCGTTTGAAGAAATGCTCTCTGACGGGAGCGCTGGCCCGGTCCAAAAGCAAACCCACACAAAGAAGGCTCGCAGGGAGTGGAGGCCAAAATCATTTGCTCCTCCCCAGGCCCTGGACAGAGTACTCTCTGCTACCCAAGACGACGAAGGCAACTCTCATGCGGCCCCACGTCAAGCCATAGAGGACTCTGCTGTCCCCAAGTCCGGCAGAGGAAAATACTACGATGCTGGACTTGCAGGGACAAAGAGTGGTTCTATGTGCTCCAGGAAGAAGCCGAACACTCATGCGGCCAAGACCGCCAGCCGCATGCATGATGCTCATGCGGTTGAAAGCAGAGAGCGGAGAGAGAGAGAGCACACCCCCTTCGGATCCAGAGAGTCAGAGAGAAATTAAAAGGAGAGCATTTCTTCATCAACGCCAAGCAGTTCTTCTACAGAGCCAAGGCTGCACCCGATCGTCCAAGGAGTAAGGCAGAGCTGCTGTCGCTTTCCCGAGCCTCTACCGTCACCCCCCAGAATCTAAAATAAACAATTGTACTTAGATTACTGTACCTAGGTTTTCGTTCCTAGGCTTTTTTTGTACAAGCGAGTTTGTATTGTGAGTCTAAGTTCAGTCCTCCGATAATTGTTCTGTTCTTTTACAATCAATGGTAAACACGATGGCGACTCTGCTGGGGACAAACTTCTCCACGGCTGAGGAGTTGGTGACGCAATCGGATGCAGCCAAAATTGGCTCCACGCAACAGAAGATGGTCGTCCGCTTCGACCAACAGGCGTTTGAAGAAATGCTCTCCGACGGGAGCGCTGGTCCGGTCCAGAAGCAAACCCGCACAAAGAAGGCTCGCAGGGAGTGGAGGCCAAAATCATTTGCTCCTCCCCAGGCCCTGGACGGAGTACTCTCTGCTACCCAAGATGGTGAAGACGACTCTCATGCGGCCCCACGTCAAGCCATAGAGGACTCTGCTGTCTCCAAGTCCGGCAGAGGAAAATACTACGATGCTGGACTTGTACGGACAAAGAGTGGTTCTATGTGCTCCAGGAAGAAGCCGAACACTCATGCGGCCAAGACCGCCAGACGCATGCATGATGCTCATGCGGTTAAAACTTCCAGCCGCATGAATAATATCCATGCGGCCACAACTTTCAGCCGCATGGAGAAACCTCATGCGGCCGAGACTTCCAGCCGCACGAAGAAAGCCTATGCGGCCACAACTGCCAGCCGCATGAAGGTTGTTGACTCCAGCCGCATACTGCCTGCTCCACGCAGCTCAGGCTCAGTCTTCGATCGCCTCTCCTATGGTTTCGATCTCTCATGTGCCCAAGAAAATATGTCTGACGCTCTGCAGCAGCATTTTGACTCTTCCTATTATACGCCTTCAGGCGTTCGAGTGAAGAAGTCAAGGGCAGCGCGAGCTCGACGAGCTCAGTCGATTGTCCTAACCTCTGACCATCTAAGCGCTCCATATACCGTTATACGGGCCTCTGATAGGAAGTTGTACAGAACCACTCGAGTCCAGCCCCCGGCGGCAAACGGACAGAGTGGTTCCCACAAGTCTCCCAAAACCCAGGGAGCAAATATGGTCGTTCCAGACCCGTCTGACTTGCGTGAGGTTATCCTCCGCAAACACAAGGAAAGAGAATAGGCCTCGGTATGCAAAGAGTCCTCCTACGGACATCACTGCACCCAAATCATCGTCAACTGTTGTTGCAATAACGCGACGGTACGAGAAGACCGGCAGTCCGTCTTCCAAAGACTGCAACAACCATGTTCAGAGGATGAGGCACCTCCCGTCGTCTCCTGTAACTCTGCTCAGAAAATCCCCGCCGATGGGAGAGGAAAGAAGACCAATATTCCCAGCCCGAAGATTTCAACCACTATGACTAAGAGACTATCGTCTAAGCGGGTGCCCACCACCGGAGTATTCCAAGGTACCCGTTCGAAGACGAAATCTACTATGGGAGATTCATCGTCCATACCACTGGGGGTTGCTGGGACTGGGGGTAGCACTCCTCCGAACCTCCACGATAATCCGATGTTCCAAGAAGACGAGCAGGGGGAAACAACTCTCCCATCAAATGCAGCAAATCCCGACGTCCCCGAGGACATCCACAATTTCCAAGACGAGGCAAACTCGAAAACTGGGGGTACTATTCCTTCTGAGTCCGAACCAGAGGAAGACATTCCCACATACCCCGATAACTTCTCATTACAGGGGTATGATTCGGAGTGTACGTCATCCACCGTCCCTTCCACTTCTACTCATGTCAGGACGGCATTCATGACAAACGACGAACAGGACGGTCCCAGTGATCGCCAATGCATCGATATTCTGGAGGCCATACTGCGCTCTTTGGTCAAGTCCGTAGACGAGATCAAAGCAGCCCTCCCTACTCTGCAAGGAGGGACGCCTGGCCAAACAAGCGCGGGTCCCGCGGTCAATGCAGACTCGAACTCAGCAGCACCGAACCCGGGCAACAATCCTCCTGAAATGACGGCTCCCACCACTGTGGATGAGGCCAGGAAAGCAAGAAGAGAGGTCCAGGAGCTCCGGGCCATGTTCTACGCCCGAGAAAACTGCCAAGACCTCAGGATACGACAACCGTATCCCGCTGCGTGGGGAGATGTTCCCTTCCCACCAAAGTATAAACCATTCCACATCAATCCATATGATGGAAAGACCTCCGCAAGTCGGTACATCACGTACTTTGAGGTCACCATCGACCATCTGCCCTATGATGATGCCATCCTTACACGATTATTTATTGGGGAATTGGAAGGAGTCGCCTTCGACTGGTACCGTAACCTGCCAGACAACTCCATCCACTCCTTCGCCAGCTTCAAGCGTATGTTCTTGGAGAGATTCTACGAAGTAGGACAGGACATCACGATGTCCACCCTCATGGACGTCGTTCAAGGGGAGAAAGAGCTGACAAGGAACTATATTGAGCGGTTTCGGCAAACCGCAATGAAGTTACCGTCTGGTAACCCAGATTCCTCCTTGATTGAAATTTGCCAAAAGAGATTGCTCCCAACAATCAGTCTCTGGATGGGCGAAAGTGAATTCAAGGACTGGAAGACGTTTATCATCAGTGCCACTAGCGTCGAAGAACGGTTGAAGAAGGCTCGCCAACTGGGATTGCACATCTCAGAGGAAGAGGACAAAGGCAGGCACCCCAACGCCAACAACAACAATGGGGGTAGCTCCACCAACAATCGGGACAATAAGGGCAAGCAGGCTATGGTGGCCGACACAGCCCAGAAACTCGAGTCAAAACTGGCAGACAAGCAATGGCCGCAAATGACCTACTCCTTCGAAGACGGCCACGTCAAGCCCATCTTAGACATGCTCATACAAGGAGATAGAATTCAGCTCCCTCCACCAAGACGGGAACCTCGGCCGACAGAAATGGAGAGCCCAAAGTACTGCCATTACCACCCCTACGTCCACCATGCTACACACGACTGCTACCAACTGAAACAATACATCCAACATCTCATCGATTCGAACGCTCTGGCTATTGATTTCGAAGAGGTAACCGTGGCAGCCAATATGGTGTCAGTACAATTTGGCAGCTTCCTTCTAATGGAAACTCAAGACGGTATGGTACCCATCCCTCTGGCGACAATGGAGATTGCTAATCTTCTACCTCCTCGGGATCAGGCTGCTGGTCTAGTACCCCTCTCCACATCACGAGGGAAGGTCATGTGGGTCCATCCAAACTTGGTATCTGAAGTCACTCAGTGCACACCATCTTCCATTCGCAAGAAGAAGAGTGGAAAAGTCAGATCCTGAAGCACAATCTCGGCAGATGTCGAAGAAGTCACAGCTGTCGTTACTCAGTCTGGGGCACAATCCCAACCTGTGGCTGAGAACTCGGCTGAAGATCATCAGCCAGCTACCGCTGACACTCCAGGACCTTCTCAGCCTCCGACGACTGACAAGCCTAGGCCAAAGGAGACTCGCTTTGACAAATCCCTCCGAAAAGATGCACCTCAGGGGCTGGAGAGGCCCTACAACTTCTACATCTTGGCATAATTGGCCAACACACCGGCCAAATTGTCATTATACGAGCTCCTGAGACTCTCAAAGGATGTTCGTACGGCTTTGAGCGATGCACTCCAAAATGCCGATGCGTACCTGGCTCAGGTCAACCTCACAGAAGAGAGCCCGCCTGCAAATCTCCAAGGCAGCGCTTGCACAGGAGCGATGCCCAATATTGTCTTCACTCCGCAGGATATGCTCATCAAAATCAACCTGCACGATCGCCCGTTATATTACACCGGATACATCGGGGACGTAAAGGTGGACCGGATGCACATTGATCCTGGTTCTTCCATAAGCATCATCCCGAAGGGTCTGTTACATCATCTCTGTATTCCTATGCATCGCCTGACGCCAACAAGCACCGCCATCAGCAATTTCAATTCGGGCAGGAGCTACCCAATTGGGAAGATTCGTCTGAAGTGCCAAATTGGCGATCTCCAGTCGAAAGTCACCTGTTACGTCATAGATGTAGACACTTCTTACAACATCCTCTTGGGGCGCCCTTGGATATACGATTATATGATCGTACCTTCCACGCTGCACCAATGTTTCAAGTATGTCGACAAACACGACTTTGTGGGGACAAAATTTGTCGACATCGATCCCTTCAAAGGAGTCGAATCCTACTACTCAGACTCCTGCCTATACAAAAAGTCGAAGAGACACCTTGGTGAAGGAGATGTGTAAGCTCGTACCGAGACAGCCGCAGGATCGGAAGAACCCCTAACGATCTACCTCCAAGCTCGCAAACCTAGCAAGTCCGTACCCCTTACAGCCACTCTGCGTAAGGACGCAATCAGCCTCTCAGCACAAGAAAAGCAAATGATAATCCAGCTGCCAAGGTCCGCCAAGTGCCAAGGCCCACAACGGAGCCACTAACAATCGGACTGCCAAGAGTCGGCCAGCCACAAACGGAGAAGCTCAATCCCTCCGACAAACCAATGATGATACGCCTTCCCAAGAAGAATCGTCACCCCGATGCAAGGTCTGGGGATTCTAGCGAACCAACAACTCCCCGCCCAACCTCTCCAAAGGCTCATTGGTGGAAAGCTGATCCGACACATGTCGAACTAAGCCGTCGAGCCGCACACCCATAGCATACTGTGCTGAACCCACCAAAAGCTCTCCTGCTGGATTGGTTGGCAGATTCACTGAAAGAAGACAAAAGAAACAGGATCAAAAGATGCTTAAAACGAAAGTTTCTTAAAAAGAAGCTCCTGTGAGCCTATGCGGCTCGGATCGACGAAGCCTTATGCGGCCCAAATTCAGTTGGGTTTCATGCGGCACAACTTCGATGGAGCCTATGCGGCTCGGGTCAACGCAGCCTTATGCGGCCCGATTTAGTTGGGTTTTATGCGGTACTGCTTCGATAGAGCTTATGCGGTTTGGTTGAACGTATGCGGTTTTATTTAGCAGAAGAGCTTATGTGGCACGAATTAGCGAAGCTTTATGCGGTCCAGCTCATCAAGAGCACATGCGGTCTCGGTCAAATGAGACTTCATGCGGTTCAAATCTAGAAAGTGCTCCTGTGGCTCAAGTCCTTCTCATGCGGCTCAAACACAGGGCATGCCCAATGCGGCTCGAATACGAGAGCGGTTTCATTATGATTAAACTTGGGTAGTTCAATGAAGACGAAAGAGGAAGGCTTGTGCATAAATCATGCAACAGAGCCATGGGGTTTAGGGTTCAAAACATTTAATCCAATTCTTACCCTTAAAAGCAGGGTGGACGTCGGGGTTCACTTCAGGCGTAGTGGCCGATGAGGAGGCCGCTTTCTTGCCCTTTGCAGCAGCAGAAGCAATCTTGGAAGACTTGGGGGCCATTATCGTACCGACGGTCGGAGAAGGAAGACTAAGGAAAAAAAATTAGGGCCGAAGACGAAAGAGAGAAAAGAAGTCCCTCCGACTGAGCACGTTCATATTTATAGGCAAGAGAGAGGCACCTCGATCCACGTACAGTAACCGACCCTACGGTTCTCGAGACGAGCCGACTAAAATAAAGGCCAAACTCTTGGGATCTTGTCCCAAAAAAGCGGCCTTAAAACTGACGGCAAATCACCAGCAATTAATGCAAAAGATTTGCACACGCAGCAGGATGACGTGGCAAGGAGCTCATACGGCCAGACAGCCTATGCGGCCAAAGGAACCATGCGGCTGATTGACCAATACGGCTGAGGAGGCTATGCGGCTGGGACATCCATGTGGCCAGGACATCATATGCGGCCAGAAGAGTTTATACATAGCTATGCTTCTTATTCAAAGTATTTCAATTTTACAAATTGGAAACTTTGAAGGGGGTCTTGTAGAAGCATGGAAAAGAATAAAGAAAGATCCATGCGGCCAAGGATCCCCATGTGGCTCAGAGAGCTCATGCGGCTCAGGGATCCGTGCGGCTCAAGCGTCTATGCGGCTCAAATAGTTCCATGCGGCCTAGAGAGGAGCCACGTGGCCCTCAACAGCTCTTCCTTTTGTCTTTACTGCATTTAATTCCTTGACGGCTGACAGCTCTGACAAATGACAGCTCTGACAAATGACAGCTCTGACATAAAAATGCAACGATGGCTCTGTCATAATGGCAGAATCCTAGGGAAACGAAAGAAATCTCTGACACAATCCATCAAACCCCAAAGACCTTTATGCGGCCTTGACTCGTGGACAGTCACATACGGCTCAGACAGAGGCCACCCATACGGCTCAGGCAGAGGCTACCTATGCGGCTCAGGCAGAGGCTACCCATGCGGCTCACAAGGACTATCTTCATGCGGCTCACTGAGAAGCCACCCATCATGCGGTCGCCTACGCTCATGCAATTCAGATCATCTCTATGCGGTTCAAATGTTCAGAGGCCACTCCCAAGCAGCCTTGACACGTAGCCAGCCTTATGCGGCTTAGCGGGGGGGCAATCCTCATACGGCTCAGATTTCCTAAGCGACTCGCAGTTTTGCCAGCATCCCTACAGCTATCAGCCTAATAATAGTGGGACACGTAGCAAGATTCATCAACAAATCCTAACAACCAGGTTTAGTACCATCCTCATAATTACTGGGATCAAATCAGATCATTTATAATCAATCAAATTGAACACGTGGCAGGAGATCCGAGCTTGGCATAAGAAATCATGAGGATTTATGGCAATCATCATTAATTACCCACAGAGATTTGATGCAATCATATTAATTGCTCAAATCTATTATGAACGGCCCAGATTCATTGATCCTTAACCGTCGACTTTTGAGAATGGACAATCATTGTAAACCCTAATGATGCCCCCCACTCTTATAAATAGCGAGGTGTCATTCCCTTGCAAAGCAGCAGAGGGCGGAGAGAGAGAGCACACCCCCCTTCGGATCCAGAGAGAAATTAAAAGGAGAGCATTTCTTCATCAACGCCAAGCAGTTCTTCTACAGAGCCAAGGTTGCACCCGATCGTCCAAGGAGTAAGGCAGAGCTGCTGTTGCTTTTTCGAGCCTCTACCGTCACCCTCCAGAATCTAAAATAAATAATTGTACTTACATTGCTGTACCTAGGTTTTCGGCCCTAGGCTTTCTTTGTACAAGCGAGTTTGTATTGTGAGTCTAAGTTCAGTCCTTCGATAATTGTTCTGTTCTTTTACAATCAATGGCAAACAGTTACAGCTTCTCGAGGATGTGTGTCACATATCGCTCGCACAACCTGACTCCAGCGCAACCTGGCGTTGGCACAGCCTGATGCTGCACAACTTGATTGTTTTGGCGTAATATAATGTTTTAGCGCCATCTGATGATTGAACACCTTAATGGATGGCACACCTTAATTTTTAGGCTCTACAACTACATGCTACCACCAGGCAAGTACATCGTATTTACATGCTTTTCCATATTGCTATTCTTTTATATCTTACTTTATTTCATATTTCTCCTACTTCATGTCATGGTTATTTTTTAGTTTTACGTGCATATAGATTGTTACTCATTTTCTATATTACTTTTTTTATCTTTCTTATCTTGTTTATGTCTAGTGATAGTACTGTTATGCCTATGCCATGTTCCCCTAATATGTACATGACTTGGACATGACTAGATAGACTTGACTTTTTAGTACCTTAGACGAGAGTATTTTATTAGCCGTGGCTATACCTCTATTGTTAGTGCCTCACCAGGCTGCGGTTATATCACATGTACCTATAGCCATAATTAATATTATATTCTCATGACATGTCACCATCTATAGAGTTCTTTTATGTGTTATTCTTTTCTCTACTGGTTATTCCTATTTTTCTTGTATGTTATTTACTGTACAGTAGGCATATATATTATGTATCTTGCTAGTCCTCTGAGGACCTGGTGATCTCTCCAAGTATTAGATGAAGGTATGGTACACTGATGGAGGATGATTGATACACCAAGACTGCAGGTATATTTAGTTGATGTTTTATCATTCTCTTCTTTATTTATATTTCATCCTATATTTGATTCTCGCTGTTATTAGCCTACTCTTTTACAAGCTTCTATTTTCTTCTAGCTTATTCATGATAAATGTGTTATTGGGGATCCACTCAAATATATTTATCTATTCTAGAATCAGTGTATTATGGTCTGATCAGCCTTATTACACTTGATTCGTTATTGTTATCGATATTTAGTGGATTGAGATGTAGTTGATTCAAGAATAACCAGACGGCTTATACATATTCGAACTGGGCTGGAGTCCTCTCGATGTATAGCTGGCATGTATACATATCCTAGTCCTACGTATTTTGGGACTGTGCATTACATATTTTTTGGTGGCCCATGCAGGTCGAGTTAACTGTTTCAGTTACGTTACTGTACCGAGCAGGCATACGAATATGATTAAACCCTTAGAAATCTCAATCCACAACTGTCTTGACAATTCTTTTACAAATCTCTCTACCATCCTTGAATTTCGTATTTGCTCTCGATTATTCTTCCTTTGCTTTCTCATACTATTGCTTCTTGTCCCTCCCTATTTTGGAGTGACGAATGATCGTGCTTTATATAATTTATCAAAAATTCTTAAGTTCTAGTGTAAATTAGTTTGCTTATTAAATTTTGGTTACTTGATAGATAGAAGGGATTAGAGATGCCATATGCCATAGATATCTAGTGATATAGATTTTGTAACTAGTGTGAAAGGGATATAATATTTTAGGCCATCATGTGTTTGATTGGGTAGTGGAACTAATAGTGGGTAGACGTCCTCAGTATAGAAATAAATATATAATCATACTAGGTTACGCTATTATGGTGTCACTTGATCAAGTATAGAGTGATAGTTTTAGTGTAAAGAATAACCCTCTACAAGAAGAATCTAGATATAGCCTTACCCAACCCATTTACTATTATACCCTGTCAGTTGTAAAGTTAGGATTAGACAGATTGGTAGGTATCACCTGGCTTGGTTAGGTGAAATGAGACTTATATCATTGTGATAATAATATGGTTAGGAGGACAAGCCTACAATATGATTGTTGTAAGACCGCCAATACCAAGAAGAGAGTAGAGATAACCATCTATAGTATTACAGTAGAGATATTGCTGTCACGACCCGCACCCGCTTTTCGGACGCAAGCTCGTGAGCAAGCCAGCTACGCATCAAGCGGACTCTAGCCCGACACGAATACGTAAACGCTGTCATGGCTATGGTAAACTGCCAAATCATGGCGAACAAATCTCTATCTCAATCCACAATAAATGTACGAAACATGAATGAATACTATGGGTCATGGTCTGCACTCCACTAGTATATATTTCCGATAAGACTCAAAGAATATAACATGAGTCTCTAAAGTGAATCAATAAGCAGGATATCTCATGATAAGGAATGTAAAGCACGAAAGGATAACAATGTAATATCACTGACAAATACCTGAATTATGTATCACAATCATCTACCATCCCGCTCTATTAACTATCTTCATGCAATCGCTAAACCTAAAGAGATCATCAGGTCCTCAGGGGACATAGCAAGATACATAAAAACATGCCTATCTAGCAGTTTAATCATGCATGATAATGTAAATAGGATATAAACAAGGAACGACACTTAACATGGCATGAGACTATAACCAAACTACTAATAAGTGACTAACGACAAGTGGCTACTGACAGGTGACTATGAACTGGAATACAAGAACAACTACATGTAACTGAACTGCTGGATGAACAAATGAACACGAGATCAATGGAATACCAAACCCTCACCCCAAGTGGACTCGCAGGTTTGAACTAATCACTAACCCTCGTCCCAAGTGTGGACTCTCTGGTTAGTTCTAATCACTAACCCTCGTCTCGAGTGTGGACTCTCTGGTTAGTTCACGGCAAGGCACCCTCGTCCCGAGTGAGGACTCTCTAGTACAAAATAAACAAGTCAACATCCTCGTCCCGAGTGTGGACTCATGGATGTAAACCAATCAAGACAAAAACCCTCGTCCCGAGTGGACTCTCTGGTGCCAAGGAACAAACACCCTCGTCCCGAGTGTGGATGCTCTGGTGCAACTGATCAACCTTCATCCCGAGTGTGGACTCTCTGGTTGAGGAAAAACGATACAGGGAAATAGCAGTTCAATCACACGTACTCGTTCCAAGACACGACTCAGTCAGGGTACAGGTAAGACAAGGTATGACTCAGTCAAGACACAGTCAAGTCCAGTATAACTACATTGTCAAGTAAACTAAGACCATAAACTGGGGAGCACGGTATATAGAAACTAAATAAATCAAGTCAACTAGAAAGCTAATGAACCATATAAAATCTATAACAAATAGAGCATCTATGATAATATAATAATAATATAAAAACTATAAACATGAAATTAAACTGTAGAAGGAGGCAAGGTATCTTGCCTAGTGGTTGCACATAAATCCATAAAATGTCATCAACAAATAAGCTATAAAATCCACATCATCACACTGTCTCTGAAAGCTGAAACAGACATTGCCAACATTCTCAGAATAGTCAAATTAGCTAGGATTGCCTGTCCTTAAGTCCAATTCTGGATACAAGGACAAAACGGTAATTTTGGGCAAAAATGGTATCCGCCTTTGGACCCGCTTTGCACCAAAAAATGTGCCAGGGTCAATGGTCTCTAAAGTCATCAAAATAAATGTCTACGGGTTCGTTTTGATGATACAAAGCCAACGGTATGTCTAATTGTGGATTCCGATGGGCCGTGCACAAAATCGCCCGTTGAATCGGATCGTGGGGCTCGCGAAACAACGATCCGATCAACTGTCTCAGAATCAGACCAAACTTGGCATTAAGGACCAGAAAAATGATACGGTACTGCTGGCACAAGTTTTGTCTCGATCTGGCGAACGCACACAAAGTAATTGGAAAATTTGCACAGAGGCCGATATGGTGAATTTTGACGGATATGCATCAAATTCGTCGCACACACGCGACCAATTTAAATTCCGTCAAAGCCCACACGTCCGCAATATCCGTACGTGCCTTTTAATGCTTACGGTGTGCGACCACGTTGCCCGAATTGGCGGAACGCACGTCGTATCGAAAGTTTTTTCTATTTTTGAAAATAGTTTACATATAATTTTATATGATTTTTAAACTAATTTATACCTCTGCATACTCATCCATAATTAAAACTATTAATTGGGTTTCCATGCCCTATATGTCATCTTCAATAATGGTTCAGGTAGTTTCCTACCTTAGTCGATGATTCGACCAGTAATCGTCTCCCAAAACAGGTTCGTCAACTGTTCTTCGAACTGTCGAGAAAAGTATTTTTCCCTCGACTTTGCATTTATTTTTTGGACTGGTCATGCGACTATATTCAAATCCACTTGTTGGGATTTCGAGAGGGTCATAAGGGCTATTTGTAGAATTTTACGGAAACGAATTTCATTAAGCGATCAAGAAGAAAATGTACCGCGAAGTCGCGCCCATAACGTATTGCTGCTGCTGTTTCCTACAATTATGTTGCGCTGTCCGCGGCAGACTTGGCCGGCCGGCGGTGGCTCGCAGCGGCGCACGGCGGTGGCGCACAGGGTGGCGCCGCCATCGGAGTCACCTGGGCGTGGGTTCGAGTTAGGGTTTTGGTGTATCGACCCTTCTCTCCCTCTCCGTTCTGTATATATATATATACGCTTATATATCAAATGGTTGTTAAGCCCTGGGGTCGGGTCTTGAGCTCTTGGGGTTGGGCTCGGCTGAGACCTTAGGCTGGGCTGGGATTCGATGGGCTTGGGCCCGGGCTGTTGTTGCTTCTCTTTTTCTTTTTCTTTTTCTATTTCTTACTTTACATATATATATCTATATATATAAATACTTATGTGTGTGTGTATATATATATATATATATATATATATATATATATATATATATATATAAATACTTATGTGTGTGTATATATATATATATATATATATATATATATATATATATATATATATATATATTTTATATATATATATATAATATATATATATATACACATATTCATATACACACATATTCATATACATTTATCTATACATACACACACACCTATATATATATTTATATATACGTACACATACACATATATATAATATATATGTATATATACGTACACAAACAATTATGTATTTATATATATATAACTCTTTATATATTTATAAATATCTTCTATGCATACCTACCACTACAACAATAAATATTCACAGCAACCAAATAATATCCTAATAATATATATATTCATAATATAGTGTCTTATTTATAGAAATATATATACACATACACACATATATGTATATATATATATATATAATATATATATATATATATATATATATATATATATATATATATATATATATATATATATATATATATATATATATATATCATCTATATAATAAATGATTTAATCAATATAAATCGTTATCATTTAATAACAACAAAGTAATATTAATGATAATAAAAATCCTAATTAAAATTAAAATAGCCCAAAAGTCGTTTCTGATGGATATAACATGCACACTACTTATCTGGCTCCAGAAGATCATACAAATTTTGTAAAACACTATTTAACAATAATAATACCTATAATCTACCTATAACAAATATTTAGAAAATAATTGCCAATTCCTAAAAATATATACAAAAATATTTGCATTTACCAAACATGTCTACAAGGCCATAGTTGGTCCCACTACATCACTACCTGGGCTTGGATTTGACTTGGGCCCAATCTAGACAGGTTCGGTACAACCGGGTTCCTAAAACTCAATAATATAATTAAATAATAAATAAAATCTTCGGTAAGGATTAAGTTGCAACTTGGCCTGGTTTTCCTAGTCAGGATGTCACTATGGCTCGGCCTTCCCTACCAGGGCTAATACACTAGTCAAAGCACGTCATTGCACTATCCGTGCCACAATTTCTAATCACCTGATACTTTAAAACTCAACCATGGCTAAAGTCATCTACCGAAATAATTAACTAAATAATCATTTATAAAATCCTAAAAATCACCATTTAAATCAAATAAATAAAAGAAAAAATAATTCAAAAAAATTTGGAAAGGGGAGCTACAAATCTATCCACCTTAAAAATAATTTCGTCCTCGAAATTCTAATTCATAACTAGGCCTTAAAAATCAAAGTCTATTATTACCTTAATCTCCTCAAATTTAATTTTTCAAAAATATTTTATGGCCTTCTCTAGTCATTTTATAACTCCGAGTACTTGAGAACTTCTACCCACCTTTGGTCATACTACTCCTCAAAATACGGTCACTAAAATCTTATAATCTTCTTACTACTGACTCCTCCCAACAGATATCTAGGGCATATAGCATCTATAATCCCTCATATCTATAAACAACCAAATATTCAATAGTCAAGCAATATTATACTATAACTTAAGAATTTATAATGAATTCTAGACAGCACGATCGTTCGTCACTCCGAAATAGGAAGGGACGAGAATCAATGGTACGGGAAGGCAATGGAGAATAATCGAGAACAAATATGAAATTTCGAGGATGTAGAGAAGTTTCTAGGAGAATTTTTAAGGTAGTGTGGATTGAGATTTCTAAGGGTTTAGTAATATTCGTAGGCTCGTATCAGTACAGTTATATAATTGATACGATATGATCTGACCTGCATGGGCCACCAAAAAAACTTGTCAGAACCTGCACCCGCTTTTTGGACGCGAGCTCGTGAGCAATCCAGCTACGCATCAAGCGGACTCTAGCCCGACTCGAATACGTAAACGCTGTCATGGCAATGGTAAACTGCCAAATCATGGCAAACAAATCTCTATCTCAATACACAATAAATGTACGAAACATGAATGAACACTATGGGTCGTGGTCTGCAGCCCACTAGCATATATGTCCGATAAGACTCAAATAATATAACAAGAGTCTCTAAAGTGAATCAATAAGCAGGATATCTCATGATAAGGAATATAAAGCACGAAAGGATAACAATATAATATCACTGAAAAATACCTGAATTATGTATCACAATCATCTACCATCCCGCTCTGCTAACTATCTCCATACAATCGCTAAACCTGAAGAGATCATCGTCCTCAGGGGACATAGCAAGATACATAAAAACATGCCTATCTAGCAGTTTAATCGTGCATGATAATGTAAATAGGATATAAATAAGGAACGACACTTAACATGGCACGAGACTACGACCAAACTACTAACAAGTGACTAACGACAAGTGGTTACTGACATATGACTATGAACTGGAATACAAGAACAACTACATGTAACTGAACTGCTGGATGAACAAATGAACACGAGATCAATGGAATACCAAACCCTCGCCCCGAGTGGACTCGCAGGTTTAAACTAATCACTAACCCTCGTCCCGAGTGTGGACACTCTGGTTAGTTCTAATCACTAACCCTCATCTCGAATATTGACTCTCTGGTTAGTTCACGGCAAGGCACCCTCGTCCCGAGTGTGGACTCTCTGGTACAAAATAAACAAGTAAACATCCTCGTCCCGAGTGTGGACTCACGGATGTAAATCGATCAAGACAAACACCCTCGTCCCGAGTGGACTCTCTGGTGCCAAGGAACAAATACCTTCGTCCCGAGTGTGGACTCTCTGGTGCAACTGATCAACCCTCGTCACGAGTGTGGACTCTCTGGTTGGGGAAAAACGATACAGGGAAATAGCAGTTCAATCACACGTACTCGTTCCAAGACACGAATCAGTCAGGGTACAGGTGAGACAAGGTATGACTCAGTCAAGACACAGTCAAGTCCAGTATAACAACACTGTCAAGTCAAGCAAGGCCATAAACTGGTGAGCACGGTATATAAAAACTAGATAAATCAAGTCAACTAGAAAGCTAATGAATCATATAAAATCTATAACAAATAGAGTATCTATGATAATACAATAATAACATAAAAACTATAAACATGAAATTAAACTGTAAAGGGAGGCAAGGTATCTTGCCGGATAGTTGCACGTAAATCCATAAAATGTCATCAACTGATAAACCATAAAATCCACATCATCACACTGTCTCCGAAAGCTGAAACAGACATTGTCAACATTCTTAGATTAGTCAAATTAGCTAGGATTGCCTGTCCTTAAGTCCAATTCTGGACATAGGGACAAAACGGTAATTTCGGGCAAAAATGGTGACCACTGTTGGACCCGCTTTGCACCCAAAAACGTGCCAGGGTCAATGGTCTCTAAAGTCATCAAACTACATGTCTATGGGTTCGTTTTGATGATACGAAGTCAACGATATGTCCAATTATGGATTTTGGTGGACCGTGCACAAAATCGCCCGTTAAATCGGATCGTGGGACGCACGAAACGGCGATCCGATCAACTGTCTCAGAATCGGACCAAACTTGGCATACAGGACCAGAAAAATGATACGGTCTTGCTGGCGTAAGTTTTGTCTCGATCTGGAGAACGTGCACAAAGTAATTAAAAAATTTGTACAAAGGCCGATACGAAAAATTTTGACGGATACGCATCAAATTCGTCGCACACATGCGACCAATTTGAATTCTGTCAAAGCCCACACGTCCGTAATATCTGTACGCGTCTTTTGATGCTTACGGTGCGCGACCACGTCACCCGGATTGACGGGACGCACGTCATATCGAAAGTTTTTTCTATTTTTGAAAACAGTTTACATAGAATTTTATATGATTTTAAAATTGATTTATACCTCTGCATACACATCCATAATTAAAACTATTAATTGGGTTTCTATGCCCTATTTGTCATCTTCAATAATGGTTCAGGTAGTTTCCTACCTTAGTCGATGATTCGACCAGTAATCGTCTCCCAAAACAGGTTCGTCAACTGTTCTTCGAACTGTCAATAACAGTATTTTTCCCTCGACTTTGCATTTATTTTTCAGATTGGTCATGCGACTATATTCAAATCCACTTGTTGGGATTTCGAGAGGGTCATAAGTGCTATTCATAGAATTTTACGGAAACGAATTTTATTAAGCGATCAGAAAGAAAACGTACCGCGAAGTCGCACCCATAACGTACTGCTGCTGCTGTTTTCTTCCACTGTGTTGCGCTGTCCGCGGCGCACTTGGCCGGCCGACGGTTGCTCGCGGTGGCGCGCAGGGTGGCGCCGCCGTCGGGGTCACCAGGGCGTGGGTTCGAGTTAAGGTTTTGGTGTATCGACCCTTCTCTCCCTCTCGGTTATGTCTATATATATACGCTTATATATCAAATGGTTTTTAAGCCCTGGGGTCGGGCCTTGAGCTCTTGGGGTTGAGCTCGGCTGAGACCTTGGGCTGGGCTGGGATTCGAGGGGCTTGGGCCCGGGCTGTTGTTGCTTCACTTTTTCTTTTTCTTTTTCTTTTTCTTTTTCTATTTCTTAATATATATATATATATATATATATATATATATATATATATATATATATATATATATATATATTACATACACACACACACCTATATATATATTTATATATACGTACACATACACACACACACACACACACACACACACACACACACATATACGTATATATAAATATATATATATATATATATATATATATATATATATATATATATATATATATATATATATATATAATATATTTATATATACGTACACATACATTTATGTATTTATTTATATAACTCTTTATATATTTATAAATATCTTCTATGCATACCTACCACTACAACAATAAATATTCACAGCAACCAAATAATATCCTAATAATATATATATTCATAATATAGTGTCTTATTTATAGAAATATATATACACATATATATATACATATCATTTATATAATAAATGATTTAATAAATATAAATCGTTATCATTTAATAACAACAAAGTAATATTAATGATAATAAAAATCCTAATAACAATAAAAATAGTCCAAAAGTCGTTTCTGATGGATATAACATGCACACTACTTATCTGGCTCCAGAAGATCATACAAATTTTGTAAAATACTATTTAACAATAATAATACCTATAATCTACCTATAACAAATATTTAGAAAATAATTGCCAATTCCTAAAAATATATACAAAAATATTTACATTTACCAAACATGTCTACAAGGCCGCATTTGGTCCCACTACATGACTACCTGGGCTTGGATTTCACTTGGGCCCAATTTGGACAGGTTCGGTACAACCGAGTTCCTTAAAACTCAATAATATAATTAAATAATAAATAAAATCTTCGGTAAGGGTTAAGTCGCAACTTGGCCTGGTTTTCCTAGTTAGGACGTCACTATGGCTCGGCCTTCCCTACCAGGGCTAATACACTAGTCAAAGCACGCCATTGCACTATCCGTGCCACGATTTCTAATCACATGATACTTCAAAACTCAACCATGGCTAAAGTCATCTACCGAAATAATTAACTAAATAATCATTTATAAAATCCTAAAAATCCCCATTTAAATCAAATAAATAATAGAAAAAATAATTCAAAAATTTTCGAGAAGGGGAGCTACAATTGTAAAACCAAATTGTTTAGGATTAATTATTACTTGATATATTAGGATACACCGTAGTGACCTAGCATATCCCTTGAACTATTGATAGTTGCCCTAGCACAGTTCTTCGTTAGTGAGCCTTATTTTAATTTCGTGGACAAAATTATTTTAACGTGGATAGATTGTAAGGACCCTAATTTTTGGAAATTATTTTTTATTTATTTTATATAATTTTTATCTATTAGAGTATATTTGATATTTAATTATAACTATAGAAGTACTTTTCTGTAGCTTAGATTTTTGGAGCACAAGAACTGCCAATCATTCGAAATATCCTTCATGAGTTTTGAGGTAAACAAGTCCACCTTCAATTTAATATAGCGTGTCCCACCCAAACTTGTCCCTTAACGTTCTTTTGTCTTCGTATAACTTCGGATCAATTTAGGCCATTTGATTATTAACCGTAATTCTAGATCTAACTTCCAACGTAAGTTTGAAACTCGACCTAGATCAAAACCATTTGACCCAATATATGGTTTTGTCCCATTTTGAGCCTACGACATACACGCCAAGGGTGCGCCACTCAATCGAGCCCCCATGTGCTATTTATTTACGAATGGCACAAGAGACTCATGGATTGACTTTTTGAGTTCGATTTGACTAGAAAATATATTTGGACCCTAACCTAGTCAACCCCACTTGGTAGAGCAATGTTAGGTTGCCATGACTTAGTAGAATTATTTTGAATTTATTTGGGTCAAATAGATTTAGATATAATTGTGTATATATATGAGTATATTTATGATAGCATAATAATAATAATAATAATAATAATAATAATAATATATATATATATATATATATATATATACACAATTATATATATATATATATATATATATATATATATATATATATATATATATATATGGGCTGGTGATGAAGCGGTGGACTCCATCCGCCAGAGCGGCATCACTATTGGCAGTGAAGAAGACGCGCTTAGATGGACGCTCGATGCTTCAGGGGCATTCTCGGTGAGGTCCGCGAGGACTGCTATCCTCGGGAGACAGCCACATCACCCCATTACGCACTATTGGCAGACCTGCATCCCCAAGAAGTGGTCTATCCTTATGTGGAGAGCCATTAACAAGAGACTGTCCACCGACGAGATCCTTAACACCATTGGGATTAGTCTAGCGTCTGCCTGCAATTGTTGCACTGATCGTCAGATGGAGACCATTGACCACATCTTTTGTCAAGGGACCCTGCCTGACCATTCTTGGAGGACCCTCAATCAGCTCTACAATATTGATCCGGGCGGTGGACGCTTCCACGATCTGGCGGGCGCCTGGGGTTCTGCCTCCCACGGCCACCAGATCGTCGCAGCGGCCGCCACGTGGGTGTTATGAAAAAATCGCAACAAGGCAAGATACGAAGGCCTCCAATACTCGGCCAATCAGCTCATACGGGAAGTCTTCCGTCAGTGCCGTAAACGCAGCTCCCTTTGCTCGCACATCCCGAATACTTTTTGGTCCTCTACCCTCCCTTAACTCTTGATGGTAGAGGCCCTTCCTTCCCCCTTTGTTCCGTTTTGGTGGTATACTTGTATAGGCTTTGTCATTTTGTGCCTTGTATACTTGGACCGGGTTCGGCTCTTCGAGCCTTTTTAATAAAAGAAGGGGGGTTCTTTAATATATATATATATATATATATATATATATATATATATATATATATATGTCACGCCCCAGAACCAGAATACTGGAGAGCGGGGGCAGACAAAGCCAGCTACGTATATGAAATGGTATCCATCTCGCTATACGGTCACGGCTGTCTAGATACATGAGGGTTTACTACAAGCCAACAGTCTCCTAAGGTCATGAACAAGCCTAGTGTCTCAATCACAAGCAAGTAAGTAAATGTTACAAGATGTATGATCATTAAATATACAATAATAAGGCATCCCAAATATTATATATTCAGCTGATCATGAAGCTAGTCGTTACAAAATGTTAGGACTAGCAAGAGTTTAGTCATACATGATCAACCCTAGGATCTGTTAATCATGTTACAGCCCGTAGGCAGACAGTAAATAAGTGCAATCGAGCTAAACAGGTGCTCATCGACTAAACGCCTCAAAAGAATATTTTTACAATAAAGTGGGAGAGCCAAAAATAACCCACTCGTTGCCCTGGTTACGTCTGGTGTTCACCATCGGGCTGGAAAAGCGGAAGATCCTCTGGAGCTGCTCCGAAATCTGGCCATACAAAACCAGTTGGGTCAGATCCCAGAAAGAGCAAGTGCCACAAAGGAAGCTTCACTTAGGAACTAAAACCAGCAATTAGCACAATAGTAATAGATTAATAATAAAGATAGGAATTTAGGAAAGCATAACAGGTGATATACGATGAGATAACCATAGAACTATTCAGATAACCAGGTTACAACCCGTAAACCAAACAAGGACCGGGGTTGTAACCCTTCGTCTGAACGAAACTTAGAATTCTCACCATTTATCGGTAAAATAAATACAGGCATTCAGGTCACGCAGTAGTCTGAAACAAGATCAGGGTAAAACTAGACAGGTTAGACTCCATCCAATCATTTCACGGCCAAGCAAGAATTACGGCTTGATACTTTAACTAACTAGGGTTATCACAAGCCTAGTTACTAGCAAGATGCAGTGAGATTATTCCACAGCCACAAGCCCTACAGACCATCCAGGTTACCCGGTTTAAAAGATTTAGAGTTGAATTCAGGTGGGTACATCGTCCAGGAAACGAATGTACCCTTAGGTAGCTTGAAGGGTGCAACACATGACAGTGTGCTGGAAATGTGCCCTACTCGACGGCAGGCTACAGATCCCAAGGCGTGTCCAGGTAACAGGATTGCCTGTAGCTGGGAGATCTCTTTATGACTAGTTTATTAATCTAGTTATTAGCCTTAGTCCATTTCAATAGGTACTCCTGACCGTGGTACTCAGGAGTCCCCTCCTAGACATGATGCAAGACAGGACTGGATTATTTGTACAAGCACAATTGCCCACGGTGTCCAGGTTAATTATACAGGTCATGTCATGTCAGGTAGCCGTCGCAACAGCTTATCAAGATATATCATGTCGGGTTATCATGTCAAGTGTATTGGTCAAGAGTGCGCCACGACGGGCCACTATCAGGTCATGTCATGTTTACTTGTCAGGAGTGCACCACTATGGGTCACTGTCGTGTCATGCTAGTTCCTTGTCACACCATGTCATATACAATTGTCATTTCAATCATGTCAATCAAATTATGATTTATCAAGTTCAGGACAAAAGGCGTAAGGATATAAAATGGGCGTAAAAATATACAATAAAGGGGTTACAAGATATGGGCAAATAATAAAAACACAGGGCTATAGGGAGCCATGCGGCTCAGACACATACGGCCAGGAATGATCTCATGCGGTTGGAAAGAGAACAGCCCATGCGGCTCAATAGGGTCAGGCGCATGCGGCCAAGGAGAGAATCCATGCGGCAGCAGCTCATGCGGCTGAGGGTCCAAAGCTCATGCGGCTGAGGAGAACAGTCCATGCGGCTACGGAAAGAGGAAAGCGCATGCGGTTGAGGCAACAATCCATGCGGCAAGGACAGGAGCGAAGCCATGCGCTTATGCAGTTAGCGGGACCATGCGCCTATGCGGCTACAAGCGGATCAAGTTCATGCGGCTCGGAAAGAAGTTCTCATGCGGCTGGGTCAAGTGAAGTTCCATGCGGCTGGAAGAAGCGGAAAGAGAGGGCGCATGAGACTAAGTCAGAGCATTCATGCGGCTAGAAGGAGCGGGGTCCTCATGCGGCCAGGGAGGGCGCATGCGGCTAAACGAGTAACGTCTCATGCGGCTCAAGAAGTGCAAAGTATATGCGGCTGGGGATTGAGCGAGTCATGCGGCTAGATGAGTTCGGTTCTCATGCGGCTCAAGGTACTTCCAGCCATGCGGCTGAAGAGAACACTTGCCGCTTGAAATATTCATGCGGTCAAGTCAGCACAGTTCATCTTCTCCAAAATTTCAGAGAAGAAGAACACCATGAGAGCCAAATTCTCAAGCTTCATAACTCCATCATCCGGAGCCCAAATCCGAACTTCCATAGGTCAAAATGGGGCAGAACAAGATTCTCTACAACATGGAACCCTCAAAACTCAAAAATAACAAGATTTAGTAGATCAAAACCCAAGATTTCCAAAAATAAGGTAAACTTAGATCTACAAGAATCTAGCCATGGAAAGTGGAAATGCCAAGTACTAAAGTAAGTTAAGATGTTGTAAGAAGAGAATAAAGCAATAAAATTGGAGTTCCTCCATGAAGCAAGTTGTACTTGCCTAGACCTCTCTGTCTCTCTGGTAGGTGAAGAAGTAAATGGAAGAAGAGTAATGAAGAAAGAGAAGGAAGAATGGTTAATAAATGGTAGTGGTGGTGGTAGGTAGGAGGTTCACCCTTTGGTTCATGATGAACCAATAGCAATCCCAAACCGAACCAAGCCAACCCGAACCAGGAATAAACCAAGCCATGAAGAAAACTAAGCAAGAAATCATGTAATACATAATAAAATACGTACACGTATTCCAAAAATACGTAATACGAACCACAGGCATTACAATATATATATATATATATATATATATATTAGCCTTAGTCATGGTTACGATTAGAAGGTGCAAGATGACTAAGGATTGTGGCACGAATAATTTAGTAGTGTGCTTTAGCTAGTGTATTAGCCATGGTAGGGAAGGCTTAGCCATAGCAGTGTCTCTACTGGAAAAATCAGTCAAAGTTATGAGTTGACCCTATAAGTGGTTTATATATATTAATTATTAAGACTTTTTGATTTTCTAGTAAACCGGTTAGACCAAACTAGCCGAAATTGACTCGACCCAAACCTAAACCCATGTAGTCATGTATTGGGTCCAGAGACATCCATGTAGATGTATATAATATATATATATATATATATATATATATATATATATATATATATATATATATATATATATATATATGTAATGGTAATTTATTTTTAAATGTCTAATATTTATTTTCATAATACCTGCTATGTATATATAAATGTTATTGATATTGAATGCCAATTTTTTTATGAAAAAAAAAAACTTCCATAAACTTATTGGGCTATTTTTATATTTATATTTGAATAATAAATTTTGGATTATTTTATATTAAATTATAGAATTTTATTGTAGGATGTATCTTGAGTAATAAATATTATGCATAAAATTATTTTATAATTCCTATTAAATAGTGTTTAGGCTATTTTAGAATAGTATATATATATATATATATATATATATATATATATATATATATATATATATATATATATATATATATATATATATATTTTTAATATATATATATATATATATATATATATATATATATATACTAAATATATATATATATATATATATATATATATATATATATATATATTTTAGTATATATATATATATATATATATATATATATATATATATATATATATATATATATATAATATATATATATATATATATATATATATATTTTATATATATATATATATATATATCTATATATATATATATATATATATATATATAGGTGTGAAGTTATATATGTAAGTAATTATATGTGTATATATATAGTTTTTTTTATGTATTTAGTTTTAACTATAGGGAAAAAGGGGGGAACTAAAGTAATGAATAGTGAACATCACCGTTCATTTTCCCAAATCCAGCAAACCCGAGCGCGCGGAGGCAAGGAAGACAACCCATGTGTTAAATTCAAACCCTTTTAAATTCAAATCAAAATTCCTCAAATCTTTTTATAATAAAACCCGGTATGATTCTCTACCAGACTGAACTAAATCTAGTTGAAATATGGATTTAAAACACTCAGTAAATACAAACCAAATAAGGAACCATATCGACACACATCGATATAAAACTCGAGAATTTCCTATCGAAAAGGGAATCGATACTAGCCCATAGCTATACGACGAAGTCCCTCGTACTTGTGTGTGCCCTCTCAGACGCCTGCACTTGCCGCGGGGTCCTCGAACATCCATCGGGCACCGCCGTGAAACGCAAGCAGCAGACGCAGACAAAGCAGCAACAGTTCAAGCATCTTCGTAGGTAATTTTCTTTTTCATCCTGCTACCAATTCTCGAACCAGTTGGTTCGATGAAAGCACAATCTATAGGGATTTAAGCCCCTTCAAATAGTTTGTAGTTTACATCCCAAGATTGTTCGATGAATCGATCCAAAGTTGGGCAAAAAATTGTTCCAAAATAGTTCAGAAAATAAACCATGTGCCCCTGTTTGAAGCCTAATTCTTGTCAATCTGTTAAAGATTTTCGAAAAAAAATTGAACAACATTTTAGAAGACTTATAGGAATTTAAAACCTATTTTCAGTTTCTGTTTTTATTCATTAAACGAAAAGTTATTTGTTTTCAAAAATCATGAAAAACCATAAAATCTATTTTTGAAAACTTGAATATTTCCCTATACGAGGTCCGATTCGACAAACTAGGCAACTTGGTTGCAACTCATGAGCATCGGAAGGTGCGTATGGATGTTGCGGACGTGTGGGCTTTGCCGGAACTCGAATTGGTTGCGTGTGTGCGACGAATTCGATACTTATCCGTCAAAAATTATCGTATCGGCCCATTTGCAAAAATTCTAATTAATTCTGCACGTTCGTCACCTCATGAAAAAACTTGTATCATTAGGACCGTATCATTTTTCTGATCCTGTGAGCAAAGTTTCGTCCGATTCTGAGAAGTTCGACCGGAATGCTATTTTGGCAGGCCTGCGACCCGATCTAACGGACGAATTTGTGTACGGCCCACCGAAATCCAACTTTGGACATACCGTTGGATTCGTATCAACAAACCGGATCCATAGACATGTAGTATGATGACTTTAGAAACCATAGGCTCTAGCACATTTTTTGGTGCAAAGCGGGTCCAATGACGGATACCGTTTTGATCCAATATTATCGTTTTACCTCTGTATCCAGAATTAGACTTATGGGTAGGCTATCCTAGCTAATTTGACTATTCTGAACATGTTGGTAATATCTCTTTTATCCTTCAGAGACTGTTATGAGAGAGTTATTTTTGTGACTCGTTGATTGACTAGATAGTGTTGGTACTACGTGCTTCCACTAGGCAAGTACACCTTACCAAACTTTACAGTATTTACATGCTTTTTCATATTGCTATTCTTTTATATCTTACTTTGTTCCATATTTCTCCTGCTTCATGTCATGGTTATTTTCTAGTTTTACGTGTATATAGATTGTTAATCATTTTTTATATTACTTTTTCTATCTTTCTTATCTTGTTCATGTCTAGTGATAGTACTGTTATGCCTATGCCATGTTCCCTTGACCTGTTTGACATGTACTTGACTTGGACATGACTAGATAAACTTGACTTCTTAGTACCTTAGGCGAGAGTGTTTTATTAGCCGTAGCTATACCTCTATTGTTAGTGCCTCACCGGGCTGCGATAGAGAACCTGTAATAGGACTGTTAGTGCCTCACCGGGCTGCGGTTATATCACATATACCTATAGCCATGATTAATATTATATTTTCATGACATGTCACCATCCATTGAGTTCCTTTATGTGTTATTCTTTCCTCTCTGGTAATTCCTATTTTTTTTGCATGTTATTTACTGTACAGTAGGCATGTATATTATGTGTCTTGCTAGTCCCCCGAGGACCTGGTGATCTCTCCAGGTATTAGATGAAGGTATGATACACTGATGGAGGATGATTGCTACACCAAAACTGCAAGTATATTTAGTTGATGTTTTACCAGTCTCTTCCTTATTTATATTTATCCTATATTTTATTCTCGTTGTTATTAGCCTAGTCTTTTACAAGCTTCTATTTACTTCTAGCTTGTTCATGACAAATGTGTTATTGGAGATCCACTCTAATACATTTATCTATTCTAGAATCAGTGTATTATGGTCTGATCAGCCTTACTACACTTGATTCGTTATTGTTACCGATATTTAGTGGATTGAGATGTAGTTGATTTTAGAACAACCAAACAACTTATACGTATTCAAGCTGGGTTAGAATCCTCTCGATGTGTAGCTGGCATGTATACATATCCTAGTCCTACGTATTTTGGGACTTGAGCGTTACAAGATAGCTATCCCCATTGCAAGTCCTGAATCTCCGTTGAACAAACAACTTAGTCGCATTTTCTCCTAGGCTGACATGATCCTGGTGCCCCGACGATTCATTCTAGGAATTACATACTTTGTGCACAAGTTGTCCATGACCACGCACCTACGACGACATCTAGACTCAACGTAAATGCATGGCCTACTAATGATACTGCTCAAACCTTTGTTCATCATCTCTTCTTTGCATAATCGATACAATTCCCAAGTCAGGAACTGCCTCGACAACTATCGATCGCATAAATTTCCCATCTTTGAAACCCATAAAATGGCTACTGCATATCCTTCCTATATTACTTGAACAAGACGTGTTTCATCCATGCCATAGACCATGGCATACTCTATATGACAAACCATAGAATCATGAGACATATTACTTGAATCAGTTGTGTACCGTGCCTTAACCTACTATAATCCGTACGATACTGCCAACCAAGTCATATTCTATATGATGAGCCTTGAGACCGTGGGAACGTGTGGCTATACCAAGCTATGGAACCGTGGGACCGTACACGGGCACAACTTAAACAATCGTGTTTTTTGAGTGCCATAACCGTTCCATCTTCCATAAGACCGAAGTGAGACTGTGGGATATATTTGCTATGCAAAGCAGTAGGATCGTGGGGACGTGCCTACTATGACTTCGATAGCCCATGGCATAACTTTGCCTAACTCAATCGTACGATCGAAGGACTAGTGCCAACTTTGAAAACCATTTTGGAGGACATCTAAGCAACGTTATGACACTTTTTCCATGTTCTACACACATATTTGACTCAATGGGATTACTCTCTTAGCTATATAGATTGATCTCTTTTATAATCAAGCCTATTCAGTGCAATGAAAACTTCATTTTATTAGTGTGAAGGCCAAGCTGAGGCAAGTTCACCGAAGCCACCAACCTGAGCGAGGAGTTGCCTCGATCGAGCGAAACTTTGAGCAAGTCGTTGCATGACTAAGTCAAAATGCCATTGCGTTTTGATTCCTCCTGTTGAACTGAGCGGGATGGGACATTACATAATCTGCCACTCAAAAAATGTTTTGTCCTCGAAACTTACTGAGTACACACTCATCGACTTATCACTTGATTCAGCATCCAATGATTTTCGTACACACTCCGCCTATGCGTTTCTTCAATCCGAGCTATGCTCCCGCCTTAGTTATTTTTCACATCGAACAACTATATCTCAAACTTGGGGTAACTCATACTCGTCGCACATACAGACAACTTAGTTCTAGGGCAAACCACCCGAGCGGTATCCTCAACAAATTTCTGAATCAAAATATTAGCAAGTTATTCGTTTGTCGTCTCGTAGTCAAAACCTAGTGTTACCCCTTCTTAACCAATATTTGAAATCTGACTTGCATCAATGCCTCAATCAATATTCAAGTTCATTTCAAATCCAACGATCGCACTACCATCAATATTTTTTTTGAAATACACGATTTCAAAATCCTTGATACCTTTTCGTTCATTTAGTCTTACTTGAATTCAATATATCACTTAGTTGGATTGTGCATATATTTAAGACATCCCCAAAATATATGCATTTTAACCAAGCCTCGTGATAGAGAATCCGTCATTACCACTCGAGTCGGATTGTGCACATATTTAAGGCATTCTTGAAATATATGCATTTTAGCCAAACCTCAATAGTGGTGTCTCCATATAATTGAATCATTCTATCCACCAATACTAATATCCAATCATATCAATCCTCAAGATTTTTTAACAACACTTCGGCAACTCTCACTAAGGTCAATCGCACAATTTCTATCTCTCAGCACAGGGACGTCTACCTAATCGTTAGGCTATCTTCACTAGGCTAAAGTCAAAGTCAGTATTGGGATTACCATTTTTAAACAAAAATATCAGAACACTCACCCCCTTCCAATTCTAAGGTCAAACTATAGTCAGTAGTACATGGTCTTCCTACCCAAGCTCACATCACTCCGATTTCTAAACTTCAAGCATAGATTTATCCTATTAGCATTCGCAGCGTTCAGTCCAGGGGTCCGAGTCATTCAACAAAGCCATTCCTAGGGTAAATTATTACAAGATCATCCTCGATCACGCTATGGTTTAATGATTCAAATTCATAACTCTCACACTCGTAATCCTCAATCCGTTCAATAGACCAATCAGTCCAAATTGGTGTACCTCGACTACAAAATCCTCACAAGTCACATTATCGATTCTCAAGTAGTATAACATCAATCATGATTCATCCATCGTAATATCACTCAAATTTTCAAACCTACTAATAATCAATCCTATGCATCTATCTCATCGCACAATCTTAAGATCGCCTACTATAATTCCTCGAGTCATATAATTCTCACATCAATGATCATCAACTCTATCAATATTCTTATTTCGCATAGTCCTACTATCATTTATGTACGTATTCCTCAAGTTCATTAAATCAAGTAATCTAAACATTCATTACTAGCAAAATCCTAAGTATACATCCATCTGAACAATAATATTTTACACGATCATCATTCCTTAAATCAGAGTACCCCCAATATCGCACATCGATCTTTGATACGCCTCAATACCATTGTTAATATACATAACCTAACAATCTTCCTTTGTAACGAATTCCGAGTCGTGCAACTAATGCTATTATCCGAACTAGATATACCACAATCTCTTTGACAATCAATATCAAATTCGATCATTATCCCTCAAACTAGTAACATGATCAATTTGTTCAAACCCAAAATCATTTACGTTCATCTGTCTATCTTAAGTCATCGAGTATCATATTTTTTCAAATTGCATCATTCTATGCTAACTCAAGTCATCGAGAAACATCTATACCAAATCCTTAGAGTTATTTTCGTATATTCGAATTATTTCCATGCACGCTAACTTCCAATTGTGCTAAGTTTTTGTATACGATTCATATTGATTTCTCGATTGAGTCATCCGTTCGTTATACCTTAACTTATTCGTGATTTAATCTATCTACTCTTTCCATCAACATTTCATACCCGATGCAATCCTAAATTGCTAGGCATTGCCTTCTTGTTCGTCTAACTCAAATCTCGCATGAGATATCTATAATCATGAATAACTCTGTCATACTCGTTTCTAAGGCTTTGTACTACTCGTGTCGCTTGCTGATAGACTCATTAGAACCACGATCCTCAGTTAATCAACATCCCCAAGGCCATCCTATACACCACTCAGGGATGAAGTTACTCGATAAATCTTCGAAATGGTTATTCGAATCACGACCGATCACTTTGAATCTCCGTTCAAATAATTCCACAAATTTTAAGCACGTACATCTATATCGCATTGACGATAACACCGTCCGATAGCACCCATATTGATCTTCATCCTGTATTCTATGAATCAAGTCAAACTTATTCATATTTCAAAATAATTTGAATCCTACACATAACTTGCTATTATCGATGCAAATCTTGGAGTATATGTCCAGTCCGACTTAGCAAACCATGCCTCACATGAAATCATTATTGTTCAACCAAATTTTTTCGTACAATTTTATAAAATATATAAACTTATTGTATGGAATATCCTATGGAACATTGAGAGAGAGCGCTCCAACAATATCGATTGTGGAAACAATATTTAGTATGAAGCCATTAGAGTTAAAGAATTCAATTGAAAATCCAAGGAAATAAAGCCATGCTCCGATACCATTATGTTACACCCCAGTTCCGAAGGACTGGTCGTCCTCGCTAGGGCGTGATGTCGCGCGAGCCTAGGTTGCACTTGTGCAAGGCGGGTTTCATAACGGTTGATTACAGTAGCTTACGACGGGGTCGTCGTACACAAGTCCGAACATAGAAGTTGAATAACACAAAGATATGTACAAAATGATGTCTTTATTTATGTTGAAAATAAGATTACAATAGCATGAAGCCAAGATTACAAGTCACTTAAGCTCACTTTCTCTTTTGATACAAATACTCAGATCTCTCTCTCTCTCTCTCTCTCTCTCTCTCTCTCTCTCTCTCTCTTTCTCTCTCTCTCTTTTCTCAATTACAATCGCTCATGCCTGAAGACTTACAACTTTACGGGTGCTTCAGAAGGCGATGTCAATACATATGTCCCGTATAGATGAAGTCTTCTACGCGGTCGCACGCCTCGGAACGCCAAGGAACTCCATGCCTTAGTGCGTCCAAGCGAGCTCCACCTCGACGAGTAAATACTTATAACCTGCACAATAAAAGTTTTGGGTGGTTAGTACACAACCATACTGGTGGTGTGAGCTCCTCGCCCACCCATAAAAAACCAACACGTTAATTTAGTTAGTACAAACTATTCTTTTGATTATCTTTCTATTCTTGCCTTATGATCAATTTCACTACTTAGACTCTTGGTCTATTCGTGTTGCAACCAACGTGGTCGTAATATCAATTCTTGAAACCGTGCTACAAAACCTAGTTATACAAACATCATGGCCATGCCATAAGACCCATTTGTGTGAAACACATCAAGGCCGTGTCTCGCAACACAGTGTAACTCATTCATACTTATCTTTTGGTCTTTTATGTTTCAACATAAAACTGACTCAAACCATACTCGTAAACGTGTGTCCTTGACTCAACCAAACAATGCCACATTTCATGTCGAAGCACGTATCTCCACAATAGCCAAATATTAGGCTCCATATTTGTGTTATAAATCGTACACACATTTCTTCGACACATTCGTGTCGTGCTTACACTTCCTGCGACTCAACCGACACCGTGCATGCGGACAGCCGCTCAGCACACCGACTCATCTATATGAAGGGTCACTGGCAATGTCAAGCCATCTTGGACATTGGATTGGATGGACAACGATCGACCAGTGCGGGTAGCTAGCCCTACTACAGGCCCCGAATCTTCGCTGAACAAACAGCTTAGCCACCGTTTTCTTCTAGGCCGACATGATCCCGGTGCCCCGATAATTCATTCGAGGAATTATATACCTTGTGCACAAGTTATCCATGACCACGCTCCTACAAAGACATCTAGACTCAACGTAAATATATGGCCTACTGATGATACTACTCAAACCTATGTTCCTCATATCTTCTTTCCATAATCGATACAATTCCCAAGTCAGAAACAGCCTCGGCGACTACCGGTCGCGTAAATTTTCTATCTTTAAAACCCAGGAAACGGCTACTGCATAGCCTTCCTATTTGACTTGAACAAGACGTGTTTCGTCCATGCCATAGACTGTGGCATACTCTACATGACAACCGTGGAATCGTGAGACATATTACTTGAATCAGTTGTGTACCGTGCCTTAACCTACTATAATCCGTGCGACACTGTCGCCCAAGTCATATTCTATATGACGAGCCTTGAGATCGTAGGAACGTGTGGCTGTACCAAGCCATGGAACCGTGGGATTGCACACATGCTCAACTTGAACAATCGTGTTCTTTGAATGCCATAACCGTGCCAACTTCCAAAAGATCGACTGTGAGACCATGGGACATATTTGCTATATAAAGCAGTAGAATCGGGGGACGTGCCTGCTATGACTTCGATAGCCCATGGCATAACTTTGCCTAACTCAATCGTGCGGTCGAAGGACCCAGTGCCAACTTTGAAAACCATCGTTGTAACACCCACTTTTCCAAAATAAGGGTAAATTTGAAATTTTGCATTTTAAATCATTAAAATATTGATTTTAGTCATGATATGATTTTTGGTGATTTTTAGTTATTTTAAAACTATTTAATTGAGTGAAATGTGAATTGGTGTTTTACTAGTGTAACATTAGTCATACATGACCTAGAAGACTAATCATGACCAATGAGACCTAATCATATGTTTAGGATTTCAAATTTCTACTTTTAAGCCTAGGGGTATTTTAGTCATTTTGACACTTTTGTGAAATGGTGAATTATATTAATTAAATATGTGTTACTTGAATTGTTGAGTCTTGACCTAGAAGTTAGCCTAATCAACATTGTTAATCATGACCCTAGAGACTAATTTAGAGGGTTTCATTAAAGTAATTACATTAGTGAAATATCTAGATATTTGTAGATTGATATTTTAGGCTAAAGGTTAAAGGGGCTACTTTAATTGTGAGCCCTTGGATTAGCTAGAAATTGTTGGAGGAACCTTAGCCCCTCATCCTAAACCCTAACACTAACCTATTGGCAGCCATCATACCTTTTCCCCCACTATAAAACCCCTCTCAAACTTAGGGCTAGCCTCCCTCCTTAGAAAAATTAGATCCAAGAAGAAAGAGGTGAGTTCTTGCCCTAGTAAATTCACTATAATTCCATTTTATGTCCTAAAATCCTCAAACCAGTTGCAAACCTTCCTAATAATGGTATTCTTGCTGTTGTGATGTTTTGGTCCAGCTTGCTAATGATTTGAAGTGTTTGGGACATCAAGCAAAGTGTTAGAAAGAGCCCCTTTTCTATTGAAAGTTCACACTAAGGTAACTTCTCCAAATCTCCATGAAATCCCTGTTAATCTTCATGAATAGGAAGCCCTAAGGGTCCCCCTAGGGTTTGGATAGGATTCGAGCTTGGTGTCAGAGGTTTCGTGTCCATTCTAGACACGTATCAGTGCCAGTGGCACTGTGTTCGACGAAATGCCTCAAAGGGCATTTCGATCGATTTAATTAGTTCTTTTTGAATAGGAAAGTTAGTTTTGATATGGTCTTTTGATTTCCTGTGTTGGTGTCTTAATTTTGTGTCGCTTTTGTGTCGTTTTGGTAGCTTGGACACGCGCGTGCACACGGCCGCGCGCAGCTGCAGGAATCCCCTGCTACTCGGAGGCAATTTCTCCATGGACACGACACTTGGACACGTATAATTTGACACACACTATGGGGCAGTGTCTGTCATGACACTCCCCAAGTGACACGACTCCTCGTGTCGTGTCGAGGGTGCACGACACGCTGCACTGGTTTTGTACTGAGTCTGTGTACTCATGTTTGTGCCCTCTGATACGCGTGTCTAACATGGACACGCGGACACGAGGACGCAAGACAGGAGGACCTAGACCTAGCCTAAGTCTAGGGGTACCCAGGTGCATGAGCACGAGGCCTACCTCGTGTTGTGTCGTGTGCACGACACGCGTGCACACACGCACGAGGCCGTGCTCTGTGGACAGTGCCAGTGCACTGTTTTGATATTTTGTTGTCTGGACACGTTTGTGTCCATCGTGTTGGACACGAACAGGTTCAGGACACCTAGGTAATGTATGAAATATGTTTACAACTCAATATTTGTGTTTGAATGGGATTTTGTTGGGTAATTTCTATTTGGCAAAATCTGGAATTAAATGTAGTATCAGTCTTTTAGTTTCCAGTTTCAATATGAATTTTTGATAGTTAATAAACCTGCAAATTGTTGTTAGTTCATGATTTTTAAAACCCAAATGTGTTCTCCTACATTATATCTATTGTGTTTCGATTTTGGAATGTTGGGAGTTGGTTAGACTGTGAATGAATGAGGGTATGCAATGATGCATGTTTTTGAATTCGAAAGCATGACAGTAATGTAAATTCAAGTATAAATGATGTCTTCCTTACTGCAATGACTGGTATGCATACCTGGGATATTAGTTTCAGTTTTAGTTTTGATTTTGAGAGCTTGGTTGAATTCTCAGTTTTTAGTATTGCCTAATTAAGTTCAGTTTTAATAAATATACATGAATTGATTTCCCTCATTGCTGAAATTGTCTGGTAAAGAAAAATCTGAGATTTAGCTCAGTTTTGTAATAACTGAAGTTAGGACCAGTTGATGAATATGCATTGGCAATGAATTGATTCTCTTCCTTTTCCTGATATATACATGTGAGTCTATTTCCATATAATGTGTAATCTTAGTATCAAACTGAGTTTCCAGTTTTTCATTGATATAAATGTGACTCATTTTAGGTAGGGCATGCTAGTTAAGTTCAACTGTTAAGTAGAAAACTGTGAATCAAGTTTCAGTTTCAATGCATATATGAATGGGTTCCCCTTCTTCCAAATTAAACAATATGTTAGCATGGTAAAATCTGAGATTTAGATTCAGGTCTTATTTGGAAGTTTAAATGATACTCTTTGTGATAGATTAGTTCAATTTGTTATAAACTGAGTTCCAGTTACATATAAACCTGAATTTCATTGATATACATGTGGCTCATTCACATTGGTTTTAAGACTGATTTAGTTGTAGAGCAGGCCATGATGTTCCTGCACTTGGACACATACACACATAGTTTCTACATAACACACACAGGCCTACATTGTTACTGTCATATATAATTCCTGTACACAGCTCACTTGTTCACATATTCTCCACATATACACTCACACCTTGCCATTCTTTACTGACCTCTTACATGACCACCATGACACACACTCTTGGCTATGTGACACACACACACACACTCTTGATTTATGACACACACACCCACATATTTTTTCCCTTCTATATATGCATGTGTGTGCACCCTAAATTGATGCCTATATGTAGTGTGTGCAAGGTGATGACCTGTGTGCTTGTGAGTGTCTGAATATATATTGTATCTATAATAATTAGCCTATGTATTCCTAGTGTTGGTCAATATATATGGTATCTATATATATGTAATGTGTTGTACTTAGGTATAAGGAATACTTGATTGGTGTGTTGTCTAGAATGGAAGTATTAGACCTAGTTAGCCTAGCTTAGACTGAATTAGACATTGGTGGACCTAGTTTGACTTCTAGGGTTGACCAAGGTTGACCAAGAGTTGACTTGGGCCTAGATTGACCTAGAATCATGTAGAATGCATAGTAGGATTTTATTATATCATTTCAGACATGTTGTGACCCATACTGCTCTATTTTTAGGACCTTGTACCTCAGTTTCAGACATATATTCTCAGCAGATATTCAGGATATCAGGCGAGTACATTCTCTGATCGTTTCATACTTGTCACGATTTATATTCTCGCTCTAGATTACTTTTACTTGATGCTGTCACGTTATCATCACGGATTAGTACTATACGGATCTCTTCTTGGGATGTTATCCCCCTTAGCAGGAGCATCGGATACTTTATGACATGTGTTTCATGTACATCATGTATTCCTCGCTTCTGTGTTATTCATGTACACTCATGTTCTCTCATGTTCTTACATGTACGTTCATGTACTCTCATGTTCTTTCATGTACGCTCATGTTTCCTCATGTGCTTCCTGTGTAACCAAAACATCATGTCCGTAACGTAACGGGACTAGATCCTTGTGTATTAATTGTGGGTAGGGGTGAGTATAAATGGTCATGTGATTTACCCATCATGTTCACTCTGTTATTTTTCATGTTTATCATGTACACATTAGCCTCATTGGCTGATGTCCCACATGTTCACTCATGTACATCATGTTCAACCTAAGCCAATTACATGCCATCTCGTACTCTAAATCATTAGTCACTTACTGTTCTTACTTATCATGTATATATTTCCAGTTATCAAATATCTCTCATGTTTCATGTACATCTTCTTACAACATTTCATGTATCTTACTCTATTGCCTGCTTTATATTTCCTGCCTTGATATGAACTGCATGAGATGTACTGTGCTCGCTCCTGTCCTGACTGGACCTGTTGAAAATATTACAGAGGATGAGGATGAGGCCCTTTACACCACCTATTACGGAGCAGGCTTAGACGACACCTGCGACCTGGCTCCTCTGGAGGACCCATCTGCAGTTCAGGATACTACTCCCATAGTCTAGGCTAGTCAGCTAGGCTTTATCTTCCTTTTCAGCATTGTTTTTGACTTTCAGTTGTTGTTTTGAGATGTATATATTCTTTCATATTCTGTAGTTGAGGCTTGTACTTGGAATGTTTCTGAGATGTTATCTTAGACACTAGACTCTTCTGATTATCTGTACTTCACTTTTGAGTTCTATAACATATCGTACTTTTCTTTCCTAGTTGTGATTGAGTTTACATTCTGCTATGTCACCCCCATTCGGGGAGTATAAACTGCCTGGCATTATATATTGTTAGATGTTGTGACCTAGGACAGCGTTCTACCGCCGACACTGCGGCGTAGGCTGGACGTACCCACTTCTCGTGCCCTTACTCTAGGGTGCGGGTCGTGACAATCGTAGAGAACATCTAAGCGACATTATGACACTTTTTCTATGT
>JANAVB010040619.1:23973861-23983040 GCA_029216955.1 Iris pallida
CAAGGGTATAATTGGAATCAAAATGTTCACGATGAAGCTTTAACTTTCCTTATTGTAAGATAAGATAAGATCCAAAGAAGGTCATTATCCGATAGGTCCATGTTTCTACAAAAATGATGGTATCCATCTTGTTAAGCATAAAGGTTCACTTTGAATTTGGTTTGAGTCTATATTTCTTAACATCTATAAAATAAACTAAAATCCTACAATTTATGTTATTATATCTAAAAGTTGACATCGAGATTGGTTTCAAGTTCAGATTGGATCGCAAAACATTAGAAAAGTAACCATGAATCCATCTATGAGGCCAAGATCTTACTTGAACAAATCCACGTGCATGTATAAAGCTAATGATTGTTGTCGCATATTTTCATATATATGTCACGCCCCGGTCCCATAGGAACGATCGTCCTCGCTAAGGCGTGATGTCGCGTGAGCCTAAATTTGTGCTCATGCAAGGCGGGTTCCATAACGGCCGATTACAGGCAAAGCGACGGGATCGTCGCATAGAAGTCCCAAGCAGAAACATTGAATAAAACATCAGCAGAAACTTGAAACAAAATACAAGTCATTCAAATATGCTATTTATTTATATTGAAATGAAGATTACAAAGGTGGACACGAGGCCAAGATTACAATCACTCAAGCTCACTCTTCTCACAATACAAGTCACTCTGCTCTCTCCCTCACCTCTCAATACAATTGACGAACCAGTGGATGCTTCAAATAGGCGATGTCCATACATTATGTCCTATATAAGTCCAGACTCCATGTAACGCCCCACTCCCAAAGTACTTAGGACCAAGTACGTAGATATGCCAGCTGCATATATACGATGATTACTCCAATATATGGAATTCTCATATATACATAAGCTGTAATAACATAATCGCAGGCCAGAAAATAAATAAAACTATATCTCATCCATAGCAGATACAGAAGATAAGAAGTCCAAATAGAATAAATGAGTGAGTCAAAGATAGTCGGGTGGACATGCCCACACCAAACAGCTATAAAAATAAATCTCAAATAAGGTTGATGTCCACTATGAGTCTCAAAGAACAACATGAATCTAGATATCAGCGGGAGACGCCTTGTCATCAAGGTATAATAGATCCAGTGCTGAGCCATACTCCTGCGGGAAATTGCCTATACCTGGAGAGATCACCAGGTCCTCAGAGGGACGTAACAAGATACAGGAAGAATATGCCATATGAACTGAATATAAATGCACCATAAAATAAAGATACAGTATAAGTGTCCAAACTATAACACGGCTCAATATCCCATCATCGAAATAGCAGGCTACCCTACAACCAAACAAGGACGGGGTAACTTACTATTCCACGATGTGACATTTTTCCATGCCATGATTGGAACATAAAATTTGCTAAGGTCTCCTAACCTTTCTAGTAGGCAATTTAGAAGACATATCGATGTATGGGCAGGTGAAGGCTGACTCCCCCAGGACAAGGTAACAACTTACAACACGCACACGTTAAGTACCAATACTATCAGCCGGCATAACTCGAGGCTAACGGCCCACGTGACCCATCAGTCCACATAGCTCGAGGCTAGTGACCCTCGCGACTCGACTACCGTAGTACATAGTTACTAACCTTTTGGATTTGGGGTAGCCCATACATTTATCTGTTTTCTCCCTTCCAAGGTCACTAACAGAAGCTAAGACTAGGTCCATATGCATAAAAAAGGCAAGAAGGAAAAATAACTGAAAGCAAAATAAAGTGAAATAAAAATAGCAAGTAATGGATCCAACTGAGAACAGCTAATAAATATGCAGTAAATAAATAAATAAAGGTGCATGTAATTATAAACAGTAAATAAGGCAAGGTATCTTGCCTGAGGGTGGTACGAGAAACAGCAAAATCCGACAATCAAAATCGTCAATACGAAAGTCAAAATCCACAAGAAGCTCTGGATGCTAAAAAAATATCACGAACGAGTTTGGAATAAAAGATATGCCTAGGAAACGCCTGTCCAAAAGTCAAATTCTGGAACAGGAGCAAAATCGTAATTTCGGGTCAAAACGAAGTCCGCCGTTGGACCCGTCTTGCACCGAAATACGTGTCAATGTCTACGGTCTCTAAAGTCATCAAACTACATGTCTACGGATCCGGTTTGAGTAGACGAACCCAACGGTATGTCCAATTTTGGATTCCGGTGAGCCGTGCACAAAATCGTCGTTGGGTCGGGTTGTGGGCCCGCCAATTTGCCGTTCCAATCAACCTTCTCAGAATTGGACCAAACTTGGCATACAGGACAAAAAAAATGATACGGTTCTGCTGGCGCAAGTTTCGCGTCGATCCGACGAACGTGCACGAAGTTATGGTCAAGTTTGCAAAACATCGATACTGGGGTATCTCGACGGATACGGACTGATTTCGTCGCGCACACACGATGAAACTGAGTTCCGTCAGTTACCACACATCGGCAACGTCCATACGCGCCTTTCGATGCATATAACGTGTGACCACGTCGCCCGGTTTGTCGGGCGCACGCCGTATCGGGAAAAGTTTCTAAATTTATAGTTTTTAAAAAAACTGTTTTTCCCCAATCTTTGGAATAAAAAATCTTTACATAATAGACAAAAAAATTAAACTACCGGAAGGGTAATGAAGTGCTACATACGATCTATGACTTTGTTCAAGAAATTCTCTAAAATTCTTAACAGGTTGATTAGAAATCAATCTTGAACATGGGTACATGGAATATATTTCTGTCCCTATGACAGCTGGGTTTTTTTTGACTTTGGGTCGATTTTTCCAATCGATGGGACGACCTATCCACGATCTAGTTGCTGGGGTGTCGAGGGGGTTATATAGGGTGTCCCGAGAAATTCGCGAATTCAAAAACGATTAATCACAGACGGAGAAAGGATGATGAGAACGGGGTTACCTCGCTGCGCCCAAACAGGGGTACTTTGCTCTGCGTCGCGCGTGGCGAGCCTTGGTCGGTCGGCGATCAGCAACCACGGCGAACTCTGGGAGAGCGGGGAGGCACGCATAACTGTGGGGTGATCAAGGTCGAAGGTGTCGGGTGTTTAGGTTTTTTTTTTAAGTTGGTCGCGCATATATATGCAGACCCTCTGCTGCTCTATTGAGTCGGGCTGAAGGGACTTCTCCAAGGAAATTTTTTTTTTTTTTTACAATACTCATATTTCATCCTTTTATATATATATATATATATATATATATATATATATATATATATATATATATATTATATATATATTTTCATATATATATATATATATAGATATATATATATATATATATATATATATATATAAATATATAATTCTATGTATAAACCCTTGTATATTATATATAATTCTTTGATTCACACTAATACCTTTCATATATTAAATACTAGAAAAATAATTACTCTTAATTAGTTTATAACCTATAATATATAGATATATATATATATATATATATATAATATAATATATATTTAATATATATATATCTATATATATATATATATAAAACCAATTTATTGCTCACTCCTTTAGGCACTACATTAAAATAAATAATAACACCTTTTCTCATTTAAAATAATAAAAATAATTATAATATTATCAAATATTTCTAATATATTTATTAAACATTTTGTACTAAAAAATGTAGCCACCTATTACCAATATGATTTATCACCATTTCTTTTTAGTAATACAAATCTATAAAAAGAATGTTTTAAAATGAACTAACATAAAAGCTTAAATATTTAAAAATATATAAAATCTCAAAAAATAGGGATTTTACATCCTACCCAACTTAAAAATTTCGTCCTCGAAATTAAAATAGAACTTAATATAAAAATATGACAATAAATCTTAATGGAAGAATATAGTGAGGTTACATACGGAGGGAGAGTAGGTAGTCATTTCGTAACTTGGTCTCTGGAAAGAGGGTGGAGATAGTCATAATAAAATTTGAACTGCAACCATTTTCTACGAGATAGGGTATTTTTAGTCTTGCATGGATCATGGCTAATTAGTTCGTTTGAGGGAAAGGGGACAAATCGCATGGTAAATCAATTGGGACGAAAAATGGACATACGTGGTTCGCTACAGGAAATTGTGTTATATATGTGGTGTAATCGAAATGGAGCATAGGATGGAGTGTTTGCTGGGGACAGGTATGTCATAGGTGGAGTGGCTTGTCTAGTTCATGAGGGTGGAATTTGTTGAAAGAAAATGGTTAGTATTGTGCTTCAAATATCAAGGTCACGCAGATGTGTCAAAATGATACGGATGGAAATAGACGTTATAAACCAATGATTTATAAGTCCCGTTGGAACCAATCTTGATTAATTTAAGTCCCGGATTTTAATCTATATTAGCTGGTCAGGTTACCTAAAATCAGTCTGAACCCTTCCTACTAAGTGAGGTAGTCTAGAATTAGTTTGAACTCAAGTGGTTGGGCTAATGGACGGTCGAAAGTTCATCGATATAGCAGTAAGGGTTATAAATGACCATCCTGATCTGAAAGTTGCATCATAAAATAGGGTACAAGGGGTCGTGTTTGAGTGGGACATGATATGCCTAGATGAAGGTGGGATCGTCTAGGTCTCGTATATGGGACTTGTTGGAAGAAAAAAGACTATTGTTGTGCTCCAAATTTCAAAGTCATGGTTGGGTATCCATAGTGTTACGAATAGAAGTGGACGTTATGAACCACTAAAAATGTGTCAAGTCGGAGATCGTACTTTGAACATCGAACATTGGAGAAACGACTACGTATGTCATCCTTGTGCTTCCAAGTTGGCGAAGGATGCCCTGCTGACACATGCACCAGGGGAATTGAATGATTTACCCCCTATAACACAAGACAATTGCTGATGGGGTAATAAATTATAAGGTACGTTATGTAAGATCTCTAACTACTAACTCTTAAATCACTATTCGTAGTAAGTCCGCTAGACTATGGTCAATAGATTTCTAATGGTGTCAAAAGTAGTACATAAGCAGTGTTGCTGATAACTAGTGATTTATACTAAGACAAGTATTATGTTATGCATGTTTGACCAAGCTAATGGATGTGTTGTTCTAACGCTAAGCCATGCCTAAGACAAATAAATAGTATAACTAGAATAATACCTGCTAAATCTCCAATCTCGGGGTGGGTGCCTATCACAGCCATGCTAAATGTTTGCCCACGTTTGTCTATTTGACTCCTGCCCATCCTGCCTAACTTGTATAGATTGGTCAGCTAAGTGTGATCCTCTAGGATAACCTCCATATGATGGTTGACCGGGCTCTGCTATTAGTCCTGGTTCTACGGGTCCTTGCATCCGATGTTGTGCTGCCTTTAGTTGTTCTGTACAGTCTCGCCCTTGTGATGATTGGAGCCACAAATCATGCATTGTCCTAATCTATGACGACAATCCTTCATGACATGACCTTTCCTGTGACAGAAGCGACATGTAAGAAGCTCATCAATTGGATAGGGTGATGCTCTTGTTGGTTGTTGTGTCATGAACGCCTGATTGGTCTACCATGGATAAGGTTACTTGGCCGAGTTGCTGGAATATGGCGTCTCTGAGCCAATTGTATTTCTTTGTCAAGGAGTTCCTGGATTCTAGCTTCTTCTAACACTGTAGCGTAAGAAACTCTAGACTGCACTGTAGTATGCTTCTTGACCTCTGGTGTCAATCCTTGGTGAAATCTCTTGGCCCTTTCTTGCTCGGTAGGAATCAATGTCTCACCGAATCTTCTCAGTCGACTGAATTATGCATCGTACTCATCTACGATCATATTTCCTTGTTTGAGGTGAAGGAACTGATCATAGAGGACATCGCGTACATGGATAGGAAAGAACCTCTCATTGAAGAGTTTGTAGAACTCTTCCCAAGTCTGATTGGCTCCCAAGCGTCTTTCTTCGGCTTCCCACCAATGATGGGCATTGTCTTCTAAGAGCAAGTCTACTGCTGTCATCCAATCATTTGTTGGCAACTGGGACGCCCTCGGTAGCTTCTCCGTGCTGATAAGCCACGCGATGACCTCTAGTGGGTCCTTGGTACCTCTGAAGGGCTTGGGGTTCATATCCATGAAGTCATTGATAGAACCCTCATATGGATGTAGAGCTGGTGCTGGTACCGGTGTCGGAGGTGGAGGTGGGGGCCTAGTTAGTGCTTCCGTCATGCTCTGTCTCATTAGTTCAGCTTGTTGCCACTGAGTATGTATCATGGCATACATGAACTGTGTAGTAGGGTTTCCATCCTCTAGTGGTGGAGGCATCTGTGGCCCGCACTGAGGTGGATACTGCCGAGTGGGTGGTAGAGGTGATGGTACATTCTTCGGGTGGTACTACGGTAGCCTGCCCAGTCTGGATTACTAGTGGCACTTGGGTTTCCTGTTGTACCATTGATGGGGTTATGGTAGTCTGTGGCTGTCCTGGCTGATACGGAGTCACCGGGGCCATTGGAGGATTTTGCTCCTTCTGGGTAGACGCATCATCAGAGGTGAGGGACAAGGTAGAGCTGCGTCCGCTTCGTAGATCCATACTGCTGGCACGAAAATAGGATAACGTTAGAATAGATTCAAACAAGTTACAGGTCAAGCAGTTGAAGGAGAGTTGTCATCGTAGTTGCGGATGAGATTTTGGAGAAACAAGTTAACTATATCTCATTGAAATTTTATGAAGAGCGAACCAAGTGCACTGGGTTGATCAGACCATCATGCACCGGTGCTGATAAACAATATGTTAGTGGGGTACCTCCAATAACATATATTGTCATGAACAAGCTAGAAAAATGAATAGGCTTGCAAATCTAGGCTATAATAGCAGCATTGGTCAAGATGGTAAAACATAAGTACGCGAGATAATGATAAAAGAATATAAAAATTTCAAGTTCTTTAAGAATCGAAGTTTGTTCGGGGTTCGTTTATACAGTCATCCTACTGTCTTCTGGTCTGAGGCCATGGTTACGGTCAAGGAAGTGTTAGGTCGTGAGTCATTCTACCCAAATTATAAGAGTTAAGCTAGTATTGATGGAACGATGGGACATGTCTATTTAGTACGTGTCATCGTCCTAACCTCTATCAAGCATGGAATAGGATGATGTTTGGAAGGGTCAAAGGTGAGGCAATTCAGGTAATCAAAGAGAATTCGAAAGTTTGGAAGTCAAAGGAGGCTATAATTATGGATGAGATACTATTCCTATTCCTATATGCAGGCTTGTTGGGCCCAGTCATGTAACCCAACAATATTTACAGACCTGCATGGGCCACCACAAAAACATGTAACGCCCCAGTCCCAAATACTTAGGACCAAGTACGTAGACATGTCAGCTGCATATATACGATGATTACTCCAATATATGGAATTCTCATATATATACATAAGCTGTAATAATATAATCGCAGGCCAAAAATAAATAAAACTATATCTCATCCACAGCAGATACAGAAGATATAAAAAGTCCAAATAGAATAAATGAGTGAGTCAAAGATAGCCGGATGGACATGCCCACACCAAACAGCTATAAAAATAAATCTCAAATAAGGTTGATGTCCACTATGAGTCTCAAAGAACAACATGAATCTAGATATCAGCGGGAGACGCCTCGTCATCAAGGTATAATGGATCCAGTGCTGAGCCATACTCCTGCGGGAAATTGCCTATACTGGAGATCACCAGGTCCTCAGAGGGACGTAACAAGATACAGGAAGAACATGCCATATGAACTAAATTAAATGCACTATAAAATAAAAATACAGTAAAAATGTCCAAACCATAACATGGCTCAATATCCCATCATCGAAATAGCAGGCTACCCCTACAACCAAACAAGGACAAGGGGTAACTTACTATTCCACGATGTGACATTTTTCTATGCCATGATTGGAACATGAATTTGCTAAGGTCTCCTAACCTTTCTAGTAGGCAATTTATAAGACATATCGATGTATGGGCAGGTGAAGGCTGACTCCTCCAGGACAAGGTAACAACTTACAACACGCACACGTCAAGTACCAATACTATCAGCCGGCATAACTCGAGGCTAGCGGCCCACGTGACCCATCATTCCACATAGCTCGAGCCTAGTGACCCTCGCGACTCGACTACCATAGTACACAGTTACTACATCTTTTGGATTTGGGATAGCCCATACATTTATCTGTCTTCTCCCTCCCAAGGTCACTAACAGAAGGTAGTTCGCTAAGACTAGGTCCATATGCATAAAAAAGACAAGAAGAAAAATAACTGAAAGCAAAATAAAGTGAAATAAAAATAGCATGTAATGGATCCAACTGAGAACAGCTAATAAATATGCATAAATAAATAAATAAAGGTGCATGTAATTATAAACAGTAAATAAGGCAAGGTATCTTGCCTGAGGGTGGTGCGAGAAGCAGCAAAATCCAACAATCAGAATCGTAAATACGAAAGTCAAAATCAACAAGAAGCTCCGGATGCTAAAACAAACATCACGAACGAGTTTGGAATAAAAGATATGCCTAGGAAATGCCAGTCCAAAAGTCAAATTCTGGAACAGGGGCAAAATCGTAATTTTGGTCAAAATGATGTCCGCCGTTGGACCCATCTTGCACCGAAATACGTGTCAATGTCTACGATCTCTAAAGTCATCAAACTACATGTCTACAGATTCGGTTTGAGGAGACAAACCCAACGGTTTGTCCAATTTTGGATTCCGGTGAGCCGCGCACAAAATCGCCCGTTGGGACGGGTTGTGGGCCCGCCAATTTGTCGTTCCAATCACCTTCTCAGAATAGGACCAAACTTGGCATACAGGACCCAAAAAATGATACGGTCCTACTGGCGCAAGTTTCGCGTCGATCCGACGAACGTGCACGAAGTTATGGTCAAGTTTGCAAAACATCGATACGGGGGTATCTCGACGGATACGGACTGATTTCGTCGCGCACACATGACGAAACTGAGTTCCGTCAGTTACCACACATCGGCAACGTCCATACGCGCCTTTCGATGCGTATAATGCGCGACCACGTTGCCCGGTTTGTCGGGCGCACGCCGTATCGGGAAAAGTTTTCTAAATTTATAGTTTTTAAAAAAACTGTTTTTCCCCAATCTTTGGAATAAAAAATCTTTACATATAATAGATAAAAAATTAAACTACTGGAAGGGTTATGAAGTGCTACATACGATCTATGACTTTGTTCAAGAAATTCT
>JANAVB010040619.1:23983053-23998053 GCA_029216955.1 Iris pallida
CTTTTAGTTTCCAGTTTCAATATGAATTTTTGATAGTTAATAAACCTGCAAATTGTTGTTAGTTCATGATTTTTAAAACCCAAATGTGTTCTCCTACATTATATCTATTGTGTTTCGATTTTGGAATGTTGGGAGTTGGTTAGACTGTGAATGAATGAGGGTATGCAATGATGTTTTTGAATTCGAAAGCATGACAGTAATGTAAATTCAAGTATAAATGATGTCTTCCTTACTGCAATGACTGGTATGCATACCTGGGATATTAGTTTCAGTTTTAGTTTTGATTTTGAGAGCTTGGTTGAATTCTCAGTTTTTAGTATTGCCTAATTAAGTTCAGTTTTAATAATATACATGAATTGATTTCCCTCATTGCTGAAATTGTCTGGTAAAGAAAAATCTGAGATTTAGCTCAGTTTTGTAATAACTGAAGTTAGGACCAGTTGATGAATATGCATTGGCAATGAATTGATTCTCTTCCTTTTCCTGATATACATGTGAGTCTATTTCCATATAATGTGTAATCTTAGTATCAAACTGAGTTTCCAGTTTTTCATTGATATAAATGTGACTCATTTTAGGTAGGGCATGCTAGTTAAGTTCAACTGTTAAGTAGAAAACTGTGAATCAAGTTTCAGTTTCAATGCATATATGAATGGGTTCCCCTTCTTCCAAAAAATAATATGTTAGCATGGTAAAATCTGAGATTTAGATTCAGTCTTATTTGGAAGTTTAAATGATACTCTTTGTGATAGATTAGTTCAATTTGTTATAAATTGAGTTCCAGTTACATATAAACCTGAATTTCATTGATATACATGTGGCTCATTCACATTGGTTTTAAGACTGATTTAGTTGTAGAGCAGGCCATGATGTTCCTGCACTTGGACACATACACACATAGTTTCTACAAACACACACAGGCCTACATTGTTACTGTCATATATAATTCCTGTACACAGCTCACTTGTTCACATATTCTCCACATATACACTCACACCTTGCCATTCTTTACTGACCTCTTACATGACCACCATGACACACACTCTTGGCTATGTGACACACACACACACACTCTTGATTTATGACACACACACCCACATATTTTTTCCCTTCTATATATGCATGTGTGTGCACCCTAAATTGATGCCTATATGTAGTGTGTGCAAGGTGATGACCTGTGTGCTTGTGAGTGTCTGAATATATATTGTATCTATAATAATTAGCCTATGTATTCCTAGTGTTGGTCAATATATATGGTATCTATATATATGTAATGTGTTGTACTTAGGTATAAGGAATACTTGATTGGTGTGTTGTCTAGAATGGAAGTATTAGACCTAGTTAGCCTAGCTTAGACTGAATTAGACATGGTGGACCTAGTTTGACTTCTAGGGTTGACCAAGGTTGACCAAGAGTTGACTTGGGCCTAGATTGACCTAGAATTATGTAGAATGCATAGTAGGATTTTATTATATCATTTCAGACATGTTGTGACCCATACTGCTCTATTTTTAGGACCTTGTACCTCAGTTTCAGACATATATTCTCAGCAGATATTCAGGATATCAGGCGAGTACATTCTCTGATCGTTTCATACTTGTCACGATTTATATTCTCGCTCTAGATTACTTTTACTTGATGCTGTCACGTTATCATCACGGATTAGTACTATACGGATCTCTTCTTGGGATGTTATCCCCCTTAGCAGGAGCATCGGATACTTTATGACATGTGTTTCATGTACATCATGTATTCCTCGCTTCTGTGTTATTCATGTACACTCATGTTCTCTCATGTTCTTACATGTACGTTCATGTACTCTCATGTTCTTTCATGTACGCTCATGTTTCCTCATGTGCTTCCTGTGTAACCAAAACATCATGTCCGTAACGTAACGGGACTAGATCCTTGTATATTAATTGTGGGTAGGGGTGAGTATAAATGGTCATGTGATTTACCCATCATGTTCACTCTGTTATTTTTCATGTTTATCATGTACACATTAGCCTCATTGGCTGATGTCCCACATGTTCACTCATGTACATCATGTTCAACCTAAGCCAATTACATGCCATCTCGTACTCTAAATCATTAGTCACTTACTGTTCTTACTTATCATGTATATATTTCCAGTTATCAAATATCTCTCATGTTTCATGTACATCTTCTTATAACATTTCATGTATCTTACTCTATTGCCTGCTTTATATTTCCTGCCTTGATATGAACTGCATGAGATGTACTGTGCTCGCTCCTGTCCTGACTGGACGTGTTGAAAATATTACAGAGGATGAGGATGAGGCCCTTTACACCACCTATTACGGAGCAGGCTTAGACGACACCTGCGACCTGGCTCCTCTGGAGGACCCATCTGCAGTTCAGGATACTACTCCCATAGTCTAGGCTAGTCAGCTAGGCTTTATCTTCCTTTTCAGCATTGTTTTTGACTTTCAGTTGTTGTTTTGAGATGTATATATTCTTTCATATTCTGTAGTTGAGGCTTGTACTTGGAATGTTTCTGAGATGTTATCTTAGACACTAGACTCTTCTGATTATCTGTACTTCACTTTTGAGTTCTATAACATATCGTACTTTTCTTTCCTAGTTGTGATTGAGTTTACATTCTGCTATGTCACCCCCATTCGGGGAGTATAAACTGCCTGGCATTATATATTGTTAGATGTTGTGACCTAGGACAGCGTTCTACCGCCGACACTGCGGCGTAGGCTGGACGTACCCACTTCTCGTGCCCTTACTCTAGGGTGCGGGTCGTGACAATCGTAGAGAACATCTAAGCGACATTATGACACTTTTTCTATGTTCTACACATATACTTGACTCGATGGGATTATTTTCTTAGCTATGTGGATTCATCTCTTTTATTATCAAGTCAATTCATTGCAATAAAAATTTCTTTTTATTAGTATAAAGGTCAAGCTGAGGCAAGTTCACCGAAGCCACCCACCCGAACAAGGAGGTGTCTCGGCCGAGCGGGACTTTGAGCAAGCCATTGTATAGCTAAGTCCAAATGTCATTGTGTTTTGATTCCTCCGGTTGAACTGAGCAGACAGGACATTACACCATCAAAAGTCTATAGGCCATTTTGAATCACTTTTTCTAAATCTTTCGACATCCCAACTTAATGAAATAGAAGCCATTATTCCTAGAGTATATATCCATGTTCCCTTTAGGTCTCCCCATTCTCAACGTGAATCCTTTTAGCTAATCGAAGTATGGTCGTACTCCCATAACGTAGAGGAAAATAGTGTTCTTCCAGAACAATTCTGTTTTGGCAACGTCCTCTTTAGTGATAGAGATGACCATTCTTACTTCTATGAGACTGGGCGCCACGTAGTGCATCTCAATGTCTTCCCTCGCTAGGTTGGGCCTGTAACAATTTTTCCAGGTGATAGGAGCCACTCCCGAAGTCTTAAATATATTAAAGACCCTATCCGACATTTTGTCAAACACCTGGAATGTGTGTCTCGCTACCAAATTTGAAAGGTCCGGGAAGGGCCGAAACTCGTGAAGATTGGCCAAAGCCAGAAAGCGAGAGTCGCCTCCCTTCTCCGTCCGAAGCAGACCCACCTGAGGTGCAAGTCACGCCACCGACGGAGGAACGTGCCTAGACACAGATGACGAGGCAATGGCTTTAACACCTTTGCTACGTCGTCGAGTCACTGTCGTCTATCCATCACTGGAGATGATCGGGACTTGTTGAGGGACTGTCGAATACGGCGGTGCCATCGAAGGCCGGCCGCGGACGCTGGCTCCCGCGGTTCTGGAGTTGGGTCCAAAACCCAGCACAGGAGGGGAGGAGAAGAGGAAGACTGGGGGGCGACGCGGGAGGGGGGGCTTCAACAGCGGAAGAGGTGGGGAGGGGGACGACCGGAGGCAAGATGAGGGAGGGGATTGGTAGGAAGGATGAGGTGATGCTGCGCCCGCGCGGAAGACTCATGCGACATATATATATATATATATATATATATATATATATATATATATATATATATATATATATATATATATATATGCTACCAAAAAATTGATCGAATACCGATTAGTAATATCCCAAAAAATCGAGCCAAAATAATGTACCAATACTAAATTGCCTAACTGACTAAAATATGGTATAATGGTAGTGGTAACGGTTTTAGTATAATACCATACCAAAAATAGCAAATCGAACCGATTATATTTCGATTATATATATATATATATATATATATATATATATATATATATATATATATATATATATATATATATTATATATATATAAAATATATATATATATATATATATATATATACACATTTGTTTTCTTAGAATGTTGTTCGTGATTAGTTTTATGTTACTCATTTTCATTTTTATCTTTGTTTTAATTGAGAATCAGTTTCTTAGAACTTAGAATTATATATATATATATATATATATATATATATATATATATATATATATTAGAATTATATATATATATATATATATATATATATTTTATATATATATATATATATATATATATATATATATATATATATATATATATATATATATATATATATATATTTGTTTGTTTTCTTAGAATGTTGTTCGTGATTAGTTTTATGTTACTCATTTTTATTTTTATCTTTGTTTTAGTTGAGAATCAGTTTCTTAGAACTTAGAATAAATTTTGATGGACTTGCAGTTATTTTAAGAATGCTAAGAATTGAGTTTTTGATCTTTTGAGCTAATATTTTTGTGTTTCCATAAAATTTTAAAGTGAATTTTAGTTTACTTAAGCTTATACTAAGTATTAAACATAGTAATCGTGTTTGATCTTTTTCTTGTAGGCCCCATCTCGGGACCGTGGCCATATATATATATATATATATATATATATATATATATATATATATATATATATATATATATATATATATATATATATATATATATATATATACACACACACACACACACACACACACACACTAATGAGCCGCCCTTTTGTGCTCCGCAGCTACGAGGATCTTAATACTATCGATGATTCAGGAGGGCGGTTGGATAGAGGTCGATCAATATGGAGGATAGACTGTTGTACTCCATAGGCGATCTATTGTAATTCTTCTATGAATCTTCAGTCTATTAGTCATCTTTGGCCAAAGGTTCTTGGAAAAAAGCAGATTCCAAAGGGTTTGTTAAGGAGTCCCCAGTGTTTGGACTCCACAAACCCAAAATATGGACAGATCATTGTAAACACCAGCGTTCAACTTTTAACATGAAGTCGCCTTCATCCCCCGCCGAAAAAAGAAGGCAAGTAGGCGACGGAGGTTATAGTAGAGGATCCACAGCTTGTCTAATCGAAGTTGGGGTGTTCCTTGGCTTTATATGTAGTAGGGGCATGCCCCCCGTATCCTCTCATGGTCTAGTATGTCCGGCAATCTTGGAGTTTTGGTGGGAAAATGGAACTCTTTTCTAGAAAAAATGGTTTCTTCTTTCTACGACTTAAACGAGATTGAAAGTGGTATGTGACTCTTCCAAGGTCGACTGACTGTGATTAAAAGATAATTGCCTATGTTGGGGCTTGATCGAGATTTGTTAGCTATAGTTCCGATTTGGGTGCAATTGCTAAAATTCTCTTGTGTTTTGGACGGAGCCAGTTCTGTCCACCTTTCATGCTTAGTAGACGTGTCGATCGAGTTTGATGTTGCTACAACAGAAAACTCTCAGTTGTCTTATGTACATGTTCTGTCATGACCCGCACCTGGTATAGGGGCACAAGTGCGTTGGTACGTCCAGCCTACGCCACAACATCAATGGTAGAACGTTGTCTAGGTCAACAATTCTAACTAACATATTTCATAAATGTATATAACACAACCAGTGTCAATAATATCACATCTCCAAAAGAAGGACAACATAATGTCTAATGTTCATACTCAATCACAAATAACTATAAGAAAGGTAATTGCACAATATTGAAATAAAGATATGAAATGATAAATCAAACAGGAGCCTAATAGCATAACATAACTCAAATTCACAACAGAGTCTATAGTCCATATATCTCATCATCAGTACAAGTCTCAAAGTAATAATAACATCTCAAGTCCGATAAGCTGGAGACAAATTCAGTGTTACTATCTACTAGCTAAGTCACTACTGGTGGTGCCTCCTAAACGGATACTGGCTCCAAAGAAAGCTCCTGGGTATATGCCTCGTCTACTCCGGGTCCATAAAAAGTAGGATAAAAGTCCACAAGATCCTCCGAAATATATTATCCAGTCATGATTGGAGCGAAGTACAAAACTCTTGAAAGCAGTTTCAATACATGGTAGAGAATATATGACAAGTAATATAAAAGAATATAAGATGTACACACAACTAGAGAATGAAGAGTATAACTGAAATAATAGGTAATCATAATGAATAGTTGGAAAGATAAATACAGACAATATAGTATGAACTGTAAGTAAGAGAACTAATGATACTGTATATGTGAATTAGAGCACAAGTTTGTTATGTGATCGGCTTGGGTTATAAAAAAATATACTAAGGTAACTCGATTATACGCGAGGGTATAATCGACATGCCCACCAATACACTAAAGGGTTTGATCACATAACCAACTTCTACTCCCCTATCCCGACTAATATTCATGGATCCAATCAAGACATGTTACGCACACGAATATGATATGAGCACACGGAGCACACGAATAAATAACATCTCCTGATTTGATCCATATAACACAAGTCCGTGTAACATCGTGTCAAAACCAAGTAATACAGTTCTAGAACATGTGATATATATACACTATAACTATTAAAAACTAACAGAGAGATGTACTCGTTCGCGATCCTGAGCAATGAGTGAAAATTAGGATCTAAACTAGAGTCAGAAAGACCTAAATATGAAATATTAATGTCAATTAGGGTTTTGGAGTGAAAATCATCGATATATAATTTTTTAAATGTGGTTTCTAGGTCATAAAAGTCAAACTAGGTCAATACCCTATTTCTAGAGTCAAACTAGGTCAATACCCTACTTGTAGAGTCAAACTAGTCATTCATAGGTCATGCCTAGGTTTATAGGTTCATACCCATATAGAAATAGGGATAATAAGTACCAGGTATACATATAGACTAATATACTTCTATACCCTAGCTCATTTACCCTATACCCTATGCATTACCTAAACATTACCTTTACCCTTTCACATACATACATAAGTCATATACCAGTTACCTATTTACAATAATTTTTTTACAATATATATATATATATATATATATATATATATATATATATATATATAATATCCTTACATATATATATATATATATATATATATATATATATATATATATATATATATATATATATATATATATATATATATATGTAAGGATATTATATAATATCCTTACATATATGGGTATTTTAGTTATATGCTATCCTATAATATCCTTACATATATGGGTATTTTAGTTATATGCTATCCTATAGAATTACATTAGTTATCTATATTGCCATATAGATGTATCATATAGACTTTAATAGTTCGTTTACAATAGCAAATCAACTCTTGGTTGCGAAATAAAAAAAGTAGACTTTAATAGCCAGTTTAAAATAATATTTAATTAGATACAATAGAAAACAAAACTAATTAAGGATTGGGACATCAAACATTTATGGTAGTAACCAATAAAGTTTACAAAATGTGTCAGTGTTGGAAAAAGTAAAGGCCAAGTCAATGACCGGGCTTTGCTATCTTTTCATCCTTATTACAACTTACCTTTTAGTCCCTCTTAATTTTAATGATCAGGTTAATTAATAAATCTTAAACAAGGGTATAATTGGAATCAAAATGTTCACGATGAAGCTTTAACTTTCCTTATTGTAAGATAAGATAAGATCCAAAGAAGGTCATTATCCGATAGGTCCATGTTTCTACAAAAATGATGGTATCCATCTTGTTAAGCATAAAGGTTCACTTTGAATTTGGTTTGAGTCTATATTTCTTAACATCTATAAAATAAACTAAAATCCTACAATTTATGTTATTATATCTAAAAGTTGACATCGAGATTGGTTTCAAGTTCAGATTGGATCGCAAAACATTAGAAAAGTAACCATGAATCCATCTATGAGGCCAAGATCTTACTTGAACAAATCCACGTGCATGTATAAAGCTAATGATTGTTGTCGCATATTTTCATTATATATGTCACGCCCCGGTCCCATAGGAACGATCGTCCTCGCTAAGGCGTGATGTCGCGTGAGCCTAAATTTGTGCTCATGCAAGGCGGGTTCCATAACGGCCGATTACAGGCAAAGCGACGGGATCGTCGCATAGAAGTCCCAAGCAGAAACATTGAATAAACATCAGCAGAAACTTGAAACAAAATACAAGTCATTCAAATATGCTATTTATTTATATTGAAATGAAGATTACAAAGGTGGACACGAGGCCAAGATTACAATCACTCAAGCTCACTCTTCTCACAATACAAGTCACTCTGCTCTCTCCCTCACCTCTCAATACAATTGACGAACCAGTGGATGCTTCAAATAGGCGATGTCCATACATTATGTCCTATATAAGTCCAGACTCCATGTAACGCCCCACTCCCAAAGTACTTAGGACCAAGTACGTAGATATGCCAGCTGCATATATACGATGATTACTCCAATATATGGAATTCTCATATATATACATAAGCTGTAATAACATAATCGCAGGCCAGAAAATAAATAAAACTATATCTCATCCATAGCAGATACAGAAGATATAAGAAGTCCAAATAGAATAAATGAGTGAGTCAAAAGATAGTCGGGTGGACATGCCCACACCAAACAGCTATAAAAATAAATCTCAAATAAGGTTGATGTCCACTATGAGTCTCAAAGAACAACATGAATCTAGATATCAGCGGGAGACGCCTTGTCATCAAGGTATAATAGATCCAGTGCTGAGCCATACTCCTGCGGGAAATTGCCTATACCTGGAGAGATCACCAGGTCCTCAGAGGGACGTAACAAGATACAGGAAGAATATGCCATATGAACTGAATATAAATGCACCATAAAATAAAGATACAGTATAAGTGTCCAAACTATAACACGGCTCAATATCCCATCATCGAAATAGCAGGCTACCCCTACAACCAAACAAGGACAAGGGGTAACTTACTATTCCACGATGTGACATTTTTCCATGCCATGATTGGAACATAAAATTTGCTAAGGTCTCCTAACCTTTCTAGTAGGCAATTTAGAAGACATATCGATGTATGGGCAGGTGAAGGCTGACTCCCCCAGGACAAGGTAACAACTTACAACACGCACACGTTAAGTACCAATACTATCAGCCGGCATAACTCGAGGCTAACGGCCCACGTGACCCATCAGTCCACATAGCTCGAGGCTAGTGACCCTCGCGACTCGACTACCGTAGTACATAGTTACTACACCTTTTGGATTTGGGGTAGCCCATACATTTATCTGTTTTCTCCCTTCCAAGGTCACTAACAGAAGCTAAGACTAGGTCCATATGCATAAAAAAGGCAAGAAGGAAAAATAACTGAAAGCAAAATAAAGTGAAATAAAAATAGCAAGTAATGGATCCAACTGAGAACAGCTAATAAATATGCAGTAAATAAATAAATAAAGGTGCATGTAATTATAAACAGTAAATAAGGCAAGGTATCTTGCCTGAGGGTGGTACGAGAAACAGCAAAATCCGACAATCAAAATCGTCAATACGAAAGTCAAAATCCACAAGAAGCTCTGGATGCTAAAAAAAATATCACGAACGAGTTTGGAATAAAAGATATGCCTAGGAAACGCCTGTCCAAAAGTCAAATTCTGGAACAGGAGCAAAATCGTAATTTCGGGTCAAAACGAAGTCCGCCGTTGGACCCGTCTTGCACCGAAATACGTGTCAATGTCTACGGTCTCTAAAGTCATCAAACTACATGTCTACGGATCCGGTTTGAGTAGACGAACCCAACGGTATGTCCAATTTTGGATTCCGGTGAGCCGTGCACAAAATCGTCCGTTGGGTCGGGTTGTGGGCCCGCCAATTTGCCGTTCCAATCAACCTTCTCAGAATTGGACCAAACTTGGCATACAGGACAAAAAAAATGATACGGTTCTGCTGGCGCAAGTTTCGCGTCGATCCGACGAACGTGCACGAAGTTATGGTCAAGTTTGCAAAACATCGATACTGGGGTATCTCGACGGATACGGACTGATTTCGTCGCGCACACACGATGAAACTGAGTTCCGTCAGTTACCACACATCGGCAACGTCCATACGCGCCTTTCGATGCATATAACGTGTGACCACGTCGCCCGGTTTGTCGGGCGCACGCCGTATCGGGAAAAGTTTTCTAAATTTATAGTTTTTAAAAAAACTGTTTTTCCCCAATCTTTGGAATAAAAAATCTTTACATATAATAGACAAAAAAATTAAACTACCGGAAGGGTTATGAAGTGCTACATACGATCTATGACTTTGTTCAAGAAATTCTCTAAAATTCTTAACAGGTTGATTAGAAATCAATCTTGAACATGGGTACATGGAATATATTTCTGTCCCTATGACAGCTGGGTTTTTTTTTGACTTTGGGTCGATTTTTCCAATCGATGGGACGACCTATCCACGATCTAGTTGCTGGGGTGTCGAGGGGGTTATATAGGGTGTCCCGAGAAATTCGCGAATTCAAAAACGATTAATCACAGACGGAGAAAGGATGATGAGAACGGGGTTACCTCGCTGCGCCCAAACAGGGGTACTTTGCTCTGCGTCGCGCGTGGCGAGCCTTGGTCGGCCGGCGATCAGCAACCACGGCGAACTCTGGGAGAGCGGGGAGGCACGCATAACTGTGGGGTGATCAAGGTCGAAGGTGTCGGGTGTTTAGGTTTTTTTTTTAAGTTGGTCGCGCATATATATGCAGACCCTCTGCTGCTCTATTGAGTCGGGCTGAAGGGACTTCTCCAAGGAAATTTTTTTTTTTTTTTACAATACTCATATTTCATCCTTTTATATATATATATATATATATATATATATATATATATATATATATATATATATATATATATATATATATATATTTCATATATATATATATATATATATATATATATATATATATATATATATATATATATATATATATAATTCTATGTATAAACCCTTGTATATTTATATATAATTCTTTGATTCACACTAATACCTTTCATATATTAAATACTAGAAAAATAATTACTCTTAATTAGTTTATAACCTATATATATATATATATATATATATATATATATATATATATATATATATATATATATATATATATTTTATATATATATATATATATATATATATATATATATATTAAAACCAATTTATTGCTCACTCCTTTAGGCACTACATTAAAATAAATAATAACACCTTTTCTCATTTAAAATAATAAAAATAATTATAATATTATCAAATATTTCTAATATATTTTATTAAACATTTTGTACTAAAAAATGTAGCCACCTATTACCAATATGATTTATCACCATTTCTTTTTAGTAATACAAATCTATAAAAAGAATGTTTTAAAATGAACTAACATAAAAAGCTTAAATATTTAAAAATATATAAAATCTCAAAAAATAGGGATTTTACATCCTACCCAACTTATAAAAATTTCGTCCTCGAAATTAAAATAGAACTTAATATAAAAATATGACAATAAATCTTAATGGAAGAATATAGTGAGGTTACATACGGAGGGAGAGTAGGTAGTCATTTCGTAACTTGGTCTCTGGAAAGAGGGTGGAGATAGTCATAATAAAATTTGAACTGCAACCATTTTCTACGAGATAGGGTATTTTTAGTCTTGCATGGATCATGGCTAATTAGTTCGTTTGAGGGAAAGGGGACAAATCGCATGGTAAATCAATTGGGACGAAAAATGGACATACGTGGTTCGCTACAAGGAAATTGTGTTATATATGTGGTGTAATCGAAATGGAGCATAGGATGGAGTGTTTGCTGGGGACAGGTATGTCATAGGTGGAGTGGCTTGTCTAGTTCATGAGGGTGGAATTTGTTGAAAGAAAATGGTTAGTATTGTGCTTCAAATATCAAGGTCACGCAGATGTGTCAAAATGATACGGATGGAAATAGACGTTATAAACCAATGATTTATAAGTCCCGTTGGAACCAATCTTGATTAATTTAAGTCCCGGATTTTAATCTATATTAGCTGGTCAGGTTACCTAAAATCAGTCTGAACCCTTCCTACTAAGTGAGGTAGTCTAGAATTAGTTTGAACTCAAGTGGTTGGGCTAATGGACGGTCGAAAAGTTCATCGATATAGCAGTAAGGGTTATAAATGACCATCCTGATCTGAAAGTTGCATCATAAAAATAGGGTACAAGGGGTCGTGTTTGAGTGGGACATGATATGCCTAGATGAAGGTGGGATCGTCTAGGTCTCGTATATGGGACTTGTTGGAAGAAAAAAGACTATTGTTGTGCTCCAAATTTCAAAGTCATGGTTGGGTATCCATAGTGTTACGAATAGAAGTGGACGTTATGAACCACTAAAAATGTGTCAAGTCGGAGATCGTACTTTGAACATCGAACATTGGAGAAACGACTACGTATGTCATCCTTGTGCTTCCAAGTTGGCGAAGGATGCCCTGCTGACACATGCACCAGGGGAATTGAATGATTTACCCCCTATAACACAAGACAATTGCTGATGGGGTAATAAATTATAAGGTACGTTATGTAAGATCTCTAACTACTAACTCTTAAATCACTATTCGTAGTAAGTCCGCTAGACTATGGTCAATAGATTTCTAATGGTGTCAAAAGTAGTACATAAGCAGTGTTGCTGATAACTAGTGATTTATACTAAGACAAGTATTATGTTATGCATGTTTGACCAAGCTAATGGATGTGTTGTTCTAACGCTAAGCCATGCCTAAGACAAATAAATAGTATAACTAGAATAATACCTGCTAAATCTCCAATCTCGGGGTGGGTGCCTATCACAGCCATGCTAAATGTTTGCCCACGCCTTTGTCTATTTGACTCCTGCCCATCCTGCCTAACTTGTATAGATTGGTCAGCTAAGTGTGATCCTCTAGGATAACCTCCATATGATGGTTGACCGGGCTCTGCTATTAGTCCTGGTTCTACGGGTCCTTGCATCCGATGTTGTGCTGCCTTTAGTTGTTCTGTACAGTCTCGCCCTTGTGATGATTGGAGCCACAAATCATGCATTGTCCTAATCTATGACGACAATCCTTCATGACATGACCTTTCCTGTGACAGAAGCGACATGTAAGAAGCTCATCAATTGGATAGGGTGATGCTCTTGTTGGTTGTTGTGTCATGGAACGCCTGATTGGTCTACCATGGATAAGGTTACTTGGCCGAGTTGCTGGAATATGGCGTCTCTGAGCCAATTGTATTTCTTTGTCAAGGAGTTCCTGGATTCTAGCTTCTTCTAACACTGTAGCGTAAGAAACTCTAGACTGCACTGTAGTATGCTTCTTGACCTCTGGTGTCAATCCTTGGTGAAATCTCTTGGCCCTTTCTTGCTCGGTAGGAATCAATGTCTCACCGAATCTTCTCAGTCGACTGAATTATGCATCGTACTCATCTACGATCATATTTCCTTGTTTGAGGTGAAGGAACTGATCATAGAGGACATCGCGTACATGGATAGGAAAGAACCTCTCATTGAAGAGTTTGTAGAACTCTTCCCAAGTCTGATTGGCTCCCAAGCGTCTTTCTTCGGCTTCCCACCAATGATGGGCATTGTCTTCTAAGAGCAAGTCTACTGCTGTCATCCAATCATTTGTTGGCAACTGGGACGCCCTCGGTAGCTTCTCCGTGCTGATAAGCCACGCGATGACCTCTAGTGGGTCCTTGGTACCTCTGAAGGGCTTGGGGTTCATATCCATGAAGTCATTGATAGAACCCTCATATGGATGTAGAGCTGGTGCTGGTACCGGTGTCGGAGGTGGAGGTGGGGGCCTAGTTAGTGCTTCCGTCATGCTCTGTCTCATTAGTTCAGCTTGTTGCCACTGAGTATGTATCATGGCATACATGAACTGTGTAGTAGGGTTTCCATCCTCTAGTGGTGGAGGCATCTGTGGCCCGCACTGAGGTGGATACTGCCGAGTGGGTGGTAGAGGTGATGGTACATTCTCCTCGGGTGGTACTACGGTAGCCTGCCCAGTCTGGATTACTAGTGGCACTTGGGTTTCCTGTTGTACCATTGATGGGGTTATGGTAGTCTGTGGCTGTCCTGGCTGATACGGAGTCACCGGGGCCATTGGAGGATTTTGCTCCTTCTGGGTAGACGCATCATCAGAGGTGAGGGACAAGGTAGAGCTGCGTCCGCTTCGTAGATCCATACTGCTGGCACGAAAATAGGATAACGTTAGAATAGATTCAAACAAGTTACAGGTCAAGCAGTTGAAGGAGAGTTGTCATCGTAGTTGCGGATGAGATTTTGGAGAAACAAGTTAACTATATCTCATTGAATAATTTTATGAAGAGCGAACCAAGTGCACTGGGTTGATCAGACCATCATGCACCGGTGCTGATAAACAATATGTTAGTGGGGTACCTCCAATAACATATATTGTCATGAACAAGCTAGAAAAATGAATAGGCTTGCAAATCTAGGCTATAATAGCAGCATTGGTCAAGATGGTAAAACATAAGTACGCGAGATAATGATAAAAGAATATAAAAATTTCAAGTTCTTTAAGAATCGAAGTTTGTTCGGGGTTCGTATTTATACAGTCATCCTACTGTCTTCTGGTCTGAGGCCATGGTTACGGTCAAGGAAGTGTTAGGTCGTGAGTCATTCTACCCAAATTATAAGAGTTAAGCTAGTATTGATGGAACGATGGGACATGTCTATTTAGTACGTGTCATCGTCCTAACCTCTATCAAGCATGGAATAGGATGATGTTTGGAAGGGTCAAA
>JANAVB010040619.1:24003053-24051691 GCA_029216955.1 Iris pallida
GAGTTGCATTGCCCAAAGAATGCATCGAGTTGAATTGATGCAAAGCGCTGCATTGCCCCGAAGGATAAGTGCGTTGAGTCAGCTCGAAGATTCTAAGAAATCAAATCGACCAAGGCGCAAGTCCGAATCGATGCAAGTATTAATTTTAGTTGGTTTCATGTGCAGGCTATCCATTTACGCTGAAATATTAGAGGTCGACATTTTGTCTCATTCGCAACGGGTCCGCAAAACCAAAATCACCGCCTCACAACGAGTTGAGACTTGGGCACGGTTGGCCGGAATCGATTGAGTAGTTCAATAAAATAAGAAGTGCTCAAATGGCTAAGTCAGAAGATTTGGCCGTACAACAAAGTTATGAAATCGAGCCGTATCGGCTCGACAAACAACATGGTATATCGGCTTAAGGTGGGAGGACTGACTCTTCTTTTACTCCTTCATGCCTAAGTAAGAATATATTATTGTATGCTAAGTTAACTTATCGATGCCACGGGCGTGGTTCGATCGGAAGATAAATCATAGTATGTGTCGAACACTAGTTAGAACAATTGAAATAAAACGTGGATCAAATGCACGAGTCGCTATGGAACATTCGATATCGCAAAGGCGAGCACCTCCGTACGCAAGCCACAAGACCATAGGATAACTGTATTCAGCGAGTGCCTTCGTGCACAAGCCATTTCGTGCCTTCGTGCACGAGTTAGAAAGGCTAGCACATTGAAAGATAATATAGGCGAGTGCCCTAGTGCACGAGCCATGTACATTGAACACTAAGGCATAGAACATAAAATTTGACTTCGATGCATGCATCAAGTACACAACACGAAGGAAAAGATGATAAATGTGTCAAAATGTGCATCGAGATAATAAAAGATGGCTTCGTTACGAAAGAGTACAGTTGTGGCATGAATGTGACGAAACTGTCAGATATGACATGATGCCTCGAAAATGTTTAGGACCTTTGGGTCGTTCGGTTAACGAACATTGAGTTGAGGCATGATGCCATTAAACATTGAGACGAAGTATGAAATATGAGAACATAGAAAGCTAATGGAAGAAAAATGAGATAATAAAGTCTGAGTCTCGAACTCAAGACTATGTTTGGTTGTTTGAATAATAGTGCGTTGCATGGTCGAATGGACTTGAGAAAATTGAGATAATCTCCCGTGCACGAAAATGCTCCCTTCGAACGGGTGCGCCGGGGCATCGGGACCGTTCGGCCTAGGAGGGATATAATCTTTGAGGGGGGCACATCCGTAAGACGATTAGCGACCGCTTAGCGAGATATGAAAAGCCACAAATGATGGTATGCAACGGAAGGTCTCTGTAATTGGGATAACAATCCACAACGAGAGGCGTCGGGCTACCCAATTTGAGAAAGAAAAGAATGAGAGAAAGAAAGAAGGAAAAGAAAAAAAAGAAAGAGAGAAAAAAGAAAGAAAAGAAAAGAGAAACTTTTAGTCAATTCTGGCACGGATACGCCAACGACCTTCATATAATTAAGGAACGATGGGTTGAAAGTGCAGGCACGTATGTGTCCTGCACACATAGATCTTGCATTGAGAGCACTTATAACATGACAGGGAAGGAATGAGGCGTATTCACCTTACGTCGGTGCAAGGGCGAGTGCGTCTATGTTGGTAAGAAGTCGTGCCACAAAAGAAACACGAGATTACTTGCCTGCTTGCCTATTCAATTCAAATAACATGCTTGCCATGATAACATGCTTTACCGCTTTTGAATATGCCCATGAAATCGATCCTAAGGAGAATGTAGCAAGATCATAAGCTAAGTTGCATGATTGAACATAAATACTAAAATGTCGGTTTAGAAAGTTGGTATTTTCATCAGTACATGCAAGGACGAACGTATTGATCCTTCACCAGCTTTCATGCAGGGTGCAGGGAATGGATTGCTTGCGGCGAAGCTTCGCTTGATTACACAGAGGCATAGAATATCGTAGCATTAATTTGAAGCGTGCAATCGCATTAACGCTCGGACTTGCAACAGGATTGATGCGGCCGAGAAATAGAAGGCATGATATATGGAACGGTAAAATCTTTTGTGGGCAAGAGAGAACTTGAGTGTTGTAGCCAATCTGGAAAATTTAGTTGGGCTATTGAAAGCCTTTGTAATCTCAGTTTATTATCAATAAAGAGAATTATTTCGTATACTATATTTTCTTCCGTTTGCTAATATCAAATCAAAGATAACCATTTTGTGAACTTGTCATCTTGCCTTGCACGAGCGTAACTCTAGGCTCGTGCGACATCACTCTCCCTACGAGGATGATGATTCGGATGATTCCGAGTCGGGGCGTGAAAAATTGGTATCAGAGATCTAGGCTCAATTTTCTTAGGATGCTTATTTTATTTCAATTCCAAAGAGTTGCTCACCACCAATTGAATCACTCTTGACTCTACTCGATGTTGCACTGGATGTTCCATAAAATAAGTCTAATACAAATTCGGGTAACATGCCGCAAGTACTTCGAATTTACATGATGTTACGGAGAAAGTCGTGAAATGTTTCGTTGTATTGAATGCAACGAGCTGTGAAATGTTAGTTGCTACAAGTGCAACAAATTGTGAAATGCGATTTGAGATGTTGTTGTTGCAATATAACATATTGAATTATAAATGAAACGATGCATGAAGTGCGATGGTTTGTGAATATTGGTTGCACCCAATGCAAAAACTTAAATAATGTGTTGCAGGAAGTGCAACGAGTTGATTGTGAATGTGTGTTGCAATAAAAGTGATAAGTCAATATCGAATGTGTTAAATGGATTTGAGTATTGACTTTGAATGTCTGAAATAAATTATTGCACGAGGTGCAACAGATGTCGAAAATAAATCGTTGCACGAGGTACAATGAATGTCGAAAATAAGTCGTTGCACGATATGCAATACTTGTCAGAAGTATATTATTGCACGTGGTGCAAGGCATGTCAAAGTAATCGCTACACGGAGTGCAACGAATATTAGAAATAAATCGTTGCATGCTGTGCAATGGAAGGAACTGAAATCATAAATCGATAGAAGAAATCGTTCGGTTGTACATCGAACTTGTGTTGGCAAATAAAAATATTGTCCGAGTTGTGTCGGATTTGATTAATCAAAAATTACGGTTGTGATCGACATGATCACTGCAGAAATCGTGAGTCAGAATAGATTATTGGTTCATAGTGAGTATGATACGAGGAAAATAACTTGATTTTCGAGTGGTATATGCCCAGGGACGGATCCAGAAATTATAGTTGGGGTGGGCTGGCAAAAATTTGGGTGGACTGAAAGTAGATAAATACATATAAATAAAAAAATTATATAAATTTTTTTAACGTGGGCTCTAGCCCACCCCACCCTACCTCTAGATCCGCCCCTGTATATGCCATACCACATATGCGATGAATGACTCGATTCTGAGTGGTATATAATATACCACTTGTGTGATGAATTGTATCAATGTGTTGTGAGAATTGCGGAAGGTTTGTCCGCAACGGACGAGAGAGTACCGAGACTCGATTGGAAATTTGTATAACGGTATGTTGATGCAAGTGTTCTTCAAAAATCGGTTGTAATGATAAGGCGGGACTCGTATCAATGAATGATACGTCAGACGAAAATTATAAGTCGGTCAGACGATCAAGACTAACAAAACGATTATGCCTTGAGGCAATGATCGGATCGATCCGATAGGAAACTTAAAGTTATAAACGAGTCGCACGACTTACGATCTAGATGAAAATATTGGGCGATACAAATTATAATCAAATAGCACGACTTGCGATCTCGACAAAAATGTTAGAATACGCGAATAGTAATCGAATCGCACGACTTGTTATCTCGATAGAAATGTTAGCCGATGCAAAGTGAAATCGAATCGCACGACATGCGATCTCGATAGAAATGTTGGGCGAGGCAAATTATAATCGGATCGCACGATGTGGGACTTCGGTAAAGAGTTAGTTAATACGGGTAAATAGTGACTAAGAGATAGTTGGTTATGTTACGGCAAAACTCATTTGAGTATGAATGAAACATGCAAAATCTTAGAGGGCATGATCTATAACTCGAGGGTTCGATGTTGGATTAATCGGTAAGTCAGTTACGCGATCAAAATATAGCGGGATGAGATAAAAATGAAAAATGAGTTGATGCGTATGGAAAAGTTTATAGAACTTGGATGTATGCAATATGAACTAAAGTCAGCGTTGATGCAGATTCAAAGTTGATCCTCGTGTTATCGAAATTGATACGACCTATCGGAAATCGATACACAAGGAAACATAAGCACGATGTGAGAACACAAAACAAAGCGGGCCTATGATATCGAGATTTTGGAATAGTAATACTGAAGTGTCGAACTGGTTGATCATGAACCTTGTGATTGATCAGGGCGAGACCATAAAGTTATCGACGATTGTTTTGATGCGTATAGCATCTCGGGTGTCAACCGTGGGTAGATAAACTCGAACTCAATACGAGTAGATGTTTCGTGAATTTCGGAATCATCGACGGTAGTGCATGACTTTACTCAGAGGATAGTTGTGCATCAGTTGCGCCGATAGAAATGGTTTTGTCCGAAATTGGATAGTCGCATAGAAATCGTCGGAACGTGATTTGGCTCCGAAATAAGATATAGCATGGTTCGTAGTAAACTGTCCTTCGTTAATGATCTACAATTATCGAGTGTAGCTTCGGGGCAGCTGGCCCTAGAAGACTTGACCGCCAAATCAAATTGAATGTTGCAGACCGTAAGATGACCCATGCGATATCGCATATAAAATTGCATCGATAACAAATATAATGTGGTGCATGTTGATGATAAGTCTAGACAATTTTGAGAATCGTGTTATGCACGAGCGCGAGTGGTAAAAGAATGACTTACGAGTTATGTTGTTAGATTTGGATTCACCTTGCAATTGAGCTTGCATGAATCGAACTTATATTTGATGTTGCGAGACAGATAAGTTAGGAATTTGCTAGTGAATTCTTACTCGTTAGGAATCGAACGTAAGATGCATCGTAGAAACTTGAGTCAAAGCGATTATTGCCTTGAGCACCGTCGCCTCGATGTAAACTTTTGTGTTGGATAGATTGTGGCCTTTGTGCAATCTCAATTTAAAGTTACGTTGGGAGAATTTAAGCATGGTGTCTAGGTAAGTAACCTAGCGGGCATAGTCCTGAATGTTGATGTATTTGCAAGTCAACAAAGGAAATCGTATCGAGATAATTACATAGCCAGACTTCGGAAGTAGTTAGGTGGCGATTTTGAACGCAAGGCGTTGCGGAGGATCGTTGCGATCGGATGTGCGACGGCTCGACGCAACGTATAGGATTGATAGTCCATACGAAACGAAAAATGCGATTTTGAATTGCGTCGCGTACAGTGACTTTATTGAATGAATCACGTATGTATCGAATATACATATACGATAAAATTTCGAGAACAATTGCTAAAGATAAATCTGGTAGGGAGTACAAGATGGCAAGCATAGGATTAAAATTACTTGTCAGCTTTGTTCTAATTTTCTACCACTGGGCTTGGCTGAAATACACATATTTTTTGGGACGCCTTGAATAAGTGTACGATCCAAGTCAAGTTGTATACTGAATTCAAATTGAGCTGCATAAAAGACTGAAAGTTAATGAAAGCTTGCACGAGTGTTTGAAACGGAACAATGATAGTTGGACGAGATCGTGAAACGATCTATAAAATACTTAATCGGAGTGCTTGTTTGGTTCGAGGATGAACCTTGTTTTGAGTGGTATATTCTGTAATATCCTACTCTGTACGGTGCATTACGCTGAGACGTTGACTCAAAGAGTCGCGTTGACTGAATGAAATGTATCAATGTGGATCAATACGAGAGTTACGTTGTCCCGAGCAATACATCGAACTAAGTCGATGCGGAGAGTTGTATTGTCCCAAGGAATGCATCGAGTTGAATTGATACAAAGTGCTGCATTGCCCCGAAGGATAAGTACATTGAGTCGGCTCGAAGATCCTAAGAAATTGAATCGACCAAGGCGCAAGTCCGAATCGAAACAAGTATTGATTTTAGTTGGTTTCATGTACGGGCTATCTATTTATACTGAAATATTAGAGGTCGACATTTTACCTCATTCGTAACGGGTCCGCAAAACCTAAATCACTGCCTCACAACTGGTTGAGACTTGGGCACGGTAGGCCGGAATCGATCGAGTAGTTCAATGAAACAAGAAGTGCTAAAATGGCTAAGTCAGAAGATTTGGCCATGCGACAAAGTTATGAAATCGAGCCACATCGGCTCGACAAACAACATGGTGTATCGACTTAAGGTGGGAGGACTGACTCTTCTTTTACTCTTCATGCCTAAGTAAGAATGTATCATTATATGCTAAGTTAACCTATCGACGCCATGGGCGTGGTCCGATCGAAAGATAAATCATAGTGTGTGTCAAACACTAGTTAGAATAATTGAAATGAAACATGCATCAAATGTACGAGTCGCTATGGAACCTTGGATATCGCAAAGGCGAGCGCCTCGGTGCGTAAGCCACAAGAACATGGGATAACTGTATTCGGCGAGTGCTTTCGTGCACAAGCCATTCCGTGCCTTCGCGTACGAGTTAGAAAGGCTTGCATATTGAAAGACAATATAGGCGAGTGCCCTAGTGCATGAACCATGTACATTGAACACTAAGGCATAGAACATGGAAATACGGCTTCGATGCATGCATCAAGTACACGACACGAAGGAAAAGATGATAAATGTGTCAAAACGTACGTACGTGCATGAGATCATAAAAGATGGCTTCGTTGCAAAATAGTACAGTTGTGGCGTAAATGTGACGAAACTGTCAGATATGACATGATGCCTCAAAAATGTTCAGGACCTTTGGGTTGTTCTGTTGACGAACATTGAGTTGAGGCCTGATGCCATTGAACATTGAGACAAAGTATGAAATATGAGAACATAGAAAGCTAATGGAAGAAATACGAGATGATAAAGTCCGAGTCTCGGACTTAAGACTATGTTTGGTTGTTTGAATAATAGTGCATTGCATGGTTGAATGGACTTGAGAAAATTGAGATAATCTTCCTTGCACATGAATGCTCCCTTCGAACGGGTGCGCCGGGGCACCGGGACCGTTCGACCTAGGAGGGATATAATCTTTGAGGGGCGCACATCCGTAAGACGATTAGCGACCGCTTAGCGAGATGTGAAAAGTCGTAAATGATGGTATACAATGGAAGGTCTCCGTAATTGGGATAACAACCCACTACAAGAGGCATCGGGCTACCCAATTTGAGAAAAAAAAGAAAGAGAGAATGGAAAGAAAGAAAGAAAAAAAGAAAAAAAAAAGAAAGAAAAGAAAAGAGAAACTTTTAGTCCATTCTGGCGCGGATACGCCAACGACCTTCATATAGTTAAGGAACGATGGGTTGAAAGTGCAGGCACGTATGTGTCCTACACACATAGATCCTGCATAGTGAGCACTTATAACATGACAGTGAAGGAATGGAGCGTATTCACCTTGCGTTGGTACAAGAGCGAGTACATCTATGTTGGTAAGAAGTCGTACCATAAAACAAACACGAGATTGCTTGCCTGCTTGCCTATTCAATTCGAATAACATGCTTGCCATGATAATATGCTTTACCATTTTCGAATATGCCCATAAAATTGACCCTAAGGAGAATATTGCAAGATCATAAGCTAAGTTGCATGATTGAACATAAATACTAAAATGTCGGTTAGAAAGTTGGTTTTTTATCAGTACATGCGAGGACGAATATACTGATCCCCCACCAGCTTTCATGCAGGGTGCAGGGAATGGATTGCTCGCGACAAAGCTTCGCTTGATCGCACAGAGGCATAGAATGCTGTAGCGTTTGAAGCGTGCAATCGCATTAACGCTTGGAATTGCAACAGGATTGATGCGGCCGAGATATAGAAGGCATGATATATGGAATGGTAAAATCCTTTATGGACAAGAGAGAACTTGAGTGTTGTAGCCAATCTGGAAAATTCAGTTGGGCTATTGAAAGCCTTTGTAATCTCAGTTCATTATCAATAAAGAGAATTGTTTCGTATACTCTATTTTCTTTCGTTTGCTAATATCAAATCAAGATAACCATTTTGTGAATTTGTCATCTTTTCTTGCATGAGCACAACTCCGGGCTCGTGCGGCATCACGCCCCATGCGAGGACGATGATTCAAATGATTCCGGGTCAAAACGTGACAGTGCTTACTATGACTTCGAGATTCCAGCATAACTTTTGCCTAACTTAATCGTGCAACAACTTAATCCGTAGGACGGGCAAGGCTATGCCAAGCCTTGGACAATGGGATCGTGCATGCTTTATCAAGCATTAGTACGTGCGACACCTATGACTTAGGCTAAGTCCATAACTTCGTGGCAACTTAACCAACTTTCCTTCTCCCAAGCCATGGGACGAAGGATCGAGTGTCATTTTGAAAGCACATCGTACAACACTTCTATGCCGACCGTGGGACCTTTCTATATTCTGACTCATTCTGACCCAACTTGGGATTATTCCCTTAGCTATGTGGATTCGTTTCTTTTATGATCAAGCCTACTTGTGCGTTTGAAAATATTCATTTTATTAGTGTGAAGGCCAAGCTGAGGCAAGTTCACCGAAGCCACCCACCTGAACGAAGAGTCATCTCAACCGTGCAGGTCTTCGAGCAAGCCGTTGCCTGGCTAAGTCCGAACGCCGTTGGCGTTTTGATTCCTTCGATTGACTGAGCGGGACTGGATACTACATTATACACCACTCAGAAAAAGTTTCGTCCTCGAAACTAACTGAGTACACTTATCAACTTACAACTTGATTCGTCATCCAATGATTCTCGTATACATACTTCCTATACATTTCTTCAATCCGAGCCATGCTCGTGCTTTGATTATCCTTTGACATGAACAACTATATCTCAGCTGGGGATAACTTATACCTATCGTACACCCGGGCGACTTAGTTCTAGGATAAACCATTCGATCAATCGACATTCAAGTTCATTTGAATCCAACGATCGCACTACTATCAATACTTTATTTGTAACACACGATTTCAAAATCCTCGATACTCTTTCGTTACTTTAGTCTTACTTGAATTCAAAGTATCATTTAGCTAGATCGTGCACATATTTAAGACTCCCCAAAATATATACATTTTAGCCAAGCCTCGTAATAGTGAACCCAATATCATATGTTTGATTCATTCTATCAATCCTGAAATCAATCATATGTTATCTCTTAAAGCAGGGACATCTTGCCTAACCACTAGGCTATCTCTCCAGGCTAAAGTCAATCGTCAGTATTGGAATCACAGTTTCTAAACAATAATATCAACACTGACCCCAATCCTAAGGTCAAACCAAAGTTGATAATACAGATTTTCTACCCAATCTCGCATCACTCCAATTTCTAACTTCGAACATAGATTTCTCCTATTCGCACTTACAACACTTAGTCCAAGGGGTCCGAGTCATTCAGCAAAGCCATCCTACCATAAGTCCTGATCAACCGAGTCTTCTGCATAACACTATTGCATGACCAAACCAGCAATTTGTATAGTCTATCTCTTCGAACACATTTGATATATCTACCTATCCATTCTTCCCAAGTCAAGCACGCTATGACACGATTTGTCGCTAAACCATAATTCTCATTCCATATTCCCTAAGTCGTTAACTACAGTTTACGTATTCGATCAAGAGGTCGTTTAGCTTAACAATTATCAAGCCCCAATCTCACGCAAGTCTGATTATCCGCGGTGGACATGAAATCACAATGCAAAGCTCCCGTAGGATAATCATTCTCATCGGGGCGTAACTCTTGCTTTAGGTCTTAACTAATTCATTCTCGATATGCACATTTGATCTACTCAATCCTTAAGTTTACTAAATCCTCAATTACAAGTCCAAACAATCCTCGAATTTACCTTCGCATCAAACCATAAATCGAAGCATACAAATTGCCATGCCCTGATTTTTCGAGTTCGATCATTTCCGTGACATGAATTACCATGTCAGTGCTCATACGGAATGATCACCCCAAATTCGACGTGACGCATGTGCGAGGCTGGTATTGCGCTCGTACAAGACAAGAATGTCGACATTGTGACTATCGTCGAAGCAATCAAGATACTTTCTTTTCATCCAAACATTCTTTTCCATCAAAATCTCAAGTATAGCATCCATCCACACAATAACACTTTACACGATCGTCATTTCTCGAATCAGAGTACCCCCGATTATTGTATATCGATCTTTGATATACCTCAATACCATCGATGACATACGTAACCTGACGATCTCATTTGCAACGAATTTCGAGTCTTGCAACTAATGCTATTGTTCGAACTGGATAATCTTCTTAATATTCAAGATCAAATTTGATTATTATCCCTGAAATATTCCCATGATCAATTCATTCAAACCCATAATCACATATGTTCATCCGTCTATATCTTAAGTCCTCAAACAACATTTTTTTCTCAACTCGTATCATTCTATGCTAACTCAAATCATCGAGCAACATCTATTCCAATCCTTAGGATCAACCTCCATATTCGAATCATTTCCATGCACGCTATCATCCAATCGTGCTAACTTTTTGTATACGATTCATATCGATTTCCTCGATCGAGTCATCCGTTCGTACACCTTAACTTTTTTTTGGTTCAATCTACCTACTTAATCATATTCATAATTCATACATGCGCAATTCAATTCTCGTGCACGTCATTTCTACTTTATTCAAACCAACTCATCATAAACTTTTAGATTACAACTTACTCAATGATACTCAATCTAAGGCTTTGCATACATACGACGCTTGCTGATAGACTCATTGGCACCATGTATCCTCAATCGATCGACATCCCCGATGCTATCCCATACACTACTCAGGGATGAAGTCATTCGACAAATCCTCAAAACTCTCATTCGATTCACAATCGATTTACTTCGAATCTTCGTTCGAACCATTCCACAATTTCAAGCACGTTCCATCTATATCGGTTGACGATATCGCCTTACGATAGCACCTTTATCGGAACTAACCATTACTTTTTATGAATCGAGTCTAACTCATTCTTGTCCGACACATTTTGAATCCCACATACGACTTGTTAAGGTCAACGCAATCTTGGGGTATATGCCCAGCCCGACTTAGCCAACCGTGCTTTACGTGAACCATCTTTTATTTTGTCAAAAACTATTCTCATACATTTAGCAAATTACATAGACTTATTGTATGGACATTTCGCAGAACATTGAAAGAGAGCGCACTAACGATATCAATCGCGGAAACAACGTCAGAGTTTGCGGAACCAACATCAGAGTTAAAGAATTCAATCAAAGTTGTAACGCCCCAGTCCTAAAATACTTAGGACTAAGTACGTAGACATGCCAGCTGCATACATACGAAGCATACTCCAATATACGAAAATCTCATATTTATACATAAGCTGTAAAATTAGTAACCATGAAACTTATCTCATCCACAAACCAATATATCATAAAATCAACTTATAAATGTCATTTGTACAAACGTTGGGCGGAGACAAATCCACTACCAACAAAAGAGAGAATACATAGCAACGATGGAAGAGACGAACGAAGAAAGACGATCCAAAAGCTAGCATCGCGAAGGTAGATTGTAAACTATGTCCTTGTCTAGAGCACCTGCAAAAATCACAAATACACCTGGAGAAATCACCAGGTCCTCAGAGGGATGTAACAATATACAGAAAGAACATGCTAATATGACTGTCAAATAATAAAAAAAATATACAAAAGACTATCTTAGACACAAATATGCAAAGGCGATTCTAACCGTCTAATGTGCAATTTAGAGGACATCTTTCATTACGCATGGGTGAGATTTAGGCTATAAGTACGTAAATGGAATCTAGTCATACGTATTCGGCCGTAACGTCCAAAACATCAGAGGGTATCTGCAAATATAATCTCGCCATAGTTCCTTTCGAAAACTATGGTTTACCTGTTTGGCTTCCCATTCGCACTAGTGACTGTCCTCCCCCAATATTTCCCATACTGACCAAGTTATGTCCATGACCCCCCAGTTTTGTAACTGCTCGAGTTTTTATACCTTAATCATAGCAGTTACGATCTATCCGTCACACGATAATAGAGATGGCCAGTCAATACGTCGTGCCCCTAGCAAAATGTCTCAAACCGTATAGTGTGAGTGTCATGGCCAAAGGAGATAAAGGATATCCCCCAACAAGAAGGTAGTCCGCTAAAACTAAGTCAACATGCATAAAAAGTACCGACTAATAGAGTCGCTTGCACCCAAGTATGGCTTGGACGCGCAGTTTATAACAATTAAAAATAACAAATATGAAATAAATGAAATAAATGCTGAAAATAAATAATATGATAGTTAATTAGCAAGGTATACTTGCCTGATGTGACTCCGGATGAGGTGCGATGACCATGATGTCCTGCTTTGTCCAATAGTTATGGTCGAGGAGTAAGGGTCCAAATTTGCGAAAAAATAGGAATATAATCAATCACGATTCAGATTGACAGATAGTGATAATTTACGAAGAAAAGTATTTATACCATTTTTTTAGAAATTATTTATAAAACTAAATGTAAAACCCCTAAATTTCTACTATTTTTTATATTAAATTTGGTACTGATTTTTTTTATTTTATATTCGTCGCATAGTTGTATTATACGTCGTGCGCGAAATTTCATTTTTTCGTAATTGCTCGATGAGTGCGAATATGTGCGAGCGTACATATTTTTAGAAAAAATATTTTTTTTCTATTTTTATAGTTTCAGAATGATATAGGTAATAATTATTTGCTATACCAAAATTTTCAAGTTTATAATTTTATTTATAAAAAGCCTTTGGTTTATAACAGTTATTAATAATAAATAATATTCTTAGTGCATACATATATTTTATAAATATTTTATTAGTTTATTTTTGAACTAAAATATAATTTTTGAAATTTATTAATATAATATTTTATTATTCAAAAGATATTTAAAAATATTTATTATTTTTGAAATTATTATTATTGGTATTTTGGAAAAGATATTTGGAAATTATTGTGGCCATTTTAAATCTCGATTTAATTTTATGGATTAATTTAAATAGTATAAAGGTAGAATTTATAGATTTAAATTGAAATTGAATTTGAATTTAGATTTGATTTTATTGATTTAAATTTAATAATTATCTATTGGGTTTTAAATCAATCCAAATCCTATTCCAACTGGGAATTCCCACCTCCTATATAAGGAGAGGTACTCCTCCATAATTTCACCAAACGAGTTCCACAACCAAAGTGTGCATCGTGTCCGTGTCTCCCTTCCATCCACTGATTATTTACATATACAATTTTGTCCCACCCGATAAACCGGGCCTCGACACCATCCGCATCACATAGACAGACCACCCGATCCTTTCTCTGTCGTATCGGACAGTCCCTGACACGACGATACAAAATCCAATACACCCAATCCTAACCCTACCACCATTGCCGCCATGTCCAGACCACCACCATCTTCGTCGTCATCACCACCACCGTTTTGCCACCAAAGGTAGCAACCCAACTCCGGCGAGCCCGACTCCACACGCCCCGTCATCTCCGGCCAAATTACCGCCAGCACCCCACCAATTCGACCCCATCAACTCTCTAAAACCACCGCTGTTGCCCGCACCTGCTGCGATCACCGCCACCATCACCAAGACAACCGCAGCTCCTCCCCCAACACCACCAGAGTGGCCGCCCCCTTCGCCACGCACCACCACCACCACCACCATCAAGGAGATAAAAGAAAAAAAAAAAACCCAAACCCTAACTCACCTGGCCGTCGGCGACGTCGAGCCCGCGCGCCGGGGCTCGTCTCCACCTTCCTCCGCCTGACCCCGCAGGTTATGTGCCCTCTCCGGCAAAGCACAGCCCTCCTCCGCCTCTCTATCACCTTTCCGGAGCTAACCCTCTCGTCCGCCACCTTCCATGGCCAACCACCAGCGTCTGCCGGCCACCGTGGGGCTTCCCACCGTCGGCGATGGGCAGGTCCCCGCCCTACCTTCCTCCGCCTTGGCCGAATCCTCCGCGGTGCCTGCAGCCTTCACGCCTTCCTGCGAGCGCCCACTCCGCGGCGCGCTCCCCGCCGTGTCAGAATTCTCGCCAGAGCAGTCGCCTTCGCCGGAGATCTACCCCCCGCCGTACCATCGACCGGCGAGATTTCCTCGCTGCCGGCGCCGTGTGCCCCTCCGCTTCCGCTGGTCGCCCTCCGATCCTCGTCGCCCGTCGTGGCCACCCTCTGCCGGCGCCGATCGCCGCCCTTCGTCGAACCGAGGTGAGAACCCTCTTTTCTACTCCTCTCCTCACTCTTCTCTCTCACTCGAATTCTTAACTCCCTCTCTCCACTCTCTGTCCTTTCCTTTCTATTAAAAAGAACAGCATACCTATTCTCATTATTATTATTATTATTATTATTATTATTATTCTGTTATTATTGTTATTATTATTATTATTATATATATTATTCTGTTATTATTATTATTAATAAGACTGTTGTTATATTTTGTTACCAATATCAAAAATCAAAATTTGCAAATTCTAGTTTTTACCCTAAAATATTATTATAGTATTCATAGGATATAAATTATTTTTAAATGATTTTTCTAAAGAATATCTTGATTAGTAAAAATGCAGTATATCTCTCGATTTTAAAGTGTATCTTATTGATTATGTAATATTGTATGATATTTTTAAATATTTATCTAATTAATAAAAATATAGATTTCTACAAAAATCTTTACGAACTTAGAATGATTTTAACCTAAAATTATTTTCGGTTCTTCAAGTATTTATATGGACATGTATTTGGCTAATAAAAAGGTATTTTTCTAAAATTTTAAATATGAGGTATTTTCAAATAAATACGTAAACTTATCATAAAAATAGTTTTCAAAAATCAGTACGTGTATTCACTTCCACAAATTCTCTTCGATTATCTTAGCCAAATCATGACTAATCCCATACTTATTTCCTTCGGACTTCTCCACATCAAACATGGCTATTGGACAGAACAGAACTTGTTGGATCATTGCACTACATCAGGCGTAACACCAGGCAAGACACCTTGTCTTTACTGTTTAATTTCTTGCTCAATATCATGCATGTTTTATTTCTTATAAGTTGTTCTTTCAAAACCATATGTAGTTGCAAATTATTATATTTTAGTTGCATTTGGCCTAGAGTTAAGGGACCGCCCTTGGTTTGTGCCGCATTCATTGGCCTCGACACATGTGTGCCACAAAGTCGCGAATCGTATAGATTCGGACTTACGTACCGACCGTACATCGGTGCGTACAGGACGAGCATTAGGGGATAACTGCTAATAGATTTGTCTAGAAGACTTAGCGGTTATTAGAAACATCGTGGTGTGGATTCAGCACGAGTAGCGCATGGGGAGGAGAAGACAGTTATTAGGCGCAGGGCTTTCACACATTTACTTTTCTCTAGCTGCCATTTGTGACTCAGCCGAGAGCTAGTGTGCCGTGCACTTATTTACTTTTCTCTAGATGCCACTAGTGCCTCGGTTGAAACACAAATGTGTCGTGCATTTACTTTTCTCTAGTTGCCGTTAGTGACTCACCCAAGAGCTAGTGGTCGTGCATTTATTTTCCTCTATATGCCCCTTAGCTCTCACCCGAGTGCTATCGGGCCGTGCATTTACTTTTCTCTAGAAGCCACTAGTGCCTTGGTTGAAACGCTAACGCACCGTGTTTCTAGTCTCGAGAGCCCTTATGTGGAACGTTGTCTTCAAATTGCATTTTCACATAGAACGGTTAAGGACCTTTATTTGTGTAGTCACATATACTTTTTTGTTGAGCTTTATTTATTCAGTTATCGGCATAATATTATGTGTCTTGTTACGTCCCTCTGAGGACCTGGTTACCTCGCCAGGTGTGCTCTTGTCTTTTGCAGGAATCCTAGCTCTAGCCGTAATCATCGCTATTTCCTCGAGGATGATTGCATTTGGATCGTCTTCGCTTCGCTCGCCAAAATCATTTCATTTCCTATATTTTTCCTTACTTGTTGGTAGTGATTTGTCTTCGTCCAACATATTATACAAATACATTTCCATAGATGATTATATGAATTCTTTATTTTTCTTTATTTTGTGGATGAGATTATTCGTTATGGTTCCTACTGCATATTACAGCTTATGTATGCATACGAGGTTTCCATATATTCGAGTATACTTCGTATGAATACAGCTGGCATGTCTACGTTCCTAGTCCTACGTATTTTGGGACTGGGGCGTTACATATTTTTGTGGTGGCCCATGCAGGTCTGATAAATTGTTTGATTACTTTACCGAACCAAGCAAGCCTGCGTATAGGATTAGAAGTTTAGGATCTCATCCACATACTTGACTTCTTTCTTCGAATCCATATTCGAACTACCGTTCGACTCATCGATTGCATCTTGCTTGATTCCTTCTATCATTATCCTTATCTTTCCTTCGTACTTGCTAGAGATTGACCCTACTAGTTAGATGTCCCAAACACCCTTAGCTTAATTCTTTTAAGTTGGGTAGAATACCCTACGGCCTGACACACCCTTGACCGCTAAGGAGAATACAAATAGTATTATCTAGACTATAGAGACTAGAAGAATTTAACCCATTTGGTCAACCAAGCCTTGGACAATAAACCGTAGAATGATCATAGGAATAAACAAGACTTAGTTTTTTTATGACACTTAGACTATTCATGTTGGTTCTTATGTCATCTACCCTCGTGCCTATGTTTTACTATCTAGACTATTGATGCTAATATAGCATAGTATTTGCAAGCTAATTCTTTATCTAGCTTGATCAAGGCATATGATATTGAGCGGCCGCTCACTAACATATTGTCTAATCAGAACCGGTGCATGATGGTCTGATCAACCGAGTGCACTTTGGTTCGCCTTTTTCATATATCAATCTACGTGGACGGGATGTAGTTGAACTTTTCCCTTAGAATTCCATCCACGACTGCCTTGACAATTCCTTTGAAATTTTTCGGTCGTCTTTGAACCACGTGTTCGTATTCGATAATATCGTCTTTGAACTCCTTATTGCTTTCGCCTTCACCTATTTTATAAGGACGAATGCGTTGTACTAGAACTTCCTCTAGCCGTCATATCGATTATGATTATTATCACTCGATATTGCTATATCTTCATCCTAAACTACTTGTCCTTTTCTCGGCCCTATCATGACCTTTTAATCGCTTAAATATAGGAGTGAAATCTAATTTGTGCCCTCAACCTACTCTCAAGAGACCATAACTTTAAGGTCTCTAATTTATTTTATATGATCCCATACTATTCTTTATTGCGCGTCATCTTAAACATTTTCCTTCTTGCGTTAATCCATGATTATCTTCGCCTTTATTGAAATCACGACTCTAATGCATGTTTTCATTAAACGTCGTTTCCTTGTCTCGCCCAATGATTTGACTGTGCTTCCTTATTGATATACCCTTGCACCTTCTCACCCCCTACAAATTCTTAATTTCGAGGACAAAATTCTTTTAAGTTGGGTAGGATGTAAAACCCCTAAATTTCTACTATTTTTTTATATATAAATTTGGTACTGATTTTTTTTTTTTCTATTGTACGTCGCATAGTTGTATTGTACGTCGTGCACGAAATTTCGTTTTTCGTAATTGCTCGACGAGTGCGAATATGTGCGAGCGTACATATTTTTAGAAAAAATATTTCTTTTCTATTTTTATAGTTTCAAAATGATATAGGTAATAATTATTTTTAGCTATAGTACCAAAATTTTCAAGTTTATAATTTTATTTATAAAAAGCCTTTGGTTTATAACAGTTATTAATAATAAATATTCTTAGTGCATACATATATTTCATAAATATTTTATTAGTTTATTTTTAAATAAAAATATAATTTTTGAAATTTATTAATATTAATATTTTATTATTCAAAAAGATATTTAAAAATATTTATTATTTTCGAAATTATTATTATTGGTATTTTGGAAAAGATATTTGGAAATTATTGTGGCCATTTTAAATCTCGATTTAATTTTATGGATTAATTTAAATAGTATAAAGGTAGAATTTATAGATTTAAATTGAATTTGAATTTAGATTTGATTTCATTGATTTAAATTTAATAATTATCTATTGGGTTTTAAATCAATCCTAATCCTATTCCAACTGGGAATCCCCACCTCCTATATAAGGAGAGGTACTCCTCCATAATTTCACCAAATGAGTTCCACAACCAAAGTGGGCATCGTATCCGTGTCTCCCTTCCATCCACTGATTATTTTACATATACAATATTTTGTCCCACCCGACAAACCGGGCCTCGACACCATCCGCATCACATAGACAGACCACCCGATCCTTTCTCTGTCGTGTCGGACAGTCCCCGACACGACGATACGAAATCCAATACACCCAATCCTAACCCTACCATCATTGCCGCCATGTCCAGACCACCACCATCTTCGTCGTCATCACCACCACCGTTTTGCCACCAAAGGCAGCAACCCAACTCCGGCGAGCCCGACTCCACACGCCCCGCCATCTCCGCCAAATCACCGCCAGCACCCCACCAATTCGCCCCATCGACTCTCCAAAACCACCGTTGTCGCCCGCAGCTGCTGCGATCACCGCCACCATCACCAAGACAATCGCAGCTCCTCCCGCCAACACCACCAGAGTGGCCGCCCCCTTCGCCACGCACCACCACCACCACCACCATCAAGGAGATAAAGAAAAAAAAAGACAAAACCCTAACCCTAACTCACCTGGCCGCCGGCGACGCCGAGCCCGCGCGCCGGGGCTCGTCTCCACCTTCCTCCGTCTGACCCCGCAGGTTACGCGCCCTCTCGGGCAAAGCGCAGCCCTCCTCCGCCTCTCCATCACCTTCTCGGAGCTAACCCTCTCGTCCGCCGCCTTCCATGGCCAACCACCACGTCTGCCGGCCACCGCGGGATTCCCCACCGCCTGCGACGGCAGGTCCCCGCCCCACCTTCCTCCGCCTTGGCCGACTCCCCCGCGGCGCCTGCAGCCTTCCCGCCTTCCCACGAGCGCCCACTCCGCGGCGCGCTCCCCACCGTGTCAGAATTCTCGCCGGAGCAGCCGCCTTCGCCGGAGATCTACACCGCCGTCGCGCCACCGACCGGCGAGATTTCCTCGCTGCCGGCGCGTGCGCCCCTCCGCTTCCGCTGGTCGCCCTCCGATCCTCGCCGCCCGCCGTGACCGCCCTCCGCCGACGCGATCGCCGCCCTCCGCCGAACCGAGGTGAGAACCCTCTTTTCCACTCCTCTCCTCACTCTTCCCTCTCACTCGAATTCTTAACTCCCTCTCTCCACTCTCTGTCCTTTCCTTTCTATTAAAAAGAACATCATACCTATTCTCATTATTATTATTATATTATTGTTATATATATATTCTATTATTATTATTATATTTTATTATTATTATTATTATTATATTATTATTGTTGTTATTATATATTATTCTGTTATTATTATATTAATAAGACTGTTGTTATATTTTGTTACCAATAACAAAATCAAAATTTGCAAATTCTAGTTTTAACCCTAAAATATTATTATAGTATTCATAGGATATAAATTGTTTTTAAATGATTTTTCTAAAGAATATCTTGATTAGTAAAAATGCAGTATATCTCTCGATTTTAAAGTGTATCTTCTTGATTATGTAATATTGTATGATATTTTTTAAATATTTATCTAATTAATAAAATATAGATTTCTACAAAAATATTTACGAACTTAGAATGATTTTAACCTAATTATTTCGGTTCTTCAAGTATTTATATGGACATGTATTTGGCTAATAAAAAGGTATTTTTCCAAATTTGTAAATATGAGGTATTTTCAAATAAATACGTAAACTTATCATAAAATAGTTTTCAAAAATCAGTACGTGTATTCATTTCCATAAATTCTCTTCGATTATCTTAGCCAAATCATGACTAATCCCATACTTATTTCCTTCGGACTTCTCCACATCAACATGGCTATTGGACAGAACAAGACTTGTTGGATCATTGCACCACACCAGACGTAACACCAGGCAAGACACCTTGCCTTTACTGTTTAATTTCTTGCTCAATATCATGCATGTTTTATTTCTTATAAGTTGTTCTTTCAAAACCATATGTAGTTGCAAATTATTATATTTTAGTTGCATTTGGCCTAAAGTTAAGGGACCGCCCTTGGTTTGTGCCGCATTCATTGGCCTCGACACATGTGTGCCACGAAGTTGCGAGTCGCATATAGATTTGGACTTGCATACCGATCGTACATCGGTGCGTACAGGACGAGCGTTAGGGGATAACTGCTAATAGATTTGTCTAGAAGCCTTAGCGGTTATTAGAAACATCGTGGTGTGGATTCAGCACGAGTAGCGCATGGGGAGGGGAAGACAGTTATTAGGCGCAGGGGCTTTCACACATTTACTTTTCTCTAGCTGCCATTTGTGACTCAGCCGAGAGCTAGTGTGCCGTGCACTTATTTACTTTTCTCTATATGCCACTAGTGCCTCGGTTGAAACACAAATGTGCCGTGCATTTACTTTCCTCTAGCTGCCGTTAGTGACTCACCCAAGAGCTAGTGGCCGTGCATTTATTTTCCTCTAGATGCCCCTTAGCTCTCACCCGAGTGCTATTGGGCCGTGCATTTACCTTTCTCTGGAAGTCACTAGTGCCTTGGTTGAAACGCTAACGCGCCGTGTTTCTAGTCTCGAGAGCCCTTGTGTGGAACGTTGTCTTCAAATTGCATTTTCACATAGAACGATTAAGGACCTTTATTTGTGTAGTCACATATACTTTTTGTTGAGCTTTATTTATTCAGTTATCGGCATGATATTATGTGTCTTGTTACGTCCCTCTGAGGACCTGGTTACCTCGCCAGGTTGTGCTCTTGTCTTTCGCAGGTATCCTAGCTCTAGCCGTGATCATCGCTATTTCCTCGAGATGATTGCATTTGGATCGTCTTCGCTTCGCTCGCCAAAATCATTTCATTTCTCATGTATTTTTTTCTTACTTGTTGGTAGATTTGTCTCCGCCCAACATATTGTACAAATATATTTCCATAGATTTATATGAATTCTTTATTTTTCTTTATTTTGTGGATGAGATTAGTCGTTATGGTTCCTACTACATATTACAGCTTATGTATGCATACGAGGTTAACATATATTGGAGTATACTTCATATGAATACAGCTGGCATGTCTACGTTCCTAGTCCTACGTATTTTGGGACTGGGGCGTTACACTAAAATATATTTTGTCGTTTAAAATAATTTCAGAAAGGAAATACTTTAAAATCTAAAAATCATTTTAGGCTAAAAACTAAGCTTACCAAAATAAAATTTATAACGGAGAAACTATATTTTATTCTCCCAAAATATTTATAAGTAGTAATTTGTAAATACCATTTTAGGTCAAAACTATAATTTACTAATAAAATATTTTATATACAAATTCTTGAAAATATATATAATAATTTAGAACCCGCTTTTTAATTAATCAAATATATTTACTTATAATACTTAATAATCTAGAAAACTTATCTCATGGTTTAGACTAATTTTGAAAATGCAGGGCCAACTATAATTTGTCAACTATTTATTTTAAATAGACTATTGCAATATCAGTCCATAAAATAGTTATCTACTATATATATACAACTATAGTAAGGATATAGTAGTATTTAGATATTAACAGTAATTTATATCCTTTATATATAGTATGTAAGTTACTCTTAACACTATACTCATAATATTAAATATTAAAATAAAAAGAACAAAATATAAAACAAAATAACACAGTTGTTCTCCTATCTTTGTTTTATGAGAGTAGCTAAGGACAAAAAGTAGAAATCAACTTAAAAGAAAGATGTAGAGTAACAGAAGGAGAAGAAAGAGGAAGAGAAGGAGACGAGAGTGAGAGGAAGAGGAGAAGTGAAGGGAGAGAGGGAATTACTCACAGAGGGTTCAGTGGCATGTCGGATCGACGAATCCTGGGCGGCGCACGGCAAGATCTGGAAGGCAGAGACTCGCCGTCGACGGCATTGAGCGTGAGGAGGTCCCCATCATATACCGAGGCATTGCGGCGGTTGGCATTAAGTAAAGCGAACGAGCTGACGGCGGGGTAAGTCCGGTCGCGACGGGGCTCGAGGCGAGCGACGGAGGATCGGCGATGGCGCTGGTGTTTGGCGGCCACCAGATCGGGTCCGCGGTGGTTTCCAGTTGCATGGAGGGACGCGCACGCGCGGTGGCACTCACAGCTGGTGCGACCGTGCGTACATCTCGGCGGAGAAGGCTGGGTTAAGGAGACTCGGCACAACGGAGGTGAGTTTGGGTTGTTTTCTTTATTGGTGATGTATGCCATTTTTTTGGGTTTTGTGTGGGTCGCCGGAGGTGGAGGCGCGGTGTTGGTGATCAGTGATGGGTGTTGAAGGTGGAGCCGACGATGGTGGTGTGATGTTTGGGCAGCATGGAGTTGGCGGTCGTGGTCGTGGTGGCCATGGTTGTGTTCAGGGTTGATGGCGTTGGTAGTGTTGTCGATGTGTTGGTGGCAGGGGCTGGGGCAGCGCTGTCGTTGAGATGGATCAGGGAGTGGCTACTGCCTGGGCGAGGGATTTGCTTAGGTTTAGGTTTCGTGTCGTTGTGTTGGGGCTGTCCGACACGACAAAGACAGGGTCGGAAGATGTGTCCTATACGACACGGGATAGTCAGCGTCCGGGTTTGTCGAATGTGGAGTAAAAGTTGTATATGTAGAAAGGACTAATTAGTGGATAGGAGGGGGACACGGACACGATGCACGGATTTTTGGGTTGTGGTAGTGAGTATTTGGTTGAAAAATTCATTGGAAAAAAGAACATGAAGCCTCCCCTTATATGGAGATGGAGGCTCCTATTCAGATAAGGGGTAGGAGTAATTAAATCCTTCATAGATAATTCACCATTTAAATTTAAATCAAATATAAATCCATTTCAATCAAATCCAATCAATTTTCAAATCTAGCTAAATCTCACCTTTATTTTAAAGCTATTAGAATAAAGTCAACAATATCTTTTTTCCAAATTTAAATCACCAAAATTAGTTAAGCATTAAATAAAACAAATTTTTAAATGCTTTTTCATAACTAATAAAATATCATTATAAAAATTTAGAAAATAAATATTTTAAATACTTGAATACCTTTTGCAAATAGAAATAGATAATTGTAATTGGGTTTCTGTATTCAAATTATATTAAATTTTATATCCCTCATATGAAATTAAAATAAAATGTACCTTTCTAGAATTACTACTTATACTTATGCAAAAATAAGGTAGCCTTTTTATAATAGATAAATACATAACGTTTTGTCGAATCTCGACGCGATTGAATTTATCAAAATATTTACTTTATAAAAAAAAATACCTATTTTCTATGTGAATAAATCTTTTAATAAAATACACTATCGCATATACGTACTCACACGCGACGTACAATACGAAAACAAAAAAAATCGATACAAAATATTTCAAAAAAAATCGTGGTAAAAATTTAGGGGGTTTACATCCTACCCAACTTACAAGAATTTCGTCCTCGAAATTAAGGAATAACTAGGTATGTAGGTTTGAGAGGTAGAAAGATTTTCGATATGAAAACATGATCAAAGTAGTGACGTAAAACTAAATGGACAATTTAGAAATTCGTGATTTAGAAAATAAATCATGGATATGGCTAATGGATGAGTGTCGCTAATTAACGTAAAGAAGAAAAGATTGAGGCTTTAAGTAAAGCAAGATAACACGAATTGAAGAATAGTAAGGAATCAAGTAGACTAAGAGAAAATAATTTAGAGACTTATGAGAGATGGTTCCTTAAGAGAAAATCGTATATTAGTCATCTAGGCTGAGGGCAAGATTATGAGAACGATTGGAACTATTCTCAAGTTTCAAGAATGATTAGAAGGTAGCGATAATAGATATGGGATCGACGAGTGGTTCAAGGCGAGGGTATAGTCATATGGGTTGATTGATGACTAACTATTCTTGTATATACGACTGTCATGGTCATAAGTGATAGGGCAGCTAAAGAGGACACTTTGAGTCTATCTATCAAATACGCGTGTTTCTAAAATAGGTGAAAGACAAAAATAATACAGAGATCGAAGAAGATGTTTATCGAATACGAATTTGTGGTTCAAAGGCGATTGAATAATTTCAAAAAGGGGATTGCCAGGGCAGTCACGGATGAGATTCTAGAGAGCAAGCTTAACTTTGTCTCCATCCACGTAGATAGATAAAAAGCGAACCAAAGTACACTAGGTTGATCAGACCATCATGCACCGATTCTGATTAGACAATATGTTGGTGAGCGCGCGCTCAATAGCATATGTCTTGATCAAGCTTGATAAAGAATGAGCTTGCAAAAACTAGGCTATATTAGCATCATTAGTCAAGGTAGTCAACATATAAGTAGGGGGTAATGATTTCAAGAAAACCTAAATAGTCCAAGTTCCAAAAATCTAAGTCTTGTCCAGTGTTCGTGTCTATACAGTCGTTCTAATGTCTCATTGTCTAGGCTTGGGCAAGGTCATAGGGAATGTTAGGTCGTAAGACATTCTACTCAACTTACAAGAGTTAAACTAGTAGTGTAATGGGTCAATGAGATATGTCTATCTAGTGTGAGTCTTAATCCTAACTACTATCAAGCATGAAGGAAAGGATATGAATTATGGTAGATGGGATCAAGCAAGTTGAAAAGGGTCAAGGAAGGAGATCAAGCATGTGGATGAGATCCTAGACTCTAATCCTATATGCAGGCCCGTTCGGTACAATAATGCAACCGAAACGGCTAACTCGACCTGCATGGGCTACCACAAAAATATGTAACATCCCAGTCCCAAAATACTTATGACCAAGTACGTAAACATGCCAGCTGCATACATACGAAGTATACTCCAATATACGAAAACCTCGTATGTATACATAAGCTGTAAAATGTAGTAACCATGAAACTAATCTCATCCACAAACCAGTATATCAAAAAATCAACTTATAAATGTCATTGTACAAAACATTAGACGGAGACAAATCTACTACCAACAAAAAAGAGAATACATAGCAACGATGGAAGAGTCAAACGAAGCGAAAGACGATCCAAAAGCTAGCATCGGGAAGGTAGATTGTAAACTATGTCCTTGGCTAGAGCACCTGCAAAAATCACAAACACACCTGGAGAAATCACCAGGTCCTTAGAGGAACGTAACAAGATACAGGAAGAACATGCTAATATGACTATCAAAATAATAAAATAATATACAAAAGACTATCCTAGACACAAATATGCAAAAGGAATTCTAACCGTCTAATATGCAATTTAGAGGACAACTTTCATTACACATGGGTGGGATTTAGGCTATAAGTACGTAACTGGCATCCAGTCATACGTATCCGGCCGTAACGTCCAAAACGTCAGAGGGTATCTGCAAATATAATCTCGCCATAGTTCCTTTCGAAAACTATGGTTTACCTGTTTCGCTTCCCATACGCACTAGTGACCGTCCTTTTCCAATATTTCCCATACTGACCAAGTCATGTCCATGACCCCCCAGTTTTGTAACTGCTCGAGTCTATATACCTTAATCATAGCAGTTACGATCTATCCGTCACACGATAATAGAGATGGCCAGTCAATACGTCGTGCCCCTAGCAAAATGTCTCAAACCGTGTAGTGTGAGTGTCATGGCCAAAGAAGATATAAGGATATCCCCCAACAAGAAGGTAGTCCGCTAAAACTAAGTCAACATGCATAAAATAAGTACCGACTAATAGAGTCGCTTGCACCCAAGTATGGCTTGGACCGCAGTTTATAACAATTAAAAATAACAAATATGAAACAAATAAAATAATGCTGAAAATAAATAATGACAGTTAATTAGCAAGGTATACTTGCCTGATGTGACTCCGGGTGAGGTACGATGACCATGATGTCCTGCTTTGTCCAATAGTCATGGTCGATGAGTAAGGGTCCAAATTTACGAGAAAATAGGAATATAATCAATCACAATTCAGATTGACAGATAGTGATAATTTACGAAGAAAAGTATTTATACCATTTTTTTTAGAAATTATTTATAATACTAAAATATAATTTGTCGTTTAAAATAATTTCAGAAAGGAAATACTTTAAAATCTAAAAATCATTTTAGGCTAAAAACTAAGCTTACCAAAATAAAATTTATAGACGGAGAAACTATATTTTATTCTCCCAAAATATTTATAAGTAGTAATTTGTAAAAATCATTTTAGGTCAAAACTATAATTTACTAATAAAATATTTTATATACAAATTCTTGAAAATATATATAATTTAGAACCCGCTTTTTAATTAATCAAATATATTTACTTATAATACTTAATAATCTAGAAAACTTATCTTATGGTTTAGACTAATTTTGAAAATGCAGGGCCAACTATAATTTGTCAACTATTTATTTTAAATAGACTATTGCAATATATCAGTCCATAAAATAGTTATCTACTACATATATACAACTATAGTAAGGATATAGTATTTAGATATTAACAGTAATTTATATCCTTTAAATATAGTATGTAAGTTACTCTTACCACTATACTCATAATATTAAATATTAAAATAAAAAGAACAAAATATAAAATAAAATAACCAGCACAGTTTTCTCCTATCTTTGTTTTATGAGAGAGTAGCTAAGGACAAAAAGTAGAAATCAACTTAAAAAGAAAGATGTAGAGTAACAGAAGGAGAAGAAAGAGAAAGAAGGAGACAAGAGTGAGAGGAAGAGGAGAAGTGAAGGGAGAGAATTACTTACAAAGGGTTCAGTGGCATGCCGGCTTGGCGAATCCGGGTGGCGTACGGCAAGATCTGGAAGGCGTAGACTCGCCATCGATGGCACTGAGCGTGAGGAGGTCCTCGTCTTATGCCGAGGCATTGCGGCAGTTGGCGCTGAGTAAAGCCAACGAGCTGACGGCAGGGTAAGTCCGGTGGCGACGGGGCTCGAGGTGAGCGGCGGAGGATCGGCGATGGCGCTGATGTTTGGCGGCCACCGGATCGGGTCCGCGACGGTTTCCAGTGTGCGCAGAGGGACGCGCACGTGCGGTGGCACTCACGGCTAGTGCGACCGTGCGTATGACTCGGCTGGGAAGGCTGGGTTAAGGAGGCTCGGCACAGCGGAGGTGAGTTTGGGTTGTTTTCTTTATTGGTGATGTGTGCCGATTTTTTTTTGGGTTTTGTGTGGGTCGCCGAGGTGGAGGCATGGTGCTGGTGATCGGTGATAGGTGTTGAAGGTGGAGCCGACGATGGTGGTGTGATGTTTGGGCAGCATGGAGTTGGCGATCGTGGTCGCGGTGGCCATGGTTGTGTTCAGGGTTGATGGTGGCTGATGGCGTTGGTGGTGTTGTCGATGTGTTAGTGGCAAGGGCTGGGGCAGCACTGTCACTGAGATGGATCAGGGAGTGGCTACTGCCTGGGTGAGGGATTTGCTTAGGTTTAGGTTTCGTGTCGTCGTGTTGGGCTGTCCGACACGACAGAGACGGGGTCGGGAGATGTGTCCTGCGCGACACGGGACAGTCAGCGTCCGGGTTTATCGGATGGGTAAAAATTGTATATGTAGAAAGGACTAATTAGTGGATGGGAGGGGGACACGGACACGATGGACGAATTTTTGGGTTGTGGTGGTGGGTATTTGGTTGAAGAATTCATTGGAAAAAAGAACTTGGAGCCTCTCCTTATATAGAAAAATGATAAAAACTCACATTTCAATCCATTCTCGTTTCAGAAAGGATGTAAATATTAAAAAGTGAGGGGAGCCACCACCACCAAACACACGCACACACCTTTTGGTTTATATCTCCAACCAGATTGTCTTGTAATGTGATGTCATTCCTATATGGCATAAGGCACAAGACAATATTTTTTTAGGTGGTAGTATTGTATTCACACAAGACAATGAAGTAGAAAAATTTTCTCCAATGCAAAAGTATTGATAAGAAAATAATATCTACTCTTTTTTTCAACTTCCAAGAATTTTTTTCCTCCTTTCTAAATATGTTAATTCATAATTGATGATATGGAGGTAAAACCATTATCAAGTGCATTGCCTAGACCTAGACAACCAACTTCACAGTGTCTTTGCCATGTCATGTCATGTGAACTTCACAATTTATTTGACATTTGTATTGGAAAAAGACTTTATCAATCAAAACTTGTTATTCCTATGTGGCAACAACTTTTTTTCTTTCTAAACTCACAATAGGTTTGGCGATGCTCTTACCAAACAGTCTTTAATCCTTTAGAGCATCTCTAAATCTATTGTCTTGTTATGTGTTGTGATTCATATGTGGCATGGGACACAAGATAATGTGTTTCATAGGTGACAAGATTATTGTATCCACAAAGACAATGAGGCAGAAAAGTTTTCTCCAACGCAAAAGTATTGAGAAGACAATAATTTTTTTTTCAACTTCCAATGCAACTTCTCCTCTTCTTTATTTTTTTATAAATATTTTTATTCATAATTGATGATGTGAAGGTAAAGTCATTGTCTAGAACTAGACAACCAACTTCACAATATCTTTGTCATATAACTTCATAATTTATTTGACATTTGTATTGAGAAACTTTCTAAACTAAAACTTATGTGACAACAATTTTTTTTTTCAAAACTCACACTAGGGTTGGAGTTCCTCTTAGGCCAGTTTGGTTCGGGGAATGGAAGGGAAAGAAAATCAATTCCTTGGCATTTCCTTTCCTTTGAAAAATTATAATTTTTATTGATTTTTTTCCAATGTTTGGAAATGCCAAGAAATTTGGAAATGAAAATGAATACTTCAATATGGGAAAGTGATTCCTTGCTTGGATGAATGCAATCACTTTTCTTCCTAATTTTTCTTCCATTGGAAATCACTTTTCTTTCCTCCTCAATTTCTTTGGCACCCAAACATAGAAAAGTAACCACTTTCTTTTTCAACCCGAAGTTTCCGCGAACCAAACGAGGCCTTAGAGCATCTCCAACCCTATTGTGAGTTTGGAAAAAATGGTTGCCACGTAGGAATGACAAACATTTTTTTTCAAAAGTACTTCTCCAATGCAAATGTGAAATAAATTGTGAAGTTGACATGGCAATGACATGGCAAGGAGAATGTGTAGTTGGTTGTCCAGATCTAGACAATGCACTTCACAATGACTTTATGTCCACATCATCAATTATGTATAAAATATATATAAAAAAGAAGAAGTAAAAAAGTTGTCTCGGAAGTTAAAAAAAAGTAATTTTTGTCTTCTCAAACTTTTGTATTGGAAACACATTTTTATCTCATTGTCTTGTGTGAATGTCATCTTGCCACATAGAAAAGACATTGTCTTGTGCCTCATGCCACATAAGATTCACAACACAAAACAAGACAATAGAGATGGAGATGTCTTAATGTCCTTTACATTACTGTACAAATAGAGGTGGAGTGCATCATAAGCAAGAGCTTTTTTGTGAAAAAGTATTTGTTAAAAGATATTGTCAATATCTCATGCACTTTATTCTCATTGAAATTACTTTTCTACGATGATTTAATTAAATAAAAAAGTCACACAAATAAAGTGCAAGAACCAATAAAAAAGAAGTGACTCTCCAGCTCTTCTTCATTCACTGAACTCTCGTCTCTATAGACTAGATAAAGAAAGAAAAAAAAAACAATCCAAGAAGCGACTCTCCAGCTGATCATTCAAAATGTTCAAGAACCGGCTCCAGGAGATTTGCCAGCAGCGGGGGTGGCCGCTGCCGGAGTACGCCGTCAGCCGCGACGGGCCCGACCACAACCCCCGCTTCCGCGCCACCGTCTACGTCAACGGCCTCACCTTCGACGCTCCCGATGCCTCCGCGTCGTCCAAGGACGCGCAGGGGAAGGCTGCCCTCGCCGCCATCGACCACTTGTCCGCCGCCGCCGCCGTTTCCTCCGCCGGAGGCGGCCCACCCGGTGAGTCCCGGTGTCCCCTTTCCCCAACTTTTGCCCCTCACAAAATTCGAAATTGGAAATTTTTAGTCCCTTTCAGTAGTTAAAGTTGCAATTTTTATAGGGTTTTTTGGATATTGATTGTCCTTGTTGCGAATTCCTTCTCCGGTGAAGCCACCGGCGTCTCTTTTTTCCGTATTGGTCCCCGCAAAATTTGAAATATTAGTCCCTTTCAATAGTTGAGACTTGAGAACTGCAAGTTTAGGGGCGTCACCGCCGCCCCTCCGGTGACCGCTTTTGTTACTTGCAAAATTTGGAAACTTAAGCCTCATTTAATAGTTAAAGTTGCAATTTTGGGGGTTTTGTTTTTTGTTTTTTTGAAATATTTTGGGGGTTTTGTTGATATCGATTTTTCTTAATGCGAGTTCCTTCTCCGGTGAAGCCAGCGCCCGTCTCTATTTTTTTACATTGGTCGCTGCAAAATTTGAAAATTTAGTCACTTCTGTTAGTTTTTAAAGTATCGTTATGAACGGTTACGAGCAGTTTTGGACGATTTTAAATAGGGGCTTTTAAACCAATCTATCCCATGCTCTGGTAATTCATTAACGAGCAGTTTGGAAAGTTTTTTAAAATAATAAAATTATTTATATGTCTATATATAAACAACTCTAAGGACTTGTTTGGTAAAGTGGATTTGGATTTGGAAATGCAAAATTCAAATCCAAATCCAAATCATGAATTTCCAAATCCAAATCCAAATCCAACTCCAACTCCAACCAAACATAGAATTTGGTAAATTATTAATTAGCTATTATAATTATAGTTATGATTAATAATTAAATTATTATTATAATTATGATAATTGTTATGATTAGTAAATTATAAATTAAGATATAATGATGATTAATAAATTATTAATTAAAATTTTAATAATATATTAATTATTAAAAAGTAAATTATTAATTTCGATGATAATTTATGATAACTAACTATTAGTTATTTTTTATTAAAATAATAATTTTTAGTTATAAATTTAAAAAAAATAATAAAGACTAATTTTTAATTAACTGTTAGCTAATTTTTAATTAACTATAAATTAAATATTTTAAAAATAGTAATTATAAAGTAATATAATGATGACTAATAAATTATTAATTAAACTATTATAATATTTTAATTATTAAATTATAAATTATTAAATATGATTATAATTGTGATTAAAATATTATTAATTATAATTATAATAAAATAGTAATTAACGAATTATTAATTAATAATAAGACTAATAAATTATTAATTATGATTATAATTGGATATTAATTAATAAATTATTAATTAAGATTACAGTTATAATTAATAAATTTATTATAATTATGATTAATAAATTATAAATTATTAATTAAGATTATTATTAATTATTAATTAATAAATTATTAACTTAGATTATAATTATGATAACTAACTATTTTTTTATTAAAAATAATAACTAATTTTTATTTATAATTTTTTTTAAAATAATGGTAATGACTAATTTTTAATTAACTATTAGCTAATTTTGAATAAACTATAAATTAAATATTTTAACGAAATTATTAAAAAATAACTAATTTTTTCCTCCCAAATCTAACCTCTTTCTTCCAAATCCAAATCCAAATCCAAATCCAAATCCATCTCCAACCAAACATAGGATTCCATGGATTTGACTCCAAATCCATAAAATCCTAAAATCCAACTCTAAATACGGTTTACCAAACGGGCCCTAAAAATATTGTATCATTGCCCTAAAAAAAAAGATTATATCACTGCCCTCCCAAATAATAGATTATACTCATATAACTTGCAAGCATAGAATTGTTTGATAACTAATAAATCATAAATGTTGAGAGAAAAAACATTCACTACCACATCAAATGGACCACAAAATTTAAAAAACTCACATTTTAGAGAAAATAGTAGACCTCAAGAGAATCAAAGATGAGAAAGAAGAAATATGGTAGGATATTAGTAGTTGTAGTTATGTTTTTTGATAATGATATAAATGGATGAAAAAGTAGAAACCCTCAAAACAGCCCGATTTGAGGTGTTTACAAAGGCACCCAAAATTACATTGCACTGGTTTTGAGGGATTTTTCACCGACCAAAACCATTGACTAAAAAAATTACCAAACAAGATTTTTTTTAAACACTTCACAAACGACCTGCTCAAAACCCTTCCAAAACCGATGAAAATACCATTTCCAAGCAGACCCTTAGGGGTTTGTTATATTGATGGATTTCTGTTCATTCCTCTGTTATATATAGTTTTATTGCAAATTCCTTCCAGGTGGAGTGACCACCATCTCTTTTTCTACATTGGCCCGCAAAATTTGAAATTTGCATTTTTTAATAATTAAACAATACATTGGATAGTTTTTTCTTGCAAAATTTTGATCCACAACCGTCTCTTTTCCTCATATCGCCTCTCAGGATTTGAAATTCACCCCTTGTAATAGTTCAAAAACTGCATTTTGAGGGTTTGTGTAAATTCCTTCCATGAATCCTTGGTATGTGTATACTGCAAATTTGAACAAAAGGATATTTTGTTATGTTATGGCACTGAACAATTTGATCCCTGTTGTAATTGGACTAGAATTACTGAGCAAAAAAGGGAATAAACGCTTTGTTGTTCTTGTTCTACTTTGCGGTTACCTCTTCCCTCTCCGTTGATCAACCACCACTCCTTTCCCACTTCCAGCCCTGCAAAATATGCAATTTATCCCTTTAATCGTTAAAAACTGCTTTTTTAGGGTTTTGTGGTTATTGACAAATTCCACTGATGCTCTGTTTAGATCTTGTTGCTACTTCTGCAAAATATAAAAAAAAACCCTTTTTAATAGTTATTTTAGGATATTAATGAGTTTCTTTTCAATTTTTTGTTTAAATAGTTCTTTTTAAAATTCCTTCCATGTATGATATCCTTGGTTTAGTATGTGTATAGTTACAGAAAGTTGGACATTTGATCCCTACATTAGTTGGATTCACATAGGCAAAGCCCAACTTCTCGAATAAAAGCTATGTTGTCGTTTTTCTGATTCTATACTCTAGTTGGACCCTTTCAATGTTCTAATTCTTAATTAATGGTTGATTTATTGATGAGAATTTGATGGTTATTGAGTTTACTAACAACCTTCACTCCCTCTGTCCATCTGCAGCACCTTCCTTTCAGTGTTCATCACTTGCACAGGGAAACAATCCCATGTATAAGTCTCAGCTTGAGGAAATATGCCGACAAAGGATGTGGTCTGCACCTGAGTACAGTGTCAACCGCGACGGTCCAGACCACAATCCCCGGTTTTCTGCAACAGTGACTGTTAATGGTGCCAGCTTTGACGCTCCGGATCTCTCTAGGTCATCAAAAGAGGCTCAGGGAAAGGCCGCCCAGGTTGCTGTTACACATTTTTCTCTTATGGTCCCCCCGTACCGTCCCCTCCGGCCACAACCTCCTCCCCCTCTGGTATGCACACAGGAATTTCATGTTTTGCATGAATTTTAGATCATTGTACATAAATTGAGAATGTTTTTGTTAATTTTCGGGTTAGCGTCTCAGGCCAGTCATGCATTTGAATTCTTTTGCTAAGTCTAGAGAATGCTTTTTTGTTATCTTAATTATAGTTTGTTCCTGTTCCATCTTTGAATAATTTCAAAATATCTGCATAGTGACCTTAGTTTGATGTCGACATATGAATACAATTTTGTCTTCAGGCTTATTATCTATATCATATGGCGGTGGATATAGGACTGCCACCTAAATTGTGTATATGTTTTATCCTCCTTATTAGCCCCCATCACCTTTTCTCTGCAAGAGGCTGAAATGTGCCTTGTATCTTGGATATAAGCTGATGCTTCCACAAAGTCATGAAAGATGATATTCCTTTTATGGTAGACTTGAAGGCATTTTCACCTATGTTGCCTTGATCATCATGTGACATCAGCTATAATAGCTGAAGTTCTATGCTTAAATGAGTAGATGTTGAACTCTGACCTATCTCAACAACTCATCAAAGTAGAATCTCATGTGTTGCTAGTACATATGTTAACCAATGCGGAACTATATTGGATCTTGCTCTTGTAAAGGTGTGAATGTGATGGTATTAGTTAATTAACCTACATGCCCTTTGTTATGCTAACAATTTGCTAAACTTTCGTAACCTTCATATTTTAGAAATCATCAATGATATATTGCACGGATGGACCTTTCTTTCCATTCCTTGTTTAAAACTCACGTCTTCTGCTCCCTATGAGGTCGAAAAACCTACTCTTGTACTATTCCATGCCAAGTGGTGTTCCTCTCTCTCTCTATATACACACACACGCACACATATGAGCACTGACCCAAGTGGTCAACTATTGAAAACAGAGACCACAGAAACCTGGATGGTGGCTGGAATCTCCCTGGGCTTACATGAGATGAACTCAATATTCAAGTAGCAATTGGTTTAGATCCGATCCTAGAGGAACGGTCAACCTAAGTAGAGGTTTGTAAGACTGACAGCCCGTACATTGGAGATCGATTTGTGGATCAAGAATGATGCATAGAGTAAACTTCGAGAATCAACGTGCAAGAACGAGAGACGGACAAACTCCATAGATTGATGTGATAAAAAATAAGCTTAAGTCGATAAAGTAAATTTAGCATCATATATATATATAGCGCTCGATCCAACGGTCGAGAGCGACGGAGCTCCCGCGGAGCTCCCGCGGAGCTCCGGGGCTCCGGATTATATATATATATATATATATATATATATATATATCTATATATATATATATATACTTTTCCAAAAATATATATATATAGTAGGGATCGGGATCACCGCTCTCAAGTATCCTTATATCTCTGAAATAGTATTTGTTTGATTTTTTTTTTGACCATTCAGATTAAATTCTTAAACTATCCAATTTCTCGCGAGATTTTGATTTAATCTGAACAGTCAAAAAAGACAATCTAACGGCTGCTATTTCAGAGAATATGCAGGGATGCTTAAGAGCAGGAATCCCTATCCCTATATATATACTAGCATATATTCATGTGCCTTGCACTATTTTAACCTTCTTTTAATTAATTTAGGAGGACTACTTATGAAGACCAAAGGGTAGTCTTCGTAATTACCAAGTTGTCCTTATTAAAATTAATGAACAATTTTAATTAATATAGATATGCAAGAATATTTTTGGAAGAAAAAAAATTCCACGGTGAAATCTAACTTTTGGCATTATATTATAGAATAGATATAGTACTTAAATAGCGTAGACTATATTTTTTGGCAAGTTAATACAATAAATTTTTTTCCACTTTTAATATCATGAACTATCACTTTTCTTGCAATAAAAGGTAACCAGGGGCAGATCCAGGCTATTAGTGGGGTGGGCTGGAGCCCACCCAATTTTTTTCCTATTTTTTCATATAATTTTTTAGGAGTTAGTGTTGGAATATTTAGTATGTCATATTTAGTAGATTGTATTAGCATAAAGGATATTGGAATATCCTGCGGATATTTGGTATGTCAGAATATGCTACAGGATATTCATTGTAATATTGACTGGAATATTTAGTATGTCATATTTAGTAGATTGTATTAGCATAAAGGATTTGGAATATCCTGCGGATATATTTGGTATGTCAGAATATGCTACAGGATATTCGTTGTAATATTGACTGTAAGGCTATATAAAGCCAAGATGACTATCAATAAAATTATCAATCAATTACAACATGGCATCAGAGCCAAGTTTCCACAAACCCTAACCCTAGTTGCCACCAATCGACCCACCCCTCCAATTCCTACCAAACCCTAACCCTAGCCGCTACCCCCATTTTTCACACGCAGCCAGAGCCCACGTGGCCCCTACGTGCCCCGCGGCGGCTGCTGCTGCGGTGCGGTTGCACGTGCGCCGGGCGTCCCCCTCCCCCATGGCGCGTACAGCTCCTGCGGCTGTTGTCGACACTGACGCACGCGACGGCACTCGCGTTACCGCTGTTCAGATCGTTCCGAAAGTTGACACTGAAGGCTTAGATCTGATGAAAAATATGTTCGGATCTAGAAGCGGACGACGAGGACGAGCATGAGTCGTGTGGCGGGTGTGACGTGATCATCGAAGAGGAGGATCGATGGAGGAGATCATCAAGAAGCTGGATCCTGCGGAGGTTGCGACGTTGATAAAGCTGGTGAAGATGTAGGCTGGTGAGAGTACGACATGAACGTCGACGAGGTTGGAGCTTCCCTCTATCGATCTGAAGCTGGATGGACTAGCTACCTATCTGAGTTGGCCACGGCGGGTGAGGCGAACCCTCGCAGGAAAGACCTGGAGGGATTTCTGTCGGGTAAGAAGACAGCCGGACGAGGGCTCGGCAGGACACGACGAGTGGAAGTCCACTCATATGGTGATCTACATCTGGCTTCTCAACTCCTTAGTCCAGTCTATAGCCGCCACAGTAGACGACATTGAGATGGTGAAGGATGTGTAGGACCTATGATGGTGTGGGGAACAACTTACGGGTCTTCCAGATCAAGGAGGAGATCGACGACACCGTATAGGGAGAGAAGACAGTGCAGGAGTATGCCACGGAGTTGGAGCGTCTGTGGCTGGATTACGATCACACCTCAGATCGAAAAAGCTGCGGGGACCTGAAGTGTAAAGAGAGACATATGTCTACAGGAGGACGATGAAATTTTTCAAAGGGCTGACTGCAGCATTCGCTCAGAGGATGTCCCTACTTCTCGCCCAACCGAATATCTCCACTATTGATTAGGCTATCTCAGCCATGATCCAGGAGAAGACACGCATCAGACTGCAGACAGAGACATGTGGTCATCTTGAAGCAAAGTCAGTGCTGCGGCCACCAGCTCGGACGACACAGGGCCTAAGGGAGAGGCCTGGCAGCACAACCTGCAGTGCTACAACTGCGGGGAGATGGGCCTGTTGGCACAGTTTATTTTGATAACATTAACAGCATCTTCGTAGTCTAATTTTCTCTGTATTTCTGATTGATATTCTTTTAAAAGCTCGACTACATAAGTTGTGTCCATTCAAGCCAAATCATCAAAGCCTTATGGAAATTCCTAAAAGAAGACTGAAGAAAGACCAGCGATCTTTAAAGACGGCTCTCAACAAATTCAAGATATTAAGTCTGTACAAGGTCTAGGTCTTTCTGTAAACACCTAAGGTTGGATGACAAAACGAAAAGTTCTTCTATTTTTTCAGTCAAAAATCAATGTCTACAAGAACGGCATACCGACGGTATACCGGCATACCGACGTATACCGACGGCATACCGCTGTATACCGACGGTATACCGTTCTGTGAGCCACAAAACGTTCTGTGACAAACATCGGCGTACCGACGGTATACTGCATACCGACGGTTACCGTTTTGTGAGCCACAAAATGTTCTGTGACAACATCGGCGTACTGACGGTATACTACGGCATACCGACGGTATACCGTTTTGTTAGCCACAAAAATGTTCTGTGACGAACTTCGGCATACCGACGGCATACAACGTATACCGACGATACCGTTTGTTAGCCACAAAATGTTCTGTAACGATCGGTATACCGACGGCATACCGCGGCATACCGACGGTATACCGGTTTCTAATTTGATTTTGAATGGACGAATACTAGCATTAATTGCTAGCATTAAATGCTTCCCAACGGATATAATTATTACCGTTACTGTTCAGAACGGTATACCGACGGCATGCCGGTCCATACCGACGGTATGCCGTCTGGGTTATATTCAGGAGCATTAAATGCTACCTACTCTTGGTTTTCTATATAATGGATTCCTTCTCTCTCTTGAAGGTTATCCACTTAAGCCATAAATTTCTCAAAACCAAGAGCTCCACCATTACTACTCTACCCAAGCTTTTAATTGTCATTCTTCCAAAAGTGCTAGAGTATTCAAGAGTTGTACTTTTCGATCTTCAAGTGTTAGAAGATCAACAGTTCTCTTCCTTTCCTTTTGAAGTTGGCGAGCCTTCGTAAGAAAACTCGTGTGTAAGAAGTTGGCGAGTTCTTCGGATCCAAACTCGTGTTGAAGTTGGCGAGTTCTTCGGATCCAAACTCGTGTGTACTATTTACTAAAATAGTGGATTTAAGCCGAAGAGTTCCGGGACTGGATTGCCTCTAGGGAGGACACCAGGATACATCGCGTGTTTGATTTTCTCACTCTCTCTTTTTATTTCAGTAATATAGCTTCTTGTGTTAGAATTATTTTATTTCCCTATTCACCCCCCTCTAGGGTTCTACAATTGGTATCAAAACTTTGTCTCTTGATTTGGATTTACACCCTTAGAGTGATCCATGACCACTAACCCTAGTATCAACACATTCCACAATGAGGGACACTCCACAAATAGACCTCCTCTATTTGATGGAACCAACTATAACTATTGGAAGATTAGGATGAGCATTTATCTGAAGTCCATAGATTTCGATTTATGGATTGTGTGATAAATGGTCTCCCTACTCCTTCCGGAGTTATTGAGGATGTTGTATCTGACACCCTTAGGGACAAACTCACTGAGAATGTCAAGAAGCTTGCTAGTCGAGATGCTAAGGCTATGAACGCTCTTTACTGTGCTCTCGATAGCAGTGAATTTAATAGGATCTCTACTTGCAAGACTTCTAATGAGATTTGGAAGTTGCTAGAAGTCACACAGAGGGCGCATCACAAGTAAAAGAATCAAAGATTAGTACTCACACAAGAATATGAATCTTTTAAGATGAAACAAGATGAGTCTATTACTTGCATGTTTACTCGTTTCGGTGATATTATTAACCCTCTTTCTTCTCTTGGTAAGGAATATCCTGCTCATGAAAAGATCAGGAAAATTCTCAGAGGATTGACTAAAGGATGGAGTCCTAAAGCTACCGCCATCATTGAAGGGAACGACCTGACAATCATGAACCTTGAGACCCTCATGGAAGCTTATGACTCATGAACTTGACATGAAAGGTCAAGAGGAATCTTCCATGCAAGAGAAGGAGAAAGAAGGCCAAAGAGAAAGAAGTCTCTGGCTCTCAAAGTTACAAAATCCTACTCAAAGGATAGCTCCGACGACAACGAGTCGGATGATGATGAAGAAATAGCTCTCACAGCTAAGCATTCCGAAAGTTCCTCAAGTTCAACAAAGCCAACCGCTTTAGACGGGACAACGATAAGATCCGGCGTGCTACCAATGCAGAAGAACCGGTCACATCAAGAGATTGCCCTATGACAAGAAAGACTCAAGTAAGTACGAGAAGCCTAGCAAGGAAGCTCTTCCTCCGAAAATACGCCAACACCAGCATTGGTGTGAGAGCGATGCTAGTGATTTCAACGACAAAGATTGCAAACACAATGCAAACGTTTGTCTCATGGCAACCGATGAGGTACTCGATGATCTCTCTTTAAATACTCTCACTTATGATGACTGGAAAATGCTATTCTTGAACTACACGAAGAACACAAAGGTGTTAGAAATAAATACAAGAAATCTCTAAAAGAGGTTGATGCACTTCAACTAGAAGTAAAAGACTCTCTAACATCATTATTGATGTAAAAGGGAAATCTCCTGCTTCCGACACGGATGAGATAGAGTCTTTGCGACTCAAGTTTCAAGAATCTCTAGTTACCATTAAGAAAAAGGATGATGAGATTCAATCCCTCAGAAGGGCTTATGATTTTGCTATGCATAAAGTTCAAGCTGCAAATAGAAGAGAATATGATACTTCTACTAAGTATAATGATCTTCTTGTGCAGAGTAAGAAACTAGGTGATAAGAACACTACTCGCACACATGCTCCAAGACACCTACACTCATCACCATATAGTCACAACTCTTACATGAACAAGAACACTACACAAGTCCTATCCTAACACAAGGAAAGACCCTTTGTTAAGAAGAACACCTCACACCATGCCTTCTATTATCATCATCATAACACTCATGATAGAACTCCTTGCACTAAAGCTTCACATGTGCATAACACTCAACATTTTCTTCTAAATCTTCTATGATGTGCAACTATTGTGGCTTGCTTGGACATACTTCTAATTATTGTCTGACAAGGAAAAAGTTGATATGAAAGTTTATAAATGGGTTTAAGACTAACAATCAAGGACCCAAACAATCATGGGTACCAAAATGTTCATCTTCAACTTATGTTGTAGGTGAAGAATCCTTCTCATGCTAAAGCAAGTGGATCCTCGATAGCGGTTGTTCACGGCACATACCGATGATGCTTCACTTTTTACAACGCTATCATGAAGAAGGAAGGACATGTATCCTTTGGTAACAATCTAAAAGGCCATATCATAGGAAATGGTAATATCGGTTCCCCTCCTTATCCTTGTATTAAGAATGTTTGTCTTGTTACAAATCTCAAACACAATCTTCTTAGTATTAGTCATCTTACGGATAATGGTTATTATTAAGTTTGTTAAACTCAAATGCTTCATTACCGATAGCTCTAGTGGATCTACAGTATATGAAGGCATTAGAGAAAACAATATCTATGTTCTATATCTTGTCGAAGGTACTAACAATGATAGGTGCTTAGTTGCAAAGAACGATGAAACTTGGCTTTGGCACATGAGGCTCGGACACGCCAACATGGATACCATTTCCGTCTTGCAACCAAGAAGCTTGTACGAGGACTTCCAAGTATCCCTTCAAAAAGGATATGGTGTGTGAAGATGTGAGAAAAGTAAGTTGACCAAGTCATCCTTCAAATCATCAACTCTGTGAGTACCACTAGACCACTTCAACTTATTCATATGGATTTATTTGGTCCTAGTAGAGTAGCTAGTCTTGGAGGCAAACTTTATACTTTTGTTTGGTTGATGATTTTTCGAGATTTACTTGGGTCATTTTTCTTGCTTGTAAAAGTGATACTTTTCGTGAATTTGTTGCTTTTTGCAAACGTGTTCAAAATGAGAAAGTCATTTCTATTAACAAGATTAGAAGTGATCATGGAGGAGAATTTGACAATGCCGATTTTAAAAGATTTGTGAAAAGAATGGTTTTGGTCATGATTTTGCTTGCCCTCGAACTCCTCAACAAAATGGTGTTGTGAGAGAGAATAGAACCCTTGGCATATGGTCCGGGTTATGTTAAACCAATATAAGCTCCCCAATACTTTTGGGCGGAAGCCGTAAACACGGCTGTCATGTTATAAATAGGGTCTTGATTAGACCTATTTCTAAAAAGACTCCTTATGAGCTTTGGTTTGACAAAATTCCCTCTATTGAGTATTTTAAAGTTTTTGGATGCAAATGTTTTTTTTGAATACCAAGGACAACCTAGACAAGTTTGAAGAAAAAGCTTATGAAGGTATTTTCCTTGGCTACTCAATACATAGTAAAGGTTTTCGTGTCTTTAATAAAAGAAGTCTTGTTGTCGAAGAGTCAATTAATGTTCTTTTGATGAACTTAACTCTTCTACATCCCCTCATCCGATGATATTGATGACATCTCTTTTGGTTTGGAGAACTCTTCTATTGGAGATCCTCGTCCTTCTTCATCTAACAATGAAATTGTGACCCCTCCAACAAAAGATTCTCCACCACTCGAGCCTCCTCAAGAGGATCTCCCAAAGGAATGGAGATTTGTCCCTAATCATCCTAAGGAGCTTATCATTGGTGATCCTTCATCCCGTGTAAGTACTAGATCCTCCACTCGTGATCTTTGTGCAAACGTGGCTTTTATTTCTCAAATAGAGCCTAAAAATATTAATGATGCTTTTCATGATGAATTTTGGATGATAGCGATGCAAGAAGAGCTAAATCAATTTGAGCGAAACAAGTTTGGAACTTGTCCCTAAACCTAACAACCACCCCATTATTGGAACTAAATGAGTGTTTCACAATAAACTTAATGAAGATGGGTTAGTGACTCGTAACAAAGTCCGATTGGTTGCTCAAGGCTATAACCAAGAGGAAGGCATTGACTACGATGAAACCTATGCTCCGGTTGCTCGTCTTGAATCCATTCGTATGCTATGTGCTTTTGCTTGCTTTAATGATTTCAAACTCTTTCAAATGGATGTTTTCTAAATGGTATTATTAAGAGGAAGTTTATGTTAAGCAACCTCCTGGCTTTAAGATTTTCAATTTCCTCATCACGTTTTCAAACTACACAAAGCCCTTTATGGCCTCAAACAAGCTCCTCGTGCTTGGTATGAGCGCCTTAGTTCCTTTCTTATTTTACATAATTTTTCTAAGGGCAAAGTCGACACCACACTTTTCATCAAATCCCTTAATGGCACACTTTTATTAGTCCAAATTTATGTCGATGACATTATCTTTGGTTCTACTAACAACGCACTTTGTGTAGAATTTGCTAAAGTAATGCAGGATGAATTTGAAATGAGCATGATGGACGAACTATCATTCTTTTTGGGCTTGCAAATCAAACAAGGACCCAAAGGAACCTTCATCAATCAAGCAAAATATACAAAGGATCTCCTCAAACGCTTCGAACTTGACTCATCCAAATCAATGAGGACTCCTATGGCAACAACGACAAAGCTTGACAATGATAAGATGGTACTTCGGTCGACATTCGTAAGTATCGAGGTATGATCGGTAGCTTACTCTATCTAACTGCTATCCGACCTGATATCATGTTTAGTGTATGTCTTTGTGCACGATACCAAGCAAATCCAAAGGAATCGCACTTATGTGCTGTAAAGCGTATTTTTCGGTATCTCAAAGGCACCATTAATATGGACTTTGGTATCCGAAATCTTCATCCTTTGAGCTTCACGGCTTCTCGGATGCAGATTTTCCGGATGCAAAATTGACCGAAAAAGTACTAGCGGCACGTGTCAATTCCTTGGAAAATCCTTGGTATCGTGGTTTAGTAAGAAACAAAACTCTGTTGCTCTTTCAACCACTGAGGCCGAGTATATAGCGGCCGGATGCTGTTGTGCACAAATTCTTTGATGTCACAAACACTTGTAGACTATGGCATTTCTTCTACTTGCACCTCTATTAAATGTGATAATACTAGCTCGATAAATCTCACGAAAAATCCATTTGTCACTCCCGCACGAAGCACATTGAGATTAGACACCATTTTCTTCGTGACATCAACAAAAGGGGATATCCGCCTTGATTTTATTGACACTACTTATCAGTTAGCCGACATTTTCACCAAACCACTCCCGGAGGATCGTTTCGTTTTTCTTTGCTAAGAATTAGGCATCATTCATTTGGACACTTAGCTCTTCTCCAACGGCACACCGACGTACACGGCGGCATACCGACGGCATACCGATTTGCGTTCAGAACTATGTTTTGTGCCAAAATCGGTATACCGCCGGCATACGTCGGTATACCGACGGTATGCCGTTTGAGGCGGACAATGGCTGTCATATCAGCATCGGGCCCCACATTTTCTTCCACTCTCTTTTCCACTTCTCCTCATTAACTACCCATCAAATCACTTTCTATCTCTCATTAACTACCCATCTAATCTCATCCTCTCCCTCATAACTTCCCATCCCATCCCACCCTTCCACTTCTTTAATTAACTACATTCATCATCACACTTTTCAAAACTCCCCCCATTTACTCCCTCCATCAATCCTCATCAATTTTCAAAAACCCTTTCCACTTCCCACTCTTCCTTTATAACCTCAACTTTCTTCTTCTTCCTCCTCTTCATTCTTCATTCTTCTCCTTCACACCTCTCCATCCACCCATGGCAACCCACAACGCCTCGCTCCTCCTCTACCACTGCAAACCCGTTCACTCCCGTGCCTCTCCCTCATGACTATGATCCGAAAATCTTCACCTCTTCCATGGCTGCCGACGCTTGGTTCCAGCATTTTGCCAACCACAACGTCTACAAGGGCAAAGCCATCAACTGGAATCTGTTCTCCGCCATCTCTCCCTCTTTGAGACGGCCGGCCTCTCATCCCTTCTGCGGCGTCAGGTGCCCGTCTACCCGCAGCGGTGCGCCTGTTCTACTGCAATCTCGTTCCAGATCTCCAAACAACGCCATTGAACCATGGTGAATGACCGCCACTTTCGCCTGACGGCTCGGACATCGCCGAGATTCTCGAAGTCCCTAACAAAGGAGATGCTCTGCCGACCTTGGCCGCTCTCTATCCTTCTGTCGAAGTCTCCTTTGACGAGTTCTGCGCCATCATTTGCAAGGGACCCAATCCTCCGGCCATTTCGGCCCTTTCCAAGCATTGGAGCCGTTCTACTACGAGCTCATCGAATCGTCTGCCAACCATCTACCCCAAGGACGGCAACTACGATGCGATCACCAATGACGCACTCGTATGCATGTACTACCTCTACTCTAAGAAGACTTGGTCCTTTCAAGACTCTTCTCAATGCCTTCTTCGGTCTTGCCCGCGGGGAAGCAATCCTTTTTATGGCGCCTTCATCACCCTTATCCTGGAGGCGAAGAACGTATCTCTCACTCTGCCAGTCGGACGGCGTACCCTCCTTCCTTGCTGTCTCCCGTTCTGCCCTTGGTGCATCGGCGTCTCGTGTCTTCCTCCCAAGAACCGCCAGCCGCTACTCCTGCTGCGCCTTCTTCTATCCCTCTCCATCCGGACGTTTCATGTCGTGACCCAGCAGCATTTTGACATGCGCATGGCTCAGGCGGAGGAGCAGATGAGGGCCAACACTCGCGGCCTTGGGAACCTTATCCAGAGCCGCTTCCATGATGCCTATTTCATCCAGCGCACTCTCAGGACCGGAATGCCTATCTGGATCTCAACCTTCAGGATCCCATGTACCAAGGCTCCGCTTCTCTGACCCCAACGCCTACGGATTCATGTACCCGGACGGCGTGGATCCTTTAGGTGCATTTCACGGTGCTCAGGGTGGGGAGGACGATGATCCGACGGATGAGTAGTTGCGGCCTCCTGTTGATGATGGTAGAATAAATTGGTGTCGTTTAGTGTGTCCTTTGAGGTCCTTCGGGGACCATTGTTTGTTTTTATGTTGTGTGAAGTCCTACGGGACTGTTTATTATGTTTTGATGTTGTCTTGATCACTCTCATGGAGGAGAGTTTTATCTTTGTTTTATGTAGTCTCAAGCATGAACCCTATTTCCTTTCTAATATATGCATGCTTTTGTCCATCTATTGTTTCACTATTTCGCTAATTTTTTTACTTATTTTCCATCTTTGACTAAGTACAAAGGGGAGAAAACGTATTGAGGGGGAGTTGTCTACCTACGGGAGTCACTCCTGAAGATGCTATCTCTCTGTTTTGTCAATTATCAAAATGGGAGATTGTTGGCACAGTTTATTTTGATAACATTAACAACATCTTCGTAGTCTAGTTTTCTCTGTATTTCAGATTGATATTCTTTCAAAAGCTCGACTACATAAGTTCTGTCCATTCAAGCCAAGTCATCAAAGCTTATGGAATTCCTAAAAGAAGACTGATGAAAAGACCAGCGATCCTTAAAGACGGCTCTCAACAATTCAAGATATCGAGTCTGTACAAGGTCTAGGTCTTTCTGTAAACACTAAGGTTGGATGACAAAACGAAAAGCTCTTCTATTTTTCAGTCAAAAATCAATGTCTACAAGAACGGCATACCGACGGTATACCGCTGTATACCGACGGTATACCGTTCTGTGAGCCACAAAACGTTCTGTGACAAACATCGGCGTACCGATGGTATACTGCGGCATACCGACGGTATACCGTTTTGTGAGCCACAAATGTTCTGTGACAAACATCGGCGTACCGACGGTATACTACGGCATACCGACGGTATACCGTTTTGTTAGCCACAAAAATGTTCTGTGACGAACTTCGGCATACCGACGGCATACAACAGTATACCGACGGTATACCGTTTTGTTAGCCACAAAATGTTCTGTGACGAACATCGGTATGCCGACGGCATACCACGACATACCGACGGTATACCGGTTCATCTAATTTGATTTTTGAATGGACGAATACTAGCATTAATTGCTAGCATTAAATGCTCCCCAACGGATATAATTATTACCATTACTGTTCAGAACGGTATACCGACGGTATGTCGGTCCATACCGACGATATGCCGTCTGGGTATATTCAGGAGCATTAAATGCTACCTACTCTTGGTTTTCTATATAAATGGATTCCTTCTCTCTCTTGAAGGCTATCCACTTAAGCCATAAATTTCTCAACAACCAAGAGCTCCACCATTACTACTCTACCCAAGCTTTTAATTGTCATCCATTCCAAAGTGCTAGAGTATTCAAGAGTTGTACTTTTCGATCTTCAAGTGTTAGAAGATCATCAGTTCTCTTCCTTTTCTTTTGAAGTTGGCGAGCTTTCGTAAGAAAACTCGTGTGTAAGAAATTGGCGAGTTCTTCGGATCCAAACTCGTGTGTACTATTTTACTAAAATAGTGGATTTAAGCCGGAGAGAGTTCTGGGACTGAATTGCCTCTAGGGAAGACACCAGGATACATCGCGTGTTTGATTTTCTCACTCTCTCTCTTTTTATTTCAGTAATATAGCTTCTTGTGGTTAGAATTATTTTATTTTCCTATTCACCCCCCTAGGGTTTTACAGGGCCACCATCGGTATGCTTGCACCAAACCATCTAAGGAGGAAGATTCAGGTGGTGGACGGGGATAATTCTGTAGACGAGGACATTTTGGAGGACGTAGCCGTGGTCGTAAGGGTCGACGAGGCAGTCGAGGAGGTTATCGGACGAACCTGCTGGTAGCAGAAGGAGATGGAGGAGCTGGCGATACCTTTACGGAGGAGGATCAGGCATTGGTGGACATGCTGGAGATGCTCAGGAAGAAGCAACGAACGTCAAATGATGGAGACATGAGGAGCGCAATAGAGGAGGCGTCCACCTCATTCTTCGTTGGAGGCAACGCCGCCATGTATGCCCGTCCATCAGAAGGTACTGACGACTAACTTCTTGTTGCATCCATTGCTCCCTTAAATCGTCAGATTGGATTATCGACATGGGGGCATCTCGGCATGTGACGGGGAATGCTAGTAAGTTCTCCTCCTACACTCATCTAGCATCAGCAGACATCATTCAGACAGCTGATGACACTTTTCAGCCATGGTCGGTAAGGGTACTGTTAATTGTACAGGTTCAGTAAAATTATCCAATATTTTACATGCTCCATCCTTTCCAGTCAGTCTCTTGTCCATTAGTTCTATAATCCTTCAACTTAAATGCATTGTTTCTTTTGATATCCCTAAGGTGATCTTCCAGGAGAAAGAGACGGGACGAAGACTTGGAACTGATACTTGGCATAAGGGACTATGGTACCTGGATCGAGAATGACTAGACTCAGCACTAATGTCTATGGCAGAGAAGGCTGGTATGAGAGGATTGCAGATGAGGGCCGAGGATACTTTGATACTCCATTAGGTTGGGACATTCCTCCTTTGACACTTTAAGTAAATTGTATCCAGATATTTATGAAAAATCAAATAAAGAGAAACTAGTATGTGGTGCATGCGGGTTAGGCAAACTTACTAGGGGTTCATATATTGGTACGGGTCATAGGAGCTCTTCTGTTTTTGAGGTAGTATACTCTGATGTTTGGGGTCCATATGCCACTAATACTATGAATGGTTATAAGTACTTTGTTTTCTGCATTGATTGTGCTTCTCGTGTCACCTGGTTGTATTTAATGAAAATAAGAGTGATGTACCTACTTGTTTTTGGGATTTTCACAAATATCTAGACTCAGTATGGGGCAATTGTGAAGGTACTGAGGTCTGACAACGGAACGAAGTATACAAACAGAATACTTGCAGAATACTTGTCAGCATACGGGATATATCAGACCACCTGTGTATACACACCTGCATAAAATGGTGTAGCAGAAAGTAAGAACAGACACCTTCTAGAGGTCGCAAGAAGCATAATGATCGACATGAATGTCCTACAGAGTCTGTGGGGACATACAGTGTTGACAGCAGCTCAACTAATCAACAAAATGCCTTCGAAGGTCCTGGGATGGAAGTCTCCACGTGAAATATTGCAAGACAATAATAGTGGGATACTCCCACTGAAGGTGTTTGGGTGCGTATGTTTTGTGAAGGACAACATGCCGTCAGTTGGAAAGCTTGATCCTAGAGCAGTCAAGTGCATCTTCGTGGGCTACTCGACGACTCAGAAGGGGTACGTGTGCTGGAGTCCAGTAGAAAAGAAGAAGTTTGTAAGTATGGATGTTCACTTCCGGAAGCATGCGTCTAATACTGCCAGTATGAGGCGAGAGGGGGAGAAGGAGAGCTCGGTGGTGACCGATTTAGGAGTTTGGTATGGAGGCACGGTTGAGGAGGAACAGAAAGGTGAAGAGGAAGAGGAAGAGGGGGAGGAGATGATAGGTATTAGGCCTACGGCTCAGGGGGAGTTACTTACCTACAACAGGAGAGGGAAATAAACTGCAGGACCAGTACCTACAGTGCCAGTGCCAAGTCCCTTGCCTGCGTCCGTCTCAACTCCTGAGACAACTACACTACCACCACCATCCCCTTCAGGTGATATCATTCTCCCTACTCCTTCCACCCATTATCAGTACGGAGGACCACTCGCAGCAATGCGAAAAA
>JANAVB010040619.1:24051704-24112649 GCA_029216955.1 Iris pallida
TAAAAATAGCATGTAATGGATCCAATGAGAACAGCTAATAAATATGCAATAAATAAATAAATAAAGGTGCATGTAATTATAAACAGTAAATAAGGCAAGGTATCTTGCCTGAGGGTGTGCGAGAAGCAGCAAAATCCAACACAGAATCGTAAATACGAAAGTCAAAATCAACAAGAAGCTCCGGATGCTAAAACAAACATCACGAACGAGTTTGGAATAAAAGATATGCCTAGGAAATGCCAGTCCAAAAGTCAAATTCTGGAACAGGGGCAAAATCGTAATTTTTGGTCAAAATGATGTCCGCCGTTGGACCCATCTTGCACCGAAATACGTGTCAATGTCTACGATCTCTAAAGTCATCAAACTACATGTCTACAGATTCGGTTTGAGGAGACAAACCCAACGGTTTGTCCAATTTTGGATTCGGTGAGCCGCGCACAAAATCGCCCGTTGGGACGGGTTGTGGGCCCGCCAATTTGTCGTTCCAATCAACCTTCTCAGAATAGGACCAAACTTGGCATACAGGACCCAAAAAATGATACGGTCCTACTGGCGCAAGTTTCGCGTCGATCCGACGAACGTGCACGAAGTTATGGTCAAGTTTGCAAAACATCGATACGGGGGTATCTCGACGGATACGGACTGATTTCGTCGCGCACACATGACGAAACTGAGTTCCGTCAGTTACCACACATCGGCAACGTCCATACGCGCCTTCGATGCGTATAATGCGCGACCACGTTGCCGGTTTGTCGGGCGCACGCCGTATCGGGAAAAGTTTTCTAAATTTATAGTTTTTAAAAAAAACTGTTTTTCCCCAATCTTTGGAATAAAAAATCTTTACATATAAGATAAAAAATTAAACTACTGGAAGGGTTATGAAGTGCTACATACGATCTATGACTTTGTTCAAGAAATTCTCTAAATTCTTAACAGGTTGATTAGAAATCAATCTTGAACATGTGTACATGGAATCTATTTGTCCCTGTGACAGCTGGGTTTTTTTTTCGACTTTGGGTCGATTTTCCCAATCGATGGGACGACCTATCCACGATCTAGTTGCTGGGGTGTCGAGGGGTTATATAGGGTGTCCCGAGAAATTCGAAAATTCAAAAACGATTAATCACAGACGGAAAAGGATGATGAGAACGGGGTTACCTCGCTGCGCCGCCCAAACAGGGGTACTTTGCTCTGCGTCGCACGTGGCGAGCCTTGGTCGGCCGGCGATCAGCAACCACGGCGAACTCTGGGACAGCGGGGAGGCGCGCATAAGTGTGGGGTGATCAAGGTCGAAGGTGTCGTGTGTTTAGGTTTTTTTTTTAAGTTGGTCGCGCATATATATGCAGACCCTCTGCTGCTCTATTGAGTCAGGCTGAAGGGACTTCTCCGCTCGGGCCAAGCGATGGTACTGTTCATTGAACAGTACCGCCGAAGGAAAAATATTTTTTTTTTTTACAATACTCATATTCATCCTTATATATATATATATATATATATATATATAATATATTATATATATATATATATATATATATGGTGTGTGTTGTGGTGTTGTGTGTGGTGTGTATAAACCCTTGTTTTATTATATTCTTGATTCACACTAATACCTTTCAATATTAAATACTAAAAAAATAATTACCCTTAATTAGTTTATAACCTATATATCTATATATAGAATATATATATTATAAGATATATAATATATATATATATATATATATATATATATATATATATATAAAATATATGTACATAATATATATATATATATATATATATATATATAGATATATATAATATATATATATATATATATACATATATTATATAAAAAAAAAAAATATATATATATAATATATATAGATATATTAAAAATATATATATATAAATATAGATATATATATAAATATAATATATATATATATATATAATATATATATATATATATATATAAAACCAATTATTGCTCACTCCTTTAGGCACTACATTAAAATAAATAATACTTTTTTCATTTAAAATAATAAAAATAATTATAATATTATCAAATATTTCTAATATATTTTATAAACATTTTGTACTAAAAAATGTAGCCATCTACTACCAATATGATTTATCACCATTTCTTTTTAGTGCAAATCTATAAAAAGGAATGTTTTAAAATGAACTAACATAAAAAGCTTAGATATTTAAAATATTAAAATCTCAAAAAAATAGGGATTTTACACTCCATGCGGCCGTGTGCCTCGAAACGTCAAGGAAATTCGTGCCTCGACGCATCCAAGTGAGCTTCGCGCTAACGAGCTTGTACATGTGCCTGTACATAAACATTGTGTGGATGTCAATACTCAACTGTACTGGTGGAGTGAGCTCCTCGCCCACCCATACAAAACCAATACGTTCATTACTTTGTGCAACATATCCTTTTATTCTTGCCTTAGGATCAATTTTAGGACATAAACTCTAGCCTATTTTGTGTCTCTAGACCATCATCGTGCCTTGTACCAACAACTTACTCATACTTTGCCTCTATACCTTCTCGTGCCAACAATGTTAACTTATCGACTCGTGCTTGCATTTCGGCCCATATTTGGTACATAACTTGGTCGTGCCATAAATCCCTTTGTATAACATAATCGAGGCAGTGCCTCGCCACTTAGTAACTTTCCTATACTTGTGTCATAACAACATAGTCGTGCCATAACATATCGAGGCTGTGCCTCGCAATTCAACATAACTTAACCGAACTTGCCCTACGGTCCTTCCTGACTTAACTCGAAAGTACTCAATTCCAACTTATGCAACTCTATGCCGACGACTTATTACCCGACACCACATCTCATGCCGAAGCACGTGTCTTTGCTTAGCCAAATCTTAGGCTCTATTTTGGGTTGCAACCATGCATACCTTCTTAACTCAAACGTGTTGTGCTTATACTTTCTTTGAATCGACCGATTGTCGCTCAGCACACCTACTTATCTATATGAAAGTCACTGGCAATCCAAGCCATCGTGGACATAGCTCGGGTAGGCGGCGGGGCTTTCAATGCAAGGTAGCTAGCCCCATGGAAAGCCCCCGACTACCCACGCGGTACAATCCAGCGCTGCTATAACGTCTTTCCCCAGGTCGATTGGCCCCGGCGCCCCGACGTAATACCAGTCGAGAAAGAAATCCCTGTCGAAAAGTTGTCCATGACCACGCACCTATGAGAACACCTAGAATCACGTAAATGTATGGCCTACTTTGAGGTACGACTAGAACCATACTTAGAAAAACATGCTCGAAACTATATCATGCAAATATGCATTAGAACCATACGATGCAAAATGTACATCATGACCATACGATGCAAAATGTGCACGAGACTTCCAAATTGTGGGACTGCCTCGGCGACAAACGGTCGCATAAACTTTCCTATATTTGAAACCCAGGGAACAACTATCGCATAGCCTTCCTACTTAACTTGAACAAAACGTGTTCCTTAAGTGCCATAAACCGTGGCTAACTTTTCATAGTACCAACCATGGCTCGTGCCTTAAACCAACTTGTGTTCTATGCAACGCTATCATCCAAGTCATACTTTATATGACGAGCCTTGAGATCGTGGGACTATGTGACTTAACCACTGCAGAAAGAGCGGGACAGTGCTTGTAATGTCCCGCTCCGCACGGCACATTACGCTGAGACGTTGACTCAAAGAGTCGTGTTGACCGAATAAAATGTATCGATGCGAATCGATACAAGAGTTACGTTGTCCCGAGCAATGCATCGAACTAAGTCGATGCAGAGAGTTGCATTGCCCAAAGAATGCATCGAGTTGAATTGATGCAAAGCGCTGCATTGCCCCGAAGGATAAGTGCGTTGAGTCAGCTCGAAGATTCTAAGAAATCAAATCGACCAAGGCGCAAGTCCGAATCGATGCAAGTATTAATTTTAGTTGGTTTCATGTGCAGGCTATCCATTTACGCTGAAATATTAGAGGTCGACATTTTGTCTCATTCGCAACGGGTCCGCAAAACCAAAATCACCGCCTCACAACGAGTTGAGACTTGGGCACGGTTGGCCGGAATCGATTGAGTAGTTCAATAAAATAAGAAGTGCTCAAATGGCTAAGTCAGAAGATTTGGCCGTACAACAAAGTTATGAAATCGAGCCGTATCGGCTCGACAAACAACATGGTATATCGGCTTAAGGTGGGAGGACTGACTCTTCTTTTACTCCTTCATGCCTAAGTAAGAATATATTATTGTATGCTAAGTTAACTTATCGATGCCACGGGCGTGGTTCGATCGGAAGATAAATCATAGTATGTGTCGAACACTAGTTAGAACAATTGAAATAAAACGTGGATCAAATGCACGAGTCGCTATGGAACATTCGATATCGCAAAGGCGAGCACCTCCGTACGCAAGCCACAAGACCATAGGATAACTGTATTCAGCGAGTGCCTTCGTGCACAAGCCATTTCGTGCCTTCGTGCACGAGTTAGAAAGGCTAGCACATTGAAAGATAATATAGGCGAGTGCCCTAGTGCACGAGCCATGTACATTGAACACTAAGGCATAGAACATAAAATTTGACTTCGATGCATGCATCAAGTACACAACACGAAGGAAAAGATGATAAATGTGTCAAAATGTGCATCGAGATAATAAAAGATGGCTTCGTTACGAAAGAGTACAGTTGTGGCATGAATGTGACGAAACTGTCAGATATGACATGATGCCTCGAAAATGTTTAGGACCTTTGGGTCGTTCGGTTAACGAACATTGAGTTGAGGCATGATGCCATTAAACATTGAGACGAAGTATGAAATATGAGAACATAGAAAGCTAATGGAAGAAAAATGAGATAATAAAGTCTGAGTCTCGAACTCAAGACTATGTTTGGTTGTTTGAATAATAGTGCGTTGCATGGTCGAATGGACTTGAGAAAATTGAGATAATCTCCCGTGCACGAAAATGCTCCCTTCGAACGGTGCGCCGGGGCATCGGGACCGTTCGGCCTAGGAGGGATATAATCTTTGAGGGGGCACATCCGTAAGACGATTAGCGACCGCTTAGCGAGATATGAAAAGCCACAAATGATGGTATGCAACGGAAGGTCTCTGTAATTGGGATAACAATCCACAACGAGAGGCGTCGGGCTACCCAATTTGAGAAAGAAAGAATGAGAGAAAGAAAGAGAAGGAAAAAAAAAAAGAAGAGAGAAAAAAGAAAGAAAAGAAAAGAAACTTTTAGTCAATTCTGGCACGGATACGCCAACGACCTTCATATAATTAAGGAACGATGGTTGAAAGTGCAGGCACGTATGTGTCCTGCACACATAGATCTTGCATTGAGAGCACTTATAACATGACAGGGAAGGAATGAGGCGTATTCACCTTACGTCGGTGCAAGGGCGAGTGCGTCTATGTTGGTAAGAAGTCGTGCCACAAAAGAAACACGAGATTACTTGCCTGCTTGCCTATTCAATTCAAATAACATGCTTGCCATGATAACATGCTTTACCGCTTTTGAATATGCCCATGAAATCGATCCTAAGGAGAATGTAGCAAGATCATAAGCTAAGTTGCATGATTGAACATAAATACTAAAATGTCGGTTTAGAAAGTTGGTATTTTCATCAGTACATGCAAGGACGAACGTATTGATCCTTCACCAGCTTTCATGCAGGGTGCAGGGAATGGATTGCTTGCGGCGAAGCTTCGCTTGATTACACAGAGGCATAGAATATCGTAGCATTAATTTGAAGCGTGCAATCGCATTAACGCTCGGACTTGCAACAGGATTGATGCGGCCGAGAAATAGAAGGCATGATATATGGAACGGTAAAATCTTTTGTGGGCAAGAGAGAACTTGAGTGTTGTAGCCAATCTGGAAAATTTAGTTGGGCTATTGAAAGCCTTTGTAATCTCAGTTTATTATCAATAAAGAGAATTATTTCGTATACTATATTTTCTTCCGTTTGCTAATATCAAATCAAAGATAACCATTTTGTGAACTTGTCATCTTGCCTTGCACGAGCGTAACTCTAGGCTCGTGCGACATCACTCTCCCTACGAGGATGATGATTCGGATGATTCCGAGTCGGGGCGTGAAAAATTGGTATCAGAGATCTAGGCTCAATTTTCTTAGGATGCTTATTTTATTTCAATTCCAAAGAGTTGCTCACCACCAATTGAATCACTCTTGACTCTACTCGATGTTGCACTGGATGTTCCATAAAATCTAATACAAATTCGGGTAACATGCCGCAAGTACTTCGAATTTACATGATGTTACGGAGAAAGTCGTGAAATGTTTCGTTGTATTGAATGCAACGAGCTGTGAAATGTTAGTTGCTACAAGTGCAACAAATTGTGAAATGCGATTTGAGATGTTGTTGTTGCAATATAACATATTGAATTATAAATGAAACGATGCATGAAGTGCGATGGTTTGTGAATATTGGTTGCACCCAATGCAAAAACTTAAATAATGTTGCAGGAAGTGCAACGAGTTGATTGTGAATGTGTGTTGCAATAAAAGTGATAAGTCAATATCGAATGTGTTAAATGGATTTGAGTATTGACTTTGAATGTCTGAAATAAATTATTGCACGAGGTGCAACAGATGTCGAAAATAAATCGTTGCACGAGGTACAATGAATGTCGAAAATAAGTCGTTGCACGATATGCAATACTTGTCAGAAGTATATTATTGCACGTGGTGCAAGGCATGTCAAAGTAATCGCTACACGGAGTGCAACGAATATTAGAAATAAATCGTTGCATGCTGTGCAATGGAAGGAACTGAAATCATAAATCGATAGAAGAAATCGTTCGGTTGTACATCGAACTTGTGTTGGCAAATAAAAATATTGTCCGAGTTGTGTCGGATTTGATTAATCAAAAATTACGGTTGTGATCGACATGATCACTGCAGAAATCGTGAGTCAGAATAGATTATTGGTTCATAGTGAGTATGATACGAGGAAAATAACTTGATTTTCGAGTGGTATATGCCCAGGGACGGATCCAGAAATTATAGTTGGGGTGGGCTGGCAAAAATTTGGGTGGACTGAAAGTAGATAAATACATATAAATAAAAAAATTATATAAATTTTTTTAACGTGGGCTCTAGCCCACCCCACCCTACCTCTAGATCCGCCCCTGTATATGCCATACCACATATGCGATGAATGACTCGATTCTGAGTGGTATATAATATACCACTTGTGTGATGAATTGTATCAATGTGTTGTGAGAATTGCGGAAGGTTTGTCCGCAACGGACGAGAGAGTACCGAGACTCGATTGGAAATTTGTATAACGGTATGTTGATGCAAGTGTTCTTCAAAAATCGGTTGTAATGATAAGGCGGGACTCGTATCAATGAATGATACGTCAGACGAAAATTATAAGTCGGTCAGACGATCAAGACTAACAAAACGATTATGCCTTGAGGCAATGATCGGATCGATCCGATAGGAAACTTAAAGTTATAAACGAGTCGCACGACTTACGATCTAGATGAAAATATTGGGCGATACAAATTATAATCAAATAGCACGACTTGCGATCTCGACAAAAATGTTAGAATACGCGAATAGTAATCGAATCGCACGACTTGTTATCTCGATAGAAATGTTAGCCGATGCAAAGTGAAATCGAATCGCACGACATGCGATCTCGATAGAAATGTTGGGCGAGGCAAATTATAATCGGATCGCACGATGTGGGACTTCGGTAAAGAGTTAGTTAATACGGGTAAATAGTGACTAAGAGATAGTTGGTTATGTTACGGCAAAACTCATTTGAGTATGAATGAAACATGCAAAATCTTAGAGGGCATGATCTATAACTCGAGGGTTCGATGTTGGATTAATCGGTAAGTCAGTTACGCGATCAAAATATAGCGGGATGAGATAAAAATGAAAAATGAGTTGATGCGTATGGAAAAGTTTATAGAACTTGGATGTATGCAATATGAACTAAAGTCAGCGTTGATGCAGATTCAAAGTTGATCCTCGTGTTATCGAAATTGATACGACCTATCGGAAATCGATACACAAGGAAACATAAGCACGATGTGAGAACACAAAACAAAGCGGGCCTATGATATCGAGATTTTGGAATAGTAATACTGAAGTGTCGAACTGGTTGATCATGAACCTTGTGATTGATCAGGGCGAGACCATAAAGTTATCGACGATTGTTTTGATGCGTATAGCATCTCGGGTGTCAACCGTGGGTAGATAAACTCGAACTCAATACGAGTAGATGTTTCGTGAATTTCGGAATCATCGACGGTAGTGCATGACTTTACTCAGAGGATAGTTGTGCATCAGTTGCGCCGATAGAAATGGTTTTGTCCGAAATTGGATAGTCGCATAGAAATCGTCGGAACGTGATTTGGCTCCGAAATAAGATATAGCATGGTTCGTAGTAAACTGTCCTTCGTTAATGATCTACAATTATCGAGTGTAGCTTCGGGGCAGCTGGCCCTAGAAGACTTGACCGCCAAATCAAATTGAATGTTGCAGACCGTAAGATGACCCATGCGATATCGCATATAAAATTGCATCGATAACAAATATATGTGGTGCATGTTGATGATAAGTCTAGACAATTTTGAGAATCGTGTTATGCACGAGCGCGAGTGGTAAAAGAATGACTTACGAGTTATGTTGTTAGATTTGGATTCACCTTGCAATTGAGCTTGCATGAATCGAACTTATATTTGATGTTGCGAGACAGATAAGTTAGGAATTTGCTAGTGAATTCTTACTCGTTAGGAATCGAACGTAAGATGCATCGTAGAAACTTGAGTCAAAGCGATTATTGCCTTGAGCACCGTCGCCTCGATGTAAACTTTTGTGTTGGATAGATTGTGGCCTTTGTGCAATCTCAATTTAAAGTTACGTTGGGAGAATTTAAGCATGGTGTCTAGGTAAGTAACCTAGCGGGCATAGTCCTGAATGTTGATGTATTTGCAAGTCAACAAAGGAAATCGTATCGAGATAATTACATAGCCAGACTTCGGAAGTAGTTAGGTGGCGATTTTGAACGCAAGGCGTTGCGGAGGATCGTTGCGATCGGATGTGCGACGGCTCGACGCAACGTATAGGATTGATAGTCCATACGAAACGAAAAATGCGATTTTGAATTGCGTCGCGTACAGTGACTTTATTGAATGAATCACGTATGTATCGAATATACATATACGATAAAATTTCGAGAACAATTGCTAAAGATAAATCTGGTAGGGAGTACAAGATGGCAAGCATAGGATTAAAATTACTTGTCAGCTTTGTTCTAATTTTCTACCACTGGGCTTGGCTGAAATACACATATTTTTTGGGACGCCTTGAATAAGTGTACGATCCAAGTCAAGTTGTATACTGAATTCAAATTGAGCTGCATAAAAGACTGAAAGTTAATGAAAGCTTGCACGAGTGTTTGAAACGGAACAATGATAGTTGGACGAGATCGTGAAACGATCTATAAAATACTTAATCGGAGTGCTTGTTTTGGTTCGAGGATGAACCTTGTTTTGAGTGGTATATTCTGTAATATCCACTCTGTACGGTGCATTACGCTGAGACGTTGACTCAAAGAGTCGCGTTGACTGAATGAAATGTATCAATGTGGATCAATACGAGAGTTACGTTGTCCCGAGCAATACATCGAACTAAGTCGATGCGGAGAGTTGTATTGTCCCAAGGAATGCATCGAGTTGAATTGATACAAAGTGCTGCATTGCCCCGAAGGATAAGTACATTGAGTCGGCTCGAAGATCCTAAGAAATTGAATCGACCAAGGCGCAAGTCCGAATCGAAACAAGTATTGATTTTAGTTGGTTTCATGTACGGGCTATCTATTTATACTGAAATATTAGAGGTCGACATTTTACCTCATTCGTAACGGGTCCGCAAAACCTAAATCACTGCCTCACAACTGGTTGAGACTTGGGCACGGTAGGCCGGAATCGATCGAGTAGTTCAATGAAACAAGAAGTGCTAAAATGGCTAAGTCAGAAGATTTGGCCATGCGACAAAGTTATGAAATCGAGCCACATCGGCTCGACAAACAACATGGTGTATCGACTTAAGGTGGGAGGACTGACTCTTCTTTTACTCTTCATGCCTAAGTAAGAATGTATCATTATATGCTAAGTTAACCTATCGACGCCATGGGCGTGGTCCGATCGAAAGATAAATCATAGTGTGTGTCAAACACTAGTTAGAATAATTGAAATGAAACATGCATCAAATGTACGAGTCGCTATGGAACCTTGGATATCGCAAAGGCGAGCGCCTCGGTGCGTAAGCCACAAGAACATGGGATAACTGTATTCGGCGAGTGCTTTCGTGCACAAGCCATTCCGTGCCTTCGCGTACGAGTTAGAAAGGCTTGCATATTGAAAGACAATATAGGCGAGTGCCCTAGTGCATGAACCATGTACATTGAACACTAAGGCATAGAACATGGAAATACGGCTTCGATGCATGCATCAAGTACACGACACGAAGGAAAAGATGATAAATGTGTCAAAACGTACGTACGTGCATGAGATCATAAAAGATGGCTTCGTTGCAAAATAGTACAGTTGTGGCGTAAATGTGACGAAACTGTCAGATATGACATGATGCCTCAAAAATGTTCAGGACCTTTGGGTTGTTCTGTTGACGAACATTGAGTTGAGGCCTGATGCCATTGAACATTGAGACAAAGTATGAAATATGAGAACATAGAAAGCTAATGGAAGAAATACGAGATGATAAGTCCGAGTCTCGGACTTAAGACTATGTTTGGTTGTTTGAATAATAGTGCATTGCATGGTTGAATGGACTTGAGAAAATTGAGATAATCTTCCTTGCACATGAATGCTCCCTTCGAACGGGTGCGCCGGGGCACCGGGACCGTTCGACCTAGGAGGGATATAATCTTTGAGGGGCGCACATCCGTAAGACGATTAGCGACCGCTTAGCGAGATGTGAAAAGTCGTAAATGATGGTATACAATGGAAGGTCTCCGTAATTGGGATAACAACCCACTACAAGAGGCATCGGGCTACCCAATTTGAGAAAAAAAAGAAAGAGAGAATGGAAAGAAAGAAAGAAAAAAAGAAAAAAAAAGAAAGAAAAGAAAAGAGAAACTTTTAGTCCATTCTGGCGCGGATACGCCAACGACCTTCATATAGTTAAGGAACGATGGGTTGAAAGTGCAGGCACGTATGTGTCCTACACACATAGATCCTGCATAGTGAGCACTTATAACATGACAGTGAAGGAATGGAGCGTATTCACCTTGCGTTGGTACAAGAGCGAGTACATCTATGTTGGTAAGAAGTCGTACCATAAAACAAACACGAGATTGCTTGCCTGCTTGCCTATTCAATTCGAATAACATGCTTGCCATGATAATATGCTTTACCATTTTCGAATATGCCCATAAAATTGACCCTAAGGAGAATATTGCAAGATCATAAGCTAAGTTGCATGATTGAACATAAATACTAAAATGTCGGTTTAGAAAGTTGATTTTTTTATCAGTACATGCGAGGACGAATATACTGATCCCCCACCAGCTTTCATGCAGGGTGCAGGGAATGGATTGCTCGCGACAAAGCTTCGCTTGATCGCACAGAGGCATAGAATGCTGTAGCGTTTGAAGCGTGCAATCGCATTAACGCTTGGAATTGCAACAGGATTGATGCGGCCGAGATATAGAAGGCATGATATATGGAATGGTAAAATCCTTTATGGACAAGAGAGAACTTGAGTGTTGTAGCCAATCTGGAAAATTCAGTTGGGCTATTGAAAGCCTTTGTAATCTCAGTTCATTATCAATAAAGAGAATTGTTTCGTATACTCTATTTTCTTTCGTTTGCTAATATCAAATCAAAGATAACCATTTTGTGAATTTGTCATCTTTTCTTGCATGAGCACAACTCCGGGCTCGTGCGGCATCACGCCCCATGCGAGGACGATGATTCAAATGATTCCGGGTCAAAACGTGACAGTGCTTACTATGACTTCGAGATTCCAGCATAACTTTTGCCTAACTTAATCGTGCAACAACTTAATCCGTAGGACGGGCAAGGCTATGCCAAGCCTTGGACAATGGGATCGTGCATGCTTTATCAAGCATTAGTACGTGCGACACCTATGACTTAGGCTAAGTCCATAACTTCGTGGCAACTTAAACCAACTTTCCTTCTCCCAAGCCATGGGACGAAGGATCGAGTGTCATTTTGAAAGCACATCGTACAACACTTCTATGCCGACCGTGGGACCTTTCTATATTCTGACTCATTCTGACCCAACTTGGGATTATTCCCTTAGCTATGTGGATTCGTTTCTTTTATGATCAAGCCTACTTGTGCGTTTGAAAATATTCATTTTATTAGTGTGAAGGCCAAGCTGAGGCAAGTTCACCGAAGCCACCCACCTGAACGAAGAGTCATCTCAACCGTGCAGGTCTTCGAGCAAGCCGTTGCCTGGCTAAGTCCGAACGCCGTTGGCGTTTTGATTCCTTCGATTGACTGAGCGGGACTGGATACTACATTATACACCACTCAGAAAAAGTTTCGTCCTCGAAACTAACTGAGTACACTTATCAACTTACAACTTGATTCGTCATCCAATGATTCTCGTATACATACTTCCTATACATTTCTTCAATCCGAGCCATGCTCGTGCTTTGATTATCCTTTGACATGAACAACTATATCTCAGCTGGGGATAACTTATACCTATCGTACACCCGGGCGACTTAGTTCTAGGATAAACCATTCGATCAATCGACATTCAAGTTCATTTGAATCCAACGATCGCACTACTATCAATACTTTATTTGTAACACACGATTTCAAAATCCTCGATACTCTTTCGTTACTTTAGTCTTACTTGAATTCAAAGTATCATTTAGCTAGATCGTGCACATATTTAAGACGTCCCCAAAATATATACATTTTAGCCAAGCCTCGTAATAGTGAACCCAATATCATATGTTTGATTCATTCTATCAATCCTGAAATCAATCATATGTTATCTCTTAAAGCAGGGACATCTTGCCTAACCACTAGGCTATCTCTCCAGGCTAAAGTCAATCGTCAGTATTGGAATCACAGTTTCTAAACAATAATATCAACACTGACCCCAATCCTAAGGTCAAACCAAAGTTGATAATACAGATTTTCTACCCAATCTCGCATCACTCCAATTTCTAACTTCGAACATAGATTTCTCCTATTCGCACTTACAACACTTAGTCCAAGGGGTCCGAGTCATTCAGCAAAGCCATCCTACCATAAGTCCTGATCAACCGAGTCTTCTGCATAACACTATTGCATGACCAAACCAGCAATTTGTATAGTCTATCTCTTCGAACACATTTGATATAATCTACCTATCCATTCTTCCCAAGTCAAGCACGCTATGACACGATTTGTCGCTAAACCATAATTCTCATTCCATATTCCCTAAGTCGTTAACTACAGTTTACGTATTCGATCAAGAGGTCGTTTAGCTTAACAATTATCAAGCCCCAATCTCACGCAAGTCTGATTATCCGCGGTGGACATGAAATCACAATGCAAAGCTCCCGTAGGATAATCATTCTCATCGGGGCGTAACTCTTGCTTTAGGTCTTAACTAATTCATTCTCGATATGCACATTTGATCTACTCAATCCTTAAGTTTACTAAATCCTCAATTACAAGTCCAAACAATCCTCGAATTTACCTTCGCATCAAACCATAAATCGAAGCATACAAATTGCCATGCCCTGATTTTTCGAGTTCGATCATTTCCGTGACATGAATTACCATGTCAGTGCTCATACGGAATGATCACCCCAAATTCGACGTGACGCATGTGCGAGGCTGGTATTGCGCTCGTACAAGACAAGAATGTCGACATTGTGACTATCGTCGAAGCAATCAAGATACTTTCTTTTCATCCAAACATTCTTTTCCATCAAAATCTCAAGTATAGCATCCATCCAACACAATAACACTTTACACGATCGTCATTTCTCGAATCAGAGTACCCCCGATTATTGTATATCGATCTTTGATATACCTCAATACCATCGATGACATACGTAACCTGACGATCTTCATTTGCAACGAATTTCGAGTCTTGCAACTAATGCTATTGTTCGAACTGGATAATCTTCTTAATATTCAAGATCAAATTTGATTATTATCCCTGAAATATTCCCATGATCAATTCATTCAAACCCATAATCACATATGTTCATCCGTCTATATCTTAAGTCCTCAAACAACATTTTTTTCTCAACTCGTATCATTCTATGCTAACTCAAATCATCGAGCAACATCTATTCCAATCCTTAGGATCAACCTCCAATATTCGAATCATTTCCATGCACGCTATCATCCAATCGTGCTAACTTTTTGTATACGATTCATATCGATTTCCTCGATCGAGTCATCCGTTCGTACACCTTAACTTTTTTTTGGTTCAATCTACCTACTTAATCATATTCATAATTCATACATGCGCAATTCAATTCTCGTGCACGTCATTTCTACTTTATTCAAACCAACTCATCATAAACTTTTAGATTACAACTTACTCAATGATACTCAATCTAAGGCTTTGCATACATACGACGCTTGCTGATAGACTCATTGGCACCATGTATCCTCAATCGATCGACATCCCCGATGCTATCCCATACACTACTCAGGGATGAAGTCATTCGACAAATCCTCAAAACTCTCATTCGATTCACAATCGATTTACTTCGAATCTTCGTTCGAACCATTCCACAATTTCAAGCACGTTCCATCTATATCGGTTGACGATATCGCCTTACGATAGCACCTTTATCGGAACTAACCATTACTTTTTATGAATCGAGTCTAACTCATTCTTGTCCGACACATTTTGAATCCCACATACGACTTTGTTAAGGTCAACGCAATCTTGGGGTATATGCCCAGCCCGACTTAGCCAACCGTGCTTTACGTGAACCATCTTTTATTTTGTCAAAAACTATTCTCATACATTTAGCAAATTACATAGACTTATTGTATGGACATTTCGCAGAACATTGAAAGAGAGCGCACTAACGATATCAATCGCGGAAACAACGTCAGAGTTTGCGGAACCAACATCAGAGTTAAAGAATTCAATCAAAAGTTGTAACGCCCCAGTCCTAAAATACTTAGGACTAAGTACGTAGACATGCCAGCTGCATACATACGAAGCATACTCCAATATACGAAAATCTCATATTTATACATAAGCTGTAAAATTAGTAACCATGAAACTTATCTCATCCACAAACCAATATATCATAAAATCAACTTATAAATGTCATTTGTACAAAACGTTGGGCGGAGACAAATCCACTACCAACAAAAAGAGAGAATACATAGCAACGATGGAAGAGACGAACGAAGAGAAAGACGATCCAAAAGCTAGCATCGCGAAGGTAGATTGTAAACTATGTCCTTGTCTAGAGCACCTGCAAAAATCACAAATACACCTGGAGAAATCACCAGGTCCTCAGAGGGATGTAACAATATACAGAAAGAACATGCTAATATGACTGTCAAAATAATAAAAAAAATATACAAAAGACTATCTTAGACACAAATATGCAAAGGCGATTCTAACCGTCTAATGTGCAATTTAGAGGACATCTTTCATTACGCATGGGTGAGATTTAGGCTATAAGTACGTAAATGGAATCTAGTCATACGTATTCGGCCGTAACGTCCAAAACATCAGAGGGTATCTGCAAATATAATCTCGCCATAGTTCCTTTCGAAAACTATGGTTTACCTGTTTGGCTTCCCATTCGCACTAGTGACTGTCCTCCCCCAATATTTCCCATACTGACCAAGTTATGTCCATGACCCGCCCAGTTTTGTAACTGCTCGAGTTTTTATACCTTAATCATAGCAGTTACGATCTATCCGTCACACGATAATAGAGATGGCCAGTCAATACGTCGTGCCCCTAGCAAAATGTCTCAAACCGTATAGTGTGAGTGTCATGGCCAAAGGAGATATAAGGATATCCCCCAACAAGAAGGTAGTCCGCTAAAACTAAGTCAACATGCATAAAATAAAGTACCGACTAATAGAGTCGCTTGCACCCAAGTATGGCTTGGACGCGCAGTTTATAACAATTAAAAATAACAAATATGAAATAAATGAAATAAATGCTGAAAATAAATAATATGATAGTTAATTAGCAAGGTATACTTGCCTGATGTGACTCCGGATGAGGTGCGATGACCATGATGTCCTGCTTTGTCCAATAGTTATGGTCGAGGAGTAAGGGTCCAAATTTGCGAAAAAATAGGAATATAATCAATCACGATTCAGATTGACAGATAGTGATAATTTACGAAGAAAAGTATTTATACCATTTTTTTAGAAATTATTTATAAAACTAAATGTAAAACCCCTAAATTTCTACTATTTTTTATATATAAATTTGGTACTGATTTTTTTTATTTTATATTGTACGTCGCATAGTTGTATTATACGTCGTGCGCGAAATTTCATTTTTTCGTAATTGCTCGATGAGTGCGAATATGTGCGAGCGTACATATTTTTAGAAAAAATATTTTTTTTTCTATTTTTATAGTTTCAGAATGATATAGGTAATAATTATTTTTAGCTATAGTACCAAAATTTTCAAGTTTATAATTTTATTTATAAAAAGCCTTTGGTTTATAACAGTTATTAATAATAAATATTCTTAGTGCATACATATATTTTATAAATATTTTATTAGTTTATTTTTGAACTAAAATATAATTTTTGAAATTTATTAATATTAATATTTTATTATTCAAAAAGATATTTAAAAATATTTATTATTTTTGAAATTATTATTATTGGTATTTTGGAAAAGATATTTGGAAATTATTGTGGCCATTTTAAATCTCGATTTAATTTTATGGATTAATTTAAATAGTATAAAGGTAGAATTTATAGATTTAAATTGAAATTGAATTTGAATTTAGATTTGATTTTATTGATTTAAATTTAATAATTATCTATTGGGTTTTAAATCAATCCAAATCCTATTCCAACTGGGAATTCCCACCTCCTATATAAGGAGAGGTACTCCTCCATAATTTCACCAAACGAGTTCCACAACCAAAGTGTGCATCGTGTCCGTGTCTCCCTTCCATCCACTGATTATTTACATATACAATATTTTGTCCCACCCGATAAACCGGGCCTCGACACCATCCGCATCACATAGACAGACCACCCGATCCTTTCTCTGTCGTATCGGACAGTCCCTGACACGACGATACAAAATCCAATACACCCAATCCTAACCCTACCACCATTGCCGCCATGTCCAGACCACCACCATCTTCGTCGTCATCACCACCACCGTTTTGCCACCAAAGGTAGCAACCCAACTCCGGCGAGCCCGACTCCACACGCCCCGTCATCTCCGGCCAAATTACCGCCAGCACCCCACCAATTCGACCCCATCAACTCTCTAAAACCACCGCTGTTGCCCGCACCTGCTGCGATCACCGCCACCATCACCAAGACAACCGCAGCTCCTCCCGCCAACACCACCAGAGTGGCCGCCCCCTTCGCCACGCACCACCACCACCACCACCATCAAGGAGATAAAAGAAAAAAAAGATAAAACCCAAACCCTAACTCACCTGGCCGTCGGCGACGTCGAGCCCGCGCGCCGGGGCTCGTCTCCACCTTCCTCCGCCTGACCCCGCAGGTTATGTGCCCTCTCCGGCAAAGCACAGCCCTCCTCCGCCTCTCTATCACCTTTCCGGAGCTAACCCTCTCGTCCGCCACCTTCCATGGCCAACCACCAGCGTCTGCCGGCCACCGTGGGGCTTCCCCACCGTCGGCGATGGGCAGGTCCCCGCCCTACCTTCCTCCGCCTTGGCCGAATCCTCCGCGGTGCCTGCAGCCTTCACGCCTTCCTGCGAGCGCCCACTCCGCGGCGCGCTCCCCGCCGTGTCAGAATTCTCGCCAGAGCAGTCGCCTTCGCCGGAGATCTACCCCACCGCCGTACCATCGACCGGCGAGATTTCCTCGCTGCCGGCGCCGTGTGCCCCTCCGCTTCCGCTGGTCGCCCTCCGATCCTCGTCGCCCGTCGTGGCCACCCTCTGCCGGCGCCGATCGCCGCCCTTCGTCGAACCGAGGTGAGAACCCTCTTTTCTACTCCTCTCCTCACTCTTCTCTCTCACTCGAATTCTTAACTCCCTCTCTCCACTCTCTGTCCTTTCCTTTCTATTAAAAAGAACAGCATACCTATTCTCATTATTATTATTATTATTATTATTATTATTATTCTGTTATTATTGTTATTATTATTATTATTATTATATATTATTCTGTTATTATTATTATTAATAAGACTGTTGTTATATTTTGTTACCAATATCAAAAATCAAAATTTGCAAATTCTAGTTTTTACCCTAAAATATTATTATAGTATTCATAGGATATAAATTATTTTTAAATGATTTTTCTAAAGAATATCTTGATTAGTAAAAATGCAGTATATCTCTCGATTTTAAAGTGTATCTTATTGATTATGTAATATTGTATGATATTTTTTAAATATTTATCTAATTAATAAAAATATAGATTTCTACAAAAATCTTTACGAACTTAGAATGATTTTAACCTAAAATTATTTTCGGTTCTTCAAGTATTTATATGGACATGTATTTGGCTAATAAAAAGGTATTTTTCTAAAATTTTAAATATGAGGTATTTTCAAATAAATACGTAAACTTATCATAAAAATAGTTTTCAAAAATCAGTACGTGTATTCACTTCCACAAATTCTCTTCGATTATCTTAGCCAAATCATGACTAATCCCATACTTATTTCCTTCGGACTTCTCCACATCAAACATGGCTATTGGACAGAACAGAACTTGTTGGATCATTGCACTACATCAGGCGTAACACCAGGCAAGACACCTTGTCTTTACTGTTTAATTTCTTGCTCAATATCATGCATGTTTTATTTCTTATAAGTTGTTCTTTCAAAACCATATGTAGTTGCAAATTATTATATTTTAGTTGCATTTGGCCTAGAGTTAAGGGACCGCCCTTGGTTTGTGCCGCATTCATTGGCCTCGACACATGTGTGCCACAAAGTCGCGAATCGTATATAGATTCGGACTTACGTACCGACCGTACATCGGTGCGTACAGGACGAGCATTAGGGGATAACTGCTAATAGATTTGTCTAGAAGACTTAGCGGTTATTAGAAACATCGTGGTGTGGATTCAGCACGAGTAGCGCATGGGGAGGAGAAGACAGTTATTAGGCGCAGGGGCTTTCACACATTTACTTTTCTCTAGCTGCCATTTGTGACTCAGCCGAGAGCTAGTGTGCCGTGCACTTATTTACTTTTCTCTAGATGCCACTAGTGCCTCGGTTGAAACACAAATGTGTCGTGCATTTACTTTTCTCTAGTTGCCGTTAGTGACTCACCCAAGAGCTAGTGGTCGTGCATTTATTTTCCTCTATATGCCCCTTAGCTCTCACCCGAGTGCTATCGGGCCGTGCATTTACTTTTCTCTAGAAGCCACTAGTGCCTTGGTTGAAACGCTAACGCACCGTGTTTCTAGTCTCGAGAGCCCTTATGTGGAACGTTGTCTTCAAATTGCATTTTCACATAGAACGGTTAAGGACCTTTATTTGTGTAGTCACATATACTTTTTGTTGAGCTTTATTTATTCAGTTATCGGCATAATATTATGTGTCTTGTTACGTCCCTCTGAGGACCTGGTTACCTCGCCAGGTGTGTGCTCTTGTCTTTTGCAGGAATCCTAGCTCTAGCCGTAATCATCGCTATTTCCTCGAGGATGATTGCATTTGGATCGTCTTCGCTTCGCTCGCCAAAATCATTTCATTTCCTATATATTTTTCCTTACTTGTTGGTAGTGGATTTGTCTTCGTCCAACATATTATACAAATACATTTCCATAGATGATTATATGAATTCTTTATTTTTCTTTATTTTGTGGATGAGATTATTCGTTATGGTTCCTACTGCATATTACAGCTTATGTATGCATACGAGGTTTCCATATATTCGAGTATACTTCGTATGAATACAGCTGGCATGTCTACGTTCCTAGTCCTACGTATTTTGGGACTGGGGCGTTACATATTTTTGTGGTGGCCCATGCAGGTCTGATAAATTGTTTGATTACTTTACCGAACCAAGCAAGCCTGCGTATAGGATTAGAAGTTTAGGATCTCATCCACATACTTGACTTCTTTCTTCGAATCCATATTCGAACTACCGTTCGACTCATCGATTGCATCTTGCTTGATTCCTTCTATCATTATCCTTATCTTTCCTTCGTACTTGCTAGAGATTGACCCTACTAGTTAGATGTCCCAAACACCCTTAGCTTAATTCTTTTAAGTTGGGTAGAATACCCTACGGCCTGACACACCCTTGACCGCTAAGGAGAATACAAATAGTATTATCTAGACTATAGAGACTAGAAGAATTTAACCCATTTGGTCAACCAAGCCTTGGACAATAAACCGTAGAATGATCATAGGAATAAACAAGACTTAGTTTTTTTATGACACTTAGACTATTCATGTTGGTTCTTATGTCATCTACCCTCGTGCCTATGTTTTACTATCTAGACTATTGATGCTAATATAGCATAGTATTTGCAAGCTAATTCTTTATCTAGCTTGATCAAGGCATATGATATTGAGCGGCCGCTCACTAACATATTGTCTAATCAGAACCGGTGCATGATGGTCTGATCAACCGAGTGCACTTTGGTTCGCCTTTTTCATATATCAATCTACGTGGACGGGATGTAGTTGAACTTTTCCCTTAGAATTCCATCCACGACTGCCTTGACAATTCCTTTGAAATTTTTCGGTCGTCTTTGAACCACGTGTTCGTATTCGATAATATCGTCTTTGAACTCCTTATTGCTTTCGCCTTCACCTATTTTATAAGGACGAATGCGTTGTACTAGAACTTCCTCTAGCCGTCATATCGATTATGATTATTATCACTCGATATTGCTATATCTTCATCCTAAACTACTTGTCCTTTTCTCGGCCCTATCATGACCTTTTAATCGCTTAAATATAGGAGTGAAATCTAATTTGTGCCCTCAACCTACTCTCAAGAGACCATAACTTTAAGGTCTCTAATTTATTTTATATGATCCCATACTATTCTTTATTGCGCGTCATCTTAAACATTTTCCTTCTTGCGTTAATCCATGATTATCTTCGCCTTTATTGAAATCACGACTCTAATGCATGTTTTCATTAAACGTCGTTTCCTTGTCTCGCCCAATGATTTGACTGTGCTTCCTTATTGATATACCCTTGCACCTTCTCACCCCCTACAAATTCTTAATTTCGAGGACAAAATTCTTTTAAGTTGGGTAGGATGTAAAACCCCTAAATTTCTACTATTTTTTTATATATAAATTTGGTACTGATTTTTTTTATTTTCTATTGTACGTCGCATAGTTGTATTGTACGTCGTGCACGAAATTTCGTTTTTCGTAATTGCTCGACGAGTGCGAATATGTGCGAGCGTACATATTTTTAGAAAAAATATTTCTTTTCTATTTTTATAGTTTCAAAATGATATAGGTAATAATTATTTTTAGCTATAGTACCAAAATTTTCAAGTTTATAATTTTATTTATAAAAAGCCTTTGGTTTATAACAGTTATTAATAATAAATAATATTCTTAGTGCATACATATATTTCATAAATATTTTATTAGTTTATTTTTAAATAAAAATATAATTTTTGAAATTTATTAATATTAATATTTTATTATTCAAAAAGATATTTAAAAATATTTATTATTTTCGAAATTATTATTATTGGTATTTTGGAAAAGATATTTGGAAATTATTGTGGCCATTTTAAATCTCGATTTAATTTTATGGATTAATTTAAATAGTATAAAGGTAGAATTTATAGATTTAAATTGAATTTGAATTTAGATTTGATTTCATTGATTTAAATTTAATAATTATCTATTGGGTTTTAAATCAATCCTAATCCTATTCCAACTGGGAATCCCCACCTCCTATATAAGGAGAGGTACTCCTCCATAATTTCACCAAATGAGTTCCACAACCAAAGTGTGCATCGTATCCGTGTCTCCCTTCCATCCACTGATTATTTTACATATACAATATTTTGTCCCACCCGACAAACCGGGCCTCGACACCATCCGCATCACATAGACAGACCACCCGATCCTTTCTCTGTCGTGTCGGACAGTCCCCGACACGACGATACGAAATCCAATACACCCAATCCTAACCCTACCATCATTGCCGCCATGTCCAGACCACCACCATCTTCGTCGTCATCACCACCACCGTTTTGCCACCAAAGGCAGCAACCCAACTCCGGCGAGCCCGACTCCACACGCCCCGCCATCTTCGGCCAAATCACCGCCAGCACCCCACCAATTCGCCCCATCGACTCTCCAAAACCACCGTTGTCGCCCGCAGCTGCTGCGATCACCGCCACCATCACCAAGACAATCGCAGCTCCTCCCGCCAACACCACCAGAGTGGCCGCCCCCTTCGCCACGCACCACCACCACCACCACCATCAAGGAGATAAAAGAAAAAAAAAAGACAAAACCCTAACCCTAACTCACCTGGCCGCCGGCGACGCCGAGCCCGCGCGCCGGGGCTCGTCTCCACCTTCCTCCGTCTGACCCCGCAGGTTACGCGCCCTCTCGGGCAAAGCGCAGCCCTCCTCCGCCTCTCCATCACCTTCTCGGAGCTAACCCTCTCGTCCGCCGCCTTCCATGGCCAACCACCAGCGTCTGCCGGCCACCGCGGGGATTCCCCACCGCCGACGACGGGCAGGTCCCCGCCCCACCTTCCTCCGCCTTGGCCGACTCCCCCGCGGCGCCTGCAGCCTTCCCGCCTTCCCACGAGCGCCCACTCCGCGGCGCGCTCCCCACCGTGTCAGAATTCTCGCCGGAGCAGCCGCCTTCGCCGGAGATCTACACCGCCGTCGCGCCACCGACCGGCGAGATTTCCTCGCTGCCGGCGCGTGCGCCCCTCCGCTTCCGCTGGTCGCCCTCCGATCCTCGCCGCCCGCCGTGACCGCCCTCCGCCGACGCCGATCGCCGCCCTCCGCCGAACCGAGGTGAGAACCCTCTTTTCCACTCCTCTCCTCACTCTTCCCTCTCACTCGAATTCTTAACTCCCTCTCTCCACTCTCTGTCCTTTCCTTTCTATTAAAAAGAACATCATACCTATTCTCATTATTATTATTATTATTATTGTTAATATATATTATTCTATTATTATTATTATTATTATTATTATTATTATTATTATTATTATTATTATTATTATTATTGTTGTTATTATATATTATTCTGTTATTATTATTATTAATAAGACTGTTGTTATATTTTGTTACCAATAACAAAAATCAAAATTTGCAAATTCTAGTTTTAACCCTAAAATATTATTATAGTATTCATAGGATATAAATTGTTTTTAAATGATTTTTCTAAAGAATATCTTGATTAGTAAAAATGCAGTATATCTCTCGATTTTAAAGTGTATCTTCTTGATTATGTAATATTGTATGATATTTTTTAAATATTTATCTAATTAATAAAAATATAGATTTCTACAAAAATATTTATGAACTTAGAATGATTTTAACCTAATTATTTTCGGTTCTTCAAGTATTTATATGGACATGTATTTGGCTAATAAAAAGGTATTTTTCCAAATTTGTAAATATGAGGTATTTTCAAATAAATACGTAAACTTATCATAAAAATAGTTTTCAAAAATCAGTACGTGTATTCATTTCCATAAATTCTCTTCGATTATCTTAGCCAAATCATGACTAATCCCATACTTATTTCCTTCGGACTTCTCCACATCAAACATGGCTATTGGACAGAACAAGACTTGTTGGATCATTGCACCACACCAGACGTAACACCAGGCAAGACACCTTGCCTTTACTGTTTAATTTCTTGCTCAATATCATGCATGTTTTATTTCTTATAAGTTGTTCTTTCAAAACCATATGTAGTTGCAAATTATTATATTTTAGTTGCATTTGGCCTAAAGTTAAGGGACCGCCCTTGGTTTGTGCCGCATTCATTGGCCTCGACACATGTGTGCCACGAAGTTGCGAGTCGCATATAGATTTGGACTTGCATACCGATCGTACATCGGTGCGTACAGGACGAGCGTTAGGGGATAACTGCTAATAGATTTGTCTAGAAGCCTTAGCGGTTATTAGAAACATCGTGGTGTGGATTCAGCACGAGTAGCGCATGGGGAGGGGAAGACAGTTATTAGGCGCAGGGGCTTTCACACATTTACTTTTCTCTAGCTGCCATTTGTGACTCAGCCGAGAGCTAGTGTGCCGTGCACTTATTTACTTTTCTCTATATGCCACTAGTGCCTCGGTTGAAACACAAATGTGCCGTGCATTTACTTTCCTCTAGCTGCCGTTAGTGACTCACCCAAGAGCTAGTGGCCGTGCATTTATTTTCCTCTAGATGCCCCTTAGCTCTCACCCGAGTGCTATTGGGCCGTGCATTTACCTTTCTCTGGAAGTCACTAGTGCCTTGGTTGAAACGCTAACGCGCCGTGTTTCTAGTCTCGAGAGCCCTTGTGTGGAACGTTGTCTTCAAATTGCATTTTCACATAGAACGATTAAGGACCTTTATTTGTGTAGTCACATATACTTTTTGTTGAGCTTTATTTATTCAGTTATCGGCATGATATTATGTGTCTTGTTACGTCCCTCTGAGGACCTGGTTACCTCGCCAGGTGTGTGCTCTTGTCTTTCGCAGGTATCCTAGCTCTAGCCGTGATCATCGCTATTTCCTCGAGGATGATTGCATTTGGATCGTCTTCGCTTCGCTCGCCAAAATCATTTCATTTCTCATGTATTTTTTTCTTACTTGTTGGTAGTAGATTTGTCTCCGCCCAACATATTGTACAAATATATTTCCATAGATGATTATATGAATTCTTTATTTTTCTTTATTTTGTGGATGAGATTAGTCGTTATGGTTCCTACTACATATTACAGCTTATGTATGCATACGAGGTTAACATATATTGGAGTATACTTCATATGAATACAGCTGGCATGTCTACGTTCCTAGTCCTACGTATTTTGGGACTGGGGCGTTACACTAAAATATATTTTGTCGTTTAAAATAATTTCAGAAAGGAAATACTTTAAAATCTAAAAATCATTTTAGGCTAAAAACTAAGCTTACCAAAATAAAATTTATAGACGGAGAAACTATATTTTATTCTCCCAAAATATTTATAAGTAGTAATTTGTAAATACCATTTTAGGTCAAAACTATAATTTACTAATAAAATATTTTATATACAAATTCTTGAAAATATATATAATAATTTAGAACCCGCTTTTTAATTAATCAAATATATTTACTTATAATACTTAATAATCTAGAAAACTTATCTCATGGTTTAGACTAATTTTGAAAATGCAGGGCCAACTATAATTTGTCAACTATTTATTTTAAATAGACTATTGCAATATATCAGTCCATAAAATAGTTATCTACTATATATATACAACTATAGTAAGGATATAGTAGTATTTAGATATTAACAGTAATTTATATCCTTTAAGTATATAGTATGTAAGTTACTCTTAACACTATACTCATAATATTAAATATTAAAATAAAAAGAACAAAATATAAAACAAAATAACCAACACAGTTGTTCTCCTATCTTTGTTTTATGAGAGAGTAGCTAAGGACAAAAAGTAGAAATCAACTTAAAAAGAAAGATGTAGAGTAACAGAAGGAGAAGAAAGAGGAAGAGAAGGAGACGAGAGTGAGAGGAAGAGGAGAAGTGAAGGGAGAGAGGGAATTACTCACAGAGGGTTCAGTGGCATGTCGGATCGACGAATCCTGGGCGGCGCACGGCAAGATCTGGAAGGCAGAGACTCGCCGTCGACGGCATTGAGCGTGAGGAGGTCCCCATCATATACCGAGGCATTGCGGCGGTTGGCATTAAGTAAAGCGAACGAGCTGACGGCGGGGTAAGTCCGGTCGCGACGGGGCTCGAGGCGAGCGACGGAGGATCGGCGATGGCGCTGGTGTTTGGCGGCCACCAGATCGGGTCCGCGGTGGTTTCCAGTTGCATGGAGGGACGCGCACGCGCGGTGGCACTCACAGCTGGTGCGACCGTGCGTACATCTCGGCGGAGAAGGCTGGGTTAAGGAGACTCGGCACAACGGAGGTGAGTTTGGGTTGTTTTCTTTATTGGTGATGTATGCCATTTTTTTGGGTTTTGTGTGGGTCGCCGGAGGTGGAGGCGCGGTGTTGGTGATCAGTGATGGGTGTTGAAGGTGGAGCCGACGATGGTGGTGTGATGTTTGGGCAGCATGGAGTTGGCGGTCGTGGTCGTGGTGGCCATGGTTGTGTTCAGGGTTGATGGCGTTGGTAGTGTTGTCGATGTGTTGGTGGCAGGGGCTGGGGCAGCGCTGTCGTTGAGATGGATCAGGGAGTGGCTACTGCCTGGGCGAGGGATTTGCTTAGGTTTAGGTTTCGTGTCGTTGTGTTGGGGCTGTCCGACACGACAAAGACAGGGTCGGAAGATGTGTCCTATACGACACGGGATAGTCAGCGTCCGGGTTTGTCGAATGTGGAGTAAAAGTTGTATATGTAGAAAGGACTAATTAGTGGATAGGAGGGGGACACGGACACGATGCACGGATTTTTGGGTTGTGGTAGTGAGTATTTGGTTGAAAAATTCATTGGAAAAAGAGAACATGAAGCCTCCCCTTATATAGGAGATGGAGGCTCCTATTCAGATAAGGGGTAGGAGTAATTAAATCCTTCATAGATAATTCACCATTTAAATTTAAATCAAATATAAATCCATTTCAATCAAATCCAATCAATTTTCAAATCTAGCTAAATCTCACCTTTATTTTAAAGCTATTAGAATAAAGTCAACAATATCTTTTTTCCAAATTTAAATCACCAAAATTAGTTAAGCATTAAATAAAACAAATTTTTAAATGCTTTTTCATAACTAATAAAATATCATTATAAAAAATTTAGAAAATAAATATTTTAAATACTTGAATACCTTTTGCAAATAGAAATAGATAATTGTAATTGGGTTTCTGTATTCAAATTATATTAAATTTTATATCCCTCATATGAAATTAAAATAAAATGTACCTTTCTAGAATTACTACTTATACTTATGCAAAAATAAGGTAGCCTTTTTATAATAGATAAATACATAACGTTTTGTCGAATCTCGACGCGATTGAATTTATCAAAATATTTACTTTATAAAAAAAAATACCTATTTTCTATGTGAATAAATCTTTTAATAAAATACACTATCGCATATACGTACTCACACGCGACGTACAATACGAAAACAAAAAAAATCGATACAAAATATATTTCAAAAAAAATCGTGGTAAAAATTTAGGGGGTTTACATCCTACCCAACTTACAAGAATTTCGTCCTCGAAATTAAGGAATAACTAGGTATGTAGGGTTGAGAGGTAGAAAGATTTTCGATATGAAAACATGATCAAAGTAGTGACGTAAAACTAAATGGACAATTTAGAAATTCGTGATTTAGAAAATAAATCATGGATATGGCTAATGGATGAGTGTCGCTAATTAACGTAAAGAAGAAAAGATTGAGGCTTTAAGTAAAGCAAGATAACACGAATTGAAGAATAGTAAGGAATCAAGTAGACTAAGAGAAAATAATTTAGAGACTTATGAGAGATGGTTCCTTAAGAGAAAATCGTATATTAGTCATCTAGGCTGAGGGCAAGATTATGAGAACGATTGGAACTATTCTCAAGTTTCAAGAATGATTAGAAGGTAGCGATAATAGATATGGGATCGACGAGTGGTTCAAGGCGAGGGTATAGTCATATGGGTTGATTGATGACTAACTATTCTTGTATATACGACTGTCATGGTCATAAGTGATAGGGCAGCTAAAGAGGACACTTTGAGTCTATCTATCAAATACGCGTGTTTCTAAAATAGGTGAAAGACAAAAATAATACAGAGATCGAAGAAGATGTTTATCGAATACGAATTTGTGGTTCAAAGGCGATTGAATAATTTCAAAAAGGGGATTGCCAGGGCAGTCACGGATGAGATTCTAGAGAGCAAGCTTAACTTTGTCTCCATCCACGTAGATAGATAAAAAGCGAACCAAAGTACACTAGGTTGATCAGACCATCATGCACCGGTTCTGATTAGACAATATGTTGGTGAGCGCGCGCTCAATAGCATATGTCTTGATCAAGCTTGATAAAGAATGAGCTTGCAAAAACTAGGCTATATTAGCATCATTAGTCAAGGTAGTCAACATATAAGTAGGGGGTAATGATTTCAAGAAAACCTAAATAGTCCAAGTTCCAAAAATCTAAGTCTTGTCCAGTGTTCGTGTCTATACAGTCGTTCTAATGTCTCATTGTCTAGGCTTGGGCAAGGTCATAGGGAATGTTAGGTCGTAAGACATTCTACTCAACTTACAAGAGTTAAACTAGTAGTGTAATGGGTCAATGAGATATGTCTATCTAGTGTGAGTCTTAATCCTAACTACTATCAAGCATGAAGGAAAGGATATGAATTATGGTAGATGGGATCAAGCAAGTTGAAAAGGGTCAAGGAAGGAGATCAAGCATGTGGATGAGATCCTAGACTCTAATCCTATATGCAGGCCCGTTCGGTACAATAATGCAACCGAAACGGCTAACTCGACCTGCATGGGCTACCACAAAAATATGTAACATCCCAGTCCCAAAATACTTATGACCAAGTACGTAAACATGCCAGCTGCATACATACGAAGTATACTCCAATATACGAAAACCTCGTATGTATACATAAGCTGTAAAATGTAGTAACCATGAAACTAATCTCATCCACAAACCAGTATATCAAAAAATCAACTTATAAATGTCATTGTACAAAACATTAGACGGAGACAAATCTACTACCAACAAAAAGAGAGAATACATAGCAACGATGGAAGAGTCAAACGAAGCGAAAGACGATCCAAAAGCTAGCATCGGGAAGGTAGATTGTAAACTATGTCCTTGGCTAGAGCACCTGCAAAAATCACAAACACACCTGGAGAAATCACCAGGTCCTTAGAGGAACGTAACAAGATACAGGAAGAACATGCTAATATGACTATCAAAATAATAAAATAATATACAAAAGACTATCCTAGACACAAATATGCAAAAGGAATTCTAACCGTCTAATATGCAATTTAGAGGACAACTTTCATTACACATGGGTGGGATTTAGGCTATAAGTACGTAACTGGCATCCAGTCATACGTATCCGGCCGTAACGTCCAAAACGTCAGAGGGTATCTGCAAATATAATCTCGCCATAGTTCCTTTCGAAAACTATGGTTTACCTGTTTCGCTTCCCATACGCACTAGTGACCGTCCTTTTCCAATATTTCCCATACTGACCAAGTCATGTCCATGACCCGCCCAGTTTTGTAACTGCTCGAGTCTATATACCTTAATCATAGCAGTTACGATCTATCCGTCACACGATAATAGAGATGGCCAGTCAATACGTCGTGCCCCTAGCAAAATGTCTCAAACCGTGTAGTGTGAGTGTCATGGCCAAAGAAGATATAAGGATATCCCCCAACAAGAAGGTAGTCCGCTAAAACTAAGTCAACATGCATAAAATAAAGTACCGACTAATAGAGTCGCTTGCACCCAAGTATGGCTTGGACACGCAGTTTATAACAATTAAAAATAACAAATATGAAACAAATAAAATAAATGCTGAAAATAAATAATATGACAGTTAATTAGCAAGGTATACTTGCCTGATGTGACTCCGGGTGAGGTACGATGACCATGATGTCCTGCTTTGTCCAATAGTCATGGTCGATGAGTAAGGGTCCAAATTTACGAGAAAATAGGAATATAATCAATCACAATTCAGATTGACAGATAGTGATAATTTACGAAGAAAAGTATTTATACCATTTTTTTTAGAAATTATTTATAATACTAAAATATAATTTGTCGTTTAAAATAATTTCAGAAAGGAAATACTTTAAAATCTAAAAATCATTTTAGGCTAAAAACTAAGCTTACCAAAATAAAATTTATAGACGGAGAAACTATATTTTATTCTCCCAAAATATTTATAAGTAGTAATTTGTAAAAATCATTTTAGGTCAAAACTATAATTTACTAATAAAATATTTTATATACAAATTCTTGAAAATATATATAATAATTTAGAACCCGCTTTTTAATTAATCAAATATATTTACTTATAATACTTAATAATCTAGAAAACTTATCTTATGGTTTAGACTAATTTTGAAAATGCAGGGCCAACTATAATTTGTCAACTATTTATTTTAAATAGACTATTGCAATATATCAGTCCATAAAATAGTTATCTACTACATATATACAACTATAGTAAGGATATAGTAGTATTTAGATATTAACAGTAATTTATATCCTTTAAATATATAGTATGTAAGTTACTCTTACCACTATACTCATAATATTAAATATTAAAATAAAAAGAACAAAATATAAAATAAAATAACCAGCACAGTTTTTCTCCTATCTTTGTTTTATGAGAGAGTAGCTAAGGACAAAAAGTAGAAATCAACTTAAAAAGAAAGATGTAGAGTAACAGAAGGAGAAGAAAGAGAAAGAGAAGGAGACAAGAGTGAGAGGAAGAGGAGAAGTGAAGGGAGAGAGGGAATTACTTACAAAGGGTTCAGTGGCATGCCGGCTTGGCGAATCCCGGGTGGCGTACGGCAAGATCTGGAAGGCGTAGACTCGCCATCGATGGCACTGAGCGTGAGGAGGTCCTCGTCTTATGCCGAGGCATTGCGGCAGTTGGCGCTGAGTAAAGCCAACGAGCTGACGGCAGGGTAAGTCCGGTGGCGACGGGGCTCGAGGTGAGCGGCGGAGGATCGGCGATGGCGCTGATGTTTGGCGGCCACCGGATCGGGTCCGCGACGGTTTCCAGTGTGCGCAGAGGGACGCGCACGTGCGGTGGCACTCACGGCTAGTGCGACCGTGCGTATGACTCGGCTGGGAAGGCTGGGTTAAGGAGGCTCGGCACAGCGGAGGTGAGTTTGGGTTGTTTTCTTTATTGGTGATGTGTGCCGATTTTTTTTGGGTTTTGTGTGGGTCGCCGGAGGTGGAGGCATGGTGCTGGTGATCGGTGATAGGTGTTGAAGGTGGAGCCGACGATGGTGGTGTGATGTTTGGGCAGCATGGAGTTGGCGGTCGTGGTCGCGGTGGCCATGGTTGTGTTCAGGGTTGATGGTGGCTGATGGCGTTGGTGGTGTTGTCGATGTGTTAGTGGCAAGGGCTGGGGCAGCACTGTCACTGAGATGGATCAGGGAGTGGCTACTGCCTGGGTGAGGGATTTGCTTAGGTTTAGGTTTCGTGTCGTCGTGTTGGGCTGTCCGACACGACAGAGACGGGGTCGGGAGATGTGTCCTGCGCGACACGGGACAGTCAGCGTCCGGGTTTATCGGATGTGGAGTAAAAATTGTATATGTAGAAAGGACTAATTAGTGGATGGGAGGGGGACACGGACACGATGGACGAATTTTTGGGTTGTGGTGGTGGGTATTTGGTTGAAGAATTCATTGGAAAAAGAGAACTTGGAGCCTCTCCTTATATAGAAAAATGATAAAAACTCTACATTTCAATCCATTCTCGTTTCAGAAAGGATGTAAATATTAAAAAGTGAGGGGAGCCACCACCACCAAACACACGCACACACACTTTTGGTTTATATCTCCAACCAGATTGTCTTGTAATGTGATGTCATTCCTATATGGCATAAGGCACAAGACAATATTTTTTTAGGTGGTAGTATTGTATTCACACAAGACAATGAAGTAGAAAAATTTTCTCCAATGCAAAAGTATTGATAAGAAAATAATATCTACTCTTTTTTTCAACTTCCAAGAATTTTTTTTCCTCCTTTCTAAATATGTTAATTCATAATTGATGATATGGAGGTAAAACCATTATCAAGTGCATTGCCTAGACCTAGACAACCAACTTCACAGTGTCTTTGCCATGTCATGTCATGTGAACTTCACAATTTATTTGACATTTGTATTGGAAAAAGACTTTATCAATCAAAACTTGTTATTCCTATGTGGCAACAACTTTTTTTCTTTCTAAACTCACAATAGGTTTGGCGATGCTCTTACCAAACAGTCTTTAATCCTTTAGAGCATCTCTAAATCTATTGTCTTGTTATGTGTTGTGATTCATATGTGGCATGGGACACAAGATAATGTGTTTCATAGGTGACAAGATTATTGTATCCACAAAGACAATGAGGCAGAAAAGTTTTCTCCAACGCAAAAGTATTGAGAAGACAATAATTTTTTTTTCAACTTCCAATGCAACTTCTCCTCTTCTTTATTTTTTTATAAATATTTTTATTCATAATTGATGATGTGAAGGTAAAGTCATTGTCTAGAACTAGACAACCAACTTCACAATATCTTTGTCATATAACTTCATAATTTATTTGACATTTGTATTAGAGAAATACTTTCTAAACTAAAACTTATGTGACAACAATTTTTTTTTTTCAAAACTCACACTAGGGTTGGAGTTCCTCTTAGGCCACGTTTGGTTCGGGGAATGGAAGGGAAAGAAAATCAATTCCTTGGCATTTCCTTTCCTTTGAAAAATTATAATTTTTATTGATTTTTCTTTCCAATGTTTGGAAATGCCAAGAAATTTGGAAATGAAAATGAATACTTCAATATGGGAAAGTGATTCCTTGCTTGGATGAATGCAATCACTTTTCTTCCTAATTTTTCTTCCATTGGAAATCACTTTTCTTTCCTCCTCAATTTCTTTGGCACCCAAACATAGAAAAGTAACCACTTTCTTTTTCAACCCGAAGTTTCCGCGAACCAAACGAGGCCTTAGAGCATCTCCAACCCTATTGTGAGTTTGGAAAAAATGGTTGCCACGTAGGAATGACAAACATTTTTTTTCAAAAGTACTTCTCCAATGCAAATGTGAAATAAATTGTGAAGTTGACATGGCAATGACATGGCAAGGAGAATGTGTAGTTGGTTGTCCAGATCTAGACAATGCACTTCACAATGACTTTATGTCCACATCATCAATTATGTATAAAAATATATATAAAAAAAGAAGAAGTAAAAAAGTTGTCTCGGAAGTTAAAAAAAAGTAATTTTATTGTCTTCTCAAACTTTTGTATTGGAAACACATTTTTATCTCATTGTCTTGTGTGAATGTCATCTTGCCACATAGAAAAGACATTGTCTTGTGCCTCATGCCACATAAGATTCACAACACAAAACAAGACAATAGAGATGGAGATGTTCTTAATGTCCTTTACATTACTGTACAAATAGAGGTGGAGTGCATCATAAGCAAGAGCTTTTTTGTGAAAAAGTATTTGTTAAAAGATATTGTCAATATCTCATGCACTTTATTCTCATTGAAATTACTTTTCTACGATGATTTAATTAAATAAAAAAGTCACACAAATAAAGTGCAAGAACCAATAAAAAAGAAGTGACTCTCCAGCTCTTCTTCATTCACTGAACTCTCGTCTCTATAGACTAGATAAAGAAAGAAAAAAAAAACAATCCAAGAAGCGACTCTCCAGCTGATCATTCAAAATGTTCAAGAACCGGCTCCAGGAGATTTGCCAGCAGCGGGGGTGGCCGCTGCCGGAGTACGCCGTCAGCCGCGACGGGCCCGACCACAACCCCCGCTTCCGCGCCACCGTCTACGTCAACGGCCTCACCTTCGACGCTCCCGATGCCTCCGCGTCGTCCAAGGACGCGCAGGGGAAGGCTGCCCTCGCCGCCATCGACCACTTGTCCGCCGCCGCCGCCGTTTCCTCCGCCGGAGGCGGCCCACCCGGTGAGTCCCGGTGTCCCCTTTCCCCAACTTTTGCCCCTCACAAAATTCGAAATTGGAAATTTTTAGTCCCTTTCAGTAGTTAAAGTTGCAATTTTTATAGGGTTTTTTGGATATTGATTGTCCTTGTTGCGAATTCCTTCTCCGGTGAAGCCACCGGCGTCTCTTTTTTCCGTATTGGTCCCCGCAAAATTTGAAATATTAGTCCCTTTCAATAGTTGAGACTTGAGAACTGCAAGTTTAGGGGCGTCACCGCCGCCCCTCCGGTGACCGCTTTTGTTACTTGCAAAATTTGGAAACTTAAGCCTCATTTAATAGTTAAAGTTGCAATTTTGGGGGTTTTGTTTTTTGTTTTTTTGAAATATTTTGGGGGTTTTGTTGATATCGATTTTTCTTAATGCGAGTTCCTTCTCCGGTGAAGCCAGCGCCCGTCTCTATTTTTTTACATTGGTCGCTGCAAAATTTGAAAATTTAGTCACTTCTGTTAGTTTTTAAAGTATCGTTATGAACGGTTACGAGCAGTTTTGGACGATTTTAAATAGGGGCTTTTAAACCAATCTATCCCATGCTCTGGTAATTCATTAACGAGCAGTTTGGAAAGTTTTTTAAAATAATAAAATTATTTATATGTCTATATATAAACAACTCTAAGGACTTGTTTGGTAAAGTGGATTTGGATTTGGAAATGCAAAATTCAAATCCAAATCCAAATCATGAATTTCCAAATCCAAATCCAAATCCAACTCCAACTCCAACCAAACATAGAATTTGGTAAATTATTAATTAGCTATTATAATTATAGTTATGATTAATAATTAAATTATTATTATAATTATGATAATTGTTATGATTAGTAAATTATAAATTAAGATATAATGATGATTAATAAATTATTAATTAAAATTTTAATAATATATTAATTATTAAAAAGTAAATTATTAATTTCGATGATAATTTATGATAACTAACTATTAGTTATTTTTTATTAAAATAATAACTAATTTTTAGTTATAAATTTTAAAAAAATAATAATAAAGACTAATTTTTAATTAACTGTTAGCTAATTTTTAATTAACTATAAATTAAATATTTTAAAAATAGTAATTATAAAGTAATATAATGATGACTAATAAATTATTAATTAAACTATTATAATATTTTAATTATTAAATTATAAATTATTAAATATGATTATAATTGTGATTAAAATATTATTAATTATAATTATAATAAAATAGTAATTAACGAATTATTAATTAATATAATAATAAGACTAATAAATTATTAATTATGATTATAATTGGATATTAATTAATAAATTATTAATTAAGATTACAGTTATAATTAATAAATTTATTATAATTATGATTAATAAAATTATAAATTATTAATTAAGATTATTATTAATTATTAATTAATAAATTATTAACTTAGATTATAATTATGATAACTAACTATTTTTTATATTAAAAATAATAACTAATTTTTATTTATAATTTTTTTAAAATAATGGTAATGACTAATTTTTAATTAACTATTAGCTAATTTTGAATAAACTATAAATTAAATATTTTAACGAAATTATTAAAAAATAACTAATTTTTTCCTCCCAAATCTAACCTCTTTCTTCCAAATCCAAATCCAAATCCAAATCCAAATCCATCTCCAACCAAACATAGGATTCCATGGATTTGACTCCAAATCCATAAAATCCTAAAATCCAACTCTAAATACGGTTTACCAAACGGGCCCTAAAAATATTGTATCATTGCCCTAAAAAAAAAAGATTATATCACTGCCCTCCCAAATAATAGATTATATACTCATATAACTTGCAAGCATAGAATTGTTTGATAACTAATAAATCATAAATGTTGAGAGAAAAAACATTCACTACCACATCAAATGGACCACAAAATTTAAAAAACTCACATTTTAGAGAAAATAGTAGACCTCAAGAGAATCAAAGATGAGAAAGAAGAAATATGGTAGGATATTAGTAGTTGTAGTTATGTTTTTTGATAATGATATAAATGGATGAAAAAGTAGAAACCCTCAAAACAGCCCGATTTGAGGTGTTTACAAAGGCACCCAAAATTACATTGCACTGGTTTTGAGGGATTTTTCAGCCGACCAAAACCATTGACTAAAAAAATTACCAAACAAGATTTTTTTTAAACACTTCACAAACGACCTGCTCAAAACCCTTCCAAAACCGATGAAAATACCATTTCCAAGCAGACCCTTAGGGGTTTGTTATATTGATGGATTTCTGTTCATTCCTCTGTTATATATAGTTTTTATTGCAAATTCCTTCCAGGTGGAGTGACCACCATCTCTTTTTCTACATTGGCCCGCAAAATTTGAAATTTGCATTTTTTAATAATTAAACAATACATTGGATAGTTTTTTTCTTGCAAAATTTTGATCCACAACCGTCTCTTTTCCTCATATCGCCTCTCAGGATTTGAAATTCACCCCTTGTAATAGTTCAAAAACTGCATTTTGAGGGTTTATGTGTAAATTCCTTCCATGAATCCTTGGTATGTGTATACTGCAAAATTTGAACAAAAGGATATATTTTGTTATGTTATGGCACTGAACAATTTGATCCCTGTTGTAATTGGACTAGAATTACTGAGCAAAAAAGGGAATAAACGCTTTGTTGTTCTTGTTCTACTTTGCGGTTACCTCTTCCCTCTCCGTTGATCAACCACCACTCCTTTCCCACTTCCAGCCCTGCAAAATATGCAATTTATCCCTTTAATCGTTAAAAACTGCTTTTTTAGGGTTTTGTGGTTATTGACAAATTCCACTGATGCTCTGTTTAGATCTTGTTGCTACTTCTGCAAAATATAAAAAAAAAGAACCCTTTTTAATAGTTATTTTAGGATATTAATGAGTTTCTTTTCAATTTTTTGTTTAAATAGTTCTTTTTAAAATTCCTTCCATGTATGATGTATCCTTGGTTTAGTATGTGTATAGTTACAGAAAGTTGGACATTTGATCCCTACATTAGTTGGATTCACATAGGCAAAGCCCAACTTCTCGAATAAAAGCTATGTTGTCGTTTTTCTGATTCTATACTCTAGTTGGACCCTTTCAATGTTCTAATTCTTAATTAATGGTTGATTTATTGATGAGAATTTGATGGTTATTGAGTTTACTAACAACCTTCACTCCCTCTGTCCATCTGCAGCACCTTCCTTTCAGTGTTCATCACTTGCACAGGGAAACAATCCCATGTATAAGTCTCAGCTTGAGGAAATATGCCGACAAAGGATGTGGTCTGCACCTGAGTACAGTGTCAACCGCGACGGTCCAGACCACAATCCCCGGTTTTCTGCAACAGTGACTGTTAATGGTGCCAGCTTTGACGCTCCGGATCTCTCTAGGTCATCAAAAGAGGCTCAGGGAAAGGCCGCCCAGGTTGCTGTTACACATTTTTCTCTTATGGTCCCCCCCGTACCGTCCCCTCCGGCCACAACCTCCTCCCCCTCTGGTATGCACACAGGAATTTCATGTTTTGCATGAATTTTAGATCATTGTACATAAATTGAGAATGTTTTTGTTAATTTTCGGGTTAGCGTCTCAGGCCAGTCATGCATTTGAATTCTTTTGCTAAGTCTAGAGAATGCTTTTTTGTTATCTTAATTATAGTTTGTTCCTGTTCCATCTTTGAATAATTTCAAAATATCTGCATAGTGACCTTAGTTTGATGTCGACATATGAATACAATTTTGTCTTCAGGCTTATTATCTATATCATATGGCGGTGGATATAGGACTGCCACCTAAATTGTGTATATGTTTTATCCTCCTTATTAGCCCCCATCACCTTTTCTCTGCAAGAGGCTGAAATGTGCCTTGTATCTTGGATATAAGCTGATGCTTCCACAAAGTCATGAAAGATGATATTCCTTTTATGGTAGACTTGAAGGCATTTTCACCTATGTTGCCTTGATCATCATGTGACATCAGCTATAATAGCTGAAGTTCTATGCTTAAATGAGTAGATGTTGAACTCTGACCTATCTCAACAACTCATCAAAGTAGAATCTCATGTGTTGCTAGTACATATGTTAACCAATGCGGAACTATATTGGATCTTGCTCTTGTAAAGGTGTGAATGTGATGGTATTAGTTAATTAACCTACATGCCCTTTGTTATGCTAACAATTTGCTAAACTTTCGTAACCTTCATATTTTAGAAATCATCAATGATATATTGCACGGATGGACCTTTCTTTCCATTCCTTGTTTAAAACTCACGTCTTCTGCTCCCTATGAGGTCGAAAAACCTACTCTTGTACTATTCCATGCCAAGTGGTGTTCCTCTCTCTCTCTATATATACACACACACGCACACACATATGAGCACTGACCCAAGTGGTCAACTATTGAAAACAGAGACCACAGAAACCTGGATGGTGGCTGGAATCTCCCTGGGCTTACATGAGATGAACTCAATATTCAAGTAGCAATTGGTTTAGATCCGATCCTAGAGGAACGGTCAACCTAAGTAGAGGTTTGTAAGACTGACAGCCCGTACATTGGAGATCGATTTGTGGATCAAGAATGATGCATAGAGTAAACTTCGAGAATCAACGTGCAAGAACGAGAGACGGACAAACTCCATAGATTGATGTGATAAAAAAATAAGCTTAAGTCGATAAAGTAAATTTAGCATCATATATATATATATAGCGCTCGATCCAACGGTCGAGAGCGACGGAGCTCCCGCGGGGAGCTCCCGCGGAGCTCCCACGGGGCTCCGGATTATATATATATATATATATATATATATATATATATATATCTATATATATATATATTACTTTTCCAAAAAAAATATATATATATATATAGTAGGGATCGGGATCACCGCTCTCAAGTATCCTTATATGATCTCTGAAATAGTATTTGTTTGATTTTTTTTTTTGACCATTCAGATTAAATTCTTAAACTATCCAATTTCTCGCGAGATTTTGATTTAATCTGAACAGTCAAAAAAGACAATCTAACGGCTGCTATTTCAGAGAATATGCAGGGATGCTTAAGAGCAGGAATCCCTATCCCTATATATATATACTAGCATATATTCATGTGCCTTGCACATATTTTAACCTTCTTTTAATTAATTTAGGAGGACTACTTATGAAGACCAAAGGGTAGTCTTCGTAATTACCAAGTTGTCCTTATTAAAATTAATGAACAATTTTAATTAATATAGATATGCAAGAATATTTTTGGAAGAAAAAAAATTCCACGGTGAAATCTAACTTTTGGCATTATATTATAGAATAGATATAGTACTTAAATAGCGTAGACTATATTTTTTGGCAAGTTAATACAATAAATTTTTTTCCACTTTTAATATCATGAACTATCACTTTTCTTGCAATAAAAGGTAACCAGGGGCAGATCCAGGCTATTAGTGGGGTGGGCTGGAGCCCACCCAATTTTTTTCCTATTTTTTCATATAATTTTTTTAGGAGTTAGTGTTGGAATATTTAGTATGTCATATTTAGTAGATTGTATTAGCATAAAGGATATTGGAATATCCTGCGGATATATTTGGTATGTCAGAATATGCTACAGGATATTCATTGTAATATTGACTGGAATATTTAGTATGTCATATTTAGTAGATTGTATTAGCATAAAGGATTTGGAATATCCTGCGGATATATTTGGTATGTCAGAATATGCTACAGGATATTCGTTGTAATATTGACTGTAAGGCTATATAAAGCCAAGATGACTATCAATAAAATTATCAATCAATTACAACATGGCATCAGAGCCAAGTTTCCACAAACCCTAACCCTAGTTGCCACCAATCGACCCACCCCTCCAATATTCCTACCAAACCCTAACCCTAGCCGCTACCCCCATTTTTCACACGCAGCCAGAGCCCACGTGGCCCCTACGTGCCCCGCGGCGGCTGCTGCTGCGGTGCGGTTGCACGTGCGCCGGGCGTCCCCCTCCCCCATGGCGCGTACAGCTCCTGCGGCTGTTGTCGACACTGACGCACGCGACGGCACTCGCGTTACCGCTGTTCAGATCGTTCCGAAAGTTGACACTGAAGGCTTAGATCTGATGAAAAATATGTTCGGATCTAGAAGCGGACGACGAGGACGAGCATGAGTCGTGTGGCGGGTGTGACGTGATCATCGAAGAGGAGGATCGATGGAGGAGATCATCAAGAAGCTGGATCCTGCGGAGGTTGCGACGTTGATAAAGCTGGTGAAGATGTAGGCTGGTGAGAGTACGACATGAACGTCGACGAGGTTGGAGCTTCCCTCTATCGATCTGAAGCTGGATGGACTAGCTACCTATCTGAGTTGGCCACGGCGGGGTGAGGCGAACCCTCGCAGGAAAGACCTGGAGGGATTTCTGTCGGGTAAGAAGACAGCCGGACGAGGGCTCGGCAGGACACGACGAGTGGAAGTCCACTCATATGGTGATCTACATCTGGCTTCTCAACTCCTTAGTCCAGTCTATAGCCGCCACAGTAGACGACATTGAGATGGTGAAGGATGTGTAGGACCTATGATGGTGTGGGGAACAACTTACGGGTCTTCCAGATCAAGGAGGAGATCGACGACACCGTATAGGGAGAGAAGACAGTGCAGGAGTATGCCACGGAGTTGGAGCGTCTGTGGCTGGATTACGATCACACCTCAGATCGAAAAAGCTGCGGGGACCTGAAGTGTAAAGAGAGACATATATGTCTACAGGAGAGGACGATGAAATTTTTCAAAGGGCTGACTGCAGCATTCGCTCAGAGGATGTCCCTACTTCTCGCCCAACCGAATATCTCCACTATTGATTAGGCTATCTCAGCCATGATCCAGGAGAAGACACGCATCAGACTGCAGACAGAGACATGTGGTCATCTTGAAGCAAAGTCAGTGCTGACGGCCACCAGCTCGGACGACACAGGGCCTAAGGGAGAGGCCTGGCAGCACAACCTGCAGTGCTACAACTGCGGGGAGATGGGCCTGTTGGCACAGTTTATTTTGATAACATTAACAGCATCTTCGTAGTCTAATTTTCTCTGTATTTCTGATTGATATTCTTTTAAAAGCTCGACTACATAAGTTGTGTCCATTCAAGCCAAATCATCAAAGCCTTATGGAAATTCCTAAAAGAAGACTGAAGAAAAGACCAGCGATCTTTAAAGACGGCTCTCAACAAATTCAAGATATTAAGTCTGTACAAGGTCTAGGTCTTTCTGTAAACACCTAAGGTTGGATGACAAAACGAAAAGTTCTTCTATTTTTTCAGTCAAAAATCAATGTCTACAAGAACGGCATACCGACGGTATACCGACGGCATACCGACGGTATACCGACGGCATACCGCTGTATACCGACGGTATACCGTTCTGTGAGCCACAAAACGTTCTGTGACAAACATCGGCGTACCGACGGTATACTGCGGCATACCGACGGTTACCGTTTTGTGAGCCACAAAATGTTCTGTGACAAACATCGGCGTACTGACGGTATACTACGGCATACCGACGGTATACCGTTTTGTTAGCCACAAAAATGTTCTGTGACGAACTTCGGCATACCGACGGCATACAACGGTATACCGACGATATACCGTTTTGTTAGCCACAAAATGTTCTGTAACGAACATCGGTATACCGACGGCATACCGCGGCATACCGACGGTATACCGGTTCATCTAATTTGATTTTTGAATGGACGAATACTAGCATTAATTGCTAGCATTAAATGCTTCCCAACGGATATAATTATTACCGTTACTGTTCAGAACGGTATACCGACGGCATGCCGGTCCATACCGACGGTATGCCGTCTGGGTTATATTCAGGAGCATTAAATGCTACCTACTCTTGGTTTTCTATATAAATGGATTCCTTCTCTCTCTTGAAGGTTATCCACTTAAGCCATAAATTTCTCAAAAACCAAGAGCTCCACCATTACTACTCTATCCAAGCTTTTAATTGTCATTCATTCCAAAAGTGCTAGAGTATTCAAGAGTTGTACTTTTCGATCTTCAAGTGTTAGAAGATCAACAGTTCTCTTCCTTTCCTTTTGAAGTTGGCGAGCCTTCGTAAGAAAACTCGTGTGTAAGAAGTTGGCGAGTTCTTCGGATCCAAACTCGTGTTGAAGTTGGCGAGTTCTTCGGATCCAAACTCGTGTGTACTATTTTACTAAAATAGTGGATTTAAGCCGAAGAGAGTTCCGGGACTGGATTGCCTCTAGGGAGGACACCAGGATACATCGCGTGTTTGATTTTCTCACTCTCTCTTTTTATTTCAGTAATATAGCTTCTTGTGGTTAGAATTATTTTATTTCCCTATTCATCCCCCCTCTAGGGTTCTACAATTGGTATCAAAACTTTGGTCTCTTGATTTGGATTTACACCCTTAGAGTGATCCATGACCACTAACCCTAGTATCAACACATTCCACAATGAGGGACACTCCACAAATAGACCTCCTCTATTTGATGGAACCAACTATAACTATTGGAAGATTAGGATGAGCATTTATCTGAAGTCCATAGATTTCGATTTATGGGATTGTGTGATAAATGGTCTCCCTACTCCTTCCGGAGTTATTGAGGATGTTGTATCTGACACCCTTAGGGACAAACTTACTGAGAATGTCAAGAAGCTTGCTAGTCGAGATGCTAAGGCTATGAACGCTCTTTACTGTGCTCTCGATAGCAGTGAATTTAATAGGATCTCTACTTGCAAGACTTCTAATGAGATTTGGAAGTTGCTAGAAGTCACACATGAGGGCGCATCACAAGTAAAAGAATCAAAGATTAGTATACTCACACAAGAATATGAATCTTTTAAGATGAAACAAGATGAGTCTATTACTTGCATGTTTACTCGTTTCGGTGATATTATTAACCCTCTTTCTTCTCTTGGTAAGGAATATCCTGCTCATGAAAAGATCAGGAAAATTCTCAGAGGATTGACTAAAGGATGGAGTCCTAAAGCTACCGCCATCATTGAAGGGAACGACCTGACAATTATGAACCTTGAGACCCTCATGGCGAAGCTTATGACTCATGAACTTGACATGAAAGGTCAAGAGGAATCTTCCATGCAAGAGAAGGAGAAGGAGAAGGCCAAAGAGAATTAGAAGTCTCTGGCTCTCAAAGTTACAAAATCCTACTCAAAGGATAGCTCCGACGACAACGAGTCGGATGATGATGAAGAAATAGCTCTCACAGCTAAGCACTTCCGAAAGTTCCTCAAGTTCAACAAAGCCAACCGCTTTAGACGGGACAACGATAAAGATCCGGCGTGCTACCAATGCAGAAGAACCGGTCACATCAAGAGAGATTGCCCTATGACAAAGAAAGACTCAAGTAAGTACGAGAAGCCTAGCAAGGGAAGCTCTTCCTCCGGAAAATACGCCAACACCAGCATTTGGTGTGAGAGCGATGCTAGTGATTTAGACAACGACAAAGATTGCAAACACAATGCAAACGTTTGTCTCATGGCAACCGATGAGGTACTCGATGATCTCTCTTTAAATACTCTCACTTATGATGACCTGGAAAATGCTATTCTTGAACTACACGAAGAACACAAAGGTGTTAGAAATAATACAAGAAATCTCTAAAAGAGGTTGATGCACTTCAACTAGAAGTAAAAAGACTCTCTAACATCATTATTGATGTAAAAGGGAAATCTCCTGCTTCCGACACGGATGAGATAGAGTATTTGCGACTCAAGTTTCAAGAATCTCTAGTTACCATTAAGAAAAAGGATGATGAGATTCAATCCCTCAGAAGGGCTTATGATTTTGCTATGCATAAAGTTCAAGCTGCAAATAGAAGAGAATATGATACTTCTACTAAGTATAATGATCTTCTTGTGCAGAGTAAGAAACTAGGTGATAAGAACACTACTCGCACACATGCTCCAAGACACACCTACACTCATCACCATATTAGTCACAACTCTTACATGAACAAGAACACTACACACAAGTCCTATCCTAACACAAGGAAATGACCCTTTGTTAAGAAGAACACCTCACACCATGCCTTCTATTATCATCATCATAACACTCATGATAGAACTCCTTGCACTAAAGCTTCACATGTGCATAACACTCAAACATTTTCTTCTAAATCTTCTATGATGTGCAACTATTGTGGCTTGCTTGGACATACTTCTAATTATTGTCTGACAAGGAAAAAGTTGATATGAAAGTTTATAAATGGGTTTTTAAGACTAACAATCAAGGACCCAAACAATCATGGGTACCAAAATGTTCATCTTCAACTTATGTTGTAGGTGAAGAATCCTTCTCATGCTACAAGCAAGTGGATCCTCGATAGCGGTTGTTCACGGCACATAACCGATGATGCTTCACTTTTTACAACGCTATCAATGAAGAAGGAAGGACATGTATCCTTTGGTAACAATCTAAAAGGCCATATCATAGGAAATGGTAATATCGGTTCCCCTCCTTATCCTTGTATTAAGAATGTTTGTCTTGTTACAAATCTCAAACACAATCTTCTTAGTATTAGTCATCTTACGGATAATGGTTATAATATTAAGTTTGTTAAACTCAAATGCTTCATTACCGATAGCTCTAGTGGATCTACAGTATATGAAGGCATTAGAGAAAACAATATCTATGTTCTATATCTTGTCGAAGGTACTAACAATGATAGGTGCTTAGTTGCAAAGAACGATGAAACTTGGCTTTGGCACATGAGGCTCGGACACGCCAACATGGATACCATTTTCCGTCTTGCAACCAAGAAGCTTGTACGAGGACTTCCAAGTATCCCCTTCAAAAAGGATATGGTGTGTGAAGATTGTGAGAAAAGTAAGTTGACCAAGTCATCCTTCAAATTCATCAACTCTGTGAGTACCACTAGACCACTTCAACTTATTCATATGGATTTATTTGGTCCTAGTAGAGTAGCTAGTCTTGGAGGCAAACTTTATACTTTTGTTTTGGTTGATGATTTTTCGAGATTTACTTGGGTCATTTTTCTTGCTTGTAAAAGTGATACTTTTCGTGAATTTGTTGCTTTTTGCAAACGTGTTCAAAATGAGAAAGTCATTTCTATTAACAAGATTAGAAGTGATCATGGAGGAGAATTTGACAATGCCGATTTTAAAAGATTTTGTGAAAAGAATGGTTTTGGTCATGATTTTGCTTGCCCTCGAACTCCTCAACAAAATGGTGTTGTGGAGAGAGAGAATAGAACCCTTGGCAATATGGTCCGGGTTATGTTAAACCAATATAAGCTTCCCCAATACTTTTGGGCGGAAGCCGTAAACACGGCTTGTCATGTTATAAATAGGGTCTTGATTAGACCTATTTCTAAAAAGACTCCTTATGAGCTTTGGTTTGACAAAATTCCCTCTATTGAGTATTTTAAAGTTTTTGGATGCAAATGTTTTATTTTGAATACCAAGGACAACCTAGACAAGTTTGAAGAAAAAGCTTATAAAGGTATTTTCCTTGGCTACTCAATACATAGTAAAGGTTTTCGTGTCTTTAATAAAAGAAGTCTTGTTGTCGAAGAGTCAATTAATGTTTCTTTTGATGAACTTAACTCTTCTACATCCCCCTCATCCGATGATATTGATGACATCTCTTTTGGTTTGGAGAACTCTTCTATTGGAGATCCTCGTCCTTCTTCATCTAACAATGAAATTGTGACCCCTCCAACAAAAGATTCTCCACCACTCGAGCCTCCTCAAGAGGATCTCCCAAAGGAATGGAGATTTGTCCCTAATCATCCTAAGGAGCTTATCATTGGTGATCCTTCATCCCGTGTAAGTACTAGATCCTCCACTCGTGATCTTTGTGCAAACGTGGCTTTATTTCTCAAATAGAGCCTAAAAATATTAATGATGCTTTTCATGATGAATTTTGGATGATAGCGATGCAAGAAGAGCTAAATCAATTTGAGCGAAACAATGTTTGAGAACTTGTCCCTAAACCTAACAACCACCCCATTATTGGAACTAAATGAGTGTTTCACAATAAACTTAATGAAGATGGGTTAGTGACTCGTAACAAAGTCCGATTGGTTGCTCAAGGCTATAACCAAGAGGAAGGCATTGACTACGATGAAACCTATGCTCCGGTTGCTCGTCTTGAATCCATTCGTATGCTATGTGCTTTTGCTTGCTTTAATGATTTCAAACTCTTTCAAATGGATGTTAAAAGTGCTTTTCTAAATGGTATTATTAAGGAGGAAGTTTATGTTAAGCAACCTCCTGGCTTTAAAGATTTTCAATTTCCTCATCACGTTTTCAAACTACACAAAGCCCTTTATGGCCTCAAACAAGCTCCTCGTGCTTGGTATGAGCGTCTTAGTTCCTTTCTTATTTTACATAATTTTTCTAAGGGCAAAGTCGACACCACACTTTTCATCAAATCCCTTAACGGCACACTTTTATTAGTCCAAATTTATGTCGATGACATTATCTTTGGTTCTACTAACAACGCACTTTGTGTAGAATTTGCTAAAGTAATGCAGGATGAATTTGAAATGAGCATGATGGACGAACTATCATTCTTTTTGGGCTTGCAAATCAAACAAGGACCCAAAGGAACCTTCATCAATCAAGCAAAATATACAAAGGATCTCCTCAAACGCTTCGAACTTGACTCATCCAAATCAATGAGGACTCCTATGGCAACAACGACAAAGCTTGACAATGATAAAGATGGTACTTCGGTCGACATTCGTAAGTATCGAGGTATGATCGGTAGCTTACTCTATCTAACTGCTATCCGACCTGATATCATGTTTAGTGTATGTCTTTGTGCACGATACCAAGCAAATCCAAAGGAATCGCACTTATGTGCTGTAAAGCGTATTTTTCGGTATCTCAAAGGCACCATTAATATGAGACTTTGGTATCCGAAATCTTCATCCTTTGAGCTTCACGGCTTCTCGGATGCAGATTTTTCCGGATGCAAAATTGACCGAAAAAGTACTAACGGCACGTGTCAATTCCTTGGAAAATCCTTGGTATCGTGGTTTAGTAAGAAACAAAACTCTGTTGCTCTTTTAACCACTGAGGCCGAGTATATAGCGGCCGGATGCTGTTGTGCACAAATTCTTTGAATGTCACAAACACTTGTAGACTATGGCATTTCTTCTACTTGCACCTCTATTAAATGTGATAATACTAGCTCGATAAATCTCACGAAAAATCCAATTTGTCACTCCCGCACGAAGCACATTGAGATTAGACACCATTTTCTTCGTGATCATCAACAAAAGGGGGATATCCGCCTTGATTTTATTGACACTACTTATCAGTTAGCCGACATTTTCACCAAACCACTCCCGGAGGATCGTTTCGTTTTTCTTTGCTAAGAATTAGGCATCATTCATTTGGACACTTAGCTCTTCTCCAACGGCACACCGACGGTACACGGCGGCATACCGACGGCATACCGATTTGCGTTCAGAACTATGTTTTGTGCCCAAAATCGGTATACCGCCGGCATACGTCGGTATACCGACGGTATGCCGTTTGAGGCGGACAATGGCTGTCATATCAGCATCGGGCCCCACATTTTCTTCCACTCTCTTTTCCCACTTCTCTCATTAACTACCCATCAAATCACTTTCTATCTCTCATTAACTACCCATCTAATCTCATCCTCTCCCTCATAACTTCCCATCCCATCCCATCCCTTCCACTTCTTTAATTAACTACATTCATCATCACACTTTTCAAAACTCCCCCCCATTTACTCCCTCCATCAATCCTCATCAATTTTCAAAAACCCTTTCCACTTCCCACTCTTCCTTTATAACCTCAACTTTCTTCTTCTTCCTCCTCTTCATTCTTCATTTCTTCTCCTTCACACCTCTCCATCCACCCATGGCAACCCACAAACGCCCTCGCTCCTCCTCTACCACTGCAAACCCGTTCACTCCCGTGCCTCTCCCTCATGACTATGATCCGAAAATCTTCACCTCTTCCATGGCTGCCGACGCTTGGTTCCAGCATTTTGCCAACCACAACGTCTACAAGGGCAAAGCCATCAACTGGAATCTGTTCTCCGGCCATCTCTCCCTCTTTGAGACGGCCGGCCTCTCATCCCTTCTGCGGCGTCAGGTGCCCGTCTATCCCGCAGCGGTGCGCCTGTTCTACTGCAATCTCGTTCCAGATCTCCAAAACAACGCTATTGAAACCATGGTGAATGACCGCCACTTTCGCCTGACGGCTTGGGACATCGCCGAGATTCTCGAAGTCCCTAACAAAGGAGATGCTCTGCCGACCTTGGCCGCTCTCTATCCTTCTGTCGAAGTCTCCTTTGACGAGTTCTGCGCCATCATTTGCAAGGGACCCAATCCTCCGGCCATTTCGGCCCTTTCCAAGCAATTGGAGCCGTTCTACTACGAGCTTCATCGAATCGTCTGCCAGACCATCTACCCCAAGGACGGCAACTACGATGCGATCACCAATGACGCACTCGTATGCATGTACTACCTCTACTCTAAGAAGACTTGGTCCTTTCTCAAGACTCTTCTCAATGCCTTCTTCGGTGTCTTGCCCGCGGGGAAGCAATTCCTTTATTATGGCGCCTTCATCACCCTTATCCTGGAGGCGAAGAACATAGATCTCTCACTCTGCCAGTCGGACGGCGTACCCTCCTTCCTTGCTGTCTCCCGTTCTGCCCTTGGTGCATCGGCGTCTCGTGCGTCTTCCTCCCAAGAACCGCCAGCCGCTACTCCTGCTGCGCCTTCTTCTATCCCTTCTCCATCCGGACGTTTCATGTCGTTGACCCAGCAGCATTTTGACATGCGCATGGCTCAGGCGGAGGAGCAGATGAGGGCCAACACTCGCGGCCTTGGGAACCTTATCCAGAGCCGCTTCCATGATTATGCATATTTCATCCAGCGCACTCTTCAGGACCGGAATGCCTATCTGGATCTCAACCTTCAGGATCCCATGTACCAAGGCTTCCGCTTCTCTGACCCCAACGCCTACGGATTCATGTACCCGGACGGCGTGGATCCTTTAGGTGCATTTCACGGTGCTCAGGGTGGGGAGGACGATGATCCGACGGATGAGTAGTTGCGGCCTCCTGTTGATGATGGTAGAATAAATTGGTGTCGCTTTAGTGTGTGTCCTTTGAGGTCCTTCGGGGACCAATTGTTTGTTTTTAGGTTGTGTGAAGTCCTACGGTGACTGTTTATTATGTTTTGATGTTGTCTTGATCACTCTCATGGAGGAGAGTTTTATCTTTGTTTTATGTAGTCTCAAGCATGAACCCTATTTCCTTTTCTAATATATGCATGCTTTTGTCCATCTTATTGTTTTCACTATTTATCGCTAAATTTTTTTACTTATTTTCCATCTTTGACTAAGTAACAAAGGGGGAGAAAACGTATTGAGGGGGAGTTGTCTACCTACGGGAGAGTCACTCCTTGAAGATGCTATCTCTCTGTTTTGTCAATTATCAAAATTGGAGAGATTGTTGGCACAGTTTATTTTGATAACATTAACAACATCTTTGTAGTCTAGTTTTCTCTGTATTTCAGATTGATATTCTTTCAAAAGCTCGACTACATAAGTTCTGTCCATTCAAGCCAAGTCATCAAAGTCTTATGGAAATTCCTAAAAGAAGACTGATGAAAAGACCAGCGATCCTTAAAGACGGCTCTCAACAAATTCAAGATATCGAGTCTGTACAAGGTCTAGGTCTTTCTGTAAACATCTAAGGTTGGATGAGAAAACGAAAAGCTCTTCTATTTTTTCAGTCAAAAATCAATGTCTACAAGAACGGCATACCGACGGTATACCGCTGTATACCGACGGTATACCGTTCTGTGAGCCACAAAACGTTCTGTGACAAACATCGGCGTACCGATGGTATACTGCGGCATACCGACGGTATACCGTTTTGTGAGCCACAAAATGTTCTGTGACAAACATCGACGTACCGACGGTATACTACGGCATACCGACGGTATACCGTTTTGTTAGCCACAAAAATGTTCTGTGACGAACTTCGGCATACCGACGGCATACAACAGTATACCGACGGTATACCGTTTTGTTAGCCACAAAATGTTCTGTGACGAACATCGGTATGCCGACGGCATACCACGACATACCGACGGTATACCGGTTCATCTAATTTGATTTTTGAATGGATGAATACTAGCATTAATTGCTAGCATTAAATGCTCCCCAACGGATATAATTATTACCATTACTGTTCAGAACGGTATACCGACGGTATGTCGGTCCATACCGACGATATGCCGTCTGGGTTATATTCAGGAGCATTAAATGCTACCTACTCTTGGTTTTCTATATAAATGGATTCCTTATCTCTCTTGAAGGCTATCCACTTAAGCCATAAATTTCTCAACAACCAAGAGCTCCACCATTACTACTCTACCCAAGCTTTTAATTGTCATCCATTCCAAAAGTGCTAGAGTATTCAAGAGTTGTACTTTTCGATCTTCAAGTGTTAGAAGATCATCAGTTCTCTTCCTTTTCTTTTGAAGTTGGCGAGCTTTCGTAAGAAAACTCGTGTGTAAGAAATTGGCGAGTTCTTCGGATCCAAACTCGTGTGTACTATTTTACTAAAATAGTGGATTTAAGCCGGAGAGAGTTCTGGGACTGAATTGCCTCTAGGGAAGACACCAGGATACATCGCGTGTTTGATTTTCTCACTCTCTCTCTTTTTATTTCAGTAATATAGCTTCTTGTGGTTAGAATTATTTTATTTTCCTATTCACCCCCCTAGGGTTTTATAGGGCCACCATCGGTATGCTTGCACCAAACCATCTAAGGAGGAAGATTCAGGTGGTGGACGGGGATAATTCTGTAGACGAGGACATTTTGGAGGACGTAGCCGTGGTCGTAAGGGTCGACGAGGCAGTCGAGGAGGTTATCGGACGAACCTGCTGGTAGCAGAAGGAGATGGAGGAGCTGGCGATACCTTTACGGAGGAGGATCAGGCATTGGTGGACATGCTGGAGATGCTCAGGAAGAAGCAACGAACGTCAAATGATGGAGACATGAGGAGCGCAATAGAGGAGGCGTCCACCTCATTCTTCGTTGGAGGCAACGCCGCCATGTATGCCCGTCCATCAGAAGGTACTGACGACTAACTTCTTGTTGCATCCATTGCTCCCTTAAATCGTCAGATTGGATTATCGACATGGGGGCATCTCGGCATGTGACGGGGAATGCTAGTAAGTTCTCCTCCTACACTCATCTAGCATCAGCAGACATCATTCAGACAGCTGATGACACTTTTCAGCCAGTGGTCGGTAAGGGTACTGTTAATTGTACAGGTTCAGTAAAATTATCCAATATTTTACATGCTCCATCCTTTCCAGTCAGTCTCTTGTCCATTAGTTCTATAATCCTTCAACTTAAATGCATTGTTTCTTTTGATATCCCTAAGGTGATCTTCCAGGAGAAAGAGACGGGACGAAGACTTGGAACTGATACTTGGCATAAGGGACTATGGTACCTGGATCGAGAATGACTAGACTCAGCACTAATGTCTATGGCAGAGAAGGCTGGTATGAGAGGATTGCAGATGAGGGCCGAGGATACTTTGATACTCCATTAGGTTGGGACATTCCTCCTTTGACACTTTAAGTAAATTGTATCCAGATATTTATGAAAAATCAAATAAAGAGAAACTAGTATGTGGTGCATGCGGGTTAGGCAAACTTACTAGGGGTTCATATATTGGTACGGGTCATAGGAGCTCTTCTGTTTTTGAGGTAGTATACTCTGATGTTTGGGGTCCATATGCCACTAATACTATGAATGGTTATAAGTACTTTGTTTTCTGCATTGATTGTGCTTCTCGTGTCACCTGGTTGTATTTAATGAAAAATAAGAGTGATGTACCTACTTGTTTTTGGGATTTTCACAAATATATCTAGACTCAGTATGGGGCAATTGTGAAGGTACTGAGGTCTGACAACGGAACGAAGTATACAAACAGAATACTTGCAGAATACTTGTCAGCATACGGGATATATCAGACCACCTGTGTATACACACCTGCATAAAATGGTGTAGCAGAAAGTAAGAACAGACACCTTCTAGAGGTCGCAAGAAGCATAATGATCGACATGAATGTCCTACAGAGTCTGTGGGGACATACAGTGTTGACAGCAGCTCAACTAATCAACAAAATGCCTTCGAAGGTCCTGGGATGGAAGTCTCCACGTGAAATATTGCAAGACAATAATAGTGGGATACTCCCACTGAAGGTGTTTGGGTGCGTATGTTTTGTGAAGGACAACATGCCGTCAGTTGGAAAGCTTGATCCTAGAGCAGTCAAGTGCATCTTCGTGGGCTACTCGACGACTCAGAAGGGGTACGTGTGCTGGAGTCCAGTAGAAAAGAAGAAGTTTGTAAGTATGGATGTTCACTTCCGGAAGCATGCGTCTAATACTGCCAGTATGAGGCGAGAGGGGGAGAAGGAGAGCTCGGTGGTGACCGATTTAGGAGTTTGGTATGGAGGCACGGTTGAGGAGGAACAGAAAGGTGAAGAGGAAGAGGAAGAGGGGGAGGAGATGATAGGTATTAGGCCTACGGCTCAGGGGGAGTTACTTACCTACAACAGGAGAGGGAAATAAACTGCAGGACCAGTACCTACAGTGCCAGTGCCAAGTCCCTTGCCTGCGTCCGTCTCAACTCCTGAGACAACTACACTACCACCACCATCCCCTTCAGGTGATATCATTCTCCCTACTCCTTCCACACCATTATCAGTACGGAGGACCACTCGCAGCAATGCGAAAAATACTCCGGACAAATATGGTTGGTATCTTGCTCAGTTTGTTTCTTATGACCATATCTCCTCTTCTCATGGAATATTTATTGCATCTTTGGATAGTATTACTGTACCTAACAATTGGCAGGTTGTCAAGAACGATCTAAAGTGGAAAGCTGTAATGCTCGAGGAGTTAGTAGCTCTTGAGAAGAACCACACTTGGGAGCTGATGAGACTGCCAGAGGGAAAGAGCGCAGTCAGATGCAAGTGAGTCTTTACTGTGAAGTAGAACCCAGATAGACAGGTTGAGTGCTACAAAGCTCGACTGGTGGCAAAAGGATACAGTCAGACATACGTCATCGACTATGACAAGTCTTTTGCACCAGTCGCAAAGATGAGTACTATCAGGACCCTGATTTCTTTGGCAGCGAATGGTAGATGGAAGCTACACCAACTGGATGTGAAGAATGCATTTCTTCATGGAAATCTGGTGGAGGAGGTATACATGGAGATACCATCAAGATTCGGCACCAACCAGACAGTGGACAAGGTCTGCAGGTTGAAGAAGTCCCCTCTATGGACTAAAGCAGTCTCCTCGGACGTGGTTTGACAGATTCAGAAGAGCGATGATAGGGATGAAATATCAGCAGGTCAATGCTGATCATACTGTATTCTTCAGATGGAGTGGAGGCCACATCACCATGCTTGCGGTGTATATGGACGACATGATTATCACAGGAGATGATGAGCAGGAGATCGCCCTACTCAAGGAAAACCTTGGCAGGGAATTTGAGGTGAAGGACCTTGGTCTTCTTCGCTATTTTCTTGGAATAGAGATCGCTCGAGACGCAGAGGGAATTGTTCTTTCTCAGAGGAAGTATGCACTGGACCTTCTTACAAAGATAGGGATGTTGGGGTGCAAACCTGTAGTAACGCCAATGGACCAGAGGTTCAAGTTGGAGGCCGAGGCTGGAGACCCAGTTGATCGAGACAGATACCAGAGACTAGTGGGCAAGTTAATCTATCTGAGCCATACACGACCTGATATCTGCTTTGCAGTAGTGTGGTGAGCCGCTACATGCATGACCCACGAAAGGGTCGTATGGATGCAGTGTACCAGATTCTGAGGTACTTGAAGGGTGCCCCCGGGAAGGGGCTGATATTCAAGAAGAACAATCACGTGAGCATTGAAGGCTACTGTGATTCTGACTGGACTAGCTGTGCCGATGACAGAAGGTCTACCTCAGGATATTGCATATTTGTAGGAGGCAACCTAGTCTCCTGGAGGAGTAAGAAACAGTCTGTGGTGGCCAAATCGACATCGGAAGCAGAGTACAGAGCTATGGTCCTACGAGTTGCAGAACTGCTATGGTTGAAGAACATGCTGGTAGAACTGAAGCTGAATCAAGGAGCCAAGATAAAGTTGTGGTGTGACAACCAATCAGCTATTAGTATCACCAACAATCTAGTACAACATGACAGGACCAAACACATCGAGATTGATAGGTTCTTCATCAAAGAGAAGCTGGATAGGGGATTGTTGGAGCTTGGCCACGTTCCGACCAGGAATCAGGTAGCAGACGGACTAACCAAGGAACTTACCTCTGTGAGCATGATTAGAGGATGTGACAAGATGGCTTAGTGAATATATTTCGCCCATTTTGAAGGAGACTGTTGGAATATTTAGTATGTCATATTTAGTAGATTGTATTAGCATAAAGGATATTGGAATATCCTGCGGATATATTTGGTATGCCAGAATATGCCACAGGATATTCTATCATTGTAATATTGACTGTAAGGCTATATAAAGCCAAGAGGACTATCAATAAAATTATCAATCAATTACAACAGTTAGCCTACACCAGCCCACCCTAATCCAGGCTAGCCTACCTCAGTTTATGTTTCTGGATCCGCCCTTGGAGGTAACAATAAGCACAAAAGACCATAATGCTCTAACCCTAGCCTTAATAACTGAATATTTATTTAAATATTTATCATCTTCCTCCCCATACACTAATCCTAACCCTAGTCCCTCTATCCCGCCTGCCATTGCCGATGCCGCTGTCTCCTCTAATCCAAACTGTGAGCCCCCATGGATGCTCGAAAATGGTAGGAAGCAACGGGACTGACGGTCACAGGGGAGAGGGGCAGTAGCAGGTGAGGTGGACAGTAGGATTAGGTTAGAGAGGATGATGTTTTGCTTTTTCTTTCTAAAGTTTTAAAATTGTTTCTATTGAATTTTTTTTTATTGCAATATTTTTAAAATTGTTTTAAGACTTTTAAGTGCAAAACATGTAATCCTTAAATGAGAAGCCAGAATAACAGAGGGAGTAACTTCCAAAATAAAGAAAGTTCAAGGTATTAACTTGCCAAAAGAATAGTTCATGGTAAAGTGCCAAAACTCGATAGTTTAAGGCTTTAAGTATAAATCAGCCTATATATTAGTAAAGTTTGAAAATAACAAGTTTACTTTTGTTATGTCTTGTAAGTCAGGCTACAACATTAAGGGTTTAGGAATTATTATAATAATATTATAATATACTCTTCAATCGGTTAAGTAGCTGCGATTTTGTGTCCAAACACCGTTGCCTATTTCTTATCCCAGCTTAATGAGCTCGTCTATGGAGAACAAGTAAACACCATAAGAAGAACTAACAAAGTATATATTTTTTTTTACCAAAGTTAAATTCACGTCAACCAATTGAATTGGTGACAATTTTCTATCGTAATTAGCTATGAGCAAGGGAGGAATCTGTCATAAAAGCTAGAAAGCTTGACCTTCCTTTTGGTCACGGCGTCTAAGTTATCCAACCAAGGAGCAACCTCCTTCCCTAGCCAAGAAAACTCCAGATGAAGAGGAAAGACTATACTGTTTGCTATGTGTATATGTGTAGATTTTCCTTTGTCCCACTTTGTTTCTATTTTTGTTTTGAGTTGAACTAATCATATGTTTGAAAGATAGTATCTATACGATTGCAGCTTTAAATTCTGGAAAACTAAATGAATATGTTGGTGTAAGGGTTTGGTTATTAGTTGTTTTCCTTGTGATACAGTCAATTGGTTACATTTGTTGGTGATTGCTTCTCTTAGACAATCCTCCACTATAGTTACACAATTACTTGAGTTTGTAACTAGTAGAAAATAAAATTCCATACAAGAGTCAGCTTCAGATTTATGTGCAAAAGAAAAACATTATTAACCGACCAAAATATGACATTGTTCGTGATGGTTCTGCTCCTACCCTTCGGTTTAAGGCAGTTGATGGACGAACCTTTGACAGTTTTTTTTAATACAGTCAGAGAAGCAGAACATGATGCTGCTGCCAAAGTGGCTCTAGTTTCTATGGCTCTTGACGAAAATGCACAGGCGAGTTTACAAAACAATGTGCTCTCTTTTATTGATAAGTTGTTTTGAACAATAAACTTATTTACCTTAGTGAATGCACTCATCCTGTTTTATCTCACAGGAGGAGACTATTTTGTACAAGAACCTTCTACAGGAATTATTACAGAAAGAAGGTTTTTCATTGCCGAAGTATAGTACTGCTAGAGATGGTGCAAGTCATATGCCTATTTTCTCTTCTGTCGTTGAGATAGAAGGCAAAAGTTTTGTGGGAGATGTTGCTAGGTCCAAAAAACAAGCAGAGGTGAATGCTGCGAAGGTCGCTTTGGATCAACTTAAAAAGCGTAAGTTGGTTATTAATCACCATGACATTACTTAGAGTTAACTTAGCATCATCTATTCAGTATAATATCCCTATCTTTAATTATTTTACTTCATCTGCTCTTCCAAACTTACCTTGTGCTTCCACGATTTGTTTTAGTTTTTCTCTGAAAAATATCATTTAATATATAGGGATGTACTGCAGTGAAATACAGGTTTGGAAACTTCTCAAACTGAACAAAAACATAATTTACAACCTATAGTTGAATATATATGCTAGACATGCACATTTTTCTCATTTTGGGTAAGGGCTTGCTGTTTCTGTACGAAGAGAAAGGCTCTGTTCACTTCAGCAATAGACGACTGTTTAGTGTGATTCTCAGGTGTAAGCTATCTGCCTAGGTTGCATGGACACAAATTCAGATACGGACATGATACGGATTCGGAATACGATATTTTTATAAAAAAATGGGATACGGGTACTTCATGAATACAATTATATATATGCATGAAAACATATTGAAAACATATTTATTCACATGTTCTATACATATATCTTAATAACTTTTACATTTGATCATGTTTTGAATACTAACTAGGTTCCAAGAAGTTTTGTTACTTTCTCATATCTCAATTATAGTGGCACGATCATAAAATGCCCAAACCACCTTCAATTATGTTTTGGGCAGACCGTTATCTAGTAGGCGTATCAAGGAAATATCCTATCCAATACATGTCGGATACGTATACGGTCCTCTTGAGGAGTTCTGTGCAACATAGCTATCCACTTATGAGATACTCATTATTAATCAAGAGGTTCAGGTCTTTTCAAGAGAAAGATAAGTTAGGTAACTTTCTTAGGCTTATTCTCAGAGCTTTATGAACTGTAGTTTCCCTGATTGATAATTTTTTTTTTTAAATTTTAATAACAAAAGCAAAACATTTTTGGCTAGCACAACAAGAGCTTTATGAGCTGTATGTTTCCCATGCGAGAGCCTGTTTTTCCTACCACAGTTGCGCTTCCCATAACAAGACCAAAATTCTAAAAGAGGACAAAATTTTGGGAAGAAAATTGGAGAATTTTTAATACACGTTTATCAAAGTAACAAGAAACTAATGATTACTTACCTTGACATCATAAAAACCACCATGCGAATGATTTCTCTGTAACTTTGAACAAAACTTTATAAATTCTAATAGATATTAAGATATCTATAAATTTTGATAACAATAACGAATAAACAATAATTTTTTTACTAGCAGACGCTTCCAACTTTAGACTCTTCTAAGTAGTCGCGCTCCTCCCGCTTCAGCTCCCGTCTCCGCTTCTCGCTTCTAAGGTTTAAGGTGTCTAACATACACCGTTTAAGGTGTGTAACATACACCATTATGATCCATGTAGCAAGTTGTACTTTTAAACATTGTTCACGAGATAGTCAAGTTATTGGAAATATCATAAACCAAAATATGAGCACTGCTTTTGTACATAATGATAAAACACCAGGAAAGAATGAGTGAGGTTAAGAAGTAAATACACGTCTATAATAATGTTGTAGCATTGAACTGTTCTGCCATTTAAATAAATAAACAGAATACTCTGGCATCAAAATCTATATACAAATATACATGTAGTTTACTTAATTTTGAAATTGAAAAAATAGTAAAGCCTTTTGCCAATGCTGAAGGTAGTTGCCAGCTAAGCCACCTGCTCTAGAAAGTAGTCACTAGAAAGAAGAGACGAGGAACTAATTATTCTAGACTTTCTATGGGATATAAATTAATTTAATACGGCTCCTACTTAAGAAGTAGATTAGACATCCAGGCCTTCACCTAATTAGAAGATGAAGTGGTCTAGGCCCGTAGGACTGGCTAGGTGGGTCATCCTCGGGGATGCCCTTTGACAATGTAGGGAATTGCAGCTGAATCCAAATTTGACATCCTCTAAAATTTCAGAATGGTATTAAACTTATGATTTTACATCTTAGTTTAAGCATACTGATCATTAGTGTTACAGAGGACATGGCACTAAACAGAGCTGATGGAACTCATGGAAGAAAAGGATTCAAACAACCAATCCCCAAAACTTGGGGCTTTGTTGTTGTTTAACCATATTGATCTTTCATCTGCGGTCATTATGGAGGAAGTTGGTATTTATATATCATTTCAATTAGGCTGTAAAAGAGAGTTCCTACACCATTTCCAAGGTTCTGTAAGCATCTTAAGAAACAAGTGTTCAAACTACATGTGGAGACTATACTTTTCCGAAGGTGTAATTTGTATATACATATTAGTATTTTTAATTTTTTCATGATCCTATAATTTTCATACAAGGATTTTGCCAGTTTTGTCCGATATTTTTCAATTTTAATTTTTTTAGAGATTTAGGTTTATGTTGATATTAATAACTTCCTATTAGTTGTTTATATGAACTACTTTTTTTTTTTGTTTTGTTTGTTCCTTTATTGCCTATAGATTAAAGAACTTGACTACATTGGCAGGATTCAATGCTCGTTCAAAGAGCGCAACCAGTCTTCCTCCTGGCTTTTCAACTGGTTTTTCAGTTGAAGAACATCTTCAACTTGCTTCTTTGCAGTCAGAATCTATTACTATCATGAACTCGGAGCAAGGAAAGCCTCTTTCAGTCCAGGTATCATATGTCAGGATCAATGAGGACAGAGCAGGTGAGTGTCTCAGATTATTGTTATCAGGCTTTTGTTAATGCTGTTTTACTTTATATTAGTAAAGCTATTAGTAATGGTTTGAACACTGTGTCGTGATGTTCTTTCCACTGAATTAGAGTTGTCTATTCTGGCAAAATCTTGAACTGAACAATACATGTGCCCGTCCACAGAACCACATGGTGCTGGCACCCCTCTTGATAATTTTAGGATCAATTTGGTACGTGTGACATGATCAATGGATCCCCTTGTCAATGGGAAATGACTTGAGAGAGAACAATATGAAAGTGTTGTGAGATGAAGTGCTTTCATAATTATTGGGGTGCACTTTCAGATTAGAAGGACCCTGACTAATGTCTTTCAAAATATAGCCTCACACGTATTTGTGCAATTTGACCTAGGAAAAACTCAGGAGGATAAAAGTAGAGTTGAAGATGATTCTAGCACTCTCCCTGTTGCTACAATCCTCAAAGATGATCAGGGACCACACTCATCTAATGAAATCATGATAAATGACATTGGGCACTCTAACTGGCCTGCGACATCTCGTCATAAGCCAGGTTTTGAGGTTGCTACTGAGAAAGAAGACCATGTGGAAGATACCTTGTCTGAAGTTGGAAGCTCGTCACCTTCCACACCATCTGATTCTTCTGATCGCCTTATTGAAGATATGAATTCTGAGTTCCCCACAGGACAGCCTACTTGTTCATTGCTGAGTAATAGAGTGAGGGTTTATCGTTGCAAACCTGACATGACGTTGCCTGAAGGTGCCACCCTGCTTCCCTTTAGTGATGATATGTGGGTTGCTGTCATGTTATCTGGCTCAAACCATGAAGGTTAGGGCCACAACTTTATTAGTTATTAATACTTCTCATTGATCTTGTTCTGGAACTTACTTTGGTTAACTGTAGCAGGTGGTTCTTCTTCTCTTTTGTGTAAATTGGAAACTGTTGCCTGATGTTAATAATTCTAGTATTTTTTATGTCTTTTGGTTTTTTGGTGCAACATGGAACAAATATATGGGGCACCAAAATCTCCATTTCGGGCACAAAAATGCCCAAAAAGGAAAAATCTAGAAAAAATCTGCCTTTTTAGTATTTTTTTTCAATACGAGATACGTGTCATTCTAATTTGATGTAGCAAATAAAATCAATCCTTTATATAACGCATCATGGTGGTTTGTGTCAAAAGGAGAAACATATCATGCAAATTTGGTATCTTCTATTTTTGATATTATTATCTAATCTCTGCAAAACCTTTAAAGGACAATTGTGAATGTAAGAGACGAGATGATTAGGAAATAATGGGAGTGAGTCCTTATTGGCTGTGTGCCTTTCCCTCTTCTAATTTTTATTGTCATCTACTCTTGTTTTCTTGATCCCAGGGCAGTCCTAAGTCTTGGGATACATTAGTTGCCATATGATATGTTCCGTGATATCCTTGAAGATCCAAATGCCACCACATCTAGGAGGATTTTTTTTTTTTTTTTTTTGGGGGGGGGGGGGGGCGTGAACAAATGGTGACTGATGATAACAATGGTGACCAACATAAACGATATCTTCGTCACATGGAGAACGAAGATCTAGGAAAGCAAATTGAAGAACTTACTGTGGAACTCGTGTGCGCTCGTGATAAAAAATTGCCATCCGAATACTTGGAGTCTTACTTCGGAGTAGAGAACCCTTTCATTGTCCTCCTGAAAGGTCCAAACACAATCTAGATTGTTTATAAGTTCGCGTCAAGGTGGATCTCCTAGAATTCCACAGAGCATTCATTTAGAGTAGTTCACTAATTGGTTCCATACAATAGATCAAATCTTAGACTTCAAAGATGTACTAGGGAACAA
>JANAVB010040619.1:24120515-24228015 GCA_029216955.1 Iris pallida
GACCTCCCACCTTCTCTGACGAAGTAGCATAGCATTGAAGTCCCCCATGATGAGCAGAGGGATATGCATGCTGTCCGCCGTAGACTTAGGCACAATGTCCTCCCACAAAGCCTCCCGGGTCTCCGGTCATTGTGCCCATATACAGCACCCATGATGAATCGGAACCCACCTTTGTTCTCGAAAGTAATGCCAGTGAGTTGTTCTGATATATGGATCTGCACCCCCTCCCAGCTACCCTCCTCGGTTCCACCTAACCCAAATCCTTGCCATACCGCAAAAATCTAAGTTGTGGATGTGATCCCAGTTTGCCGGAGTCCTACGCGAGAGCATAGTGGCCCCTCTAATCTTCGTCTCCAGCAGGATAGCAATGTCACACGACTCTCTCCTCAGAACCCCTCCAATCTCCCTCCATCGTCTAATGGAACACCCCCCCTAATGTTCCATGCTAGGACCGACATTTAATTTATAGATGGGGGGTCCCCCTGGAACTCGTCTGGATCGACACTCGAGGGAAGTGTCTCATCCGCCTGATCAATGACTGCATCTACCATGGAGGAAGGAGCAAGATGGGCCTGAATCCTACTCAGAGTACGTGTCCAGTCAGGATTGGCTTCAGTTTGGTCCATTCATATCCCTCGCCTGTGGGATATCCTCCAGTGTGGCCGGAGCGTGTCTTTTCCTGCTGCTGTATACCATGAGCGCCGGGAAGGCCTCCACCACCATCTGACCACTGTCAGCCGCGCTCATACCCCTGGTCACCATAGTCCTCTGTGGTCTGAAAGGGACCAGTGCACCCTGCGTGCTCTCCTGTCTCTGCGGTGATCCTGACTCCAGCCTCCTGTCAACCTCCATCACTGTATCCTCCTCCATATGTCTGTCTGGCGCCGTCTCCCCAGGCAAGTGACTGGGAGCCGTCTCCAACCCAGGTGCCTCCGTCTGAACCGCCTGTGGCCTGACGGCCTCCTTCCCCTTATATTTGCACGCACTGGTAGTGTGCCCAAAGCACTCGCAATAAGAACACATGGGTGGGACCCAGTCATACTCCACCGACTGTGTCAGAACCTTCCCAGACGGTACCTAATACTCAAGCATACTCGGAAGCTCCGAGCCCGCCTTGATCTCCACGAAGACCCTGGCATACATCAGTCTGGTGCGGAAAGCAGTGGCCTCATCTGCCTTGATCGGCTTCCCTACGAGGCTGGCAAGTCTCATGAGAAGCGGGATGCTCCAATACTTCACTGGGAACTCTGGAAATCGGATCCAGATGGGAATAGCGTTCAGCATCTCCTTCTCACATCTCAGCTCCGGCGTCCACTCCTTCAATATAATGAGTCTCCCATCAAATGACCAAGGCCCTCCCTATAGAATCCTGGATACATCCTCCGCTAGTCCAAATTTGACATAGTAAAACCCATTCTCCCTGGAGAAGAATTTCATGCTACCTTTGGGTCTCCAGACTCGCTCCGCATATCCCCGGATTTGGCCATAGAACGGCTTGTTCCCTAACACATACAATACCAGAGCGTTCTTCCAGAATTCTGAAACCACCGCTATTTCCCTCGGCGGAAAAATACGCCTGAAGCCCTCCTCCAACCGACATCGGTGAGACAAATTCCATCGACATCGGGCTTTTCGTAACCACTGGCGTGTAAACCTCCTTCCATGACCGAGGCCTCTGCTCCTCAGTGTGCGTCCTGGTCGGGGGGGGGGGGGGGGGGTTCGCAGGACCCGAACTCGAATACTGGAGCCGCTCCGCCGGAGGAGGAGCCTCCCTTGCCGCCCGACCCCCCCCCCCCCCCCGCCCGGGGGGTCCCCTTGCATCCGCCCGCCCCCCCCCGACCCCTCCCCGCCAGGAGGGGTCCCGCCGTCGCCGCCCGACCCCTCCCCGCCTGGAGGGGTCTCGCTGCCGCTGCCCGACCCCCCCCGCCTGGGGGGGCCCTTTCTTGCCGCCGCCCTTCCCTCCAAACCGCCGAAACCCCCCCCCCCCTGCGAGAGGATCGGGGGGACGGGGGGAGGCGTAGTAGCCGCCATAGGAGAAACCCTAGCAGAGCTCTCCATATATATATATATATATATATATATATATATATATATATATATATATATATATGAGAGGCTAGCCTCATCTTCTATTATTCTAAGCAATGTGGGACTAAAGTCCATTAACTAATAACTACAATATAACACTTAACACCCTCCCTCAAGCTGGAGCATAGATGTCAATCATGCCCAGCTTGTTACATAAAAATTGAACCTGATGATCCAGAAGAGACTTTGTGAAGATATCAGCTATCTGGTCGTCGGTCCTCATATGTTTAAACTTCACTCCCTTTGTATATTCATCACGAACGAAATGAATGTCAATTTCAATATGTTTCGTCCATTCATGAAATACTAGGTTGGTGGCAATGTGAATAGCAGACTGGTTATCACACCCAGTGTTATAAATTTCGGTAGACGGATTCGGTGCGACAAAGGGGCGCCTAGCGCCTAGGCCGCCTAGGCGGCCGCATAATTTTTTTTTTTTTTTGTTGAAGTTTTGGGTTTTGATTTTTGAAAAATTTTGATATTTTTTTGAAATTTTTTGAAATTTGAAATTTTATTTATTTATTATTAAATTTAATGAATTTTTTATATTTTTTTAGAATCTGAATTTTTTTTGAATTTTCAAAACTGAAATTTCAAATTTCTGAAATTTCAAATTTCAAAATTTAAAATTTTTAATTTTTCGCTTTGGCCGAACAGGCCGAACAGGGGCCGACTTGGCCGAACAGGTCCGCCTAGGCGCCGAACAGGCTCGCCTAGGCGCCGAACAGGTCCGCCTAGGGCCGAACAGGCACCTAGGAGGCCGATTTGGGGGTTTTCGGTGCGGCAGGCAGCCGCCAAGCGCCTAGGCGGCCGCCTAGGCCGATTTTTAGAACACTGATCACACCATAGATCTGCCACTTGAGACCCTGCGTCTTCTTCCAGTTCTTGTAGGAGATGCTTCATATATAATATCTCTGACTTGCCGTGAGCAATAGCTTGATATTCTGCTTCTGAGCTTGAGCGTGCTATCACACTTTGTTTCTTGCTCTTCCATGACACTAGATTTCCGCCAATAAATACTAAGTAGCCAGATGTAGACCGTCTATTTGTCAGGCTTGCTCCCCAATCAGCATCAGTAAAACACTCAATGCGAGTGTGTCCATTATTCTCCATTCGAATTCCTTTTCCTGGATTCTTTACTAGATAACACAGAATCCTGAGAACTGTCTGCCAGTGTGGAATTCTTGGAGAAGCCATAAATCTACTTGCAACACTCACTGCAAAAGAAATGTCCGGACGCGTCATAACCGCCAAGTAGTTGAGTTTTCCAACTACTTAACGATAATGATCTGGATTGGTCATCAGGACCCCTTCGTCTGGAAGTAACTTCGTCCCTGGATCCATAGGTGAGGTTGCTCCCTTTGCTTGCATCATGCCTGCATCATTTAGTATGTCCAGCACATAATTTCTTTGAGACATTACAATGTCCCGCTTACCCCGTGTGACCTCAATGTCCAAGAAATAGTTCAAGGATCCCATATCCTTGGTTTGAAATTGTTCTCCAAGAAACTTCTTGAGACTTGAAATACCCTAGCTGTCATCTCCCGGGATTACAATATCATCAACGTAGACACCAAGGGGTATTCTTCCAGCAGATGTGTGTCGATAGAAGATTGAATGATCCTTCTTTGATTGACACATGCCAAATTGAGTAACAACATGTGTAAATCGACCAAACCATGCACGAGGTAATTGTTTCAGACCATAGAGGGCCTTCCTCAAATGACACACTTTACCCTCTCTTGCAACGAATCCGGAAGGTTGCATCACATATACCTCTTCATCAAGATCCCTGTGGAGAAAAGTATTCTTTATATCCAGCTGAAGTAACGGCCAGTCATATCGAATGGCCAAGGCCATGAGGACACGAACGGATGTCATTTTGGCCACAGTAGAGAATGTCTCGAAGTAATCCTCACCATAGGTTTGAGAGTATCCTTTGGCCACCAGACGAGCCTTCAGTTGATCAAGAGTGCCATCCGGTTCACCTTAATCGTGAACACCCATTTGCAGCCGACTACCTGTTTACCAGAAGGTAAGTTGACTAAGTCCCAAGTATGATTTTTCTCGAGAGCTTTCATCTCCTTGTTCATAGCAGCACGCCAACTAGGATGTCGGAGACCCTCCTCAGCGGTCTTGGGGATCTAAATTCCATCAATAGTAGCCACCAGAGACTGGGTGTGACTGGTAAGTCCTTTGTAGCTGTCAACATACAAGGGATGATCACGACAGGCACGACGATGACGTTTTGGAGGCGGAACCGTCGGAGTTGCTGGCGGAACTGGTGGAGCTGCTGGTGGAACAGATGGAGGCAATTCATTGGAGCCGGAGCTGCTGGTAGAACCAGAGGAGGATGATTCTGTGGACGATGTCGGCAATGGCTGAATTGGTGTATGTGGACCATCTGTCTGGGAGACTGGCTCGGTAAGGGAGGGCACTCGTACGGGAAGCTGTTGTGTTTGAGGAGAAAATAACAAAAATCCTCTTCTGGATAGACCAGAGGAGCCGGACCCGTTGATTATGGAAATGGTGGAAATTCTGTTTCTACAAAGGTAACATCCCGAGTGAAAAAAATATCGTTTTAAGACAGGGGAGAAACACCGATACCCTTTCTGATCTTTAGGATACCCAAGAAAAATACATTGTATTGCCTTAGGATCTAATTTAGAAAGGATTAGTCGGGTATCCCGAATATAGCATAAGCAGCCAAAGATGCGGAGAGGTAGAGAAAATGGTTCTCGTCCAGGAAAAAGCCTAGAAAAGAGAGAGCTACCATTGAAAACAGACGATGGCATGCGGTTAATAAGATAACAAGCAGTAAGAACCGCATCCGACCAAAATCGCTTGGGAGTACGTGCTTGAAACATAAGAGCATGTGTTGTTTCCAATAAATGACGATTCTTGCGTTCGGCTACACCATTTTGTTGTGGTGTGTACGCACAAGAGGTTTGGTGGATGATGCCATTGAGGGCCAGATGTTTATCGAGATCGAGATAAATACTCACGGCCATTGTCACTCCGAAATTTTTTGATTGGAAGACCAAATTGTGTTTTTATTTCAGCATAAAAGTTGCACCAGATGTTAAATATTTCAGAGCAATTTTTCATCAAATAAACAAAAGTGACACGTGAGTAATCATCGACAAAAGTAACAAAGTACTTAAAACCCATTACAGAGTCAGTCGGATAAGGTCCCCATATATCAGAATGCACCAACTCAAAAGGAGCGGAAGCAATTTTATTTGGACTCACCGGATAAGGAACCCGATGATGCTTAGCTAAACTACATGGCTCATAATGAAAAGAAGAGGGAATATCTAAAGATGGGTATATTTTCTGGAGAGCTTTGGACGATGGATGGCCTAACCGACAATGTAACTCAACAAGATCAAGTTTCATGCCGGCACGGACAACAGAAGGAGTTGCGTCAAATAGGTACAAGCCTCCAGCCATATGTCCCTTACCGATAGTCTTTCCAGTTTTCAGGTCCTGAAAAACACAACCATCAGAAAAAAATGTTACTGAACAATGTAGTTCACGAGTAATTTGACTAATAGAAATTAAACTGAACGGATTCCCAGGAATAAGCAGTACAGAATTGAGTGACAGTCCGGAAGAAAGATTGGCACTTCCACGGCCTCGGACTGTCAGGGAACCGTCATTGGCAACAATAATGCCAGAAGCACGACGTACAGGTACATAATTATGTATCATACCTGCGTCACCAGTCATGTGAGAGGATGCACCAGAGTCAATTACCCATTTGCTTGGGTTTCACTATGCACGCGGCTGAGTATCCGGCTGTGGAACCAAACGTGGATGCTTCACCCCGACGTTGAGCCTGGAAATTAAGGAACTCTGTATATGAGTCTGAAGTCATCTGAATAGATCGCACCCCATCATCAGGGGCATCAGTGGTGATATTTGTCGTAGGTGATTTAGTGCATTGCCAATAGAAATGGCCAAGCTGACCACAGTTAAAGCATGTACGCGGTCTTCCTCCATCACGACCGCCATTGTCCCGTCCTCTATCACGACCAGCATTACGGCCACCCCGTCGGCCACCACGACCACCACGAAATCCCGTACGAGCGGCCCCGAGAGCAGAACGATCAGCATGAGTATCACCCGGAGTGGTCTCAACGACTTTGGCAGCCCGAAGGACACGATAGTGTGCTTCCAACAGGGACGGTACATCAGATCCAACAATAATCTGAGAACGAGCAGAGTCCGCATCAGGACGGAGAGAGGCGAGATAAGCCATGACATGAAGCTGCTCACGTTGAGCCCATGTTTCATTAATATCCGACGTAAGGGGTAATACGCGGTCGATCTCATCCGTCATAGCCTTAAAGGTTCGGAAATGGTCTTTATGAGATTTGTCTCCTTGATTTGCTTCGGTACACACCAACGACCGAGTCATGGATACGAGACAAATCGCGTTTACCATCAAACGCCGTCACCAATATTTCCCATAACTCCTTCACGGAGTACGTATTCTGAACCATGTCTTTCACCGATGGTTCCATGAAATTCATCAACTGTGTAAACAGTCGACTGTCATCTGTCTTTCATTGCTCAAAGATGGGATCATCGTCTGCTGGAGGGTTGTCAGTCAGATGTTTGGATAACCGCATTCCTCGAAGTGTCTTCTCGACCTTCTTTCTCCATGTCGAGTAGCCCTCTGGCCCTTCTAACTATCGATCGACAAGTCGAATGGAGGAAATCGTCGTGCTAGTGCCCACTAGTGTGTTGCTGACACTAGTATCTGTGGCACTGCTATTCGCCGTAGAGTTTGTCATTTATCAGAGATTCGACTGTCGATATGTTGTTTCCACTTGATAAACACAGCAATTCTGCCAATGAGCTAAAAACGGAGCCAGAACCGGCACACGTGCATAGAAAGCAGAGAGTGGATCACAAGCCAGGACAGAAAGATAACCCATGGTAACCTCTGATAGATCCTGGTGTGAAGATCATGGAAAGAAACAAAGATTCATGCACAACAAACCATGTGTGCTCTTTGTTAAATTTTCAGCATTGATGGACAAAGGTTCCAACAAATGTTTTTCCTCTGAGAATCCCAACAATAATTTTTTTTAGTAACTGAACTAGGGTTTAGAGGGAGTGGGTGGCGGCTGATGGAAGGCGAGGGTTAGAGTTAGGGTTAGGGATTGGAGGCATGGGGGGGGGGGGCGCGGGCAGCAGGTCGTGGAGGGGGGGGGGAGGTGCGGCAGCAGCAGCAGGTCGGGAGGGAGGCAGCAGGTCGTGGAGGGGGGGGGGAGGTGCGACAGCAGCAGCAGGTCGGGGGGGGGGGGCAGTCAGGTCGTGGAGGGGGGGGGGACTGGGAAGGTGCGGCAGCAGCAACAGGTCGAGGGGGGTCGGGCAGCAGGTCGTGGAGGGTGGGGGGGCGGGGTGACGGCTAGTTTTTTTTGTGGAGATTAGGGTTTTGTGGAGAGAGGGAGAGTGGGGGGTGACGGCTAGGATTTTGACTCTGATACCAAGTAGAATAGGAATAATGAGATGATTATTATTGATGAGAGACTACATATATATAGGAGAGGCTAACCTCCTCTCCTATTATTCTAAGCAATGTGGGACTAAAGCCCATTAACTAATAACTCTAATATAACACTTAACACATTCTACCAAACTTTTAAGAATTTCGTCATCGAAATTAAAACTAAAGCACGAGCTCTAAGGAGACGAAATGCAATGCGGAAGAAAGGGTCGAGTACGAAGATCGTATCTCGATTTTCAAACGGATGAGGGAGACGATTATGTATGTCATCCTCATGCTCCCAAGTATGATGAGTGATGTTACGATGACACACGATCCGAGGGAATGGGTTGATTCACTCTTCTTATGGTATATACCATATTATAAATAGTGGTATCGAATTCTAAGGGCTTGTCATGACTAAGTTCCTAATTTTTCTATTCTTAACAAGTCCAACTATTCTAGGATTATAAGGCTACTAGATGTGCTGAAAGTAGTACTACGCAATGCTAATGCTAACTAATAAATCCTAATATTTCTAGGCAATGACGAGGCAACTATATTATGCATGATGACTATGCCAGTGAAGCTGTGGCTCTACATCAAATCGTATTCTAACAGTTAATGGCGTAACTAGAATAATACCTGCTATATTCCTACCCTCATGATGTGTGTCTATCACAGACATCGTGAATGCTTGTCCTTGTCTCTGACTATTCGTCTCATGTCTAGCATGCCTAAACTGTGTTGTCTGGTCAGCTAAGGGTGGTCTTCCCTGTTATCCTCCTAGTACTGGTGGTCGTGGTGCTCCTAGTCCTGGCCCTTGCAACTGAACTGTGCATCATCAATGTCATGGCGTGTCGATCGGGACAATCTTAAATTTTATGTTCACTGGAACCGCAATTGAAGTAATACTTTAATTGTCGACGATAGTCTCTCTGATGGTGCCCTCTCCTTCTACAAAACTTGCAAGTTAGTACATCCTAAATTTGATATGGTGCTGCTCGCTGTTGGTGTTGTGCTAAAAGTCGTTGCTCAAGGCCTCTTGAATTGAGTTGAACTTGTACGTCTATTAGAGCAAAATATTTCTGTGCTTGTTGTGCTTCCTTGCAACGAGGCTCTTGACTTTTATTTTCTTCTAACACTGCGGCGTGCGAAACTCTGGATTGCACGATGGTGTATTTCTTAAGCTCATGCGACAATCCATTGTGAAACCTCTTAGCTCTCTTTTTCTCCGTCGGAATCGGTCTTGTACCGAATCTGCTCAGTCGATTGAATTCTGCATCATACTTATCCACCATCATGTTCTCCTGCTTGAGGTGGAGGAACTAATTATAGGAAACGTTACGTACATTGGCTAGAAAGTACCTCTTGTTGAAGAGTTTGTAGGACTCTTCCCAAGACTGATCGGTACCCAAGCGTCTCTCCTCCGCCTTTCACCAATGATGGGCATTGTCCTCACGTAACAGATCAATGTCGGTCATCCACATCTCTTTAGGGAACTGCTATGCCTTCAGCAACTTCTCTGTATTAATAAGCTATGAAGAGACTTTTAGTGGACCCTCGGTACTCTTAAAAGTTTTTGGTTCATTTGAGTAAAGTATGGAATATTGCCTACATATGGTTGGGGCTCTGGTATAGGTACTGGTACTGGGGCTGGTGGTGGAGGCGGGGGTCTAAGCGAGGCCATTATGCTCTGCCTCAAAAGTTCAATCTGCTGCCACTGAGCTTGCAATAACGCATACAAGAACTGTGTAGTTAAAGCCTTATCAACGTAAGGGAATGGCTGTTGAGGTGGGAACTGAGGAGGAGGTGTTGGTGACATATACCCTCCCTGGGGTGCTGAGGTCTGCTGATCGGCTGTCCTATATAGGGTCCAAAGGCTTGAGGGTACTGCTGGATAGGTGGGGTCGTCTGATCTGACTGGGTTGTCAGCCCTTGCTGAAAAGGTATGGCTGGGGTTGCTATCGGGGGCTGTGAGGGTACTTGCTCCTCTTGGGCTGTCGAGTCACCGGATGTGATGGCAAGAGGGGTAACGCGACCACTGTGAAGATTTATTTTGCTGGTACAAAATATTAGTTTTTTGTTAGAACAAATTCAAGCTAGATGCAAGTCAAGCAGTTAAATAGAATTCGAAATGGAATCAAGGAAGATGATCAAGCATGTGGATGAGATCCTAAACTCTAATCCTAAATACAGGCTTGTTCGGTGCAATAACGTAATCAAAACAATATTTTTTCGACCTGCATGAGCCACCACAAAAACATGTCACGCCACAGTCCCAGTATACATATGACTAGGAATACATAAGTATGTCAGTTGTATGTATACTAAGACTTCTCTAATGTATGGAGTCCATGTATACATACATGTTCTACTATATAAGGGAGCTTTAAAACGGTTCAAGATTTAGCCGTCTAAGCCGTATGTATATTATGGGCCATTTTATTTTTAAAAAATTACGAAAGATAAAAAATTAATTTCCTCATCCACCATTTATTAATAAAAATTACAGATAAAAACTAACTCTCTCTCTCTTTTAGTCCGTACAAATGTCTATTTAAAAACTAAATTTAAAACTGTTTAAAAACTAAATTTAAAGAAAAAATATCAAAAAATATTTAAATTGTTGATCAAATCATAATTCAAATATATTTAAATATTTTAACTATTTTTCAGCAATATCATAATAATATTTATCCATAACAAATTATAATTAAAATTTTAATTTTTTTACAAATTTTACTTAAAATATAAACATATATACAATAAATTTTAATTTAAACATGTATTTATTTTTTGATAAGATTAGAAAGAAAGAAAGAAAAATGATTTAACGTGCAATGCACGTGCATCTTCTAGTAAGCTGTAATATGATTACATCTCATCGTAGATAAATCATAGTTAAGGGTACACTATATGTCATCAATAGAAAGTAAAAGAAATAACAACTCAAATATATAAACTTAATCATGTACGAAATGTCATATGAACTAACAGCTGGGTGGAGACGAATCCACTGCCATGCGACTAAATCAAAGTAGAATGAAAGTGGAGTTCGACCTCCTAAAAATAAATGAAGAAAAAGTAGCAAATAAATATCACGGAAAGAATCAAATGTGATCGAAAGGTAAACCTCCTTGACAGAGAACGAAGAATCCGGTCGTGGTCCGTACTCCTGTGAGTAGCCCTGATCGTCTATACCTGGAGAGATCACCAGATCCTCAGAGGGACGTAACAAGATACATAATATCATGCCATGATATTACTGAATATAAACAAACGACTAAAAGGTCTCCTAACCATTCTATGTGTAAATGTAAATTGAAAACAATGCATGGCCGCATGACTGCCATGTCAAGTCGAATAAAATAAAATATCTCAGTCGCGAGTCTAAGTCTATAGTACCATGCCTCAGTAGCGAATCTATAGCCTATAGTCTATCTATCATTTTTCAATAGCGCGCGAGTCTACGATAGATAGGTGAGGTAGTCAATGTCCAGTCGTGTTCTTTCCACCCAATGTCCTATCCATGTCGTATCCACGATATAATACCTCTAATAACTGAAGGGTCCGTTTGGATAGGTTTTGTGAAATTTTGTTCTGAAAACAGTTTTTAGAGAAGATGCTATAAATTAGTTTTCTGGATATAAGTTTCTGAGTATGCATTTGGTTAGTTTCATCTGAAAAATAGTTTTAAGAAACAAAGTTAAAAGTTCTGTTTGGTAAAAAAAACTTTTTTAATAAGTTTGTGTCTTGTGTCACAAATTTTATGAATCTGTGTCTTTTGTCACAGTATATTCCTTTACTGTATCTGACACGCCTACCGATTTCCTGTCATAGTCGACGTCGCAGTCCCAAGCCCATCTCTACTGCGGCACCAGATAAGATGGTCGGCCTAGGACCATTGTCGCATGCGAGGAGGGACCCGAGGGAGGTGTAGCCCATTTTCCCAACCTTGACGGTGCCCCTCTCAACCCTTCCCAGTGGTAACGGTGGTGTAGCTGTCGACAACGTCCATGACCTCGAGCTCGATGAGCCCGCGGACCTCCTCGGGTGGTGACGAGGTCGGGAATGACGAGGGGTATGCCGGCCGCCAGGTTTGTGGACGATGACGAGGACGAGGTCGGCACCGCCTCCGACGAGGAGATGGACTCGAGCTTGTCGGTCGATGAAGGCGGTGTCGAGGAGGAACGGGACATGGGCATCTCTACCTATCTCGGACTCACCGGTCAACGAAGGCGGTGACGAGGAGGGACTCAAGCTCATCGGTCAACGAAGGCATCGGCACGACGACGAGGGACTCGAGGGAGGCGAGGGAGAAGGAGGCGGTGGTGTGGAGAATTTTTTTCTTTTGAAAGAGAAACATGGGAGTCTGCACGAGTCTCCAGAGAGAGAAAACCATTTTAGAAAAGAGATTTTTTTGCTTTTGGGAAAACTGCATTTAAACGTGGTATTTGGAGATTTTTTTTTTTACTTTTTTTTGGAAAAGTGGCAGCCAAACACGCTCTTCGGATACTGTTGCAGTTCCATTCAGAAAACTGTGTTTAAAAACACAACCAAGCACAACCTAAGTCTTCTGTTATGCATTTCTATTATCAGTTATGTCCTATCCGTCACTTACGTACCGGTGGCCAGTCGAATACGCAAGTCAGTGTTCTACATGAGACTCACAACCCGTGGAACACATGTGTCATGGCTAAAGGAGGTAAAAGTATCTCACGAACATGAGGTAGTCTGCTAAAACTAGGTCAACATGCATAAAATAAATATAAGAAACATAAAACGACTAACACAGTCGCTTGCGCCCAAATATGACTTGGACGCGTAGTTTAAAATAAAATAAATAAACAAATAAATAACATAAAAGAAACATGCTGAAATAAAAGTAAATAATCAGAAATCATGGTAAGGTATACTTGCCTGGTGGCGGTGTAGTGATTTGACGACGTACAAAAGGCAAATACGACAAGTCAATAATAGCCAAAAATATGAAATCATTATGAACGTATCCGGATGCTGAAACAAACATTGCCAACGTTCCGGAATAAGTGAGAAAGCTAAAATAGTCTACTCATAAGTCCAATTTAGACACATGGACCCAAAAAAATAGTTTTGGATCAAAACGGTGTCTGCTGGTGGGCTCGCTTTGCACTAAGAAAGGGCCAAACCTAAAGGTCTCTAAATTCAGCATCTTATAGGTTTAACTAATTCTAAACGACGATACGAACTCAACGATATGTCCAGATTTGAATTCTGATGAGCTGATCACAAAAATGCTCGTTGAATCGGATTGTGGGACCCGCAAAACGGCGATCCGGTCAACTCTGTCAGAATCGGACGAAACTTGAGTCACAGGTCAAGTCAAATGCTGCAAATCCAATTGCACAAGTCTTGTCATGATTTGATGAGCGTGCACAAAGTAATTGATAAATTTACAAAATCATCGAAACGGTAATTTTTTATAAATACGGGTCAAATTCGTCACGCACATGCAGCCAATTTGAATTCCGTCAAAGCCCACACGTCAACGAAGTTTGTAGGCACCTTTTGATGCAATCAGTTTGCGATGAAGTCGTCCGGTTTGTCGGGATGGACCCCGTATCAGAGTTTTTCAATGTTTTAAAAACTTATTTTCTTGGATTTTGGAACATATTTTTCTCGAGGTTTAAATCGAATTAATTGAAACTATTTAATTGGTCTTAATCTTGGTTATATTATCTAAATGCCTATTCAATTCGTTTTCGAATATACCTAATATCATGACAGATTCGTGCCTTCTAATACAAGTGTCTTCAAGTTAAAAACTGTTGAAATTTGAACATGTAAAACTATGCTTTCGTGATTTTCAAAAGGATTTTTTTGGCCCATTTAATGCAATAAAATTAAAACTATTTGTAGGGATTAGTAGAGGGTTAGGTTGTTAACGCACATGTTCAATTGGATTGCAAAACGATTGAGAGACGACGATGAAAACACGTCGTGAAGTGGGGTTTCAGGCTGTTGTTGCTGCGCACAGTCCTGGCGTTGCCTGTGCGACGAGTTAGGCGATCGGCCGGCAGCCTGCGGCAGTTAACGACGGTTGACTGCTGTGCAGTGGGTGCGCAGGAGGTCGGGGAAGACGCGGGAATCGCTCTGGGAATCTGCTCGGGCTATGGGAAGAGATGAACAGTGCGGCCGCACTGTTCTTTAGTTTGTTTTTTTTTCCTTTTCTTTTTGTTTTTTTCTTTCTTATCTTTTCTTAATCATTTATTCATTTATAAACCTATTCAAATAAAAAAAAATCAATTTCTAATTCAGATAAAATTCTAAAAAAAATCTAAAATATTTATCTTAATTATCGTATATATATAATTTAGCACATGCCTATGCTATTATATATATATATATATATATATATATATATATATATATATATATATAATTCTAAATTTTTAGGTGTTTACATTGTATATTAATACACATATCCATTTATACACTTATGCATTGTTTTATCAATATTAATACTATTATCTTAAAATACATTTCCATTAATACCTATATTATTATTCGTTTTAGATAAAAACTCAATATCTTGATTAAACCAATTTATAATTTTTTTTTTTTTAAATGAGGGGTTTTACACCTCTGGTGCTACTTCAAATGATTTAATGCTTCTGCTTCTCCTGTACGTCCTTTTCATGTCATGTCAACATGCTTTGTTGGGGGAGAAGCAATAGTCTTGAAGTCGACCAAGGTCAAACTTCAATATGACAACCAAAATTCAGTATTGACAATGAAAGGTCAAACCTCCAGTGTCGGTTCCAATACTCACTGCCTCAACTGTCAAGAACCTGTTCATCATGCGAGAAATTGCATAAACCAAACTGGTGGCACAAACCGAGGAAAACAAATTTGGTTTAGGATCCAAAACCTCTCCATGATGAGGAGGTAGGTTACAAGGAGGAGGTTGCTAGAAGGTGATAGGTAGGGAATGTAAGCAAATTACACGCGGGTTAAAGGTTAGACCCTCCACCTCCATCTCTAGCAAAATGTTTTTCCTCCACATGTGACTCACAGTAAAAATATTACCTTACCTCCATCTCCAAATGGAGGTCCGCATACCCGCCTTCGACACCACATCTACCTCCAATTCCAACTAAATATGTTACAATGTTTAATACAAAAAATGCTGCTCACTTCAGCATGGACTATAATCAAATGCCAAAATCCTATATATATTACATACTCACACACACTAGCAGAATTACCCGTGCTCGGCAAAGTTGTCGAAAATAGCTATTTAACTTGCCCGATATAGGAATATAGGTATTTAAAATTAAACTTGCCCAATGTAGGAATATAGCTGTTTAACTGGCCCAATATAGGAATATAGCTGTTTAACTGGCCCAATATAGGAATATAGAATTATAGATATTTAAAATTTATTTTTGTGAATATCTACCTATATTAGTTACTATATTAGTGTCATATAATTTAGATGAAGATGGCCTAGTTTAAATGTTTGGATTTTAAATTTAATTTTAGAATTTAAATTCTACCTTAAAATTTGGGTAAATATAAATTCACGCATAAATAGCTCGTTAATTATAGATAAGTTCTATATAAGTATATACACATGATTACAAGTTTTGAATTTACATCTCAGATAACTTTACCAAGTTAAAATCTAAATTTTAAATTTGGATAAGATTAAAATTATGCAAAAATATATTATAAACATACTAAATTTTAAAAATTAGGTTTGGATAAGATTTAGTTTGAATAAATGTTGACTACGTATAATTTAAAATTTTCATAACTTAATAACATAGACATAACTTTATTGGTACGTGACATAAATGGCATAACATATTGGTGAGGTGACACAATCTGGTGCAAGGAGGCCTCCCAAATTACTTTAAATTTATGAAAAATCTTCAAAAATCGTAGGAGCTCCATAACTACTTTCCTTGATATATATATATATATATATATATATATATATATATATATATAGAATAAAGGAGGTAAGGTGCCACCTCACGGTGAGGTGGCTATATGTCACTCCCCCATGCTATCATCATGCACTTGCACACTTTTTGGTGCATGATGATAGCATGGGGGGTGGGGGGTGACACAGCCACCACCCATAAGGTGGCACCCCCCCCCCCCCCCCCCCCCCCCCAATGCTATATTGGGAACGAATACTTTGACAAGGCAAGTTGTGACTGGATCGTTATCGATGGATGCATGCTACCTCCTACTAGGTTGTCTGACAGTGTGAGCCGAATATAGTATACGATGACAGAAGGAATTCCTACACTTTTCTGGAAGGATGGAAATAAGTTTGTTCTTCCCATGAAGGGGGAGAGGTCACTCCCTAGCCTAAAGGTGAAATTCGGGCACATAAACGTTCGAAAAGGAAAAAAAAAAAGAAATTCCTGCCTTTTTAGTAATTTTTGTAATAAATAGTTGACATAGAAAATCAAATAAAGCATTTAAGAAATCACATCATGATGCTCGTGTGAAACAACAACAACATATCATGCATATTTCAGTATTTTATATTTATGATATTACTATTGCAATGTTCTCAATTTTGTAAGAATTGAGCCTTACCAAAAGACTCCATCATTATTGTAAGAGGTAGAGTGATTTAAGAAAATATTGGTTGTGTGTACTCAGGGGTGGAGCTAGAAATGATTTTTTCTTTTTTTTTGTGTGTGTGTTGTTTGTTTTGGGGGGGGGGGGGGGTGTTGGCAAATTATCAACAACAATCAATAAATATGAAATTAAAGAAGATGTAGATATGAAATTAATTTAAAAAGTTGAAAAAGAAATTATATATACATATATAAATGAAAAATAAATTGAAGAAGATGGAAATATGAAATTAATTTAAAAAGTTGAAAAAGTTTTTCGTCAATAAAGTGTAGACAACTCTACGATTTGAACCCAAGACCTATTATTCTAGGCAAAGCAAACCCTTTAACCACTAGATTGTCCATTGTTTGATGCTTTTTCTTAAAAGTATATATATTCCTTATTCTCACCTATGTATTAGCTTTTGATAGAACTTGTTAAATGGGAATAAATATTAGCTTGTTCCTCTATTTATTTGAGGAAGGGTGCACCCAGTCAGCCCCATAGCGTCAGCCCTGGTGCCCCAGTTCCCTATGTAGCTTTTCCTCTTCTAATTCACATCGTCATCTTCCTCTTGTGTTTGCTTGATCCTATGGTAGTGCTCCACGTAGGCTGCATCAATTTTAGTCTTGCTATAAAGGGTCCAACAGATGGTATTGTCATCCTATCTTGAGCAGGCTTTACGAGTGTCATTGCAAAAGCAGAATGAGAGAATGGATTGCTAGTTATTTATCAACGTGATGTACAAAATTTTAGATTGCATTTGTATGCTGCAAGTTAATTTTTATTTTATTTTTCAAAACTGATTAAACATGAACCACATTATCATCAAGAATTAACTGTTGGAAAAGTTGTACCAGCGTTGACTTTGTTTAGAAGACTGGATATCTAGATGACTGGAATTATGCTTAAGATTATCTTTTTGCCTTATATTTTGCTTCTTCACTGAATGTGAATAAAAAGAAAAAGGCGTTCCAATGCCACGAGGGTCATGCTTACGAGGGTCAAGATGTAAGCAATCTTACCCCCATGATGCAAGCACCAAGCCTTACCCTCGCACCAGGCATCACCCTCTTCTTCACTGAATGTGATTCCGTTTGGTAAATCTTATAAGCTCCTTCATCCAAACTTTGAATTCGTAGGACTGCTCCTTAGTTGAATGAGCTTAAAATGCCTGTTGGTGAAGGTAGGGTTTGTGTGTATTATCTTTAATTTAGTGGAATTTTTTTTAAATCGTGGCGATAAGCCAATTATTTTTGGTCTAGTAGTGCAAGTATATGCCGTTATTTTCGAGATCACTACTTCATCCCAAGTGAATTGTTCAAATCGAGCTTCATATTCATTTCTTTATGCTATTTGGCTTTAGGTGAAAATTTAGAAGACGGGTTCATGGATGAGATTGGCTCCAGCAGCGTCAATGTGGCTGCAATCCATCAGGATGATCATGTTAAACACTCACCCAGGAAAATCATGGTTAATGGCAACGACTACATTGATAACTTAGCTTCATCTCTTGATAACCTGGATGTTGAGGTTTCAACAAAGGAGGAAGATCTTGTGGAAAGCATCTTGTTTGAAGATTGTAAGGCGTCACCTTGCACAGCATCTAATTTCTCCAAGCAACCCACTGCCGATGTTGCTTCCGAAATCTCGGCAGCAGAGACCACCTGCTCGTTACTTCAGAACAGAGTTCAGGTGTATCCACGCAAGCCTGGCACGGTGTTACCTGAAGGTGCTTCTGTTTTGCCCTTTAGTGATGATATGTGGGTTGCTGTAAGCCTGGATTTATCGAACCATGAGGTAAGTAGCAGGGAACCTTTTTTTCTTTTTCTTTTCCTTGCTATAAGGACATTTCTCTTTTTTTTTTATCTTTTGCTCAGCCTTGAATTTTGTTGTTTCAAAATGCAGATGCAGTCCCGGTCTGATGTCCTCTTCAGTTGAAGTAACAGTCTGTTGGGCTGCTATATGGGCAATTCTAATCTTTGGGTGCCAACCTTTTGATTTATTGGTGGGATTCCATGTTGCCTGCAAGCCTCGTGTCAACAAATTATCAGTAGATTTCTTTCTATTATTGTCATATGTACCGTGCAAAATTTTAAAAAGATTTTTAAGTTAATGAACTGTAACTGCATCTCATCTGATGATCTTATTCTCAAGAAAGTGAGTACTTTAATCTATATACAGAGTTTTAAGTGAACGAAGGTTAATTGCATCTCAGCTGATGATTTTATTTTCAAGAAAATTGTTCCATTTGGCCTTTAAGTTACTGTTTGTGCTCAACTAAGCGTTGGAATTGTGCTCGAGTACTGAAGTGAAAATAGGAATTGGATTTATGTTTCTCTGCTTCTTCCTTACCATTATGCCCATAAAGGATCTGTGCTTCTGACATGGTTTTTTTCTTTTCATAGAAGCTGGAATACTATGTTGCACAGACACGAAAACGGCACATTAAGGATACAACGGAACGAGCAAGACATCTATTTCGGTGTGTCCTAGTGTATTTTGGATTATCTAGGTTGTCTGATGCATGTTCGACATGACACTGATTTTTGGAGTGTTTGTGCTTCGTAAGACACATGTAGTAGTAGGACCTTATTTGGTAGCTGTTATTAGCTATTGATGGTACATATGGTTAACCTAAAAGTGGGATATAGCTTGGTTGTACATTTGCTAGATCTAGAAGTGTTATGGTCTGTATCTGGTAATTACTTAATAGTTATTTATACTTATTTAGCGTATCTCGTGGCCAAATCGAATTACAACATTCACATGTTTCATCTTCATCGCTTCAAATATCTGTCTAATTTCCATTCTGCTATGTAGTTTTTCAGATAATATACCTATCATGTCAAATTCTTTTGCTCATTTATTTCTTGTAGTAGTAAATATATATCATGAGGTGTAGATAATTGGAAGCGACTATGGTGTTGGTAGTTCCACATCGGGTGGGAGGTGGGATCATGAGGTGTAGATAATTGGAATCAGTTCAGGTCTTACATGAGAATTCTCTTTTAGGGTATATGGGCCCAATTCTATCGCACCTCATGGACCAACTCTGGTTCGGGTCACACCGCGTTCCCAACAAGCCATATCAGAGCCCATGGTTATAGGGCTGGTTTGGACGACTTTCATTGGTTCGAGACTGATGGTGCTGAACGTTCATGCGTATACAAGGATAGTTGAAATTGGTTCAAGCCTTACATGAGAATTCTCTTTTAAGGTATATTGGTCCAATTCAATATCGCACCTCATGGGCCAACTCCGGTTCAGGTCACACCGCATTCCCAACACATTTCTAAAATTTGTCCATAAAATATAAAGTGACGCGCAAACACACACACACACACACACACACACACACACACACATATATGTGTGTGTGTGTGTGTATATATATATATATATATGAAGCATGTATTTTTTTATAATCCTACTGAATAATCTCGTGAACGCTTCCACTAGGAGTGAAACACCCGCCCCCCACCTGGGTCGCATGCCTCTCCTTTAACCACTAGACTAGAGAGTCATTGCATATATATATATTGAAATTGATAATTGTATTAATTTAAAAAAGGGTTTACATGACTTAGGTTGCCTATAACCCAGCAACACTTCCAACACTACAATACACACTACTCACAACTCTTAAATGACCAACTCATTTGCCTTTGGAACTACGGTTGCTTACTCGAATGCCCACCGACTTCTTTATTTTTTTTTTCCAACACATGGATCTGTCTCCATCGACTGCTGCATGAGACACACCCAATCTGCGTTCTCCATAATCAAGTTCCCCCGTCAGATCTGTCATTTGCCTTTGGAACTAAGCAACATCTGTCATTTGCCTTTGGAACTACGGTTGCTTACTCGAATGCCCACCGACTTCTTTATTTTTTTTTCCCAACACATGGATCTGTCTCCATCGACTGCTGCATGAGACACACCCAATCTGCATTCTCCATAATCAAGTTCCCCCGTCAGATCTTCGTCAAGACTGGAGGGAGTGGTGCATCCCCTCACACAAATCCCATCCAACTTTTCTATGCCCTCTTCATGTCAAGGCAGTCTCTGTATCATGAGGGGTAAAGTGCATTTAAACCCTCCTTAGAGTTACCTCGTTCGCAAAATAAGACATTTTAGAAAACTTAAGCAGTTTGCACCTCCCGCAAACCATGTTTTGCTCAGAATATCCCTTTCCGTCAAATTGACGTTAGAAGTAGCCGTTAGCACCCAATTTTAGGAGAGATAAATTTTTCTACTCCCCAAAATACCCCTCCATTGTACCGTTAGGGACAGCAGCCTATTCCATTCTCTATATATAGGATTGTTTGAAGGAAGCTTGTTTGAAACATAACATTAAACACAAACTTTCTATTTTCTACATATTTGACCGGTTGGCTGGTAGGGAAAATAACGTTTTTTTTTTCATATTCTTTTTTATTTTACTTATTTGCTATCATTTAATGTGTTGAAGCTTTTTCTTACCTACAGATCTAAAATCCAACTGCAAATTATGGCCAGTAGCTCGCAATCTTCATTCTCAAGACGTCCAAATAGAAATTATGGAAGAACAATTTATTGCTTTTGTGGATTAATTAGTCCACTGAAGACTTCATGGACACCAACCAATCCTGGAAGAAGATTTTACAGGTGTGCAAATTTTTCAACAAATTTTTGTGGTTTTCTACTATGGGAGGATGAGAAACTTTCAGAACACTATCAAATTCTAATGTGGAATTTAATGAAAGAAGTAAAGGAGCATCGAGGCCAAGGTTTACAGCCTATTCCAAGAGAATCGACAGAGGCGGTGGCAGCAACTGAACCCAGACCATGCTTCAACATACATGTTTTCCAATTTATTTTAGGATTTTTGACATGTTTAGTACTATTTAAGTTATTCGTTTAAGAAATACGGATGTGATGAATGTTGCAGTTGCAATTCAAGTATTGTACCCAGATCATATTTTACATGTTTTGTATCAAGATTTACAATTCAAGTTTCCAATCCAAGCAACATGAGGAAATTGCCAATGTAAACTGCAATTGCATTCCAAAATGGGAACACATATGTTCCTATATGAACTGCAGTTGTAAACACAATAGGAACACATATGTTCCTATATGAACTGTCCATGATTGTTCCAGACTGGCAATGTACTGCAGTTGCATTCCAAAATGATAAAAAGCAACATGAGCAAATGTAAACTGCAGTTGTAAACAAAATAGGAACACATGAACTGCCAAATGGAACACGTATGTTCCCATATGAACAGCAACATGAGCAAGTTGCCAATGAACTGCCAAAATCATTTGTAAACTGCCATCAACATGTCATTTAAACAGACATCATTTCATCCATTTGTAAACTGCCATCAAAATCAAAAGCAAATGTTCATCAGCATATCATTTAAACAGACATCAAAATCAAATTTTCACCAACATGTAACTGCAAATGAACTTTCATCAAAATCAAATGTTCATCAACACATCATTTCTTCAACAACAATTCATCAATTTGTAGAAGAACAGGTGATACAACAACTTAAACACATTTCATCTATTCATTTCATCCATTTCTTAAGAGTTCAAATGTTCATCAACATATCATTTCTTAAACTGCACATCCATTCTTCATCTAAAATATATAAACTGCACTTCCATATGCTTTGCTCCCACATGCTTGTATACTGCAGAAAAAAAGGAAGAGTTAGTGACAGTAGCATGAGGTAGGGATAGTGCTGAAATAAAGAAGAGTTATGAACTGACAAACCTTGGTAGGGACAGCAGCAAGACCAAAATGATAGTGCCTCCCACAGCAACATTCAGCATGACAAAATGATGAACTTGGTAGGGACAGTGGCTCAGATGAGTTAGTGAGTAAAGGATAACGGGTCACCAAAATGATAAAGACCCCACAGCAACATTTAGCATGACAAAATGAGGTAGGGACAACATCATGCAGCGTAACAGAGCTCCCCACAGACAGAGCACCCCACTTAAACAGGTAGGGACATCAGCATAATGGGTCACCAAAATGATAAAAACCCCACAGACAGAGCATAAGGACCATGTACTTGTCTACAACCTTATACCCATATTGCCACATATATCCTTATACCCACATAACTCGAATTCATCATTGCCACATTTCAAAAAGGGTCACCAAAATGATAAGGACCATGTCCTTGTCTACAACCTATGAAAAGATGAGTGACAAATGATTAAAATGCAAAAATTAAAAATGAGTAACAAATTTAAAATGATTAAAATACAAATACATACCTTTTGGAGCTAACACTCTCCTCCCTTGCAACACTTTCAGAATTATGGTCCACATTTCCTTGAACATGTGGTGTTGGATTACCAACACACGCATGTAGAGTTGACCTTGGTAGCTTAGGCCTACCTGGTTTGCCTTTTGGCACTATCTCCTTCTCCTTGAAAGGATTTGGGCATGCTCTTGAGTTATGTCCTAACTGCTTGCACTTGCCACAGGTGATAGTGCCTCTAGTCATGACTTTTACACTCTCCTTCTTAGCCATTCTTTCATCATCTTGTTTCTTCCTCTTCTTTTGCCTTCTTCCAGTTTGGACATGGACCACAGGGGGTATCATGGGTACCACATTTTGAAGTTGTCTTAGATTCCTCATTGAAAGAGGGTTGATTATCTCTGCATAAGCCTTCAAGTAAGTAGACTTGTGATAGCACTTGTCTACATAGTCATCAATAGAGTGCCTCTTCTTCTTGTGTTACGTCCCGCTTCCCAACTTGAACGGTAACGTTAAAACACATCCCCAGGCTACGCGCCGAAAATCGCGATTGTCGTCCGTAAATTATCAGAATAAAAAATACAAAAAAATTTACATTGCATTACACATAGTAATTATAATACAGGAAACTTATCTAACAGTACATTGTCTTACAGGTTTATTACAAAAGTAATTTACAAAAGTAACTATGACAGTACTAGTCATAAACTGAAAGTCTTTATGTCACTATTCCTCGGCGTACAGTGGCAACGCCTCGGCAGGATTGTCTTCTTCTTCTCCTAGTGAACAAATACTAGGTCGTTTAGAAACGACAAGCAAGCCCTCGGCCAAGAATGGTGAAAAACAAAAGAAATATGAAATAAAATGAGACAAATAATTCTTGTCAAGTAGCCATATTTAATGAAGCATTTTATTAACGTGTGAGTGTCCTGTTCCTCTTATCCAGATAGGCGTGATGGCAGGTAATGATATTAAAAAAAAGAAATGAACCTAACATGCAATGCAGTATTGGAGAACAACCCTTGAATATTCTTCTAAATGATTTCCCATCAACAATCCCGTTAACCTGGGATCAGGCTGTGAATTCGGCGGCACGGTGCTTAGTATCCGGCCTGGAGCCTCCCTTGGGCTTAACAATCATCTATTCGATGTTACTGTCGTAATAGATGTAATAATCTGGAGCCTCCCTTGGGCTTAGTTTGCCTCCCTTGAGCAAACGGAAACAAGAGCCTCCCTTGGGTTTAGTTTGCCTCCCTTGAGCAAACGAAAACAAGAGCCTCCCTTGGGCTTAGTTTGCCTCCCTTGAGCAAACGAAAATACGTGAGCTAAGCCTCACAAACTCCATTCGCATGGCCTTACGAATGAGTAGAAATTTACTGATCAGCTTTTTAATTTTATTATGCTATGGGACTATTTAGGAATATCCAGGTTGTTCTCCCCCGCCCAATGCTTTCTATTTGTATTCTAAGTATTTTTCGTAAATGACTTTAGGTATTAGGGAATATCCCGATTTTTCAGAAAGTCGAAAATTGACTATCTCTTGAAATTTCCAAAAATTTCGGCAGAGTCTCCTTTGTTTTTAGAGACTCCGAAAATTTTGCAAGAGACAATATATGATAAAATAAATTCCGGGTTCGCCGACCCCTTCGGTGGAGCAGCTCTCAACACCGGAACCACGCAAGTATATATCGGGTTCGTCGACCCCTTCGGTGGAGCAACTCTCAACACCGAAAAACCCACACAAGTATCAAAAAATAAAAATGCTTAATAATATTCCTTCTTACCAAACAAGCAAGCAAGCAATCATGCATTTAAATTAGGCAAGCAAGTTTTCTTGATCCTTGCGGCTTGCAAATCACTATCCCAAGTATCAAAATAAAATTATTAGTAGAACAAAGATATTAAACCTAATTCCATATGGCATGACTTGAGAAAACCATGTTAGACTCCTTGTAACATTGCATTTATATGTAAGGGAGTTAGAAATTCATAGATGTAAAGTTACCGTGGTATATGGGAACTTGCAAAATACTTAATTTAACTATCAACCATATCAAAGTAAGTTATTTTGATAATTTTAATAATTTGGACATAATGAATATCATGTTCACTTAAATTCCAATTTCAATTACCCCTCTACCTGTGACATAAATTCATCTCATTATATATATATATATATATATATATATATATATATATATATAGAGAGAGAGAGAGAGAGAGAGAGAGAGAGAGAGAGAGAGAGAGAGAGAGAGAGAGAGTCAAGTGTCCCTTCGTTGTGTCCATACATACAACTATCATTCATGTTCCAACCGTATCCTAATATTGTGTCCAAGTATAATCAACTAAATTATGATGTGTCCACAATATTGTGTTCAAATATATATATATATATATATATATATATATATATATATATATATATATATATATATATATGTGTGTGTGTGAAATGCTTGGGTTGAGTCCACATGATATTGCTTAAATTAACGTCAAGTGTCCATTTCCTTCCGTGTCCTACATATTGCATTCAACTTACATGTCCAATATATAGAAATTCTAGTTATATAATTCACATACAATTGCATAATTGAGTTGATAGGTTCAATTGTGTTGTGTCCAAGTGTTGTGTCCTAATCTCTTCTCACAAAATATCATTTGTATATCTTTACAAACATATATATATATATATATATATATATATATATATATATATATATATATATATATATATATATATATATATATATCATTATCATATTCCAACTACTCCTATTTATATATGGATTTTGCAATTTTATCATAAACCTACAAAAATTCCAGAATTAATAATCATTCATTTTAATTCATGAAGACAACAAAACAAAAATTTTGAGGGAAAGAGAGATGGAGGACTTGCCTTGGGTTGGATATTGACCTAGCTTCTTCACTAATTTCCTAATTTAAACCCAATAACAATAACAAATTCTTGTTAGCAACCCTAGGTTTAAAGTTAGAAGGAAAAGAGATTGGGGAAGAAAATAAATTTTTTTTTACCTAGGGTTCTTGAGAGTGGAAGTGAAGGAGGAAGAGGAGGAAGATGAAGATGGAGTGAAGGGGGAGTGGCCGGAGTGGAGGTGGTCCGGCGGCGGGGGCGGACGGCGGCAGCCGGCGACGGACGACGGCGGCGGGCGGCGTATGGCGGCAGCAGGAGCACTTGGGAGAGGGGTGGTGGGGTGGTGGTGAGTGTGTGTGTGTATGAATGTGTGGTTGTATGTGTGTGTGTGTGGGAATTTAAATGGAGAAGAGTGGGTGAGGTGTCCCCCCCCCCTTTTAATGCATGGGGACACATATTCCCCTTCTCTATTCTTCTAAGACACATGGCATGACATGTGTCATGCCATAAAAAATCCCTTTTTTTAGGAATAATAATAATAATAATAATAATCATAATAATAATAATAATAATAATAATAATAATAATAATAATAATAAGAGTATGACATCTTGATACATGCAGCTGCATGGTCACATGGAATACCTGTGAGTTGCCATTCTCTACAGCTGCAGCTCTTTGCTTCCAAGTCCACTGCCTCATTAAGTCCTCTCTGACTCACTTCAAATTTATTGAACCCAGAAGTAATAACCATACATTTTTTTGCACCCTCTTTGGCTTCTTCAAGTTTTTTCATTACTTTAGGAACAATGACCCCATCATGAGCTCCCATTCTTTCTCTCTTCTCATGGAACCTTACCATGAGCAATCTTCTTATAGTTTCTAGAAGACAGATAATGGGCTTGTCCCTTGCTTTCAATATGTGCTTATTCCATGACTCACACATATTATTGCTTGACAGCTCACACTTAGAATTGGTTGAGAACCCATGCTTTGACCACTGGCCTGCAGGAAGTTTATCTAACCATTCGTAGGCCTCCTTGCTTACTTTCATGATCTTATTCATTGCTTTCTCAAAATCAATTAAAGTGCATGCCTCTGAAGCTTCCCACAAAAGATACTTCAACTTGGACCCTGGATATTTCTTCTTGAAATTGTCATATATGTGCCTAACACAAAATCTATGCTCTGCATTAGGAAGAAGATTGTGAAAAACATCCAGTAGGCCTTTTTGTCTATCAGAAATCCAGGTGATTGCATTTCCATCCATGCCAAGTGCATCCAATAGTTGATCCATGAACCAGTTCCAAGTTTTCTTATTTTCTATCGCCACAACAGCCCAAGCAATAGGGAAAAAACTGTTGTTACCATCTCTTCCCACTGCACTAAGAAGTTGCCCTTTGTACTCAGTCTTCAGAAAATACCCATCCAGACCAATGAATGGTCTACAACCTTCTTTAAAACCCTTTATCACAGCCTTCAAAGTGTAGAACACCCTCACAAATCTGGTAGACTTTTCATCTTCCTCTAATTCTCCTTTGACCCTAACAACACTCCCAGGATTGGTAGACATCACCAGCATTGCATACTCCCTGATGTAAGCATATTGGTCTTGGGCATGCCCTTCAATCAACTCCAATGCCTTCTTCTTTGCCCTAACAATTTTGTGTCTTGAACAGTCAATCTCCAAATCTTCTGCAATGTGGGTTCTAAACCCAGCATACTTCCAGTCTGGATCATTCCTGAATCTGTGTACATGTATGTTTGCATGGAATGTGGCAGTAGCTTGTCTATTGCTGTCCACCTCAACACAGTCCCTTGAATGGTCAAATACGTACTTCTTCAATACAAAATTCCCATGACCACCAAAAACACTCCCATGAATCCTCCACTGACAAGCATCATTTGCACATCTAGCTGTCACCCTCTTTGTTTCATTGTGTACCCACTTGATATTGTACTTGTTTTTTATGGCATGGAGCCTTAATGCACTCCTGAATTCTGCATGTGAAGCAAATCTCTGCCCTACATGAAGAGCCACATTTTTCTCCCTCACTAACCTTTTTTTGGTCATTAGAGGCTCTGCATGAGCAGTCCCTTCATCCTCATCATCAAAACTTTCTTCTGAGGAGTGTACACTAGCCAACTCATCATTGGGAGCATATTCAGAGTCTTGGTCAATGTCTTCATGGGGGACAAAACTACTAAAGTCAACACCAACTGCTTCTTCCTCCACATCTTCAGTTCTTTCTTCCTCCATATTGCCTTCAGTCCTTTCTTCCTCCACATTGTCTTCATTCTCAACATTGCCTTCATTCTCAGCAGTGCCTTCATCTTGTACATGTTGAGGAGGCCCAGATCCTAACTCTACATCTTCATCAGCTTGAGCATGCCCAGTCAAGTCTATATTGGCCCTAAAATCATCACCCAACTGCACATCAATCTCATCAACTGCTTCAGAAGGACCACAGAGAATTCTGGTGGTTGTAAACTCAGTAATGTCAATGATCATAGTCAATGAGTGACTCAACAAGCCTCCCCAGTACATAAAATTTGATAAGACAAGGGGTTGAAAACTTTTCAAAAAAGCTCAATATATTATTGTCACCCAATATCTGAGTCTTACTTCCATCTACAGGGTCAAAATAATAAATTTCACATGGAGCCTGGACCCCAGCAGATGCACATAACCCATCAAGATCAAACCATCACATCTCATCTCTGTCCACACATTCTTTAAATTCTAATGCTATACCCCCCACATATTGGTTAAACACTAAAATCTCCACCAACAAACATATTAACAACATACTTGGTATCCATTAATCCCTCTGCACATACACACACAGGCAACAACATATATGAAATAACTAACAGAAGACAGTTCCCTATGTACTACTAATTAATATACACAAACAGACAAACAACTAATTAATGTAGAAACAAAAATGTATAGACAAACAGAAAGTCAACTCATTTAATATAAATTCAACTATTTTAATATAAACTAAACAATGTATAGACAAAGAGAGGGACAACAGACAACTACTTTAATGTAAATTCATCTAATTTAATCCTACGTACATACAAGGATCATATACTACAAACAGCACCAAATATCATGCATGAAAACAGACATTTTTCTCAAAAAATTGCAAAATTTAACAACTCATATACTGCAAACAGACATGATTCATGCATTTTTCTCAAAAATTACGAAATTCAACAACTCATATACTACAAACAAACATCATTTATGCATTTTTTGTCAAAAATTTCAGAAATTTAACAACTCATATACTACAAACAGACATCATTCATGCATTTTTCTCAACAAATTCAGAAATTTAAAAACTCATACACTACAAAGAGACATCATTCATGCATTTTTCTCAAATATTTCACAAATTTCTGCTCCAACTTACATCATTCATGCACTACGTTCGAAAGTGTAGGAAAATTCTGAGAACTAGGGTTTTCGAATGTACCAGTACGAGAATACCCTAATAAGCCGAAAATACTGGAAGAAGCTCCACTCCGATCTCCACTCCGACCTCCACTCCGATCGACCAACAGCAGAGAGAGAGAGTTGAGAATGAAACGTCGGTTCGCTGCTTCGATTTAGGGTTTGCAAATCGATTTAGGGTTTACAAAGAGATTTAGGGTTTGGAACGGGGGAGAGAGAGTTGAGAACGGAAGAGAACGAGACGGGAGAGAGAGAGAGTTGAGAATGAAACGTTGGTCACTGCTTCGATTATATCGCAGGGGTAATTGGATCATTTCACCCAAGAGTTAACACCGGTTAACAGCAAAGTTGGATTAATGGGTGATTTAAGCATTTTCGTAACTTTTTGGGTTTTTCAAATTAGGAAGTCTTTATTTGCCTTTTCGTGATATCTAAGGGGGGTTTAAATGCACTTTACCCGTATCATGAGGTTGAGGTACGTCAAGAGGAGCTGCTCTATTAGGAGATGCAGGGAGAACATCTGGAGTTGCAGCCTCGCTTGTATCCACATCCGTAGTACCACCCTTAGGAGGGAGGACTAACAGAATCTCTGCATGAATCCCGAAACTCTCGGACCATCCTCACTTAGAATATCATTTCCATCATTATTATGAAATCCAACCTCTGGTGAGATGACCTTAGGTGAATGAACTAACTGAACCGTCTCCTCTAAACCAATATGCTGCTACACCACTACCTGTAGAACTTCCTGAACTTCAGCCCGAAGATTTTCCCCAGAAGCATCTTTCTCCGTATGCCCAATGCACCGATACACCATACACATGGGAGGCGTCCACTCGTAAGTTATTGGATGATAAAGCGTTGTACCATTAGGGAGTAGGATAGGCACCGTTGTAGGTGGCTCCCTGTAAGTTGTGATTTCAACCAAAACTCTGGCAAACGCCAGTCTCTGTCTGTGAGAAGTATCTGAGTCCATTCTCACCGGAACACCTACCACGAGGACAAGCTTGCTAAGTGTGCTAAGTGCCTCAACTTTTCAGAATTGGAGCGACAGCTGTGGTAACATGATCTACACCAGAGCAGTTGCCAGTAGATCCTACTCCATTAAAGTAGAGGGTGTCCACCATTTGACCATCAATAATATCCCATCCATCGACCAAGGAGCCCTCAACAAAACAACATCCAAATCCTCTTCTTTGGAATACTTAATAAGAAATAATCCTTCTCCTTGTGGTAGATAGTTGTCTCGCCCGATGGTTGCCGTACTCGACGTACGAATCTCGAGACAGATAGGTAAGATAGTCTATCCCTTATTACATAGGCGATAACCGGCATACCCTATTCCAATAAGGAAGGATCCATATCACCCTCCCAGATAATTGTCGCCTTCCGTCCTTTGATGATCGTCGGAGAACTGTCTCGGCGTAAATTCTCTCCATTTTATGCCACCGACATGGTGGTGCACACATTCACGCAGGTTCGCAGCTTCGTGCTACCAAAGGAGATGACACCATTGTTAATGATCCCTTTTGTCACTACTCTAGGCTGACCCCCACCACCTGAGTTAGGAGGCACAACCTGGCTCTGATTCTTCGCCGTTCGGGAAGAATCACTATCCCTCGAGTCGTCATTAGACCTCTGAGACAAAGGGCGAACAAACGCTCCTTTAGACTTGATCCCTGCCGATGCTACTGCACCCAATGCCCCTCCACCCTACTTAAAGGCCTCGTTTGGTTCGCGGAATGGAAGGGAAAGGAAATCAATTCCTTGTCATTTCCTTTCCTTTGGGAAACCTTAATTCCTATTGATTTTCTTTTCCTTCCCCATAATTTTTCTTCCATTGAGAATCACTTTCCTTTCCTCCTCAATTCCTTGGGCATCCAAACATAGGAAAGTAATAACTTTCCTTTCCCAACCGAGAGATTCCGCGAACCAAACGAGGCTATAGGGTTATAAGCCTCCCTACTCCCACGCTTCTTTGAATACTGCACCACGTTCCAGCCCGATAGAGTACCTACTCCTCCTAGATCCTCATAAATGGGCAGTGAATGCGCCTCAAGATCCACACCAAGAGATGCTGAATTCGTCGCACGCCCGAGAGAGATTCAGTCACCGCTGTTGCTCTGCATGCCAGGTTTTTTAAACACATAGTTCTTTTATATATATATATATATTTTTTTTTTTTGTTTTTTGAAAGAGGTAAATGTGGCGAACGCTCCCATCGGGAATCGATCTCCTGACCACTCGGGCCGCATGCATCTCTCTTAACCACTAGGCTAGAGGTCATTTGCTATATATATATATATATATATATATATATATATATATATATATATATATATATATATATATATATATATACTAGTCTACGTCTACGTGCTTTGCACGTATTTTAATTAAAATATCATAAAATCAGATGTCGTCTTTTCCAACTTATTATTCATGTTTGTTTATTTTCTTTTTACAATGCCAAGAGATCCAAAGTACAAATCTTGTTTTTTTTTTTAAATTTTCTATTGAAAATAATATTTTTTGAAAAATGGTAAGGATATAAAAAAATTTACCATTGGAATATAAATAGTTGTATGGAAAAAGAAAACTTGCACGCAAACTTTATTGCTTTGACTCTTAAACATAAATGACATCCAAGTTGACATAATAACATTATATTTATAAAATACTCAAGGGTATTTTAGAATTCAAAAGTTTCACCACCAAATTTTCTTATTATACAGTAGAATATATATATATATATATATATATATATATATATATATATATATATATATATATATATGAGAGCGGATCAAAAGTCCCCCTTAAAAAACTCCTTAAAAAATCCCCTCACTCTCAGCCGTCCATTTAATATTAATATTAATGTTAATGTTAATATTAATGTCAATGTTAATATTAATTTTAATGTTAAGTTTAATGTTAATTTTAGTATTTAACATTAATATTAACATTAACATTGATATTAACATTAACATTAATATTAACATTAAATTGACGGCTGAGAGTGAGGGGGTTTTCTAAGATATATATATATATATATATATATATATATATATATATATATATAGAGAGAGAGAAAGAGAGAGAGAGAATAGGGGAGGTGAGATGCCACCCTATGTCACCTATATATATATATATATATATATATATATATATATATATATATATAAATGTATTATTGCTACTTTATAAAACAAATTATGTAGATGGTTCCTGTCAATGTTGAGGGCATTGTTAGCAATTCGGCAAACGGAAAAATTCGGGACGGCAAAAGTACGAGTATAAATCGGCTCAGTACAAATAAAATATGTTCAAAAATTCGGTTAAATATTCGAAAAATAAAAATATTGAGGTTAGAAACTTCACATTCTTGAATATGTTGTCAAATTTGGTTAATTAAACAGGTCACCAGCACGTTTTTTGTGTCAAATTTGTCAATAATTTATACAAAACACGTTTAAAACTTCGCATGTTTAAAATTTACATACTGATTTGGATCTGTTAAAATTACGCAAGTATTATACGTTTATGAAAGATACGAAAAAATTCGCGTACAATACGAGTTTTATTTGGGTGATTGCTAACAAGGTACTTGAGAGCCCAAGGGTATGTTTGGTTCTAGAATGTGGGATAAAAATTAGGGTGCGTTTCTTTTGTTAGAAAGTAAACAATTATTTGGTTAAATAATGAAAGTTAGTAATAAAAGTAGTATTTATGAGTTCTTGTATTTGTTTGGCAGTTGATAGTGAAGATGAAAAGTGATGTCTTTTGGTTTTCTTTGTTTGGTTGGAATAGAAGGAAAGGGATATGTTACTTCTCTTTTAACCATGGTATGCTTACTTTCAATTTTTTTCATTTGGTTGTTAAGATTTAATAACTACATCTTAATAAGCGCATTAAATCTAAAAATAAATTGGGAAATATATTGATTATAAAATTATTAAAAGAATAAAGTAAGAAAAATATTGTAACTGCCACTTTTCCAGAATAGGAGTATTTTTAACTTTTTCCTATTTCTAAGTTGTTATTGTGATTTCAAATTAATTGAATGATAAATTTATTTTATAAAATTAGTAATCATATTTCTGGATTAATTATTTACAATATTTAATATAGTGCATATGTTATTGTGGGATATGGTTAGCCTTTAGTTAGAAAAATTGTTAGTGACCCTAGTGGACTTATTTAGTGGGATTAGACAATCATCAATGCAATTTCATTAAGTTTAAGTTAGTCTCTAGTTAGACTATCAAGTCAATTAGAAATTAGGCTAACCACCTAATTAGAAGAAAGCCTTTTTCTCTAAACTTGTCATGACAAGATAGTAGGACTTCATAGACATTTCACATTGACCCAAAATTCTATCCCTAACCTCAAGGGGCAGCCCACTCTCTATATTTAGCCCCACTTCATCATCTTCCTCCCTCTTTCATTCAAAATCCTATCCCTAATTTAGCAAGCTTCCCCAAATTGTTCCTACATCCATTTCCCATCCAAATTTTCTCAAATTAGTCTCATTCTCTTCCCTTTGGAGAGGAGAAGGCTCTATTGACAAGCTTGGAGGGATTGGAGCACTTAAAGCTTGGAAGAATTCTAGATCTTGACATTTTGCATTGAGAATCTATCTCCCAATTGGTATAAGCATTCTAACCCTTTAATTTCTATTACATTAGTGTAGATGCATTCATTTAGGATCCCCATTGCATTAGGGTGCCATTAGAGAGGAGTTGAGACTCCCCTCTTCCTATTTGAAGGTTTTCTCCTTTACATTTTGATTTGAATTGGAGAAAATTTAAAAATAGGATTCTTGGATTTATGAAATTGATAAAATAGGTCATACTAGCGATTTAGAGCATGTATGTATGCTTTGGGTCAAGTTTGGATCCATTTGGAGTACGTATCACGAGAGTATTGAATACGCACGCCAAGTGTTTGACAAAATGACCATTAGAGCATTTGATGCTCCAATTTCAGTTTTAAATATTAATTTGGGTTTGTTTTGCCATGTGTTATCTATATTATGGTTGTCTAACAAATTAGGAATGTTTGGAGGTTGGTATCATGGATTGGGGATTGGTTTATAGTGTATTGTAGGTTTAATTTACTAAAAGTCAGTCTACTTTCACTCATCTGTGCCCTGTTTTCTTCATTTTGGTTCAATCCATTACTTGATATCAATCCATGTGTGTTTCTCATTCTTCATTATCTGTTCAGCCCACTGGTTGATAACAGTTTTCCACATGATCAATTAATTACATGTTCTGTCCCTTTGAGCATTTGAGGATAGACCATGCTATTGATAGTATAGATATGGAACTTTCATTCAGTCGACTACACAATCATGTACTGCCATATCCTTCATTTGTTTAGACTATGTAAGGTTCATTCCAGTTCTGTCTTCATGATTCAGTTTAGTCAATGTTCAGATATTGAACTTTAGGTTCAGACTTAGTTAAATTTTAGTCTATTCCTTAGTTGATCATCCTCCATTTATACTATAATTGATCAATTCCCGCTTTCGGATGTTTAGTCCTCTACTGAGCATTAGTGTTCTGTCCAGTCATTTATGTATCCGCTTCCTTTGAGTATCAGTTATAGATCTCGAGTTTTCCTTTGTATCAGTAGAAAAATGGGGAAGTTTATGGCTCGGGTTTGGATGAACCACTAAGTTCAGTCCTTGGTTAGCCAATATCAGTTGCGTATAGGAGTCCCTTACCTACCTATGTATATGTTCATTCCATTCATTATACATTTGGTTTTAGATTGTGTAGTAGCCATTCTCATTATATGCCTTATTTTATATTATCTGGGTCAGTTCAGTTAACATGTTCAGACCACCTGGGATTAAAACATGTCTAGTCTCCTTGAACATCATACTCAATCCTCACTATTTATTATGTTCACTTCACATGTCAATGTATCTGTCCTGTAGTTTGGTCAGACTACTATGTAACCAAGTTCCAGTCCTTAAATTTCCTTTTCCAGTTTTGCCTAATATTGTATCAATTCATTTAGTAGGTACAGTCTACTCGGAGGTCGAGTCCCTACCTGGGTACTATCTTTCATCCTTTTGTATTATCAGTCCATTACAATATGTTCAGTCACTGCATTATTTAAGTTCAGTCCACCAAGTATCAGTTTTCCCTTTTCCCTATTGATCAGTCCTAGAGGTGCTGTCTTATTTTCCAAATGATCAATCTCTTGAATGATAGGTTCAGTTACCTATAGTCAGTCTCTTGAATGATAGATCTAGTTATCCTTATTTAGTTCATGTATTTACCTATTAGCATCGGATGATGCAATTGTGTGTATCAGTCTCCATACTTCTCCTGTTCAGTCATCATGTTTAGTCCTTGATGCGAACTCCTTTAGTTCAGTGGATAACTGAACATTAAGTTCAGTCACCTCATCCACTTCATGTTCAAGCCATTCCACTGTTCAGTCCCTAACTTAATGTATTATCCATTACTTTGTTCAGATCGTTTAACTCCCTATGTTCAGTCCTAAAAATTAGTTTGTGTATCAGTCATACTAATTGCATACCCTGTTTTCATTCAGTTGGATTATCCCTTGAACATATGTTCTGTCCTTTCTAACTTAATGTCCAAAACTTGCTTTAGTTCTGTCCTGCACAACATTTCATGTTCAGTCCATTTTACCTTCATATTCTATCCAAAGATTTTGGTATTGCAGCATCAGTCGATATATGGATAGTAATTAGCCATATTAGTTCACTGTTTTGGTATCAGTTTATACTTCAGTCCACATTCCTATTAAGTTCAGTCATTTCAATGATAAATTAGTTCATAAATTCCATTCATCAGTTTTGATGCTCAGTCCATTTGAGTATAACTAAATGGGTTAAGTTATTATATCAGTTCCTTATAGATTTGAGTGTAGGGGTAAGGTTGTAGGGTATAACCTATAGTATCCTATAGCAATATATATTGCATGTATATATGTATGTTATATATATATGGGTTACCCTAATAGCTAGATTTGAGTGTGGGATGTGGTTTTGATACCATTTTAGTCTAGCTCACTAGAATAGCCTAAGTTAGTCAACCCTAGATCTTGACCAATTAGACTAAGGTTAACCCAGAGTTGACCAATTGACCCAGTTAGTATTGTCCCAATTTGACTTCACTGACCTAGAAGTGGCCTAGCAGCATGTAAATATCACATTTAAATTAATTATTTAATCTAGAATACTCTGTAATCCTAAATTCTCATCATAGGTCTCTGAGACTCTAGTTCGGACACCGATACACATCCTTTGCTCAGGATATCAGGCGAGTATATCCTCTGATTGTTTTCATCATGATAGTATCTTTATTGCCTGTTCCAGACTACTTTACTTGATGCTGACACATTGTTAACACGGATTGGTACTATATGGATCTTATCATGTTATTCCCTTATCGGATACATCGGGTATTTCATGTTTATGTACTTTATCATATACATTGTGTACTCCTTGTATTCGTATTATTCATGTACTCTCATGTGCTCTCATGTGCTCATATGTGCTTCATGTTTAAACTAATAATCATGTACGTAATGTAACATGATCGGATCCTTGTGTATTAATTAGGATAGGAGAGATAGAAGTGGTTGTGTGATTAAATCCCCTAGTGTACTCATGTATTTGTCGATTATAACCACACATATAATAGAGTTACCGTAGAATACTTTTGTACAACCTAAACCAATCACATAACTGTCTTATGCTCTGAATCACTTATATTTATTATAGTTCATAGATTCTCTATTTTATTCATGTATTCAGTTTCTTTATTCATATTCTTGTATTCTTGTATTTCAATTACAGTACATCATGTATTTTATTCTATTGCTAGTTCTAAATTTTCTACCATGCATTGGAACTGCATTCAGAGTAATGTACTTTGCTCCAATCCTGACTGTATATGTTGACAAAATTTTATAGAGAACTTGGAGAATTTCTACACCACTTGCTATGGCGCAGACTTAAACGACACTTGTGACCTAGATCACCAGGAGGATCCTTCTAGTTTAGATGAGACACTGGTAGTGCCTAGATTAGAATGCTACGACTTTTGTCTGGTATTTGTCTCCAGATACTTCTATTATGTTATTATTTCATACCCTGTGTGCGGTGTTGATAACACTTAAACTTATTTCTATTCTGGTTTGTATCGCACTTTGATATCCTTCTATCCTAAATCGTGTTGTTATTCCTCTTTAGTTACTTTGTGATTGAGTTGTATCTTCTGTGATTGTCCTCCGTTTGGAGATAATATATTGGACATATACCTTATATTGTGTTTAGTCATTGTTGAGACCTATGACAGAGTTCTACCGTCGATACTGCAACGTAGGCTGGATGTACCCACGGCCTTGTGCCTTCTCACTGGGTGTGGGTCATGACAGATATTAAAGTACATTCTTGACCAATAAGAGGTTTGTACATCATATTAAGTACCAAACAAAACTACCATGGTCCTTCAAATAAGAATCTATTTAAATTTTAAAATTTATACAACAAGTAATCTATTTACACAAATTAAGTAGTAATTTCGTACATGTCGTTTCGCTTCTGAATATGACGAGCCGAGCAAACCAATGTGCCGATGCTACGCGACCTACAAGTTCATCAAATGTCGTATTCCGCTTATGAATATGATGTGTATTCATTTTATTAAGTGTGAAGGCAAGACAGAAACAAGTTCATCGAAGCCACCCACCTGAACGAAGAGTTGCCTCGACCGAGCGGGACTCCGAGCAAGTCACTGCATAGCCAAGTCCGAACGCCGTTGTGTCCATTGATTTATCCTGTTGAACCGAGCGGGGCGGGACACTACATAATACACCACTCAGAAAAAGTTTTATCCTCGAAACTTCCTGAGTACAAACTCATCAACTTAATCAGCCTATATTCGATTTGAATCCACATGGAATAATAATACAGATCTCTCGAACACAACCTTCTATTCGTTTTATCAATCTGAGCCGTGCTCATGCCTTAGCCCAATTTTGTAGTGTCTCGTTCCGCGAAGGCACTAGATAGGCAGAGAGATCGAATTGCTGGCTCTGGAACAGAAGACGATTGATCTGGATGAGTGGACGAAGACTCATTTTCTGATTCGTTTACGCTTAATAAGAATATGAGTTTTTGGAATATAATGTTATTGCTAATAACAAGATGATAATCATTGAGAATGTTAGTACATCGAATCTGTATGCTCGTAAAAGATTGTACATGTTGCCATGCTAAACAAGATAATATGATGCCATTCTAAAGTTAGATGTTGCTTCAATTGATAAACCTTATCATATTTAATAAGAAGAGAACTCTTATTGCCTTGAAACGTGTGATATCGATAATGGAAATATATGTTTAACGATACCAAGATGTTACCATGTTGTGTAAGTATATATGTACACTATGTTCCTTATCGTCTGCTAGAATGATTGAATCGTATGGGATTATAGAATCATACAGAATGATCGAATCATATAAAAAGCACTTGGTGCATGAAAGAATAGATATGGATCAGAGAATAGATGAAAATGTCTGCTTATCGATAAACTGTAGCATCATAGATATTTTATCTGATAGATTGCATTCATGCAAAGGTCTGGACAACTTGTGCACAATGTATAGTCTCTCGATCGGTTCCTTGGGCACTTGGAATCGATCGTCCATGGAGGGATTAGGCACCCTGAGGTAAAAAAGACCTCGCAGTTAGGGGGTATCATGTCTATTAGTAAGATATGCCAGAGTGTCCAAACTGCTAATCACGAGGAATAACCCATAGACCGTCATATAGATAGGTGTTGATTAATGAAGAGCTGAATCCTGAGCCGCAGATGCTAGCATATGCGTTATTAGTGTAGAGATGAACCATGAGTCACAGCTACTGGTCTACACATGTGGTGGTGCGGAGCTTAGCCTTGAGTCACACTTGCTAATTGATAAGCATGATCGATAACGATTATTTTCAGCCTAATCATGCAGAGACGAATAAGGAATATTGTCGGATATATATATTGTGTTTATAATCCTTGTCTTGTGCAAGGATGAATCATCGGCTATGGTAAGAATCACTGAAAAAGTGATACAATTGTTGTTTAATCATGATTTGCTTATAGAGAATAATCTGTTGCCAAGAATTTGCTGTCCCTTTCAAAGAATATATATGACATTGTGATTGTAATTGACCTTAAGAGTTGCTTGACAAAAAATATGATTGTGGCTCATGAAACACACTGTGCAGTTAACAAGAATAGAATAGTCCCTTGAATGGTTGAACTGAAATAAAATAAACTGTGGCTTTTCGAAAGTGTTTTCAAAAGATATAATCTGACTCTGATATGCATGAAATGAACATAGGTAAAAGTAGAAAGATCACATCATAAGAAATGTTTCTTACTAAATGAATTAGTAATCGTTTCATATGATGTAGCCTTTGTTTACAATCACCGGTATATTGATATACTGATCCACCATCAGTCTGCAAGATGCATCGAGACGGATAGTGATAGCCCGAGCCTCATCCTCAGGAGCCATAAATCAGAAGAGATGTCAAGAGATGGACATCTATTGCAAAGAGTTGATTTTGTATATAAAGGGATGTAATGTATGGAACAAGATTATTGTACTTCTGTAATGCTTCTGAGAGAATGTAAGCCATGTATGACATTGTATCAGAGAGAAATAAGAGCTATGTAATCTGTTCAGAAGATATCAATAAAAAGAATTGATCATGTTATTATTGTGTTTCACTTCATATTTCTACAATATGTCTGTTGCTGTTTCAATTATCTGCATCATGTTCCGCTGGGCTATTGTCTATTTTGTCATTGTACAGGTCTTGGCCTTGTGCAATCACAATTTAGGCTTGCATGGCACCGCACCCAAGTGAGTACGAACGGTTCCACAGAGTCCGAAGCGAGGACGAAAGGACTCTGCGGGATCGGGGCATTACAAATTTTACCAATCAACTATACCATCTTAACAATTTGACTATATCCCAAAACTTAACCATCAAATTCTTTATTGCTATCTATACTGTGCTTCGTACTGCTATATCTCAAAATATGGGGCAATAATAACTCGTCACACACAAGGGCAACTTAATTCTAGGTCAAACCTACCCGAGCGATATTTCTTATTCATTTCTAGTCCAAACAAATCTAAGTCGTTCACTCATCATCTCCTAATCGAAACCAAGTGTTACCTTCAACCAAAACCCGATAATCTTCAAGGCTTCAAGTTAGAACCCCAACCAATCTTTCATACCTGACTACATCAATGCCTCAATCACAATCACATGAATAGATATTTAAATCTCGCCAACCAAATTTTACTATCTTCCGAAGTTATCGTTTGCATCTCCTACGTTCTATCTTCCAAAATTTTCTAAACCCTCACAACAACCAATTGAAATCCAAATCTCTTATCATGCACAACTCGATCACACTTTTCCAAATACAATCTCAATTCTGGTACTATTGTATGAATCCGACCAATTATAAATTTTCTTTCATCAATCCTCAAGAACACATTTGATTTCATTGGAATATGAGTTCATCTTCAATCATCAACTTTCTTCTATACTTGAGAATCCGATCCAATATATTCGATTTGTTCAAGAACAAAATTCTTACGATCAATGCTTACGACATTAATATTAATGTTCCAAAGTATCCAACCTACACAATCACTATGTTACCTTGAATTAGAACGATCAAAATCTGAGTCTATTTCCACTTCAACAATCGTACTTCCATCAATATTTCCTCCGAACACACGATTTTGAATCACATGTCAACTTGTTATCAATGTTTTATCCATCACTTCAATTGAGCAACACAAATGAAGCAAACCATCAATATGCAATCGGTCTGACTAATCATCGATACCACCCCGTTCCATCGATCGGAAGACATCTATCCATCAAACACAAATACCCAATATCATCATCCAATCCATTCATATAAATCTTTAAACTCTCAATAACACTTTTCCAATTTCAAACCTCCACTCTTTTGAATCCAAGAACATAAACTAATAAATCAATTTCTCAAATAGCTACCCCATTTCTTTAATCTATCAAGGCGACTCTTACTAAGGTCGATCGCACCAATTCTATCTCTCGATACAAGGCGTCTACCTAACCGTTAGGCTAACTAACAATGCCAAAGTAAAAGTCATGATCACCGTTCCACACAAACAATATCATAACACTCACCCCTAATCCCAAGGTTAAAGCATAGTCGATAATGAAAGGTTTTCTTATTACACCCCGATTCTGTAGAAACATTCGTTCTCACATTGATCTCTATGGAACCGGTCATCCTCGCTTGGGCGTGATGCCGTGCAAGCCTAAGTTGTGCTTGCACAAGGCTATAACTTGCACAACAATAATATAGACTAAACAAACAACAACGCAAGTGAAACTTTAAATGTAGAAAACCCAATTTTACACATATAGGAAATAAATTGACTTCTTTATTAATAACTTGATCGATATTAAAAAGTATTGCTTACGACTCAAAATGTCATGGTTGGCTTATATCATTCTTTTGAAACTTTTGAAAATAGCCACGATGCCCTTACATCATATTCCTTTACTAAAACAAAAGATAAAGACACCTTTAAAGGAAATTGTTAAACTAGAAATGAAAAGCTTCAAGGCGATCGAACAATGCTCCACTAGATTGGACAAGCTTCTAGCGCCTCTCAAAATTCTCCTGTCTCGTGCTATCTGAAATGATGTCCACAACGTGGGTCAGTACATAATACGTACTGGTGAGTGACCGTGACCGAACTCACTTAAATCAATACTAAGTAAACATATGAAACTAGCATATATTATCTTTATACTTGTCTAGGTTCTTTTTAAGCAATTCATAATAAGAAACATAAATAAGAAAATCATCACTTATATAGTGACTATTACCTACAGTTGGTGATTCATCCCCGTACAAGACAAGGATTAACACTATTTGCATTTATGATAAAACTTATGTTTGTCTCTGCATTCAGTATTAGGCTAGCAATAATCTTTATCATATGCATGACACTTAACATAGTGGTCTATGGGTCAATTCCTATGACTAGAAGCAGTGACTCATGGTTTAATAGACTCAATACCCCCTGACCGCGAGATTTCTTTTACCTTAGGGTGCCTTACAATCTCTCATAAACTGAGCAATTTTCAGTATCCCAGGAACCACCCGAGAGACCATTACCTTGTGCACGAGTTATCCGAGACCAATACATGAACTATATTTCTATCAGATAAATCTTAACAATGCATCAATTAAATGACACGTTCATTTGTGCCTTCTTTTTTTCATTATCACAGAACCATAACTCCTTTCTGATCATTTACTTCTCATTAATTTCAATATGTACAAGTTCATCTATACATGTCTAACATTAGAGCATACTTATAAGGAAACATGTATTCATTTTACCCAGCATGAGTGAAGATAAATGATCGTCCGGTCAAATCAACTGTCACGACCCACACCTATTTTTTATTCGGATGCGAGTGCGTGTCCAAGCCAACCTATGTCACAGTGTCGACGGTAGAATGCTGTACAGGCCACAATAAAATAAAATGCTCGTAAAACAACTATTATTTCTCATTCACAACATCTTAATTATTTTACAATATTTCAAGTTACATTTAATCCAAGTACAATATCTTAGAGAAGAAAATAAAGTCACTATTCTATCTAACTAATCTTCTAGGTTGACCTCAGCATATCCATGCCTCCCCAATGTTACGAGTAGTCGCGATTAAGCTAAATTTTTTGATTTCTAGTCAAAAATGGAATGAGTATAAATTATTGAATGCAGTTCCAAGTATATGTTAACGACTATAAGACAATGGTTAGTCATAAAATACATGATGAGAATATCTAGGAAAAGTAGCATGAAACATGAAGAATACTAGGCAGGAAAGCATGTAACGAGTAGAACATAAATATAACTATCTATGTGTTTTGAAGTACGCTTTCGATATGTGATCGGTCTGGGGACAGTTACACCACAAGGTCTATGTTAATTACAAGGTCTACTTTATTTAACAAGGTCTACCAGGTCTAAGTTAATTATAAGGTCTACTTTATTTAACAAAGTCTACTGTGTAGAAAATAAAACATGGGCTAAGGTCTGATCACATATCTATTTAGTACTTCTCCATCCCAACACAAAGTACAAGAGAGAAACAGCATGACATGTACATGAGATATGAGGTGCCATCGTGTGACGAACGTGTCAAGGATCAAGTATGATATAACTAAACAGTGTGATATAGGAATTAACGATAATAAAAATAATAAATGTACACGCCTGAGGTCCTTTTCTGGTAAAACTGATAGTACTATTGCGTACGAAATAGTCCAATTGGCTAGGGGTAGCATGCAAACTAACAACATCCAACCACTCAGTGCTACAAGAGTCAACTCACGCAACAGTCTCCGGATGTTGAAACAAACATCACCAACAAGTTTGGTATAAAAAATGTCTAAAAACGTCTATCCAAAAGTCCAATTCTGGACACATGAGCAAAATCATAATTTTGGGTCAAAATAATATCCGCTGTTGGACCCGCTTTGCACCGAAAAGCGTGCCAGTAGCTACGGTCTCTAAAGTCATCAAACTATATGTCTATAGGTCCATTTTGATGATACGAATCCAATTGTATGTCCAAAGTTGGATTCTGGTGGATCGTGTATAAATTCGTCCGTTGGATCGGGTCGCGGGCCCACAAAAATAGCGTTCCGGTTGACCTCCTCAGAATCGGACCAAACTTGGTATACAGGACCAAAAAAATAATATGGTCCTATTGTCACAAGTTTTGTCTTGAGATTACAAACATGCACGAAGTTATGGGATAGTTTGCAAAGGGGCCGATACGGGGTATCTCGACGGATACGCATCGATTTCGTCACGCATACACAACTAAATCGAGTTCTATCGAATCCCACACGTCGAAAACATCCATACGCGTCTTTCTATCCTCATGGGTCGCGACCACGTCACCCGATTTGTTGGGACGCACGCTGTATCGGTAATTTTCACAAAGTTTCAACTGTTTTGAAAATGAGTTTTTGACGGTTTTAGAAAACGAATTACTCGACGCGGAGTCGATGAAACTAATTTCTATGAAATAGGATTTGAAGCCCTATAGGTTGTCTCGGACTGTCTTCAATTAGTTCTAGCCAATTATTAATAGGTTGACAAGGATTGGTCTTCAAATAGGGCTACTTGGATAGTTTTTCTGTTCTGTTTTGGGACAATTTTTTGTTAATTTTGCATCGATTTTCTGGACGATCTAGGTCACTAAATTAAAAACTATTTGAAAGGACTTAGAGTCGTATCGTTTGTGAATGTACCAGAACAAGTAGATCAAAAAATGATCCACTGTGCGATGAATAATCTTGCCCTAAAGATTGGGTCGGGCGCTACTTTTGCGATGTTGCGGCTGCTGTTGTTGCCACTTCCGCCGCTGTCGCGCGCGACTGTGCCCGGCCTCCGGTAATGCTCCGACGTCGTGGGTGGCTGCCAGGGGTAGGGGCGCATTGCGATGTCGGGGCGATGGATTTGATTAGGGTTTAGGTGGAGTTTTCTCGGTTCTATCCTCGGTTAAGTATATAGTTATGCTATATACTTGCGGGTCTGCTGTGTATCCCCCCTTGTGGGCTCGGGGGGGGGCACTGTTCACCAGGTTTGATTTGTATCATTATTTTTTTTTAATATAAAACCTATTTACTATATGAAGAACAGATAGCAACTTTAGAAGGGGGGTGAATAGAGTTTATAGCGATAATAGCCAATAAAAAATTTAAACTCTTTTACAAGTAAAACTAATCAGAGTAAATACGGAAATAAATAAGGAGCAAGAAAGCATACGCAAATACAGCCGATTTTAACCTGGTTTCCCTCGTGGAGGACTAGTCCAGGCCTGAGAACTCTAGCTCAGGATTAAATCCACTATTTGTGAAACTTCTTACAAAGATCGCAGTAGCGATGCTTAAAATTTTCCAAGCGACTTCTTGAACTCTTGCACAAACTCCTAACTGAAAAATGCTGAGCACTTGAGGCTTAGGAAGCTTGTGGCTAGTAGATGAAGAAGGGTATGGCTTGTATTGAGCTTTAGAGAGAAGAGAAGAGAAGATTGGATGAATAAAAATGAGAGAATTTATGGCCTATTTATAGGATACTAGTAGGCAGAATTCGGCCAGAATTCTGGTAGGAATTTTCAAATATTTGGCCGTTGGACAACTAGCAACCAGCCAACCCTAAAAATTAGGGTGCTAATTTTTAGGGGACAGAGTTCGGCCCGAACTCTGTGTGGAGGCAGAGTTTGGCCCGAACTCTGTCTCCAGAGCACAGAATAGGTCTTAAGGTCCAATGGGCTTATTTGGATGTGTGGAGCTTATGGATTTTGGGTAGGTTATAGGTTAAGTCTCAAGAGCTCAGCACAACTCAGCTTACATCAGTCTAGACTCAATAAATTTATAAAATACAGACTCAAAGATGACTTGCATTGCAAAACTGAGCTGTCGTCTGACTTGAGCTGGATGTAGTAGTCGTGTGTCGTATTGAATTATTACAAGTATTATTTAGTCAATGTTATCAATATTCGGTTGACTGTGACTTTGTGTCAACAATCTCCCCCATATTGATAATTGACAAAATAATAATTGTATATTCAATATTCATACCTGGACACATTTAAAAACATAGCTCCCCCATAATCAGTGCCGAGCTTAAAAAATAGCTCCCCCGTAATCAATGCTTTGAGTCTTTGTTGGCCTGATAAGAACATTCTTACAAAGCACATATACATAGACAAAAAAAATATAGAATATACATATCTCCCCCTTTTGGCATTTAGCAATTTAAGATAAACAATTAATAACTGGCAAACACACCAAAAGATAAGAGAAGAAACTGCATATAACGATCAAATGTTTCAAGAGTTATGATAGAAGAAATGGCAGATAAACTGATAGTACTACCAAAGTCTCAAGAGTCATAACTCATAATAAGTCTAATACAAACCAAGTACATAAAAGCAACTAAAATCAAAATGCATAAACCATAATCTATGATCCTCAGTAGCAGCAGCAAGTAGCAGTCCATATCCATCATCGAGCTCGTGAAGGCCCAGCGTCGTCTGATGGATCAGTAAAGGAACGACGAGGGTCCACGAAGGCTACATCTGGATCCAAGTAGCGAATGACCCAAGGGTCATCGATACGATAGCCCTCACGACCGGGGTCCCGCTCCATAGGGATAGGCATGGAAGGATGGCGAGACATAGAGTACCGAATGTCGTGCAGCGAGTTGCTGATAACACTCATCTGCAAGGTAGTCCGGTAATCCAGATGAGTCCAGCGATCATCCTCCAAGGTGAAGCGATCGCAGAGCATGGTCTGAAGAGACTTGAGAGTGGCAGGAGGAGGAGGAGGATCCTGTCCCAAAGGAGGGGCATCGGGCTCATCATCAGAATGCTCAGACACAACTGGTGAGCCAACGGCCGCCTGAAGCCTCCTTGCCTTAGAGAGGAAGGCAGGGGCAGGTAAGAATGGACACTCATCAAGGGGTACATGAAACGCACGAAAGATCATAGGAAGGTATAATGCATAAACCAAAGATCTTGGTTTCTTCCTACAGTTAATCATCCAGTCAATCATGGTACGTGGAAGATTAAAGAGAACATGAAAGTGGAGATGATATAATGCCGAGATTTCAAAATAAGTGACTTCATCGGTGGAACCCGCTTTGGGTAGAATGGTGTTAAAAATGATCCGATGAAGTTCATAGGGATTGAGATATTTGGCCAAAAGCTTACGAGGACGTGTGTTCGGGGTACACAGGTCGTCCTTGAAGCTTTCAAGTGAAGACCCATCGGAAAATTGAAATGATCGAGCTTCAACAAGCTTTTTCCATGAGTTTGGCTCTTGGAGTTCAAGATATTCGACCAATTCAAAATCGTCAAAAGAGATATTAACTCCTGCAACCCGTGAATAAATATGTGTATCATCATGGGTTAGATTGCAGTAGAACATTTGAATAGCACTACGATAAATGACCGAATTTGTAGTAACAAGTTCATCAAGGCAAAGGTCTTGAAAAAGTGCATCATATTGTGAGAATATAGTAAAGTTGATAGGGTGTCCCGCAAACACCGGACGTGTCCAAAAATTACTAAACCAATCGTTTGATGCGTCGAATGATACAAATATTCGGTCGTCAAAAGTGTTTGGGTCATATGGACGTGGAGGATTGAACAACGGATGGATAGGTGGTTGTTGTTCAATGGCCGGTGCAACGGGTGGTGCAACGGGCAGATCAATGCGAGGAGGAGCATTCGACGAGGATGCTCCCTCGGTCCGAAGTCTCTTTCCGCGATTGAACAAACGTGGAGCCATGACACAATAAAGATAATGAAAGAAATTAAAATATAGAAAAGTATTGAAGTATACCTCAAAGTAGTGATGAACAATGAAGGAGAATTGAAAGAGAGGCCTTCTCCTTGAGTTTAGGGAAGAGATGAGCTCTAGAAAGGAGAAATTAGGGTTTTGAGAAAAAGAGGTTGGAGAAGTGGAAAAGGTGGCAATGAAGAGGAAGAAGAAGAGGATCCCGAATATAAGAGAAGGGTTTCAATTGGTCGGAATCAATAATGGCCATTGGATCTAAAATATAATCAACGGCTGAGGCTGTTCCCGGTTCTGGGACAGCCAGACCGAATTCGGCCTGAACTTTGGTAAGGGCAGAGTTCGACCCGAATTCCGAATTCTGGTGACAGAACTGAAATCAGGCAAAAAATTGGTTAAGTAAGAAAGACCAAAAATAAAAGGAGTATAAATACAAGGAAAGATCCAAGTGATAAACAAAGAATGACAGAGAGTGAACTTGAAGCAGCAAAGTGAAGTTAAAAAATTTGTATGTCAGCCAGTGATAAATAAAAATGAACCGTCTAATAAATAAGGAATTATATCATAATTCAATATTTTGAAGCTGCCATGGGTTAGCTGCAGGGGCCGAATCCCAGCTAGCGGTAGTCCTGAGGACTACCGCTAGCGGAAGAGATGAGCTCTAGAAAGGAGAAATTAGGGTTAGGGTTTTGAGAAAAAGAGGTTGGAGAAGTAGAAAAGATGGCAATGAAGAGGAAGAAGAAGAGGATCCCGAATATAAGAGAAGGGTTTCAATTGGTCGGAATCAATAATGGCCATTGGATCTAAAATATGATCAACGACTGAGGCTGTTCCCGGTTCTGGGACAGCCAGATCGAATTCGGCCTGAACTCTGGTAAGGGCAGAGTTCGGCCCGAATTCCGAATTCTGGTGACAGAACTGAAATCAGGCAGAAAATTAGTTAAGTAAGAAAGACCAAAAATAAAAGGAGTATAAATACAAGGAAAGATCCAAGTGATAAACAAAGAGTGACAGAGAGTGAACTTGAAGCAGCAAAGTGAAGTTAAAAAATTTGTATGTCAGCCAGTGATAAATAAAAATGAACCGTCTAATAAATAAGGAATTATATCATAATTCAATATTTTGAAGCTGCCATGGGTTAGCTGCAGGGGCCGAATCCCAGCTAGCGGTAGTCCTGAGGACTAGTGCACCGTGTCGCTTAGGCTTTTATGCCTTATTGTCAGAAGGGCCCTTTCGGCTTGTACCCATAGCAAGTTCATCATAATAGAATCACGACATACTCGATATTTATGCTGGTTTAATTTAATTTATAACAGCTTCATCCAAAATTCCAAGTTTACGACAAAGAAAATTGAAGCGCTCTTCGGATAATAGTTTTGTAAAAAAATCTGCTAACTGATGATCAGTGTCAATAAATTCTAAGTTAATCGTTCCATTTTGCTGATGATCACGCAAAAAGTGGTGACATATTTCTATGTGCTTCGTGCGTGAGTGACAAATGCGGTTCTTAGTGAGATTTATAGCAGTAGTGTTGTCACAAAAGATTGGAATGTGCATAAAAGATATATTGTAGTCTTCAAGGGTTTGCTTCATCCACAGAATTTGTGCACAACAACGTCCAGCTGCGATGTATTAAGCTTCTGTTGTGGATAGTGCGACAGAATTCTGCTTCTTGCTAAACCAAGAGACTAAAGCCTTTCCTAATAAATGACACGTACCGCTCGTACTTTTACGGTCGACCTTGCATCCAGCGAAATCAGCATCAGAGTAACCAATGAGGTCAAATGATGTTGACTTGGGATACCATAGGCCCACTGTAACCGTACCCTTAAGGAATCGAAAGATACGCTTAACAGCAGTCATGTGTGATTCCTTAGGATTTACTTGATATCTAGCACACAGGCAAACACTAAACATAATATCAGGGCGACTAGCAGTTAAATAGAGTAGACTTTCTATCATACCTCGATACTTATGTTGGTCCTCGGGTTTGCCGCTATCATCTGATTCAAGTTTGGTTGAAGTAGCCATTGGAGTGCTGATTGGTTTGACGTTGTCAAGGTCGAATTTCTTTAGCATGTCCTTTGTATACTTCGACTGACAGATGAAGGTTCCATTTGACATTTGTTTGACTTGCAGCCCAAGAAAGTAGTTGAGCTCCCCCATCATGCTCATCTCAAACTCGGCCTGCATACACTTGGCAAAATCTTGACAAAGGGTTTCATCAGTAGAACCAAATATAATATCATCTACGTATATTTGTACTAAAAAAATAGTGTCTTTAAAAGATTTTATGAAAAGTGTGGTGTCAATTTTCCCTTTTAAAAAACCTTTCTCAAGCAAGAAATTGCTTAGCCGTTCATACCAAGCTCTAGGGGCTTGTTTGAGGCCATACAGCGCTTTCTTTGGCTTGAACACGTGGTCGGGAAATTTATGATTTTCAAAGCTAGGAGGTTGTTTCACATAAACTTCCTCCTTAATAAATCCATTCAAGAAAGCACTTTTAACATCCATTTGAAATAATTTAAAATTTTGAAAATTTGCAAATGCACAAAGCATCCGAATGGATTCCAATCTAGCAACAGGAGCATACGTCTCATCGTAGTCGATACCTTCCTCTTGGTTGTATCCTTGGGCTACTAGACGAGCTTTGTTGCGTGTGACTGAACCATCTTTATTTACTTTGTTTCTAAAAACCCATTTAGTGCCAATGATCGAGTGATTGGCCGGTCTAGGAACGAGTTCCCAAACTTGGCTCCTCTCGAATTGGTTGAGTTCCTCTTGCATAGCAGAAATCCAAAATTTATCATTAAAAGCTTCTAAAATGTTTTTCGGCTTAATTTGTGAAATAAAGGCAGTGCTAGCAATAGAGTCTCTTAATGATGATCTAGTAGTTACTCCACGTGAAACATCACCTATTACCAAATTTTCTGGATGTGACGGCTTGAAAGAGAATTTCTTTGGCAAGCCCTCCAGAGAATTGGTTTCGGTTGTGGTGTTCATTGGAGTAGAAGTTGATGGCTCAACATCATCATCAAGAGTAGCTGCTGCACTATTATCTTCATCAAAAGTCACATCTATAGACTCTTCTACAATTAATGAGCTTTTATTAAAAACTCTATATCCCTTGCTCTTGGCAGCGTAGCCAAGGAAAATACCATCGTCAGCTTTGACATCAAATTTGCCTAAGTTGTCTTTTGTGTTAAGGATAAAGCATCTACAACCAAAAATTCTAAAATAAGAAACATTTGGGGTTCTCCCAAACCAAAGCTCATCGTGTGTTTTCTTCGTAATAGGACGAATAAGTACCCTATTTAAAATGTGGCATGCTGTACTGACAGCTTCAGTCCAAAAGTATTTCGGAAGTGAAAACTTGTTCAACATGACTCTAGCCATATCGCCAAGAGTCCTATTCTTTCGCTCCACAACACCATTTTGTTGAGGAGTTTTTGGACAAGAAAACTTATGATCAAAACCATTAGAATCACAAAACTTTTCAAAATCAGAATTTTCGAATTCGCTTCCATGATCACTTCGGATTCGAGTAATCATGTAGCCTTTTTCGTTTTGAACTTTTTTAACAAAAATCTTGAAAACCGAGATAGCATCACTTTTATTTGTAAGAAAGAAAACCCAAGTAAATCTAGAAAAGTCATCAACAATAACAAAGGCGTAGAGTTTTCCACCGAGACTGGCTACTCTACTAGGGCCAAATAAATCCATATGAAGAAGTTGCAAAGGTCTAGAAGTACTTACAGAGTTTATGAAACGAAATGAGGACTTAGTTGCCTTATTCAATTCACATTTGGCATATACCGTGTCCTTTTTGAATATGATGTCGGGCAAGCCTCTAACTAGCTTCTTGGTCGATAGCCTGGATATAGTATCCATGTTGGCATGACCAAGACGCTGGTGCCATAATAGTCTTTCATCCTTATGAGCATATAGGCATCTACCTGCATTGTTAGTATCTATAGACAAATAAAAAATATAAATATTATCCTCTCTTACCCCTTCAAAAGCAATGTCTCCCGTTGACCTATCATAAATAAGGCATTTGTTTTGTCCAAAGTTAATGTCATATCCATGGTCAGCAAGATGACTAATGCTGAGCAGGTTATGCTTTAACTCGGTCACTAGACAGACATCCTTTATTACGGGAGAGGGAGGATAGCCAATAATACCATTACCTATAATATAACCTTTTAGGTTGTTGCCGAAGGATACATATCCTTCTCTCTTCATCGATAGTGATGCGAAAAGATTTGCGTCTCCCGTCATATGCCGTGAGCATCCACTATCGAGAATCCACTTACTCTTAGTTGAGGAGGAAAGGTCCACCTACATCAAGAGTAGATGTGACCTTTGGTACCCAAGTTCTTGAGGGTCCTGAAAAGTTAGTTTTTGGAAACCATGCATATATCTTTCTATCTACTAATCTTCTAATTCTATATTGTGGTGAAATGTGTCCATGTAAACCACAATAAGTACATGTAGCATTCCTATTTATATTAGGAGCATGCTGATGATGTCTATAAGTAGAGTGATGAGGAGAAGGATGATGATATGTAGAATTAGCATGGTGATGATGACTATGTGTAGAGTGATATGGAGTGACATGGTGATATTTTCTATATGGAGTAGCATGGTGATGATGTCTATATGTAGAGTGATGGTAGTGTTTTTTTGTGCAACATGGTGATGATTGTATGTATGAGTAGCATGATGATTTTGTGACATATGATAGTTATTTCTATGTGTATGTGGTTTGTGTGCTTTGTGAAAGTGTGTGTATATGTAAGCATGATTACATGTTGCAGGTGGATGACGTGGGTGACTAGTATGAGAAGTATCATGCTTTGTGTGTGTCTCTTGGGTTTGAGGTTGAGCAACCTGTTTTCCCAATTTAGTCTCTAGTTTCTTAGAGACAGCTTGCAGTTCAGTAACCTTAGCATTCAAACCATGTATCTTAGTAATAGAAATCTTGTGTCTACTCTTTTCTTCTGCAAGCTCCGTGTTGAGTGCTGTGATTTCTTGTGTTTGTTGATCAATGCGTGCTTCGGCATCATGTAAGCTTATTTTAAGCTTAGATACCTCATTTGTGTCATTCGTGAGTGAAGTGTCTCTAATGTTATCAAACAGTAAAGAAAGTCTTTGAATTTCGACTTCATGACTTTTGATCTTTTCCTTGGCATGTTTATATTTACCGATGACCTTTTTATGATCATCAAGTAAATCGGTAAAAGCATCGCCAAGTTCATCAAAAGTGAAGTCATCAAGAGTTTCGTTTGATACCTTGTCGGACGTTGCCATTAGGCACACGTTTGCAGTGTCTTGTAGAGAGTCCTTTTCTTCCTCGGATTCACTAGCTTCGCTTTTATGCCAAATGCTCATGTTGGCATATTTCTTTGAGGAAGTCTTCTTGTATGGTTTCTCATAACGGTTGCTCTTCTTTAAGAATGGACAGTCTTTTCGGACGTGTCCCGTCTTCTTGCAACCGTAGCAGGTAGGATCTTCTTCGTCATCTTCTTGTGGTTCCTTCTTTTTTCGGTTGAAGCAAAGAAATTTCTTGAAGTTGCGGACGAGGAGAGCTTGATCATCACCTTCTGAGTTATCGTCATCCGTCTCTTCGGGGTCGGCCCTCCGTCGGTGAGCTTTGAGTACGATCTCCTTAGCCTTAGGAGCAGGCTCTTCGAAGTCCTTGAGGTCAAGCTCATGAGTCATCAGCTTTCCTATCAAGGTCTCCATGGACATGGTTGTGAGATCATTTTCTTCTATGATGGCTGTCACCTTAGGGTTCCAAATCTTTGGTAGCTCTCTAAGTAGCTTGCGAATCTTCTCGTGATTTGAATATTATTTGCCGAGCGAAGATAGGGGATTGATGATGTCGAGGAATCTTGTGAACATTTGCGTGATCGTCTCGTTTGGCTTCATCTTGAAAGCCTCATATTCTTGCGTGAGACGGCTTATCTTTGATTCCTTGACTTGGGTGGTTCCCTCATGCGTCACTTCTAGAAGTCTCCATACTTCGTGAGAGGTGGTGCATGTTGAGACCATGTTGAACTCATTCCTGTCTATAGCACAGAATAAAGCATTAATTGCTCTCGCGTCTAGACTTGTCTGTTTCTTCTCCTCGTCAGAATATTTGTCATGTGATTTCTCGACGAGATCACCATTGACAACTATCCTGGCGGGCTTTTTATAACCATCGGTGACGATAGTCCACAGGTCAAAGTCTAGTGACTTGAGATAAAAGCTCATCCTTGTTTTCCAATATGTGTAGTTAGTTCCATCAAATAGGGGAGGCCTATGAGTGGACTGCCCTTCACCGTGATTGGAAATCAAGGATTATGTGGTTGCCATGGATCAGCTCTAGGATGTTAGTCCTTGTTGAGAGAACAGAGCTCTGATACCAATTGAAGAACAGATGACAACTCTAGAGGGGGGTGAATAGAGTTTATAGCGATAATAGCCAATTAAAAATTTAAACTCTTTCACAAGTAAAACTAATCAGAGTAAATGCGAAAATAAATAAGGAGCAAGAAAGCATACGCAAACACAGCCAATTTTAACCTGGTTTCCCTCGTGGAGGACTAGTCCAGGCCTGAGAACTCTAGCTCAGGATTAAATCCACTATTTGTGAAATAGTAGTTACATCCCGTGCCTTTTCTTCAGAAGAGCACGTCAACTTCTTACAAAGATCGCAGTGGCGATGCTTGAAATTTTCCAAGCGACTTCTTAAACTCTTGCACAAACTCCTAACTGAAAAATGCCATTTGAGGCTTAGGGAGCTTGTGGTTAGTAGATGAAGAAGGGTATGGCTTGTATTGAGCTTTAGAGAGAAGAGAAGAGAAGATTGGATGAATGAAAATGAGATAATTCATGGCCTATTTATAGGATACTAGTAGGCAGAATTCGGCCAAAATTCTGGTAGGAATTTTCAAATATTTGGCCGTTGGACAACTAGCAACCAGCCAACCCTAAAAATTAGGGTGCTGATTTTTAGGGGACAGAGTTCGGCCCGAACTCTGTGTGGAGGCAGAGTTCGGCCCGAACTCTGTCTCCAGAGCACAGAATAGGTCTTAAGGTCCAATGGGCTTATTTGGATGTGTGGAGCTTATGGATTTTGGGTAGGTTATAGGTTAAGTCTCAAGAGCTCAGCACAACTCAGCTTACATCAGTCTAGACTCAATAAATTTATAAAATACAGACTCAAAGATGACTTGCATTGCAAAACTGAGCTGTCGTCTGACTTGAGCTGGATGTAGTAGTTGTGTGTCGTATTGAATTATTACAAGTATTATTTAGTCAATGTTATCAATATTCGGTTGACTGTGACTTTGTGTCAACACTATATACTTATATGTGCACTTATATGCATCAATATGCATCTAAGGCTTACACGAATAATAAAATATGTTTTGATATTCCTAAAAATAAAATATTTTAATTTAATATTTAGTAATAATTTGTTTTCATATATAAAACTTTATTTATAAGGTTACTTAAGGCAGTATAGAGTAAAATAAAATTCTAATATACATATACTTGTATTTACCTACATACATATGCCCATAGAATAAGACAAGGGATGCCTATAAAAATATTCTAAAATTACCAACTGTGGTACCATTAATCTTATTTACTACAAACTTTATTTATTTAAATATAAGGTCTCACTCTCTATATATAAGACCTAGTATACGTATACACTATATATAAACATTCCTATATACACATGTGTTTTTCACCTATAAATTCGAAAATCTATCAAAAACTATTTGCAAATGTTATCTTGTTTCCGAAACAAGACACCAAAATAATATCAAGTAATATTGAATATATATATATATATATATATATATATATATATATATATATATATATATATATATATATATATATATATATATATATAACAATTATTTAGAAAATAATTATTAGACCACTAAAATGGAGTACGAGATATATATATTTATATATAATATATCTACATGGCATCTTTGCACTCATAACATTTCTACATGTGCTTGGGCACGATTCGGGTCCAACTCGACTCGTTTAACAATTGGGTCTACTAAAAAGTCAATAATCTAATTAATAAATAATTAAATCGTCTATAGGGGTTAAGTCGCAACTGAATAGTTTTTCTAGTTAGGACACTGCTATGGCTAGGCCTTCCCTACCGTGGCTAAAATACTAGTCAAAACACACGACTACACTACCCATGCCATGATTTCTACTCATCTTGCACTCCAAATCTTAACCATGACTAAGGCCTTCTATAATAATAATTAATTTATTAAAATTTTATAAAATCTTAAAAATTACCATTTAATCCAACTAAATAATAAAAATATTTCAAAATTTTGGGAAGAGGGATTACAAATCTAACCACCTTAGAAATAAATTCGTCATTGAATTTAAGGACTACTTGGATATGCGGACTTGGTAGATTGGTGAAAGGTAGTAATAATTCATGTTAAGAAAATACTGATAAAATAGATGAAAAGGAAGAAAGAGGCTTAAAACTCTAATGGCCCTAAAATGCTCTCAAATATTTAATTTAAAACAAGTTTCGATAAAAGGGATAATCATAAAATAAAGTATCGACGAAACATTACCTTCAACCATGATAAATAAATAAGGTAAATGAATTAATAAAAAAAATAAACAAATAAATTTTTTGAAAATTGGAAAAAAGGGGATTTAGGGTTAGGGATTAGGAATTAGGGCTTTGTTGATTTTGGGAATTTCGTTGAGAGTAGAGGAAGGCCCTTCTATTTATAGGGGCTAGTGATTCCCTAATTTAGATAGGGCTAGAATTTAGTGGTTTAATCCTTTCACAGTTTCAATCAAATAACTATTTAATCACTAAAATTTAAATCCATAATGAATTACCAATTTTTTTTTATTTAGTATTATCAAATGGATTAAATATAGATGTAATTACCAAATCTCATTTAAAATGATATATTTTATTGGGCATAAAGACAGTTAAATTTGATTTGGAAAAAAAATCTGATTTTCAGAATAATTTAAAGTTTATATTTAATATCACCAATTAATTTAGACAATATTTACTATCCATCCAAATAATTTAAATTGCATTTTTATATCATCAAGTATTAAAAATTATAATTTATGTGATCATTTTAATAATTTGAAAATACCATTCAATAATATCTAATATTATCAAACAATATATAAAATAAATTTTGTAAATTCCAATAAATAATAACAATGAATACTTAAAAAGGTATTTTATAAATTCTATAAACAATTAAATCAAATAATCTTAGAAGTATATTCTGTAAATATAAATAAATTCAGTAAAAACTCTTTTCCTTTCAAAATATTTGTAATAGAATTGGAATATATTTTCTAACTTAGAAACCTGAAATAGAACAAATAATTTTTTTAAAATTTGGGAAGAGAGCTTACATCTATCCACCTTAGAAATATTTCATCCTAGAAATTTCAAAGGCCATGGTTAGTCACGACTACGAAATATAATCAAGAAACGAAATACAAATAAAATGACAAATGATATAATCAAGAGAATGATATGATTTATGGTCAAATTAGTCATGTGTAATCGCAGATAGGATCAATACACCAAAAATAATAAACAAAAAAAAAATGATTTGGCACGATCAACCTTTGGTCAAAATGGTCTAGTCGATGACCAAGATTGCTAAAAAATGATCAAAATTTCTAGATGAAATCTAAATAGGGTTATAGTCACTTAGATATAATTTAAGATACGGTCACGATCAAGACTAATCGTATAAATCATCCAAGCCTGATCAAAATTGGAAGATGGCACGAGCATGAATAAGATCACAAATTGTCATGATTATAGTGGAATAGGGATATAAACATTAACACTAATTGAGTTGAACTATAGGCAAGATTATGATTATAGTAAACTAGTTTAGTCACGATCAAGGTCATTTAGAAATGATCGAAATTTCAATTTGTTCGGCAAGAGTAACCCGATTAACTATTTAAACAAAACTATTCATGCAATATTACAAGGTCAAAATCTAGAAAAATATTCAAAATTGACAGGATCGAAATATGATCAAAATAGTCCAGTTGCGATCAAAAGTCGTAAGGATGATTCAAATCGAAGTTTAGCATGATCAATTATGTAGGCACGATCATAGAGTCATAATCTAGGTGCGATTATGAATCTAGTAGAATCTAGAATTAAAATCTTAGGAATAGGTTTTAAATGAGTAGAAACCAATGACGGCTCAATGAATAGAAGATAAGAAAGAAAGATAAGAAGGAAATAACTACAGGTTTTATTTATAATACAATAATAAGAAGTAGGATATCAATTCAGTTTTGGAGTGAGAGTGCAAGATTTTGTGGATCATAAAAAATCAATAGTCACATGCCAATAAAAGATATAGCCTCTATGGTATTCGAAAATCGTATGCATATCTGAAGTCATTTTACCGAGAATCCAAGCCTCGTTAGTGTAATCTGGCTGCAGTAAACCCTTGGTTTCTTGACTCAGGCATGATTTCTTGACTCAGGCATGATATCGTATCGAATATTCTATTAGCTCTACCAATATTAACATACAACTGAAAGGTAGAAATAGGGCAACTAGGACATAGTTTTAAAGACATTCAATAACTTACACTTTCTCCAAATTACTTCAACATAGGGATCATGCCACGCCAGTGCGCTGCTGGCTGCAGTGAACCCACAGTCTCGATAATTCAAATAAATGGCGATAGTGTGCTGCTGTTTTTCTATTGTAAGTCAATGAATATTCTTCCAACTATATCCATAATAATTTCAAAGGAGGTCCTAGAATTTCAAACAAGTTCCAAGAAGGTGTAAGTATATGTCCTTCAAGTATAAATATCAGTTTTTGGAAAGAAAATTAATTGATTAGGGAGGACAATGATCGAAGCCAAAATAAGTAAAAGTTTTTAATCCATATTTGACGGATATTCAATATTCTATGATTGAGAGAAAAATTTTGAATCAAAAACTTAACTCGAGATTAGTATATCGATAATTGAGTGAGAAGTTATTTAACCAAAATACTTCCTTAGATCCAAGGAAAATATAAGTGGTACAAACTTACGATATGACGATGTTTAGGAAAGGTACAACTGATCAGAATTTGGAAAAAAATGATCAAAGAAAATAGAAATACAAACTTTAATTTATATCTCTCTAATATTCAAAGATTGAGGGGAAAACACATTTATATATCTCAAAAACTAACTCAAAATGAGTAAATTTATGGATAATCAAGTTAGGTCCAAACTCGATAGTGTCACGCCCCGCTCCCGTAGGAGCGATCGTCCTCGCTAAGGCGTGATGCCGTACGAGCCTAGATTGCGCTCGTGCAAGGCGGATTCCATAACGGCCGATTTCAGCGGCTGCGACGGGGTCGTCGCACAGAAGTCCCAAGCATAGACATTGAATAATAGCAGCAGAATTTAAAAAGCAAACACAAGTCATTACAAAACACTCTTTTATTGATATTGAAACAAAGGTTACAATGGGACGCAAGGCCAAGATTACAAGTCTCTCGAGCTCACTCATCTCACATTACAAGTTCACTCTGCTCTCTCTCATCTCTCAAATACAAGTCTTGAGCCAGCGGAAGCTTCGGAAGGCGACGTCCATACATTATGTCCCGTATAAGTGTTTACTCCTTGCGGCCGCACGCTTCGAATCGCCAAGGAACTCCGTGCCTCGACGCATCCAAGCGAGCTCCGTGCCACGAGCTTCTACCTGTGCCAGCACATAAAAACTATGTGGGTGTCAGTACTCAACTGTACTGGTGGAATGAGCTTCTCGTCCACCCATACAAAACTGACATGTTTGATTTACTTTGTGCAACATAGTCCCTTCTTATCAATTGTCTTTCTACTCTTGCCTTAGGATCAGTTTTAGGACCGACGCCTTGGCCTATTTTGTGTCTCTAGACCATCTCGTGCTTGCAACAACGATGTTAACTCATACTTTGCCTCCAGACCCTTCTCGTGCCAACAATGTTAACCTATCAAGTCATGTTTTCCTTACGGCCCAAAATCAGAGATGCAACTACGCGATAAGACTCCATTCCTGTGTGACCGTGCTATAAGTCCTTATTGAGGTCGTGCCTCGCAACTCAATGAGACTCAATCATATCGCCGCCTCGAGGCCCTTGCCGCCTCACGGCCCTTTTGCTACTTTGATCACCAACTGACCCAATCAAGACTTGAGGGCTAAGTGTCACTCGACCGACTTTTGCCTTGCGGCATTTTTTGACTTAAACTGAAGACAACTCAATTCCAAGTTATGCAAACTTATATGCTGACAACTTAAGACTCGATGCCACATCTCGTGCCGAAGCACGTCGTCTATGTTGTAGCCATTTTTAGGCCCAAACACTTGTGTTCCAACCATACATACATTCAACTAGACTAAATCCAAAGGCACACACACGGATTGCCGCTCGTGCCGACCCATCTATATGAATTGGTCACTAACACCACAAGCTATCGTGGACTTATAGCCTTGTTATTCGAAGACCCTTTTATCGCAAGTAGCTAGCCCTAAAGAAAGTTCCCAAATAACCCGAGTGGTTCGTCCAGCTACGGCTATACCGTGTTTCTCTCCGGAACGACGCGGTCCCTCGGCGCCCAGGGTTGCCGCTCATGGAAACTTTTTCTTGTCGACATGTTTTCCAATGACCATGCAAGACTCGACACAAACTGACGTCTCACACAGTCATTCCTCTTCCAATGTTACCATCTCTTTCAAACCAATATCAAGACTTCTATCCTTGAGATCCCTCGACGACCCACGGTCGCGAGCCTTCTCCTTTGATGCTCCTTGAGATCCCTCGACGACCCACGATCGCGAGCCTTCTCCCTTGATGCTCCTTGAGATCCCTCGACGACCCATGGCCGCGAGCCTTCTCCCTGTTACCATATCATTTCATTCAACTCAATGCCTCTTCGATAGTCCTTCCTCTAAAACTTATTAAATTAACCATGGTACATGTCTTAAACACTAAGTCCGTGCATCGTGCCTCAAACCGACTTACGATCTACGCGACGCTATCGCCCAAGTCATACTTTATATGACGGGCCTTGAGACCATAAAACTATGTGGTTATACCCAACCGTAGAACTCGTAGGACCGTGCTTGCTATGACTCTGATAGCCTAACATAACTTGCCAGACTTAAACGCACAACGACTCGACGAGCAAAGGCTACGTCAAGCCTCATATTGTGGAAACGTACCGCGCATGCATTCGACTTCTGAACGACCAAGTCATTTGGGCGCCTAGACTTACGCCAGCAGCCGTGCGACGCACTTAACTCATAGGGCGGGTCAAGGCTATGCCAAGCCTTAGATGATGGGACCGTGCATGCTTTATGAAGCATTCATGCGGGCGACGCCTATGACTTAGGCTACGATTCATGACTTCGCCTACTCAACCAACTTTCCTTCTCCCAAGCCACGGGACGAAGGACCGAGTGTCATTTTCAAAGTACGCCGTACACCAACTCTAAGCCGACCGTTGGACCTTTCCATATTCTAACTCAATTTGACCCGTCAGAATTATTCCCTTTAGCTATGTGGATTCCTCTATTTTATTATCAATTCTACTTGTGCAAGTTGAAAACATGCGATTTATTATGTGAAGGCTAAGATGAGGCAAGTTCACTGAAACTATCCCACCTGAGCGAGCGGTCGCCTTGACCGAACAATGTCTCCAAGCAAGCTATTGCAAGGCTAAGTCCGAACGCTGTCGACGTTTCGATTCCTCCGATTGAATGAGCGGGACGGGGCACTACATCATACACCACTCAGAAAAAGTTTCGTCTTCGAAACTAACTGAGTACTTATTCATTGACTTGTCACTCGAACGTTCAACGACTCTCGCACCCATTGCTCTTATGCATTCCTCAAATCTGAGCCACGCTCGTGCTACTCTCAATCTTATTTTCAAAACTCAAGATCTCGAACTCCTCGACACTTTCTCGTTCTTCAAGACTCACTTGAATTCAACGTATCACTTGGTTGGATCGTACACATATTTCAGGCGTCCCCAAAATACATGTATTTCAGCCAAGCCTCGTGATAGTGAATCCAAATCCACCTATCGATCCATCCACTTAATCCTGAAAATCATTCCTATCGATGCTAACTCCCGCAGCATGGACATCTCACCTAGCCGCTAAGCAGTCTCTTTAGACTAAGTCAATTGTTAGTATTGGAATCACAGTTCTCAAACAACGATATCAACACTGACCCCATCCTAAGGTCAAACCAAGTTGATAGTACAAGGGTTTGCTACCTATGCTCGCATCGCTCCGATTTCTAAACATCGAGCATTGATTCCCTACGTACATCCAAATATTCGTCGCACGGGGTCCGAGTCATTCAGCAAAGCCATCCTGTTGTAAGTTCATTCAACCAATCTTCGATACATCAATATCGTTCGTTCAACAAGCCATTTCACATAGTCTATCTCTTCAAACACGTCCGACATAATCTGCCTATCAATCCTTTCAAGTCAAGCATACTACGACACAATTTATCGCTAGACCATAATTCATATTTTATACTCCCTAAGTCATTCATCCCAATTCACGTAATCGATCATAAGGTCGTCCGACTTAACAATATGTTGCATTCCGATCTCACGCGAGTCAGATTATCTACGGTGGGCACGAATCACGATGCATGCTCCCGCGAGATAATTATTCTCATCGGGGCGTAACTCTTATTTTGTGTCTAGACTAATTCATTCTCGATGCGCGGATTGGACCTACTCAATCCTCAAGTTTTATTTATTCATCAACCGCAAGTCCTAACATCCTCGAATTCTCCTTCGCATCAACCCGACAAGTCGAGACAATCAACGTTACCGCGTCCTGATTTTTCGAGTTCGATTATTCTCGCGACATGAATCACCATGTCAGCGCTCACGCGAAATGATCGCACCAAATCCGACGCAACGAATGTGCGAGGCTAGAGTTGCGCTCGCGCAAGACAAGATCGTCGACGTTGTGGTCATCAACGCAACCATCAAGACACGATCATTTTCATCCAACATCCATCTCAATCAAAATCCTAAGTATAGCATCCAACCAAACAATAACACTTGTACGATCGTCATTCGCCGAGTCAGAGTACCCCCGAGTTATCACACATCGATCTTTGATACGCCTCAATACCATCGACGATATGCGTAACCTGACGATCTTCCTTTGCAACCAATTTCGAGTCGTGTGAATGATTATATCGTCCGACTGGATAATCTCCTCGACATTCAAAAATCAATTTCGATCATTATCGCTTGAATCATTCACAACATCAATTTCCTCAATCAATCGATCGACATACCTGAAGCTATCGCTTACACCACTCATGGATGAAGTCATTCAACCAATCCTCAAAACTATCATTCGAATCCAAATCGACTTCTTCAAATTTTTCGTTCGAACCATTCCTCAATTTCTAAGCACGCTCATCTATATCGCACCGATGTTATCGTCGCTCGATAGCACCCCTATTGATAATCGTTTCATTTTACTCAATCGAGTTCAACTCATAATTGTTCGACACTATTCAATTCCCGCACTCAACTTTTCTAAGGTCGACGCAACTTTAGTGTATATGCCCAGCCCGACTTAGCCAACCGTGCTTACGCAAACCACTTTTTGTTTCTTGTCAAAAATTGTTCTCCTATATTTTGCAAAATAGTTAGACTTATTGTATGGACATCCCGTGGGACAATTGAGAGAGAGCGCACCAACGATATCGACTTGCGGGAGCAACAGAGTTTACGGAAACAATGAGTTAAAGAATTCAATCGATAGTCCAAGGACGTAAAGCCGTACTCTGATACCATTATGTCACGCCCCGCTCCCATAGGTGCGATCGTCCTCGCTAAGGCATGATGCCGTACGAGCCTAGATTGCGCTCGTGTAAGGCGGGTTCCATAACGGCCGATTTCAGCGGCTGCGACGGGGTCGTCGCACAGAAGTTCCAAGCAGAGACATTGAATAATAGCAGCGAAATTTAAAAAGCAAACACAAGTCATTGCAAAATACTCTTTTATTGATATTGAAACAAAGGTTACAATGGGGCGCAAGGCCAAGATTATAAGTCTCTCGAGGTCACTCATCTCATATTACAAGTTCACTCTGCTCTCTCTCATCTCTCAAATACAAGTCTTGAGCCAGCGAAAGTTTCGGAAGGCGACGTCCATACATTATGTCCCGTATAAGTCTTTACTTCATGCGGCCGCATGCTTCAAATTGCCAAGGAACTTCGTGCCTCGACGCATCCAAGCGAGCTCCATGCCACGAGCTTCTACCTGTGCCTGCACATGAAAACTATGTGGGTGTCAGTACTCAACTGTACTGGTAGAATGAGCTCCTCGCCCACCCATACAAAACCGACACGTTTGATTTATTTTGTGCAACATAGTCCCTTCTTATCAATTGTCTTTCTACTCTTGCCTTAGGATCAGTTTTACGACAAACGCCTTGGCCTATTTTGTGTCTCTAGACCATCTCGTGCTTACAACAACGATGTTAACTCATACTTTGCCTCTATACCCTTCTCGTGCCAACAACGTTAACCTATCAAGTCATGTTTCCCTTACGGCCCAAAATCAGAGACGCAACTATGCGATAAGACTCTATTCCCGTGTGACCGTGCTATAAGTCCTTATTGAGGCCGTGCCTCGCAACTCAATGAGACTCAATCATATCGCCGCCTCGCGGCCCTTGCCGCCTCGCGGCCCTTTTGCTACTTTGATCATCAACTGACCCAATCAAGACTTGAGGGCTAAGTGTCACTCGACCGACTTTTGCCTTGCGACATTTCCTGACTTAAACTCAAGACAACTCAATTCCAACTTATGCAAACTTATATGCCGATAACTTAAGACTCGATGCCACATCTCGTGCCGAAGTACGTCGTCTATGTTGTAGCCATTCTTAGGCCCAAATACTTGTGTTCCAACCATACACACATTCAACTAGACTAAATCCGAAGGCACACACGCGGATTGCCGCTCGTGCCGACCCATCTATATGAATTGGTCACTAACACCACAAGCTATAGTGGACTTATAGCCTTGTTATTCGAAGACCCTTTCATCGCAAGTAGCTAGCCCCGAAGAAAGTTTTCGAATAACCCGAGCGGTTCGTCTAGCTACGGCTATACCGTGTTTCCCTCCGGAACGACGCGGTCCCTCGGCGCCTAGGGTTGCCGCTCATGGAAACTTTTCCTTGTCGACAAGTTGTCCAATGACCATGTAAGACTCGACACAAACTGACGTCTCACACAGTCATTCCTCTTCAAATGTTACCATCTCTTTCAAACCAATATCAAGACTTCTATCCTTGAGATCCCTCGACGACCCACGGTCGCGAGCCTTCTCCCTTGATGCTCCTTGAGATCCCTCGATGACCCACGGTCGCGAGCCTTCTCCCTTGATGCTCCTTGAGATCCCTCGACGACCCACGGCCGCGAGCCTTCTCCCTGTTACCATATTATTTCATTCAACTCAGTGCCTATTCGATAGTCCTTCCTCCAAAACTCATTAAATCAACCGTGGTTCATGCATTAAACACTAAGTCCGTGCATCGTGCCTCAAACCGACTTACGATCTACGCGACGCTATCGCCCAAGTCATACTTTATATGACGGGCCTTGAGACCGTAAAACTATGTGGTTATACCCAACCGTAGAACTCTTAGGACCGTGCTTGCTACGACTCTGATAGACTAACATAACTTGCCTGACTTAAACGCACAACGACTCGACGAGCAAAGGCTACGTCAAGCCTCGCATTGTGGAAACGTACCGCGCATGTGTTCGACTTCTGAACGACCAAGTCATTTGGGCGCCTAGACTTACGCCAGCAGCCGTACGACGCACTTAACTCATAGGGCGGGTCATGGCTATGCCAAGCCTTAGACGATGGGACCGTGCATGCTTTATGAAGCATTCATGCGGGCGACGCCTATGACTTAGGCTACGATTCATGACTTTGCCTACTCAACCAACTTTCCTTCTCCCAAGCCACGGGACGAAGGACCGAGTGTCATTTTCAAAGTACGCCGTGCACCAACTCTAAGCCGACCGTTGGACCTTTCCATATTCTAACTCAATTCGACCTGTCGGGATTATTCCCTTTAGCTATGTAGATTCGTCTCTTTTATTATCAAGCCTACTTGTGCAAGTTGAAAACATGAGATTTATTATGTGAAGGCTAAGATGAGGCAAGTTCACCGAAACTACCCCACCTGAGCGAGCGGTCGCCTTGACCGAGCAATGTCTCCGAGCAAGCCGTGGTAAGGCTAAGTCCGAATGCCGTCGGTGTTTCGATTCCTCCGATTGACTGAGCGGGACGGGGCACTACAGATAGATAGGAATAAAATATACTTTTAGGAAAACAAATATAAATAAATAAGTAATACGAGCAACGATGATAATGTTTAGAGATGTTAGAAAAGATAATTTGAATATATTATCAAGGTTAGGGATTGGATTCTAGGCAGGCCTGAGTTACAGAATGAATAGTCTACCCACCTTGGGTCCTATCGTTATATCAAACTGCAATAGCGTATCTATGAAAATCTATCAAGTTATCTAAATTGAACAAATCCTTACCTATATTGCATGGCCTATATAACAACCTTAACTACCCGACAGTCATATTAAATAATGGACTCCTACTCCTAGTCATCCTCCTAAAATTAAATCAATCCTAATTGTGAATGAGCATCTTCTAGTCGCAGGCTCACAGCGGTACGACTACTATCGTATTACCATGAGTTCGCACAATTTGTGAAAACTGACCTGCAAGGGCCACCAAAAAAACTTGTCACGACCAGCACCCTTTTTTATTATTCGGATGAGAGTGCATGTCCAAGCCATCCTACACCGTAGTGTCGGCAGTAGAATGCTGTACATGCCTCAATAAAACGAAATGCTCATAAAATAATTATTATTTCTCATTCACAATATCTAAATTATTTTACAATATTTCAAGTTACATTTAATCCAAGTACAATATCTCAGAGAAGAAAATAAAACCACTAATCTATCTAACTAATCTTCTTGGTTGACCTTAGCATACCCATGCCTCCCCAATGTTACGAGTAGTCACGACTAAGCTAAAAAATGTTGGTTTCCATTCAGGAATAGAACGAGTACAAATTATTGAATGCAGTTTCAAGTATATGTTAACGACTATAAGACAATGATTAGTCATAAAATACATGATGAGAATATCCAGAAAAAGTAGCATAAAACATAAAGAATACTAGGCAAGAAAGCATGTAACGAGTAGAACATGAGAATATAACTATATATATGTTTTGAAGTGCTCTTTCGATATATGATCGGTCTGGCGACAGTTACACCACAAGGTCTAAGTTAATTCCAAGGTCTACTTTATTTAACAAGGTCTAAGTTAATTATAAGGTCTACTTTATTTAACAAGGTCTGTGCAGAAAATACAACATAGACTAAGGTCTGATCACAGATCTATTTAGTACTTTTTCGTCCCAACACCAAGTATAAGAGAGAAATAACATGACATGTAAAGGAGATAAGAGGTGCTATCGTGTGACGAGCATGTCAAGGACCAAGTATGATATAACTGAACAATGTGATATAGGAATTAACAATATTAGAAACAAATAATAAATGTACTCGCCTGAGGTCCTTTGCTGGTAAAATTGATAGTACCATTATGTTCATAATAGTCCAATTGGCTAGGGGTAGCATGCAAACTAACAACGTCCAACCACTCAGTGCTACAAGAGTCAACTCGCAACAGTCTCCGGATGTTGAAACAAACATCACCAACAAGTTTGGTATAAAAATATCTAAAAATGCCTGCCCAAAAGTCCAATTCTAGACACATGAGCAAAATCGTAATTTTGGGTCAAAATAATGTCCGCCGCTAGACCCGCTTTGCACCGAAAAGCGTGCCAGTGCCTACGGTCTCTAAAGTCGTCAAACTGTATGTCTACGGGTCTGTTTTGACGATACGAACCAATCGTATGTCCAAAGTTGGATTTTGTTGGGCCGTGCACAAATTCGTCCGTTGGTTCGGGTTACGGACCCGCCAAAATAGTGTTCCGGTCGACCTTCTTAGAATCGGACCAAACTTGGCACATATGACCAAAAAAATATACAGTCCTATTAGCATAAGTTTTGTCTCGAGATGACAATCATACACAAAGTTATGGAGTAATTTGTAAAGGGGCCGATGCGTAGTATCTTGACGGATACGCATCAATTTCATCGCGCACACACAACGAAATCGAGTTCTGTCAAATCCCACACGTCGATAACATCCATACGCGTCTTTCAATCCACATGGGCCATGACCACGTGTCACACCCCAGAGCCAAAATACTGGAGAGCGGGGGCAGACATAGCCAGCTACGTATATTAAAGTGCAACCCACCTCGCCATACGGTCACGGCTGTCTAGATACATGAGGGTTTAACTACAAGCCAACAGTCTCCTATGGTCAAGAACAAGCCTAGTGTCTCAATCACAAGCAAGTAAGTAAATGTTACAAGATGTAAGATCACCAAATATACAATAGTAAGGCGTCCAAAACATTACATATTCAGCTGATCATGAAGCTAGTCGTTACAAAATGTCAGGACTAGCAAGAGTTTAGTCATACATGATCAACCCTAGGATCTGTCAATCATGTTACAGCCCGTAGGCAGACAATAAGTAAAGTACAATCGAGCTAAACAGGTGCTCGTCGGCTAAACGTCTCAAGAGAATATTTGTACAATAAAGTGGAAGAACAAAATAACCCACTCGTTGCCCTGGTTATGCCTGGTGGTCACCATCGGTTTAGGAAGTCGGTAGATCCTCTGGAGCTGTTCCGAAATCTGGCCATACAAAACTAGCTGGGTCAGACCCCAGAAAGAGCAAGTGCCACAAAGGAAGCTTCACTTAGGAACTAAAACCAGCAATTAACACAGAATAATAATAAGTAATAAGAACTAGAAATAAGGGAAAACATATCAGGATGATATATGACGAGATAACCATAAAACTATTCAAATAACCAGGTTACAACCCGTAAACCAAACAAGGACCGGGGTTGTAACCCTTCATCTGAACGGAACTTGGCTTCCCACCATTTATCGACAGTTAACATAAGAAATCGGGACATGCAAGAATCTTGTACATGATCAAGACAAGACTAGACTGGTTGTTCCATCCAATCAATCACGGCCAAGCAATAAGTACGGCTTGATACTTTAACTAACTAGGGTTATCACAGGCCTAGTTACTAACAAGATGCAGCGAGATTATTTCACAGCCACAAGCCTTGCAGACCATCCAGGTTACCCAGGTCGAATATTAAGGGTTGAATTCAGGTGGATACATCGTCCAGGAAACGCATGTACCCTTAAGTAGCTTGAAGGGTGCAACACATGACAGTGTACTGGAAATATGCCCTACTCGACGGCAGGCTACAGATCCCAGGCGCACCCAGGTAACGGGATTGCCAGTAGCTGGGAAATCTCTTCATGACTACTGTGTTATTCTAGTTATTAGCCTTAATCCAATTCAGTAGGTACTCCTGACCGGGGTACTCAGGAGTTCCATCCTAAACATGATGCAAGACAAGACTGGTTCATTTGTACAAGCACAATCGTCTACGGTGTCAAGGTTATTTATACTGGTCATGTCATGTCATGTCATGGAGCCGTTGCAACAGCTTATTAGGATAAATCATGCCAGGTTACTTGTCAGGAGTGCGCTACGACAGGCCACTATCATGTTATATTACTTATCAAGAGTGCATAACTACGGGTCACTGTCGTGTTCATGGTACAAGTGCAGGATAACACAATACAAGCATTCCATCAAGAGACCCAAGTTACACTGAGAGTCACAAGACATGAGTTAGCAATAATAATAAAATAATAATAATAAATAAATAATAAGGGTAAGGCACAGGGAGGAGCCATGCGGCTCAGAAGAATGAGTCCATGCGGCTAGATTGAAGCGGTTCATACGGCCCAAAATCGGGTCTTATGCGGCTCGGGATCGGAAGCCCATGCGGCTCGCAGGAAAAGAGGCATATGCGGCTGGTGGGGAGCAACGCTATGCGGCTGCAGGAGCTTATGCGGCTAACGGGGGAGTGGGCCATATACGGCTGCGGAAGGGCCGAGTCTCATGCGGCCAGGGAGAGAGGTCCATGCGGCTCAATCGGTCAGGGCACATGCGGCTGAATGAAAGTAATTTCATGCGGCTAAATGGAAAAGGCTCATGCGGTTGGGAATCATGAAGTCCTATGCGGCCGGGAATTACCCAGGCTTATACGGCTGGTAGGGACAGTGCCATGCGGATGGAAAAACATGGTGTTCTATGCGGCTCAGATTCACAAGGCGCATGCGGCCAAGAATTCGTCCCATCATGTGGCTGAGGTCTGAATTCTATGCGGCGGAAGGGGCATGCGGCAGGGAGTCAATGTTCATGCGGCTATAAGAGCTCAGGGTCTCATACGGCTGGAGAAGAACACTTGTCGCATGAAATACGGTCAAGTACTATTCTTCTTCTATAATTTTCGAGAAGAAGAACACCATAAAGCCTTGCTTCCAAGCTTCGTAAATCCTTCATCCAGAGTCCAAATCTGAACTTCCATAGGTCAAAATAGGGTAGAACAAAATTCTCTATAATATAGAACCTTCAGAACTTAATAATAACAAGATTAAATAGATCAAAACCCAAGAAATCCAAAAATGACATAAACTTTGATCTACAAGCAATGAGCCATGGAAATTAGAAATGCCAAGTACTATAGTGCTTTAGAATGCTGTGAAGAAAGGAATAGAACAATAAAATTTGGGTTCCTCTATGAAGCAAGATGCACTTGCCTAAGCTCTCTCCCTCTCTCTCTAGTAGGTGAAGAGTTAATGGAGGAAGAAGGAGAGTAAATGAGGAGAGAAAAAAGAGAATGGGTTAATAAAGGGGGATGGTGGTGGTAGGTAAGGGTTCTTCCCTTGGTTCATGATGAACCAAGGCAACCCAAGCCTAGCCGAACCAACCCAAAATAAACCAAGCCATGATATGCCAAGATAAGCCAAGCAAGGAATCATGCAATACAAGATAAAATACGTACACGTATTCTAAAATACGTAATACGAACAACAGGCATTACAACTCTACCCACCTTAAAAGAATTCCGTCCTCGAAATTTAATTAAGAGGCTAGAGGGACAAGGATAAGCTATATTAGTCACAGGCAAGCTATAACTAGGCAATAAATCAAGCAATCAACCATGCAAACAAGGAATCGAAGGCATGAGACATAAGAAAGATATTATACCTCACGAGTCAAACAGGTCGGGATATCGCGATCGGATATCATCCTCACGCTCCCATGTTGACTTACCCAAAGAGTGATGATCCCAAGCAACACGAACTAACTTGATAGTCTTGTTCTTGAGCATCTTCTCTCTTCGGTCTAATATGGATACGGGTCTCTCCTCATACGAAAGGTTGGTACCAACAACCAATTCCGAATGATCCAGGATATGGCTTGGGTTCGGGATATACCGTCGTAATTAGGACACATGGAACACGTCATGCACCTTGCTTAGCGACGGCGGAAGAGCGAGATGATAGGATACATCGCCTACTCGCTCCAGAATGTCGAACGGTCCTATATACCTAGGACTAAGCTTTCTCCGTACACCGAAACGAATGACGCCACGGTTAGACAAAATCCTTAGGAATACATGGTCGTCGACAAAAAACTCAAGAGGGCGCCGATGAGAATCGGCCCAATGACGCTGGCGATCTTGGGCAACTCGAAGATGGTCTTTGACTCTCCTGACCACTTCAACGGTCTGAGCAATCATTTCTGGACCAAGCATCTGCCTTTCTCCAACATCATCCCAGGCTAGCGGAGATCTGTACTTCCTACCATACAGTGCCTCGAACGGTGCCATCTGGATACTGGCCTGGAAACTGTTGTTGTACGAGAACTCCACCAGGTACAGGTGATCTTCCCATGAACCATCGAAGTCGAGTGTACATGACCGTAATATATCTTCAAGAGTCTGGATCGTGCGTTCCGACTGGCCATCTATCTGCGGGTGATAAGCTGAGCTGAACTGGAGGTGAGTTCCCAAACTCTCTTGCAAGCTGCACCAAAAGTGCGATATAAACCTCGAATCTCAGTCCGAGGTGATACTGACTGGTACTCCATGCATCCTGACTACCTGTCTGAGGTACATCTCTGCCAGCTGAGCCGTCGACTGACCAACTCTGAACGGGAGAAAGTGGGCTACCTTCGTGAGCCGATCAACTATAACCCAAATAACATCTCGACCAGCTGGGGATCTAGACAATCCAGTCACGAAATCTCTGGTCACATGCTCACTTCCATTCTAGAATCGACAAGGGCTGAAGAAGTCCTGCTGGCCTCTGATGTTCAGCTTTAACCTGTTGGCAAACCAAACACCGAGAGACAAACCGGGCTATCTTCCTCTTCATGCCATTCTACCAAAAGTGCTGACGAATATTACGGTACATCTTCATGCCACCGGGATGAATGGAATACTAAGAACGATGAGCTTCTGCCATGATTTCCTGTCTGATATCTCCACTGGGTACACAAAGATGCCTTTCATGCCTAAGTGTACCATCTTCATGAATGCACAACTTTGGCCTTCGTCCTGCCTCACACTCTGCTCTGAGCCACTGAAGCTTGGAATCTGCTGACTGCTCCATCCGAATCCTTTCGACTATAGTGGACTAAACCTGCATACTGGCCATCAATGCCACACTGAAAGGGAGAACAACTTCGATACCCATCTTCTGAAGGTCTACTAACAGCTCTAGTTGCGCTGTTAGGAAATAAACTCCGGCTCTTCTACTCAATGCATCTGCTACGACGTTGGCCTTCCCAGGATGATACTGCAAGTTGACATCATAATCCACAAGAAGCTCCAGCCATCTCCTCTGACGCATGTTAAGATCCTTCTGGGTGAAAATATACTTCAGGCTCTTGCGGTCGGTAAAAATCTCCACTCTATCTCCATACAAGTAGTGCCTCCACAACTTAAGTGCAAACACTACTGCTGCCAGCTCCAAGTCATGGGTTGGGTAATTTCTCTCATGATCACGAAGTTGTCATGACGCATAAGCTATTACCTTCCCATGCTGTATCAGAACACATCCTAAGCCTCTGCCTGAAGCGTCATAATATACTGAGAATCCTCCAGTCCCATCGGGAAGCGTTAGAATATGTGCCTTCATCAAGCCTCGCTTCAACTTCTCAAAAGAATCCTGACATTCTGCTGTCCAGGAAAATGGCACTTCCTTGCGGGTCAACTGGGTCAATGGCGCTGAGATCCGAGCAAAGTCGCAAACCAAGAAAACTACGAACTTCTGCAACTGTGCTGGGCACCGGCCATGACTCAATGGCCATGATCGTTTGGAGATCCACTTCTACTCCTCCTCTGGTGATGATATGACCCAAGTACGAAATACGATCGAGCCAGAACTCACATTTACTGAACTTGGCGTATAAATGATGCTCTCTGAGAATCTGAAGAACCACTCGAAGATGTTGGTCATGCTCTGCTCTTGCTGTAGACCAGGATGTCATCTAGGAACACAATCACGAACTGATCTAAGTAGGGCATAAAGATGCGATTCATGAGGTCCATGAATACTGTCGGTGCATTGGTTGCTCCAAAGGGCATAATAAGGAACTCCCAATGCCCATATCTCGATCTAAAAGCTGTCTTCGGGATGTCCTGCTCTCTGACTCTGATCTGATGATATCCTGAGCGCAAGTCAATCTTCAAGAATACTGCTGCCCCCTTGAGTTGATCAAACAAGTCATCTATCCTCGGAAGAGGGTATCTGTTCTTGATTGTCACTGAGTTCAAGGTACGATAATCAACACATAATCTTGACGTACCGTCCTTCTTTTTCATAAGAAGCATCAGGGCTCCCAAGGCGATCCACTAGCACGTATGAATCCCTTGGTTCTAAGTTCTTCAATCATCTTGTACAATATCTCCAACTCTGATGGTGCCATCTTGTAGACTCTTTCTGACACTGGGGCTGTCCCGGAAATCAAGTCAATGGTGAACTCGATCTTCTATTCTGGCGGTATCCCTGGAAGCTCCTTTAGGAAAACGTCTGGAAATTCTTCAACTATCCGAGGTAACTGCACTGCTGCTACTGCCATCCGTAATACTGGAGGAGAAGGTTCAACTTCGCCTCGGGAAAAGGAAAACTCTGGCTCATCTGGAATGCTAAAAACAACCCAACCGATGTGGCAGTCTATTCTAGCATACTGGTTCCTCAACCAATCCATCCCTAAGATCACATCATAATCGGCCATCGGGAACTCTATCAATCTAGCGAAGAATTCTCTACCGCTAACTACGATCCGACACGAGGAAAATACTCTATCTACTCCCACAAGCCCATTACCAGTAAGTATATTGAGCCTTACTGACAACGACTCGGGCTCCAATCCTACCCGTGTCGCAAATCGTGCAGACATGAATGAATACGATGCACCGGAATCAAATAAAGCTGAAGCTGGAAAGGAGTTGACGAGAATAGTACCTGCCATTACCTCTCCTGGTGCCAATCCTTCCTCTATGGTCATCACCATAGCCTGACCATGCCCTCGGGGTGCTGGTCCCCTCTGCTGAAATCCTTGCTGCCTGCTCTAGATCTGGGCTTGGGCTTGTACATACTGCTGGAGGTATTGTTGCTGGAATGCCTGGGACTGAGGCGGCAAGGGCCTCTGAGGCTGATACTGCTGCTGCTGGACTGGTGCTGGTCCTCTCACCGAAGAACTAGAAAGGTTGGACGATGATGAACCACCCCTATTTGGGCAAGATCTAACCTTATGATCTGCTGCTCCACAAGCCAGGCACAATCCCTGTGCCCTGTGACATTCTGCTACCACATGGCCCGGCTATCCGCAATGAGAACATCCCACTGCGAAAGACTGCTTCTGCTTCTGCTGAGGGTACGTCGGGGCTGAATGCTGAAATGACGTCACTGAGGCCGCCCGCCTCGGAGCTCCAATGGTCAAAGCCCTGGCTGCCGGGACTGGTGCTGAAGATTGATTCATCTGGCCGTGAGATCTCTTCTGACCTCCGGCCCTATCCACGATCCTCTGGAAGGTATACTCATGCTTCCTAGCTGCTCTCAAGACTGCATCAAAAGTCTGATGCTCGAACTGCTCAACCGCTAATAAAATCTCCAAATGAAGTCCCTGTTGGAATCGCTGGGCTCTATCAAACTCGGTCGCCACCAAGGTGGGAGCAAACCGACTAAGCCTGGAGAACTCGGCCGTATATCCGTCGACCGTCATGCCCATCTGCTTCAGATTGGTGAACCTCGTCTGTAGATCGTACCGAGCTACAACATCAAAATACTTGGTCTAGAATCTCTTTCTGAATACTGCCCAAGTAATGGGTGCCACTAATCCAACGGCCTGCGTCGCCCACCAGCTACGGGCAAGTTCCAACAACTGTAGGCGTACCACGGCCACCTTTTCGGCTTTTGGGGTCCTGGCTGCTTCTAGAATCACCTCTGTGTCCTGAAGCCAAGCATATGCGGCGATCGCATCTTCGCTACCATCAAAGAATGGAGGGTTCAAGCGCTTGAAGCTGTTGGCCGCGCTGTTACCCTGATGACCTCCTCTAGTCAGAGCATCTGTTACTGCCTGGTACAAGGCATCTCCACGACGATCTTGGGAAGCTATCAAGGTCCTGATGAGACCCACTAAAGTGCCATCATCAGGCTTTGCAGGCTGAACTGGCTGGACCGGTGGCTCTTCTTCAGTAGGCATGACTCTGGAGGCCACTCCAGAATTCTGGACTTGATCTCCAGGTTGCTGCTGGTCCATGGAAGGTGCTCCGCCTTGATGATCGACAGGGCTAGGTACTATGCCGCTGAAGAAGATGACAGAGGGAACAATAAGGAAGGACCACGACAGATCAACGATACAAACATGTGATCCGGACAAGAATTTTAGGGATTCAGAGGATACGGACAGAGATCAAAGGCAAGTACTGATTGAGACATCTATTCGGTAAACCCTCACATATCTTGATCTACAAGACCTGCATGGACCACCACATAAACCATGTCACGCTCCAGAACCAGAATACTGGAGAGCGGGGGCAGACATAGCCAGCTACGTATATTGAAGTGCAACCCACCTTGCCATACGGTCACGGCTGTCTAGATACATGAGGGTTTAACTACAAGCCAACAGTCTCCTATGGTCAAGAACAAGCCTAGTGTCTCAATCACAAGCAAGTAAGTAAATGTTACAAGATGTAAGATCACCAAATATACAATAGTAAGGCGTCCCAAACATTACATATTCAGCTGATCATGAAGCTAGCCGTTACAAAATGTCAAGACTAGTAAGAGTTTAGTCATACATGATCAACCCTAGGATCTGTCAATCATGTTACAGCCCGTAGGCAGATAGTAAGTAAAGTACAATCGAGCTAAACAGGTGCTCGTCTGCTAAACGTCTCAAGAGAATATTTGTACAATAAAGTGGGAGAACGAAATAACCTACTCGTTGCCCTGGTTACGCCTGGTGGTCACCATCGGGCTGGGAAGTCGGTAGATCCTCTGGAGCTGCTCCGAAATCTGGCCATACAAAACTAGCTGGGTCAGACCCCAGAAAGAGCAAGTGCCACAAAGGAAGCTTCACTTAGGAACTAAAACCAGCAATTAACACAGAATAATAATAAGTAATAAGAACTAGAAATAAGGGAAAACATATCAGGATGATATATGACGAGATAACCATGAAACTATTCAGATAACCAGGTTACAACCCGTAAACCAAACAAGGACCGGGGTTGTAACCCTTCATCTGAACGGAACTTGGCTTCCCACCATTTATCGGCAGTTAACATAAGAAATCAGGACATACAAGAATCTTGTACATGATCAAGACAAGACTAGACTGGTTGTTCCATCCGATCAATTACGGCCAAGCAATGAGTACGGCTTGATACTTTAACTAACTAGGGTTATCACAGGCCTAGTTACTAACAAGATGTAGCGAGATTATTCTACAGCCACAAGCCCTGCAGACCATCCAGGTTATCCAGGTCAAATATTAAGGGTTGAATTCAGGTGGGTACATCATCCAGGAAACACATGTACCCTTAAGTAGCTTGAAGGGTGCAACACATGACAGTGTGCTGGAAATATGCCATACTCGACGGCAGGCTACAGATCCCAGGCGCGTCCAGGTAACGGGATTGCCTGTAGCTGAGAAATCTCTTTATGACTAATGTGTTATTCTAGTTATTAGCCTTAATCCAATTCAGTAGGTACTGCTGACCGTGGTACTTATGAGTCCCATCCTAAATATGATGCAAGACAAGACTGGTTTATTTGTACAAGCACAATCGTCCACGGTGTCTAGGTTATTTATACTGGTCATGTCATGTCATGGAGCCGTCGTAACAGCTTATTAGGATAAATTATGCCTGGTTACTTGTTAGGAGTGCACCACGGCGGGCCACTATCATGTCATGTTACTTGTCAAGAGTACACAACTACGGGTCACTGTCGTGTTCATGGTACAAGTGTAGGATAACACAGTGCAAGCATTCCATCAAGATACCCAAGTTACACTGAGAGTCACAAGACATAAGTTAGCAATAATAATAAAATAATAATAAAAAATAAATAACAAGGGTAAGGCACAGGGAGGAGCCATGCGGCTCAGAGGAATGAGTCCAGCGGCTAGATTGAAGCGGTTCATGCGGCCCAAAATCGGGTCTTATGCGGCTCGGGATCGGAAGCCCATGCGGCTCACAGGAAAATGGGCATATGCGGCTGGTGGGGAGCAACGCTATGTGACTGCAGGAGCTTATGCGGCTAGCGGAGGAGTGGGCCATAAGCGGCTGCGGAAGGGCCGAGTCTCATGCGGCCAGGGAGAGGTCCATGTGGCTCAATCGGTCAGGGCACATGCGGCTGAATGAAAGTAATTCCATGCGGCTAAATGGAAATGGCTCATGCGGCTGGGAATCACGAAGTCCTATGCGGTCGGGAATTACCCCGACTTATACGGCTGGTGGGGACAGTGCCATGCGGCTGGAAAAATATTGTGTTCTATGCGGCTCGGATTCACAAGGCGCATGCGGCCAAGAATTCATCCCAGTCATGCGGCTGAGGTCTGAATTTCATGCGGTGGAAGGGGCATACGGCAGGGAGTCAATGTTCAGGCGGCTAAAAGAGCTCAGGGTCTCATGCGGCTGGAGAAAACACTTGCCGCATGAAATGCAGTCAAGTACTGTTCTTCTTCTCCAATTTCTGAGAAGAAGAATACCATGAAGCCTTGCTTCCAAGCTCCATAAATCCTTCATCCAGAGTCCTAATCCGAAGTTCCATAGGTCAAAATGGGGTAGAACAAAATTCTCTACAACATGAAACCATCAGAACTTAATAATAACAAGATTAAATAGATCAAAACTCAATAAATTTGAAAATGACATAAACTTAGATCTACAAGCAATGAGCCATGGAAATTAGAAATGCCAAGTACTAAAGTATTTTAGAATGCTGTGAAGAAGGGAATAGAACAATAAAATTTGGATTCCTCCATGAAGCAAGATGCACTTGCCTAAGCTCTCCCTCTCTCTCTGGTAGGTGAAGAGTTAATGGAGGAAGAAGGAGAGTAAATAAGGAGAGAGAAAGGAGAATGGGTTAATAAAAGGGGATGGTGGTGGTAGGTAAGGGTTCTTCCCTTGGTTCATGATGAACCAAGGCAACCCAAGCCAAGCCGAACCAACCCAAAATAAACCAAGCCATGATATGCCAAGATAAGCCAAGCAAGGAATCATGCAATACACGATAAAATACGTATACATATTCCAAAATACGTAATACGAACAACAGGCATTACACCACGTTGCACGATTTGTCGGGACGTACGCCGTATCGATGATTTTCACAAAGTTTCAACTGTTTTAAAAACAGGTTTTTGACGGTTTTAGAAAACGAATTACTCGACGCACAGTCGATAAAACTAATTTCTATAAAATAGAGTTTGAAGCCCTATAGGTTGTCTCAGACTGTCTTAAGTTAGTTCTAACAATTATTAATAGGTTGACAAGGATTGGTCTTCAAATAGGGCTACTTGAATAGTTTTTCTATTCTATTTTGGGACAATTTTCTGTCAACTTTGCATCGATTTTCTGGACGATCTAGGTCATTAAATTGAAAACTATTTGTAGGGACTTAGAGTTGTATTGGTTGTGAATGTATCAGAAAAAGTAGATCGAAAAATGATCTACTGTGCGACGATTAATCTTGTCCTAAAGATTGGGTCGGGCGCTGCTTTGCGCTGTTACGGCTGCTGCTGTTGCTGCTTCCGCTGCTATCGCACACGGCTGTACTAAGCTGCCGGTATCACGCCCCAGAACCAGAATACAGGAGAGCGGGGGAATGACTCAGCTAGCTACGTATTACGGGTAGATGAATACCGTATAATACGATCAATGCTGTCTAAAAGACAAGGGGGTGCATACTACATAAAAGTCTTACTATGGTCACTTCACATCTATTGTCTCAATCATTCGAACAAGAAACAGTAATAGAGAACATGTAAGATAAAGCAGTAAGGCGTCCCAAACGCTCTGTCAAAATGTTCTTGATATCTGGCTTTACAAAACATAGCCAGATTGATGTAGCAAAAGTATACACAATTGTTATCAGCTGCAGCCTGACTTTAGTTACAATTATGTAAAAAGTAAGTACGAGACGATCCGACTAACATGTCGGTGCCAAACGGCAAAGTATAAAGTAGATAACAAAACGAGCGGGGAAGTAAGAAACCCACTCGAGTCCTCCTGCGATCATCCCTCTAGTGTTGACCATCTTGGAGGTAGAAGTAAGCTGAGACCTCGGGAACCGGCTCTAAATCTGGCCATGCAAAACCAGAGAGGTTAGACCTCTAATAGCAAGTACCACAAGGAAGCACGACATGAGAACTAAAACCAGTAATATAAAATATGATAAATAGATCTCTGCTTGCTACTAGGATTCACATAAGATCACGACACTTCGAACCAACCTCCCAACCAAACAAGGACAGAAGTTGGCCCGTCATGTCCTGACATTCTGATCATCCCAGTTAAGTAACAGAGTAGGTACAGTACACAAAAAAATCATCTTGAACGGCCAATCAACTACTATGGCTTGCTATTGTGAGTCCCAAGTTATCCTGGAATTTATGCAATAGGGATTCCTCAGTTCTTACTATGTGCAAGTAAAGCTAGTCTATCCGATCAATCAATTGCGCCAATCATGTAATTAGACGAGTCCCAGCGGGACGCCCGCCGTTAATATAGCATGTACAATAATATAAGCAGATACTGTTCCCTGCCCGTGTGACAGATTTACAGTATCTGTGGGAACCAGCCGGCCCGTTGGGCACTTAATAGTCCCAAGGGGGCTGTCATATAAGAACTCGGGAATCCATTCTCTCCATGCCATCATTATTTTATTTAACTTAATAGTCTCTACATTGAGTGAAGTTCCATGCCGTGGATCATGGTCATTCAAATGAGTACTTTCGTACGGGGTACGATATGCGCAACTCTACAACGATACCCATGCGGCTAGGTTGTAGGTTTTACATAGCGTGATGCAACAATCAAATCTGACCACGGAGTAATCATGCCTTGACCATAAAGTACACATGCTGTTTTTGTAAGATAGATAAATAACTAAATAAATAAATAATTTGAAGCCTGTATGTGCCTGTATGCCAATATTCGGGGTTGGCTAATCGAGTACAATAGTTTATTACATGAACGTGTCTCATTCATTTCATTCAATAAGACGACTAGCCAGTCTCTTAGTTCCAACTAGGAATGCATGATCAATTTTAGTCAAGATAACCATTATCATCAATGGTGACAAGGCATGAAAGTCAAATAGTATTCAGTGGAGTCGAGTCTACGACTCTCAGGGTTTAATTCCAGTCAATCGGGGTATCTATAGCTCAATTCATGACACATGGTACATCTCACGTAATAATCTATATTTAACAGGAATATTAACATGTCATGATTATATCAAGTTTATGCAAAAAGGCGTAAGGATATAGAATGGACGTTAAACATCTAATAAGATATCAATATACAGGGCTATAGAAGATCCAGGGTAAGCAGGCTACGCTCATGCCAGCCTACGCTCAAGTCAACGTACGCTCAGGTCAACTAGCGTATGGACTCCATACGACTCCTTACCATCCAAGCCAGCGTACGCAAGTCATACGCTCCCAAAAGGCAGCGTATGAACTCCATACGACTCCTTACCATCCAAGTCAGCGTACGGGTCAGCCTATGCTCAAGTCAGGCTAGCATATGAAAGACATACGCTCAAGTCAGGCCAGCGTATGGAAGACATACGCTCAAGTCAGGCTAGCGTATGGAAGACATACGCTCAAGTCAGGCTAGCGTATGAAAGACATACGCTCAAGTCAGGCTAGCGTATGGAAGACATTCGCTCAAGTCAGGCTAGCATATGGAAGACATACGCTCAAGTCAGGCTAGCGTATGGACTCGCCTATGCTCCTTGTCACCCAAGTCAGCGTATGCAAGACATACGCTCCAAAAAGGCAGCGTATGGGAGACATACGCTTCCAAAAGGAAGCGTATGGGGACTGCGCTGCACTAAAGAGCGCGCGCAACTCATTGGCACAAGCTAAAAAGCTTGCACACTGCTCACTGTCTTCTCCAAAACAACATGAACTCTATGGTTGAACCCAAATCTTCAAAAGTCCATAACTTGGTCAAAATAAGTCCGAATCCAACTTTACAAAGGTCAAAATTGGGTAGAATGAAATCCTCTACAACATGGAACCATCAAAACTTGAAAACACAAAAGTTTAATAGATCAAAACCTCCAAAATCCGAAAATAACTCATATCTAGATCTACAAAGGTTAAGACTTCAAAATAAAAAGTACCAAGTTCTAAACTCTCTTAGAATCACAAGGAAAAGATAATGGAACCATAAAAATGGGTCCTCATGAAGAAGCAAGATGTACTTGCCTATGGGTTTGGTAGGTGGAGAGAGTAATGAAGAAGAAGAAGAGGAGTAATGGTGAGAATGAGTAATGAGGAGAGAGAATGGAGAGGGTGGCTTTAAATATAGAAGGGGTGGTAGGTGGGAGCTAATGGACCGGGTCCAATGGGTCGGGTTGTAGGGGATCCAACCAAGGCCAACCCGAACCCAAAGCCTAGCTAAAGCAGAGAATAAAAGCATGAAATAAAGTGCAGAAATAAAATTACAGAAATATAATTACAGGAAATAAATTAACATGAATTAAAGGAAATTAAATACAGGATAATACATAATAACTATTAAATAAATACATGATAAATACTAAATAAATACACATGAGTTGTACATGTATAAAAATATGCATTTTAGGAATGGGGAGTGACATCTCTACCCTCCTTAGAAAAATTCCGTCCTCGAAATTTCAAATCCAAGCAGGATAGGAATATCAAAACTAAACTAATCTAGGTACAAGCAATTCAATCAAGTAATCATTTTACAATGTCCATAGCAAGTAACATATCTATATTTAACAATCTACGGTATTAAGCAATTCTACCCATAAGGTGATAAGCATGAGGAATCAAGGCAATCAAGGTACACAGAAAAAAATATACCTTGTGAGTCAAACAAATATGGATACCGTGATCGGATATCATCCTCACGTTCCCACGTTGACTCTCCCAAAGAGAGATGACCCCAAGCAACCCGGACAAGGTTAATTGTTCGGTTCTTGAGTATCTTCTCTCTTCGGTCCAAGATGGACACAGGCTGTTCCTCGTAAGACAGGTTGGTACCAACAACCAGTTCTAAATGATCGAGGATATGGCTGGGGTCCGATACATACCTTCGCAATTGAGATACATGAAACACGTCATGTACCTCTTGTAATGAAGGTGGAAGGGACAAACGATAAGCAACATCGCCTACCCTATCAAGAATAACAAATGGGCCTACGTATCGTGGGCTCAACTTCCCGCGAACGCCAAATCTAATGATCCCACGGGTAGATGAGATCCGCAAGAACACGTGGTCTCCAACAGAAAACTCTAGCGGCCTACGATGCTGGTCCGCCCAATGAGGATGCCGATCCTGTACAACACGAAGTCGCTCTCTAATTCCTTTAATCACTTCAACTGTCTGAACAATCATTTCTGGGCCTAACATCTTCCTCTCTCCGATATCATCCCATGCTAGTGGCGACCTACACTTCTTACCATATAATGCTTCAAATGGTGCCATCTGGATACTGGCTTGATAACTGTTGTTGTAAGAAAACTCAACTAAGTACAGGTGGCTTTCCCAAGATCCTCCAAAATCCAGAGTGCAAGCTCGCAACATATCTTCCAAAGTCTGAATTGTCCTTTCTGATTGCCCGTCCGTCTGCGGATGGTAAGTCGTGCTAAATCTTAACTTGGTACCCAGACTATAATACAAGCTCTTCCAGAAATGCGATGTGAAACGGGTATCTCTGTCTGACACAATACTGACAGGGACTCCATGCTGTCTGACTATCTGTTGCATGTACAACTCTGCCAACTTTTTTGTAGATTGTCCTACTCTGAAAGAAAGAAAGTGTGCTACCTTCGTAAGCCGATCCACTATCACCCAAATAGCATCCTTACCACTTGGTGATCTCGGTAAACCGGTCACAAAGTCTATTGTAATATGCTCCCATTTCCATTCCGGGATGGGAAGCGGTTGCAATAACCCAGCTGGCCTCTGCTGTTCTGCCTTTACTTGCTGACATATCAAGCAACGGGAAACAAACCTAGCTATCTCCCTCTTCATCCCGTTCCACCAGAAGTGCTGCTTGATATCTTGGTACATCTTGGTCCCTCCAGGATGTATAGAATACTGGGAACTGTGAGCTTCTGTCATAACTTCCTGTCTGATATCTCCACTAGGTACACATAGACGTGATCCAAACCTAAGTGTACCATCTTCATGAATTCTCATTTCCTTCCTGAGTCCTGACTCACATTCTGTCCTAAGCTTCTGAATCCTTGGGTCTTGTGCCTGGGCTGCCTTGATCCTGCCTACCAAGTCGGATTAAACTTGTAGACTCGCCATAATTCCTACATCACTAGGAAGTATAATTTCAATGCCCATCTCCTGAAGGTCTTCTAAGATGTGCTTCTGCGTTGTCAACATAAATGCGCCGCCTCTTCTGCTGAGAGCGTCTGCTACCACATTAGCCTTGCCTGGATGATACTGAAGCTCCACGTCATAATCCTTGATCAGCTCTAACCATCTTCTCTGCCTCATGTTCAGCTCCTTCTGAGTAAAGATGTACTTCAGACTTTTATGATCTGTGTACATCTCCACTCGGTCACCATATAAGTAATGCCTCCATAGCTTCAGAGCAAACACTACTGCCGCCAATTCCAGATCATGAGTTGGGTAATTCTTCTCGTGGTCCCGAAGTTGCCTAGATGCATATGCTATCACCTTTCCATGCTGCATAAGGACACATCCAAGTCCTTTACCTGACGCATCATAATATACTGTAAAACCTCCGGGCCCAACTGGCAATGTAAGGATAGGCGCTGATATCAACTTCTGCTTCAGGTTCTCAAATGATGCCTGGCATTCTGCCGACCAGACGAATGGTACATCCTTTCGTGTCAAGCGGGTCATGGGTGCTGAAAGTCCCGCAAAATCTGATACAAACCTTCTGTAATATCCTGCCAATCCTAAGAAACTCCGTACATCAGCTACAGTCTTGGGTACTGGCCAACTCTCTACTGCTTCTACCTTCTTGGGATCTACTGCTACTCCAGCTCCTGATATGATGTGACCCAGAAATAAGATATGATCCGACCAAAACTCACACATGCTGAGCTTGGCATACAACTGGTTCTCTCTTAGAACCTGTAACACTTTCCTGAGGTGGTCTTTATGCTCCTCTTTACTAGCAGAATATACGAGTATGTCGTCAAGAAAGACAACGACAAACTGATCTAAGTATGGCATAAAGATGCGGTTCATCAAATCCATGAATATAGCTGGAGCATTGGTCAAACCAAACGACATTACTAAGAATTCATAATGCCCATACTTCGACCTGAATGCTGTTTTGGGGATGTCTTCCTTTCGAACCCTCACCTGATGGTACCCTGAACGAAGATCTATCTTGGAGAAGACTCTGGCCCTGCTCAACTGATCAAATAAGTCGTCGATCCTGGGTAGTGGGTACTTGTTCTTTACTGTCGCCGCGTTAAGCTTCCTGTAATCGATGCATAATCTGGATGACCCATCCTTTTTCCCTACAGGTACGACTGGTGCTGCCCATGGTGATATGCTAGCTTGGATGAACTTCTTCTCCTTCAATTCCTCTATGTGCTGATACACCTTGGCCTGCTCCGAATCCGCCATTCTGTAAACTCGATCTGATATCGGTTTAGTTCCAGGTGCCAATTCTATGCTGAACTCAATATCTCTAACCGGTGGTAAACCTAGAAGTTCTTCGAGAAACACGTCTAGAAATTCTTCAACTACCTTCGGAACTTGAACTTCTTCCATTGCTGTTACTACTCCCTACTCTTGCTGAGTTGCCTCTGACCTGACTAAGGTGAACCTCTTCATGCCTAGAATATCAAAAGATACACTCCCACTACGACAATCTATTATCGCATGACAATCTTTCAGCCAGTCTATGCCTAAGATAACGTCAAAATTTCCAACAGGAAATTCTATCAACCGGGCGGGTAAGGAATGCCCGCAAACTACAACACTACACGCTAGAATAACTATACTAACTCCTACGAGCCTATTGCCAGTGAGTATATTCAACCTTCCTGGCAATGCCTCGAACTTCATTCCTAGCCGTGTCGCAAATTGTGCAGATATAAATGAGTGTGATGCTCCCGAATCAAACAATGCTACTGCGGGATATGAGGCGACGAGAATGTTACCTGCCACAACATCTCCCGATGCTAATGCCTCCTCCAAGGACAGTGTGAATGCTTGCCCTCGACCTCCTTGCTGGTTCCCATACTGTGGCCTAGCCTGGTGCTGCTGCTGGCCCCTTCCTTGATGATGCTGGGGTGGTCTATGCTGGTGTTGCTGCATCGGTGGTCCCTGCTGTCGATACATCTGAGCCTGCGGATGCTGTGCCAACGGCCTTACTACCACTGCTGGTCCTCAATACTGGCCTGCCCCTGGTGCTGGCAGAGCAGGAAACTGCTGCCCTGGTCCTCCTGACCTCGAATTCATGGGATATGTGGTAACCCGATGGTCTGGATTTCCACATATCAGACATAGTCCATTCAATGTCTGACACACATCTCTAGTGTGCCCCATCTTCCCACAATAAGTGCAGCCGGCCGGGGGTTGCTGGTTCTTTCTCTGTTGCTGTTGCTGCTGCCTGGGTGGTGGTACTGGTCCTCGTATCGCCACATCATGGATACGAATGCCAGTGGATGGTGCTGTTGTTCGGGACGCTGCTCCCCCTCTTCCTTCAATCTGACTGTGGGATCTCTTCTGACCCCCAGTCCTTACTGCAAGCCTCTGAATGGTGATCTCATGCCTCCGGGTTGCCGTCAATATCTCATCAAAAGTCTGGTAATTGTGCCCTTCTATCAATTGCAAGAGCTCAAGATGAAACCCTTGCTGAAACCTCATAGCCCTCTGGCGTTCCGTTGCTACCATCTCTGGGGCAAACCTACTCAATCTGCAGAACTCCGCTGCATAAGCATCTACAGTCTTGCCAGCCTGCCTGAGGCTGATAAACTTCTGTTGTAGCTCAAACTGCGCTACAACTCTATAGTACTTCGTCTTGAACCTTGCAGTAAAATCGTCCCAAGCAACAGGACGTCTGATGCCTACCTCCTCTGATTCCCACCAATCACGTGCGAGATCCTGAAGTAACAACTTTACTAGATCCACACGTTCTTCTGCCGGAACCTTAGCGGCTGTCAGAATAGCCTCAATATCCTTAAGCCATGCATCTGCTGAGATGGCATCCTCCGTGCCCTCAAACCGGTGGGGGTTGTACTTACAAAACCTGGCTGACGCTCCTGAATCAGTCCTCGCTCCTCTTTCCAAAGCCGTCTGCAATCCTTGGTTGAGTAGCACATTCTGCTCTTGTAGCTGAGTGTGCATGCATTGCTGGGCTAGCATCTGATGTTGCTGAGTAGCCATCATTCCTCTCATGATCTCCAGAAGGGCTGGTGTGTCCACTTGGGTAGGTGGAACTGTCGGTGTGGGTGGAATGTTCGGATACTGCGACCCAGCTGCTGGTTCCACTATCACTTCTTCCTGGGTAGCCTCCTGAGGGGAGACTGGCCCTTGCTGCTGACTAACCTGGTCAGGTTGTCCATGTTGCTGTCCATGTTGTTGCTGTCCAATCCTGACAGATGCGGATGAGGTGCCCCTAAGAAAAGGGACAAGAGAACAATCAAACGACCGGACATGAAGGATCAATGAAGTCAAAGGATACTGGAATGTCAAGCTAGAGTTGAGAGTAATGAATCATGAGATCAAGGGAAAACATGTGTGATTGAGACATCCTATAAATCAAAACACCCCACAAGTCTGAAATCAGACCTGCATGGGCCACCACTAAAACCTTGTCACGCCCCAGAACCAGAATACTGGAGAGCGGGGGAATGACTCAGCCAGCTACGTATTACGGGTAGATGAATACCGTATAATACGATCAATGCTGTCTAAAAGACAAGGGGGTACATACTACATGAAAGTCTTACTATGGTCACTTCACATCTATTGTCTCAATCATTCGAACAAGAAACAGTAATAGAGAACATGTAAGATAAAGCAGTAAGACGTCCCAAACGCTCTGTCAAAATGTTCTTGATATCTGGCTTTACAAAACATAGCCAGATTGATGTAGCAAAAGTATACACAATTGTTATCAGCTGCAGCCTGACTTTAGTTACAATTATGTAAAAAGTAAGTACGAGACGATCCGACTAACATGTCGGTGCCAAACGGCAAAGTATAAAGTAGATAACAAAACAAGCGGGGAAGTAAGAAACCCACTCGAGTCCTCCTGCGATCATCCCTCTAGTGTTGACCATCTTGGAGGTAGAAGTAAGCTGAGTCCTCGGGAACCGGCTCTAAATCTGGCCATGCAAAACCAGAGAGGTTAGACCTCTAATAGCAAGTACCACAAGAAAGCACGACATGAGAACTAAAACCAGTAATATGAAATATGATAAATAGATCTCTGCTTGCTACTAGGATTCACATAACATCACGACACTTCGAACCAACCTCCCAACCAAACAAGGACAGAAGTTGGCCCGTCATGTCCTGACATTCTGATCATCCCAGTTAAGTAACAGAGTAGGTACAGTACACAAACAAATCACCTTGAACGGCCAATCAACTACTACGGCTTGCTATTGTGAGTCCCAAGTTATCCTGGAATTTATGCAATAGGGATTCCTCAGTTCTTACTATGTGCAAGCAAGGCTAGTCTATCCGATCAATCAATTACGCCAATCATGTAATTAGACGAGTCCCAGCGAGACGCCCGCCGTTAATATAGCATGTACAATAATATAAGCAGATACTGTTCCCTGCCCGTGTGACAGATTTACAGTATCTGTGGGAACCAGCCGGCCCGTCGGGCACTTAATAGTCCCAAGGGGGCTACCATATAAGAACTCGGGAATCCATTCTCTCCATGCTATCATTATTTTATTTAACTTAATAGTCTCTACATTGAGTGAAGTTCCATGCCGTGGATCATGGTCATTCAAATGAGTACTTTCGTACGGGGTACGATATGCACAACTCTACAACGATACCCGTGCGGCTAGGTTGTAGGTTTTACATAGCGTGATGCAACAATCAAATCTGACCACTGAGTAATCATGCCTTGACCATAAAGTACACATGCTATTTTTGTAAGATAGATAAATAACTAAATAAATAAATAATTTGAAGCCTGCATGTGCCTGTATGCCAATATTCGGGATTGGCTAATCGAGTACAATAGTTCATTACATGAACGTGTCTCATTCATTTCATTCAATAAGACGACTAGCCAGTCTCTTAGTTCCAACTAGGAACACATGATCAATTTTAGTCAAGATAACCATTATCATCAATGGTGACAAGGCATGAAAGTCAAATAGTATTCAGTGGAGTCGAGTCTACGACTCTCAGGGTTTAATTCCAGTCAATCGGGGTATCTATAGCTCAATTCATGACACATGGTACATCTCACGTAACAATCTATATTTAACAGGAATATTAACATGTCATGATTATATCAAGTTTATGTAAAAAGGCGTAAGGATATAAAATGGACGTTAAACATCTAATAAGATATCAATATACAGGGCTATAGAAGATCCAGGGTAAGCAGGCTACGCTCATGCCAGCCTATGCTCAAGTCAACGTACGCTCAGGTCAACTAGCGTATGGACTCCATACGACTCCTTACCATCCAAGCCAGCGTACGCAAGTCATACGCTCCCAAAAGGCAGCATATGAACTCCATACGACTCCTTACCATCCAAGTCAGCGTACGGGTCAGCCTATGCTCAAGTCAGGCTAGCGTATGGAAGACATACGCTCAAGTCAGGCCAGCGTATGGAAGACATACGCTCAAGTCAGGCTAGCGTATGGAAGACATACGCTCAAGTCAGGCTAGCGTATGGAAGACATACGCTCAAGTCAGGCTAGCGTATGGAAGACATACGCTCAAGTCAGGCTAGCGTATGGACTCGCCTACGCTCCTTGTCACCCAAGTCAGCGTATGCAAGACATACGCTCCAAAAAGGCAGCGTATGGGAGACATACGCTTCCAAAAGGAAGCGTATGGGGACTGCGCTGCACTAAAGAGCGCGCACAACTCAGTGGCACAAGCTAAAAAGCTTGCACACTTCTCACTGTCTTCTCCAAAATAGCATAAACTCCATGGTTGAACCCAAAGCTTCAAAAGTCCATAACTTGGTCAAAATAAGTCCGAATCCAACTTTGCAAAGGTCAAAATTGGGTAGAATGAAATCCTCTACAACATGGAACCATCAAAACTTGAAAAAACAGAAGTTTAATAGATCAAAACCTCCAAAATCTGAAAATAACTCATATCTAGATCTACAAAGGTTAAGACTTCAAAATAAAAAGTACCAAGTTCTAAACTCTCTTAGAATCACAAGGAAAAGAGAATGGAACCATAAAAATGGGTCCTCATGAAGAAGCAAGATGTACTTGCCTATGGGTTTGGTAGGTGGAGAGAGTAATGAAGAAGAAGAAGAGGAGTAATGGTGAGAATGAGTAATGAGGAGAGAGAATGGAGAGGGTGGCTTTAAATATGGAAGGGGTGGTAGGTGGGAGCTAATGGGCCGGGTCCAATGGGTCGGGTTGTAGGGGATCCAACCAAGGCCAACCCGAACCCAAAGCCTAGCTAAAGCAGAGAATAAAAGCATGAAATAAAGTGCAGAAATAAAATTACAGAAATATAATTACAGGAAATAAATTAACATGAATTAAAGGAAATTAAATACAGGATAATACATAATAACTATTAAATAAATACATGATAAATACTAAATAAATAAACATGAGTTGTACATGTATAAAAATACGCATTTTAGGAACGGGGAGTGACATCTCTACCCTCCTTAGAAAAATTCCGTCCTCGGAATTTCAAATCCAAGCAGGATAGGAATATCAAAACTAAACTAATCTAGGTACAAGCAATTCAATCAAGTAATCATTTTATAATGTCCATAGCAAGTAACATATCTATATTTAACAATCTACGGTATTAAGCAATTCTACCCATAAGGTGATAAGCATGAGGAATCAAGGCAATCAAGGTACACAGAAAAAGATATACCTTGTGAGTCAAACAGATATGGATACCGTGATCGGATATCATCCTCACGTTCCCACGTTGACTCTCCCAAAGAGTGATGACCCCAAGCAACCCGGACAAGGTTAATTGTTCGGTTCTTGAGTATCTTCTCTCTTCGGTCCAAGATGGACACAGGCTGTTCCTCGTAAGACAGGTTGGTACCAACAACCAGTTCTGAATGATCGAGAATATGGCTGGGGTCCGATACATACCTTCGCAATTGAGATACATGAAATACGTCATGTACCTCTCGTAACGAAGGTGGAAGGGACAAACGATAAGCAACATCGCCTACCCTATCAAGAATAACAAATGGGCCTACGTATCGTGGGCTCAACTTTCCGCGAATGCCAAATCTAATGATCCCACGGGTAGGTGAGATCTGCAAGAACACGTGGTCCCCAATAGAAAACTCTAGCGGCCTACGATGCTGGTCCGCCCAATGATGATGCCGATCCTACGCAAGACGAAGTTGCTCTCTAATTCCTTTAATCACTTCAACTGTCTGAAAAATCATTTCCGGGCCTAACATCTTCCTCTCCCCGATATCATCCTATGCTAGTGGCGACCTACACTTCTTACCATATAATGCTTCAAATGGCGCCATCTGGATACTGGCTTGATAACTGTTGTTGTAAGAAAACTCAACTAAGTGCATGTGGCTTTCCCAAGATCCACCAAAATCTAGAGTACAAGCTCACAACATATCTTCCAAAGTCTGAATTGTCCTTTCTGATTGCCCGTCCGTCTGCGGATGGTAAGCCGTGCTAAATCTTAACTTGGTACCCAGACTATGATGCAAGCTCTTCCAGAAATACGATATGAAACAGGTATCTCTGTCTGACACAATACTGACAGGGACTCCATGCTGCCTGACTATCTGTTGCATGTACAACTCTGCCAACTTTTTTGTAGATTGTCCTACTCTGAAAGGAAGAAAGTATGCTACCTTCGTAAGCCGATCCACTATCACCCAAATAGCATCCTTACCACTTGGTGATCTCGGTAAACCGGTCACAAAGTCCACTGTAATATGCTCCCATTTCCATTCCGGGATGGGAAGCGGTTGCAATAACCCAGCTGGCCTCTGCTGTTCTGCCTTTACTTGCTGACATATCAAGCAACGGGAAACAAACCTAGCTATCTCCCTCTTCATCCCGTTCCACCAGAAGTGCTGCTTGATATCTTAGTACATCTTGGTCCCTCCAGGATGTATAGAATACTGGAAACTGTGAGCTTCTGTCATAACTTCCTGTCTGATATCTCCACTAGGTACACATAGACGTGATCCAAACCTAAGTGTACCATCTTCATGAATTCTCATTTCCTTCCTGAGTCCTGACTCACATTCTGCCCTAAGCTTCTGAATCCTTGGGTCTTGTGCCTGGGCTGCCTTGATCCTGCCTACCAAGTCGGATTGAACTTGTAGACTCGCCAGAATTCCTACATCACTAGGAAGTATAATTTCAATGCCCATCTCCTGAAGGTCTTCTAAGATGTGCTTCTGCGTTATCAACATAAATGTGCCGCCTCTTCTGCTGAGAGCGTCTGCTACCACATTAGCCTTGCCTGGATGATACTGAAGCTCCACGTCATAATCCTTGATCAGCTCTAACCATCTTCTCTGCCTCATGTTCAGCTCCTTCTGAGTAAAGATGTACTTCAGACTTTTATGATCTGTGTACATCTCCACTCGGTCACCATATAAGTAATGCCTCCATAGCTTCAGAGCAAACACTACTGCCGCCAATTCCAGATCATGAGTTGGGTAATTCTTCTCGTGGTCCCGAAGTTGCCTAGATGCATATGCTATCACCTTCCCATGCTGCATAAGGACACATCCAAGTCCTTTACCTGACGCATCACAATATACTGTAAAACCTCCGGGCCCAACTGGCAATGTAAGGATAGGCGCTGATATCAACTTCTGCTTCAGGTTCTCAAATGATGCCTGGCATTCTGTCGACCAGACGAATGGTACATCCTTTCGTGTCAAGCGGGTCATGGGTGCTGAAAGTCCCGCAAAATCTGATACAAACCTTCTGTAATATCCTGCCAATCCCAAGAAACTCCGTACATCAGCTACAGTCTTGGGTACTGGCCAACTCTCTACTGCTTCTACCTTCTTGGGATCCACTGCTACTCTAGCTCCTGATATGATGTGACCCAGAAATAAAATATGATCCGACCAAAACTCACACTTGCTGAGCTTGGCATACAACTGGTTCTCTCTTAGAACCTGCAACACTTTCCTGAGGTGGTCTTCATGCTCCTCTTTACTAGCAGAATATACGAGTATGTCGTCAAGAAAGACAACGACAAACTGATCTAAGTATGGCATAAAGATACGGTTCATCAAATCCATGAATATAGCTGGAGCATTGGTCAAACCAAACGGCATTATTAAGAATTCATAATGTCCATACTTCGACCTGAATGCTGTCTTGGGGATGTCTTCCTTTCGAACCCTCATCTGATGGTACCCTGAACGAAGATCTATCTTGGAGAAGACTCTGGCCCTGCTCAACTGATCAAATAAGTCGTCGTTCCTGGGTAGTGGGTACTTGTTCTTTACTGTCGCCACGTTAAGCTTCCTGTAATCGATGCATAATCTGGATGACCCATCCTTCTTCCCTACAAGTACCACTGGTGCTGTCCATGATGATATGCTAGCTTGGATGAACTTCTTCTCTTTCAATTCCTCTATGTGCCGATACACCTTGGCCTGCTCCGAATCCGCCATTCTGTAAACTCGATCTGATATCGGTTTAGTTCCAGGTGCCAATTCTATGCTGAACTCAATATCTCTAACCGGTGGTAAACCTGGAAGTTCTTCGGGAAACACGTCTAGAAATTCTTCAACTACCTTCGGAACTTGAACTTCTTCCATTGCTGTTACTACTCCCTGCTCTTGCTGAATTGCCTCTGACCTGACTAAGGTAAACCTCTTCATGCCTGAAATATCAAAAGATACACCCCCACTACGACAATCTATTGTCGCATGACTGTCTTTCAGCCAGTCCATGCCTAAGATAACGTCAAAATTTCCAACAGAAAATTCTATCAACCGGGCGGGTAAGGAATGCCCGCAAACTATAACACTACACGCTAGAATAACTCTACTAACTCCTACGAGCCCATTGCCAGTGAGTATATTCAACCTTCCTGGCAATGCCTCAAATTTCATTCCTAGCCGTGTCGCAAATTGTGCAGATATAAATGAGTGTGATGCTCCCGAATCAAACAATACTACTGCGGGATATGAGGCGACGAGAATGTTACCTGCCACAACATCTCCCGATGCTAGTGCCTCCTCCAAGGACAGTGTGAATGCTTGCCCTCGACCTCCTTGCTGGTTCCCATACTGTGGCCTAGCCTGGTGCTGCTACTGGCCCCTTCCTTGATGATGCTGGGGTAGTCTATGCTGGTGTTGCTGCATCGGTGGTCCCTGCTGTCGATACATCTGAGCCTGCGGACGCTGTGCCAACGGCCTTACTGCCACTGCTGGTCCTCGATACTGGCCTGCCCCTGGTGCTGGCAGAGCAGGAAACTGCTGCCCTGGTCCTCCTAACCTCGAATTCATGGGATATGTGGTAACCTGATGGTCTGGATTTCCATATATCAGACATAGTCCATTCAATGTCCGACACACATCTCTAGTGTGCCCTATCTTCCCACAATAAGTACAGCCCGTCGGGGGTTGCTGGTTCTTTCTCTGTTGCTGTTGCTGCTGCCTGGGTGGTGGTAATGGTCCTCGTATCGCCACATCATGGATACGAATGCCAGTGGATGGTGCTGTTGTTCGGGGCGCTGCTCCCCCTCCTCCTTCAATCTGACTGTGGGATCTCTTCTGACCCCCAGTCCTTACTGCAAGCCTCTGAATGGTGATCTCATGCCTCCGGGTTGCCGTCAATATCTCATCAAAAGTCTGGTAATTGTGCCCTTCTATCAATTGCAAGAGCTCAAGATGAAACCCTTGCTGAAACCTCATAGCCCTCTGGCGTTCCGTTGCTACCATCTCTGGGGCAAACCTACTCAATCTGCAGAACTCCGCTGCATAAGCATCTACAGTCTTGCCAGCCTGCCTGAGGCTGATAAACTTCTGTTGTAGCTCATACTGTGCTACAACTCCATAGTACTTCATCTTGAACCTTGCAGTAAAATCGTCCCAAGCAACAGGACGTCTGATGCCTACCTCCTCTGATTCCCACCAATCACGTGCGAGATCCTGAAGTAACAACTTCACTAGATCCACACGTTCTTCTGCCGGCACCTTAGCGGCTGTCAGAATAGCCTCAATATCCTTAAGCCATGCATCTGCTGAGATGGCATCCTCCGTGCCCTCAAAACAGCGGGGGTTGTACTTGCAAAACCTGGCTGATGCTCCTAAATCAGTCCTCGCTCCTCTTTCCAAAGCCGTCTGCAATCCTTGGTTGAGTAGCACATTCTGCTCTTGTAGCTGAGTGTGCATGCATTGCTGGGCCAGCATCTGATGTTGCTGAGTAGCCATCATTCCTCTCATGATCTCCAGAAGGGCTGGTGTGTCCACTTGGGTAGGTAGAACTGTCGGTGGGGATAGAATGTTCGGATACTGCGACCCAGCTGCTGGTTCCACTATCACTTCTTCCTAGGTAGCCTCCTGAGGGAAGACTGGCCCTTGCTGCTGACTAACCTGATCAGGTTGTCCATGTTGCTGTCCATGTTGTTGCTGTCCAATCCTGACAGATGCAGACGAGGTGCCCCTAAGAAAAGGGACAAGAGAACAATCAAACGACCGGACATGAAGGATCAATGAAGTCAAAGGATACTGGAATGTCAAGCTAGAGTTGAGAGTAATGAATCATGAGATCAAGGAAAAACATGTGTGATTGAGACATCCTATAAATCAAAACACCCTACAAGTCTGAAATCAGACCTGCATGGGCCACCACTAAAACCTTGTCACGCCCCAGAACCAGAATACTGGAGAGCAGGGGAATGACTCAGCCAGCTATGTATTACGGGTAGATGAATACCGTATAATACGATCAATGCTGTCTAAAAGACAAGGGGGTGCATACTACATGAAAGTCTTACTATGGTCACTTCACATCTATTGTCTCAATCATTCGAACAAGAAACAGTAATAGAGAACATGTAAGATAAAGCAGTAAGGCGTCCCAAATGCTTTGTCAAAATGTTCTTGATATTTGGCTTTACAAAACATAGCCAGATTGATGTAGTAAAAGTATACACAATTGTTATCAGCTGCAGCCTGACTTTAGTTACAATTATATAAAAAGTAAGTACGAGATGATCCGACTAACATGTCGGTGCCAAACGGCAAAGTATAAAGTAGATAACAAAACGAGCGGGGAAGTAAGAAACCCACTCGAGTCCTCCTGCGATCATCCCTCTAGTGTTGACCATCTTGGAGGTAGAAGTAAGCTGAGTCCTCGGGAACCGGCTCTAAATCTGGCCATGCAAAACCAGAGAGGTTAGACCTCTAATAGCAAGTACCACAAGAAAGCACGACATGAGAACTAAAACCAGTAATATGAAATATGATAAATAGATCTCTGCTTGCTACTAGGATTCACATAACATCACGACACTTCGAACCAACCTTCCAACCAAACAAGGACAGAAGTAGGCCCGTCATGTCATGACATTCTGATCATCCCAGTTAAGTAACAGAGTAGGTACATTACACAAACAAATCATCTTGAACGGCCAATCAACTACTACGGCTTGCTATTGTGAGTCCCAAGTTATCCTAGAATTTATGCAATAGGGATTCCTCTGTTCTTACTATGTGCAAGCAAGGCTAGTCTATCCGATCAATCAATTGTGCCAATCATGTAATTTGACGAGTCCCAACGGGACGCCCGCCGTTAATATAGCATGTACAATAATATAAGCAGATACTGTTCCCTGCCCGTATGACAGATTTACAGTATCTGTGGAAGCCAGCCGGCCCGTCGGGCACTTAATAGTCCCAAAGGGGCTGCCATATAAGAACTTGGGAATCCATTCTCTCCATGCCATCATTATTTTATTTAACTTAATAGTCTCTACGTTGAGTGAAGTTCCATGCCGTGGATCATGGTCATTCAAATGAGTACTTTCGTACGGGGTACGATATGCGCAACTCTACAACGATACCCGTACGGCTAGGTTGTAGGTTTTACATAGCGTGATGCAACAATCAAATCTGACCACGGAGTAATCATGCCTTGACCATAAAGTACACATGCTATTTTTGTAAGATAGATAAATAACTAAATAAATAAATAATTTGAAGCCTGCATGTGCCTGTATGCCAATATTCGGGATTGGCTAATCGAGTACAATAGTTTATTACATGAACGTGTCTCATTCATTTCATTCAATAAGACGACTAGCCAGTCTCTTAGTTCCAACTAGGAACGCATGATCAATTTTAGTCAAGATAACCATTATCATCAATGGTGACAAGGCATGAAAGTCAAATAGTATTCAGTGGAGTCGAGTCTACGACTCTCAGGGTTTAATTCCAGTCAATCGGGGTATCTATAGCTCAATTCACGACACATGGTACATCTCACGTAACAATCTATATTTAACAGGAATATTAACATGTCATGATTATATCAAGTTTATGCAAAAAGGCGTAAGGATATAAAATCGACGTTAAACATCTAATAAGATATCAATATACAGGGCTATAGAAGATCCAGGGTAAGCAGGCTACGCTCATGCCAGCCTACGCTCAAGTCAACGTACGCACAGGTCAACTAGCGTATGGACTCCATACGACTCCTTACCATCCAAGCCAGCGTACGCAAGTCATACGCTCCCAAAAGGCAGCGTATGAACTCCATACGACTCCTTACCATCCAAGTCAGCGTACGGGTCAGCCTATGCTCAAGTCAGGCTAGCGTATGGAAGACATACGCTCAAGTCAGGCCAGCGTATGGAAGACATACGCTCAAGTCAGGCTAGCGTATGGAAGACATACGCTCAAGTCAGGCTAGCGTATGGAAGACATACGCTCAAGTCAGGCTAGCGTATGGACTCGCCTACGCTCCTTGTCACCCAAGTCAGCGTATGCAAGACATACGCTACAAAAAGGCAGCGTATGGGAGACATACGCTTCCAAAAGGAAGCGTATGGGGACTGCGCTGCACTAAAGAGTGCACACAACTCAGTAGCACAAGCTAAAAAGTTTGCACACTGCTCACTGTCTTCTCCAAAATAGCATGAACTCTATGGTTGAACCCAAAGCTTTAAAAGTCCATAACTTGGTCAAAATAAGTCCGAATCCAACTTTGCAAAGGTCAAAATTGGGTAGAATGAAATCCTCTACAACATGGAACCATCAAAACTTGAAAACACAGAAGTTTAATAGATCAAAACCTCCAAAATCCGAAAATAACTCATATCTAGATCTACAAAGGTTAAGACTTCAAAATAAAAAGTACCAAGTTCTAAACTCTCTTAGAATCACAAGGGAAAGAGAATGGAACCATAAAAATGGGTCCTCATGAAGAAGCAAGATGTACTTGCCTATGGGTTTGGTAGGTGGAGAGAGTAATGAAGAAGAAGAAGAGGAGTAATGGTGAGAATGAGTAATGAGGAGAGAGAATGGAGAGGGTGGCTTTAAATATGGAAGGGGTGGTAGGTGGGAGCTAATGGGCCGGGTCCAATGGGTCGGGTTGTAGGGCATCCAACCAAGGCCAACCCGAACCCAAAGCCTAGCTAAAGCAGAGAATAAAAGCATGAAATAAAGTACAGAAATAAAATTACAGAAATATAATTGCAGGAAATAAATTAACGTAAATTAAAGGAAATTAAATACAGGATAATACATAATAACTATTAAATAAATACATGATAAATACTAAGTAAATACACATGAGTTGTACATGTATAAAAATACGCATTTTAGGAACGGGGAGTGACAGCCGGCGAAGCTTCAACGTCGTGGGTAGCCACTAGAGGTAGGGGTGTGCTGCGATGTCGGGGTGAGGGATTTGATTAGGGTTTAGGTGGAGTTTTCTCGGTTCTATCCTCAGTTAAGTATATAGCTATGCTATATACTTGCGGGTCTGCTGAGTATCCCCCCTTGTGGGCTCGGATGAACAGTACGGGGGTACAGTTCACCAGGTTTGATTTGTATTTTTTTTTCTTTTTTAATATAAAGCCTATTTACTATATACTTATATGTGCACTCATATGCATCTATATACATCCAAGGCTTACACAAATAATAATATATGTTTTGATATTCCTAAAAATAAAATATTTTAATTTAGTAGTTAGTAATAATTTATTTTCATATATAAAACTTTATTTATAAGGTTACTTATTTAGCCAGTATAGACTAAAATAAAATTCCAATATACATATACTTGTATTTACCTATATACATATGCCCATAGAATAAGACAAGGGATACCTATAAAAATATTCCAAAAGTACCAACGGTGGGACCATTAATCTTATTTACTACAAACTTTATTTATTTAAATATAAGCTCTCACTCTATATATATAAGACCTAGTATACATATACACTATATATATTTATTCCTATATACACATGTGTTTTTCACCTATAAATTCCAAAATCTAACAAAAACTATTGGCAAATGTTATATTGTTTCCAAAATAAGACACCAAATTAATATCAAGTAATATTGAATATATCAAGTAATACTGAATATATATATATATATATATATATATATATATATATATATATATATATATATATATATATATATATATATAACAATTATTTAGAAAATAATTATTAGACCATTAAAATAGAGTACGAGATATATGCATATATATATAATACATCTACATAGCGGCTTTGCACTCATAACATCTCTACATGTGCTTGGGCACGGTTTGAGTCCAGTTCGACTAGTTTAACGCAACCGAATCTACTAAAAGTCAATAATTTAATTAATAAATAATTAAATCGTGTATAGGGGTTAAGTCGTAACTTTAAATAATTTTTCTAGTTAGGACACTGCTATGGCTAGGTCTTCCCTTTCATGGCTAAAACACTAGTCAAAGCACACGACTACACTATCCGTGCGATGATTTCTAGTCATTTTGCACTCCAAACCTTAACCATGACTAAGACCTTCTATAATAAAAATTAATTAATTAAAAATTTATAAAATTTCAAAAATCACCATTTAATTCAACTAAATAATAAAAAAATATTTCAAAATTTCGGAAAGGGGGGTTACATCAACTCACCGAAATAAATCTTATTTGAGAGGAGGGGATTCACGCAACGAGCACGTCCCGCCTAAGCATCCTACATTGGTACCGATATTTGATTAACATACTTTGATCTCTTTCTCTCAAGATTCGGGATAAATACGAAATACAATAAAAATGAACAATTAAACCAATCATCAAAAAGCAACACAAAAACACATTTATCAAAATCAAACAACAAAAACATCCAATAAAAACTCTTGGACTCATTCCAATAGAAGCCGATCTATGAGTTGGAAAGGTTCATTGTATTTCATCCATGATCAGTCGATACCGACAAAATTTTCTAATACTCAGTCAAGACTGAGTCAACAAGCCACAGGTATTACATAGTGAATTGCGAGGGAGGGGCACTACATAACAACCTACTAAGAAATAGTTTTATCCTCAAAACTTAAAGAATAAACTCACCTCCATTGAGGTCTTGATCACGCTCAATTGTCATCAGATTGTAAACTCGAAGCCTTCGTAGCTGTTTGTTGTGCGGATTATCTAGTAGCAGCACAGTGTCATGATTCTGTCCATGCTCCACATTATTATTATGGTTCGACAACCTAGGCCTCTTTTTCAGACAATTTCTGACAACATGGTCTTGTTGACAACAGCTGAAGCACGCTTTGTTCTTAAAATGACTGTCTTCTTTTGTGCGACCCCATATGCCACAGTAACTGTACTCTACTCCATTAACATAATGATAGTTTTCTTTAATGTGTCCTCGTCAATGGAAGAAGTACATTATTCTCTACGGTGATGCTCACTATCTGTCTTTTTTGCCCGTCATGATATCTTTTCTTAGGTTGATTATGACTAGCCTGAATTTTTACTGGAGCATTTTGCAGGCTTAATTCTTCCATATGTACTGCCGCCTCAAAGGCGTTGGTATACGACTTGCATTCTCGATTCAGGATATCCCTTTGGATGTCATCATTCAGACCTTTCAAAAAATGATTCATGCGAGCCCTCTCACTGGGTAACATCGGACAAGCAAACTTAACAAGTATGGAGAATTTTGATTCATAGTCCTCAATGGGTATGCTCCCTTGTTTTAATCCTATATACTCATCCTTCTTTTTCTGATTGACTTCATGAGGAAGATATTTATCCAGGAAAGTGTGCTTAAATATAGTCCAAGTAATCTTTCCGTTTGTAGTCTTAGCACCCAGTTTTCGTTTCTTTCCTTCCCACTAATCATCTGTTCACAGTCGTAGCTGCAAGGCTGCATACACCACCTTTTTACTAATAGGAACTCTGACGAATGCCAACAAACGCTCCATGCTCCATATTCTTAATCCAGTCCATCACCTTATCTGGTGATGTCCTGCCTATGAATTCTAGAGGTTTTACATTCAAGAAATCATAAGGTTGGAATGATGACTTCCTGTTTGCCTGTTGTGGTTCGTCAGTTTCTACGAGCCCAATCTCAGGAGTCCCTGTCTTGTCTGTCGCTCCGGTGATAGTATTATTGGCCGCAAGCATAATTACCATCTGGAACAACATCATGTTGTTTCTGTTGCGCGATGCTTCGATCTTTAGCTTGTTTTTGCTGGACTTTGAACTATTTTCTTTGGGCTTTCATCAGTGCCACTATCCTTTCTATCGGGTCGTCGAGCCCGATGCTCGGGAAGCATCCTGATTAGTTCCCCTCATTATTACTCTACAAAAAGTGTAACTTTTTATTAGTTTCATAAAATACTATGGACTTACTGTATGGGACATTAGTTTTCATAACTCAAAAATTGGAACCTTTGAAAATCATCAAAATACATACATATAATTTTCAAAAACGATGTTTGAAAGAAGCCAAGGATGTAAAACCATGCTCTGATTCTATTATGTCTTGCCCCGATTCTATAGAATCATTCGTCCTCTTATTGATCTTTATGGAACCAATCGTCGTCATTTGGGCGTGATGCCATACAAACCTAACTTGCGCTTGCACAAGGCCAGAATTTGCACAACAACAAAATAGACTAAACAACAAAACAAGCAAAACTTTAAATACATAAAACCAAATTTTACACAGAGGAAATAAATGACTTCTTTATTGATAACTTGATCTAGTTTACCGCGTATTGCTTGCGACTCAAAATGCGATGGTTGGATTATGTCATTCTTTTGAAACTTTTGAAAGTAGCCATAATGCCCGTAGATCATATCCCTTTAGATAAAGACACCTTCAAAGGAAATTACTAAAGTGGAAATGAAAAGCTTTGAGCCGATCGAACAATGCTCTACTGGATTGGACAAGCTTCTAACGTCTCTTAAAATCCTCTTGTCTCATGCTATCTGTGATGATCGATACCCACAACGTGGGTCAGTACACAACACGTACTGGTGAATGACCACAATCATACTCACTTAAATCAATACAGGTAAACATGTGAAGCTAGGATCTATTATTAGTGATCTTTCTACTTGTCTAGTTCTTTTAAAGCAATTCATAATAAGAAATATAAACAAGAAAATCATCACTTATATAGCGACTCTTATCTATGGTCGCCATTTATCCCTGCATAAGACAAGGATTATGATAATTTGCATATGTGAATGAAACTTACATTACGTCTTTACATTTAGTGTTAGGCTAGCAATAATATTTATCATATGCATGACACTTAAATACATAGTGGTCCATGGGTCAATTTCTATGATTTTCAGCTGTGACTCATGGTTCAGCTTTTCACTAACAAACACAATACCCCCCTAATCTCAATTTTTTTTATCGTACGATGCCATTATAAACCCCCATAATTTTTTATTTTTTTATTTTATTTTGGCTTAAATAATAATTTTGGATTTTTATATATTATACAACAATACTTATTACTTATAAATATAGCCTAAGTTATGGTTAAGTTTTGTTATGCATATTGACTAGAAAACACGGCATGACTAGTGTAGTCGTATACCATGACTAGTACATTACGCACGGTAGAGATGGCATAGCCATATTTATGTCCCGTTTATGGAAATAAGCCAAGTTGTTGCTTAATCCATAAAAAGAGCTTAAATAAATATTTTCTATATTTTTGACTTTCTAATTATTTCGGTTGCATCTAAATTTATCCAACTACACCCGAATCAATTCAAACCCCAAATAGGCATGTAATGCATCTAAAATATACCCATAAATATATGGTTGCTGTATATATATTCTCATATATTTAGGTTAGTTATATGGGCACATCAAAATTTGATCATAGCTAGCCCATTTTGAACTTTGGTTTATTTACAAGTTTGCCATTGAAGAAAGTGATCATGGCTATCCCACTCTTTAGTATATAAGTCACTTTTTTCCCTTTGTCTTCTTCCTCTCCAAAGCTTCATTTTCACTTAGAACCCTAGAATGATTCTTCTTGTCCCCATGTTTGGTCCCCCACTCAACACCTAAGAAATTATTCTTGTCTTGAAACCCTAGAATATTTATCAACGAATATTCCTAGTACTCGGTATATTTTTGACTACTAGATGGAAAAGTTTGTTAAAAAATTGGTTCATTCCAAATTATTGAATGTTATGTCATAATATAGGAAATATGAAAGAAATAGGGACATCAAATCTAGCAATCGATCAGTCCGGTCCTTCCGAAGAACACAACATTCTTTCCGAAAAACTCTCGGTAGGTCCCCGACCTACCTACGTACAACATTTTATAGTCGACACTTGGACTGCCACACACTCAGGCAGGCCCATGTACTTGATGGACTGCCAAACAGTGCGACAGTCCAGAAGTTCATCTACTGCTCCACTGGACTGCCACATTCCTGGCAGTACATAAAGTACTAAGGATTGCCAGAAAGTGTGGCAGTCCAATTGAATAGCGTATGAACTAATAGACTTCCCCACTTTTTGGCAATCGTAAGTACTGTATGGACTGCCAGATAATGTGGCTGTCCAAAAGTTGATATTCTGTTCAACTGGACTACCACACTTTCTGGCAGTCCATCAAGTACTTAGGACTGCCATAATATGTGGCCGTCTAGTTTAACAGCAATATGAGTCCTCAATTGGATATTATCTTTGGTTTTGTCGTTGATTTAGTTATAAAAAAATTTAAAAATTTATTGTAGGGCACCCCATCTCCTATGTGCATTGATTTGAGGAATATATTCTTGATGGTATGGTTTTTGAATCTTATGACGAAGCATTAGAATGGTGCAGAGAAGTTGGAAGGCGATCGAACACAATCCTTGTCATTTCAAGGTCGTTACGGTACCGGCTGAATCAAAAAACTGTAGATCTTGGTTGTGGAAGAGGTGGGCAGTATAGGGATCATCGTAAAAAAGGTAAACTTCTCCTAATAAAATATCAGAAGAAAGCGGTAGGGACAAGAAAATGTGGTTGTCTATTCAAGTTAGTATTGGGGTACAAAAATGACGAGAGGTGGACAGTTATCGTGAGGAATGGGATGCCTAATTATCCTGTGTCGGACACGCTTCTTGGTCATCCCTACGTCGGAAGATTGAACGACAATGAGAAAAAGTTAGTTAAAGAATTATCAACTTTCGGAGTTGCTCATAAACAAATTTACTCCATGCTGCGTGAGAAGAATGATAAGAACAAGTCCACTCTGAGGATAATATACAATGCACTATCTAGGTCGAGAACAAATACTCTAAAAGGAAGAATGGCGATGCAGCGAGTGTTGAAGGTCTTTGTCGAAATTTATTACGTGGAATACCATAGAAGACTTTCGCAGAGCAATGAAGTCATTTCTATGCTTTGGTTCCATCCGGATTACACACATTTGGCACAGTTTTTCGCCGATGTCTTGGTTGTTGATTGTACGTACAAGACTAATAAATTCAAGATGTCTCTTTTTCACATTGTTGGGTTCACTTCTACGGGTAAAACATTTTCAGTTGCCTTTTGTTTCTTGAAGAACAAAACAGTAGAGGACTATACATGAGGTTTGGAAAAATTGAAGTCACTTTACACTGGACAAAGAGAGCCGTCTGTTTTTGTCACCGACCGGAAATATACATTGATGAATGCTATTGATATCGTATTTCCTCATGCTCGTAGAATATTATGCAGTTGGCATGTAAATCAAAATATTCAAGCACAATACAAGATAAAGTTCGAGAAATTACACGCCAAAGTCGACATGGACCGCTTCGAAGAATTCTACAGAGATTGGAGCCTTGTATGGCGAGCAAGTACTAAGAAAACTTTTGACGCAGCATGGTACATCTTCAAAGAGCAGTAGGATAGTACCATACACCGATGCTGTAAATGTTTACAAGAAGATCATGAACTAAGAGGAACCTATACCAAGGTCGGAGGGACACTATGAAGTATTAATTAACTGATGTAATATTTTGTATAGAAGAATGGTAGAAATAGATCACATTTTGTAACATTTTACGTAGAAGAATGGAAGAAATATATCACATTTTGTAACATTTTGCATAGAAGAATGGAAGAAATATATCCGATTGAGCAGCGTATTGCATACTGATTGACTATTAAGTAGCCTTATTGAATATCTTGGTACGTGTGACTTATTGACTAGTGAATAGCTTATTGAGTATCACATACTTAATTCACCAACACAGTAAGGACTGTCCAGTTCCTGGGAAGTCCATTGTCACAACAAGTTCTGAGTTGGACTGCCCAGTTTCCTGGCAGTCCACATATTGATGTGGACTGCCAGGAAACTGGGCATTCCAACTCAGAACTTGCTGTGACAATGGACTGCCCAGTTCCTGGGCAGTCCTTAGATACAAACTACAGAGTCTAGTTTGTATCTATTTCAATAAGTGATACTCAGTCAATAAGTGATACGCAATAAGTGATTACAGAGCCTTCAGATACAAATTCACATAGTCATTCTAGTGATTAAAGAGTCTTCAGATATAAATTCAACAAAAACTGTTATAATTCTACTACAACCAACTGAACACTACAGAGTCATTCTTTTTTATGACGCAACTTCGTGCGTCGCTCATCTTCGAGAAATGGGTAATCAGCTACGATGTTTGCATCTGGGTACCAACATCCTCGTAATTCTCGCCATTGTACATGATCAGACTTTTTCTAATTTCTTGACTTTTGAAGCCTGTATGAATAAAAATTATAAATTTAGGCACCGACACTTTACCTAGAAGACTGGGGTTACCGATACTTACCATCTTCTGTAGTGCATCATATAGTACTGACTTGGATGGTAGAGGGGCTGCTACCAGCACTTTAGCACTTCGCTTATCAGGATTCAATATCATACTATGTTCGGCGTCCATATAATGCTCCATAAAATCCTCACTACAATCCTCCATCTCCACCGTCGGAGTTCGTATGGTTTTATCGACAATATGACGTTGCTACTCAGTAAAAAAATATGAACCCCAAAGGTAGTACGACGGGACAAAGGTCGATGGTTTCTTCTCTTTTGTAGCAGTCCTCAATTTTAAAGAGCTCAAGATAGTCTGTACGTAACCAAACTGACGAAGCACTCGGTATGGGATGTGAGGCTCCTCAGTTTCATGACAAAATATTGGCCCTCTAAATAGTGCAACTGGTTGCACAACACGAGTAGTATTTCGCAGATCCCGATATGGATCCCAAATAATCTACAATATGTGTTCATTACTTAAGGAATTATTAATTAATGTGAAAAACTAGAGTAGTAAGTAAATGCTACTTTAAGTTAATATTGTTTCACCTCCTTTGCCTTCATATCTTCTAGAGTGACACGTAGGGTAGCCAACATATGTAGATGTCTGGTATCTATCTTAGCCGGCTTCCACTTATACATCCTAGGCATCTGTTCATCATAATCTCAATTAAGAGTAGCCCTCTTGAGCATCGAAAAATTCTCTTATATCCATGTCTGAAAATGTAAAAATATAATAATATCATCGTTATCGACATAATTTTATATTACCTATAAACACGATACGGTATTATTTATTTACATGGAGCAGAGTTTGGCAACCAGCTATTGTCTTCGACTCGACTCGAGATACAACACCAAGTTCGCGGTAGAGATGTGCTAGGATACCACTTTCGAATGATACTTGATCCACATGTTTAAGTCTGTAAAATTGTTTAGATATTTGGCATGTATCGCGGTCCCGGACTTGTCTATAATGCCAACGGCCCCTAGGATGAACTGCATGTATGCCCGAGCCATGGAGTCGTTATTAGTATCGTCGTCGTCGTTATTGAATGTATTCCTCAAAAAACTTAAAGGAACTCCATACGACTTCTTAAATTCGAGGATGGTGACAAAAGTCTCCGTTTCAACCCTGAGTGAATTGGCGACCAATTCCACCAGCTCATCATACATCTCAAAGTCACCCTCAGAATAATCTATTGCCATTTGACGACCATCAACTCTAAGCCCCAAAATATGGTGGACATCATCAAGGGTGATTGTTAACTCTCCGTCTGTGAGATGGAAACTATTGGTTTCTGGATGCTAGCGCTCTACAAATGCAGAAATCATTGCGTGGTCCAATATCTGATACGAGTATTTTGCCAAATTTTACAATCCGGTGGGGGTAATTTTTGCCTTCACACTCTCTTTTAACTCGTCAAATCCCTACGTACTGCACATCTTCGCATGGTTTATTACCCTCAAAAGATGCGAGCTTTTCTGTAAATAAAAAATAAAAACAAACTTCCAATCTTAAATATAACTATTTTTTTGAATAGTTATTCTATATTTAAGGTAATCAACTAACCAGATCCTTCCAGATTTTATAAGAAATGTGGTTCTCGATTGACGTCAATAACGAGCAACCAATTGGGTCCCAATCTTCCGTTTGCTCGGCTACATGGGAAGGACCGGATCCAACGTTACCTCTTTTTCGAGCAATGGGTACATCATCATCATCGGAGGAATCATAACGACGATTTATCGATTTTTTTGAAAGACTTACAACATGTTTCGTTCCACGGGTTCTTATCTGTGAGGCTGGTTCTGGTTCTCTGATTGTTATCGGTTTTTCGAGAACTCTACCAGCTTCA
>JANAVB010040619.1:24233015-24261431 GCA_029216955.1 Iris pallida
ATACCTCGTGCACCTTGCACCTCATACACCTCATGCACCATACACCTGGTGTACCTTGCACCTCGTACACCTTACATCTTGTGCACCTTATACCTCGTGCACCTTGCACCTCGCACGCCTTGCACCTTGTGCCATACGCCTTTTGCCTGTGCGCGAATCACTCTGAATGACTATTTTTGTCCGTTTAAGCTATTTTGTAGCTAGAATCTTGGAAAAACTTAAAACATGAAAGTTGTAGGTCTTTGTCGTGAATTCAAGTATCTTTCTGTCTCACATTAATAAGAGTTCATATGTGACTTATAGTTTTAATCATACATGGGTATTCTCGATCTTCTTTGCATGTTTTTTTCTATACTTTGTCTAAATTGCGATGACCCGACTTGACACTTGATAGTCTTGAGATAGCAACTTGAACTTGACTTGAACATGATAATATGAATTCGTCTTGATAACTCTTGATAAGTAGCCCGTTGAGGCACACTCCAGACAAGTACTCTTGATATGACAAGTAACCTGACATGGCATGTATAATCTTGAAAGGCTGTTGCGATAGCTACCCTGACTTGCTAAGTAACTCTTGTCTTGACACCGTGGTTGACTTTCTTGATTGTGCCTGTACAAGCTACCTATCTCATAATGCATCATGTATAAGACATGGATTCCTGGTTACCACGGTCAGGAATTCATAATGAATCTGACTAGGTTAATGACTAGATTGATCAAGTAGTTCATATAGAGAGATTTTTCTCAGTTACAGGCGATCCCGTTATCTCGACCACACCTGACAAACTTGTAGTATGCAAACTAGTAGGACACATTTCCAGCCCACTGTCATGTGGGGCACTTCTTGAAAATATAAGTACTAAAAGTACACCAGTAATCTTGATAACTCATGTAACTCTTATAAATCACCTCGCCTAGATAACCTGGATAGCTACAGGGCTTGTGACTACGGGAACATCTCACTGCATCTTGCTAGTAATTAGGCCTGTGATAACCCTAGTTAGCTAATGATAGCAAGCCGTAGGATTTGATTGGCCGTGCTTGAATGCTTGTCTCGTGATTAACATAGGAATTATTCCACCTCTTGTTCCTCCTACTGTAAGCTATGTTTTATGTTAACTCAATCTTTTATGTTATTTAACTATGCTACATTATTAGTTCTTCTTTTATTATACGTTGGTTTTAGTTCCTAAGTGAAGCCTTCCTTGTGTCACTTGCTAGGGTCTGACCCAGCTGGTTTTGTAATGCCAGATTTTGGAGTAGCACACGAGGATCTACCCGCCTTCCAGCCAGATGGTGACCACCAGACATAATCCTGGCAACGAGTGGATTTCTTATTTTCCTCTCCCACTCTATTGTAAATTATTCTTTTGAGGTGTTTAGCCGTTGGACAAGTATTAGCTCGTGTTAAAACTTGAATTATGTTTGCCTAAGGGCTGTAACATGATTGACAAATCCTAGGGTTGATCATGTATAACTTAACTCTTGCTAGTCTTCACATTTTGTCTGACTAGCTTTATGATCATTTGAATATGTAATATTTGGGACGCCTTACTTTGTATGTCTGATGATCTAACATCTTGTAACATTTACTTGCTTGCCTGAGATTGAGACACTAGGTTTGTTCTTGACCACAAGAGACTGATGGCTTGTAGATAAATCTTCATATATCTAAACAGCCATGATCGTAATACGAGGTGGGTTATACTTCAATATACGTATCTGGCTGTGTCAGTCCCTCGCTCTCTAGTATTCTGGTTTTGGGGTATGACACGGTTTAAGTGGTGGCCCATGCAGGTCTTGTAAATCAAGATGTACGAGGGTTTTACCGAATAGATGTCTCAATCAGCATTCGTCATTGATCTCTACTCATGCTTTCTAGTCTTCCTGAATCTTGGTCTAATAAGGTGCTTTATCCTTGATCTATCTTGGTCCTTTCTTATTGTTCCCCATGTCATGTTCTTCAGTGGCATTGTTTCTGGTCCTACGATCAGCCGGGTGGAGCACCCCTAGAGGACCAGCAACAAGTGAACCGGCCGCAACCTGGGGACCAAATCCAGCACTCAGGGGCAGCATCCCGAGTCATGCCTTCTGGAGAGCAAGAATCGCTACTTCAGCCAGTCCAGCCTACTGAACCTGACAATAGAACCCTGATGGGACTCATCCGGGACTTGCTTGTATCATAAGATCGTTGGGGCGATGCCCTGCTACAGACAGTACGAGATGCCATGGGCAGAGTTGGTTATCATGGAAACAATACGGCTAACAGGTGTTTGAACCCTCCTTTCTTTGATGGCAGTGAAGATGCTATTACCGCTAATGCTTAGCTACAGGATATAGAGGTTATTCTGGAGGCAGCTAGGACTCCAGAGGAAGAGAAGGTGGCCATTGTATGCCTATAATTATTGGACTTAGACCGCAGCTGGTGGGCGATGCAAGCAGTTGGATTGGCGACACCTGTCTTGTGGGCCGCATTCAGTGATAAGTTTCAAATGAAATGCTTTGATACACTAGCTCGGTATAATCTGCAGACAAGGTTCAACAATCTCAAACAGATGGAAAGGACGGTCGATGGATACGCGGCCGAGTTTTCTAGGCTTAGTCGATTTGCTCCCACCTTGGTGGCAATCGAATTGGACCGAGCGCAGCGATTCCAGCAGGGACTCCACCTAGAGATCATTCTAACAGTGGAGCAGTTTGAGGACCAGACCTTTGATGCTATTTTGAGAGCAGCTAGGAGGCATGAATATACCTTCCAGAGGATAGTAGATCGAACTGGAGGACGGAAGAGGCCTCATGGTCAGCTGTCTCAGTCATCAACACCAGCCCTGACAGCTAGGGCTTTGACCATTGGAGCTCCTAGGAGGACGACCCCAGTTTCGTCGGTTCAGCACTCAACTCTGACATATCCTCAGCAACAAAAATAAAAGTAATCTTCCGCAATGGGCTACTCTCATTATGGAAAGCTTGGGCACGTAGTTTTAGAGTGTCACAGGGCACATGGGTTGTGCTTGGCTTATGGGCACTAGGTCATAAAATTGGGTCTTATCCGCATAGAACCATTTCATCTTCATCAACCCTAACCAGTCCATCGATTAGGGCACCAGCACCAGTACAGCAGCAGCAGTGCTAGCCTCCGAGGCTGTTACCGCCTCAGGCTCAATAATATGCTCAGGCCCAAGCTCAGATTCAGAACAGGCAGAGAGGTCACCAGCAGAGGAGACCAGCACCAAGAGGACAGGGTCAAGCTATGGCTTTGACCGTGGCAGAAGAATTGGCATCAGGTGAAGTGGTGGAAGGTATCATTCTCATCAACTCTTTTCGAGCATCAATATTATTTGATTCGGAGGCATCATATTCATTTATGTCTGCATGATTTGTTACACAGATAGGACTGGAGCCTGAGTTATTATGAGTAAGGCTCAATATACTTATTGGTAACGGTCTTGTGGGAGTAGATAGAGACTTTTCCTCGTGTCAAATCGTAGTTAGCGGTAGAGAATTTTTTGCTAGATTGATAGAATTTTCGATGGCCGACTATGATGTGGTCCTAGGAATGGATTGGTTGAAGGATCAATATGCAAGAATAGACTGCCATGTTGGCAAGATTATTTTTGGTATTCCCGACGAAGAAGAGTTTTAATTTTCCAGAGGCGAAGTATAACCTTTTTCACCAGTCATGCGGATAGCGGTAGCAACAGCAATTCAGTTTCCCAGAGTAGTAGAAGAATTTCCTAATGTATTTTCCGAAGAGCTTCCAGACATGCCACCAGAGAGAGAGAGATAGAGTTCACCATTGATTTGATTCCAAGGACAACACCAATCAAAGAGTCTATAGAATGTCACCATCAGAGTTGGAGACCCTGTACAAGATAATTGAAGAACTCAGAACCAAGGGATTCATTCGTGCTAGTGGATCACCTTGGGGAGCCCCGATGTTTCTTATAAAGAAGAAGGATGGTACGTCAAGATTATGTGTTGATTATCGTACCTTGAATTTTGTAACAATTAAGAACATATATCCCCTACCAAGGATAGATGATTTATTCGATTAACTCAGTGGGGCAGCAGTATTCTCAAAGATTGACTTACGGTCGGGGTACCATCAGATCAGAGTCAGAGAGCAAGACATTCCGAAGACAGCATTCAGATCTAGATATGGACATTGAGAGTTTCTCGTTATGCCATTCGAAGCGACCAATGCACCAGCAGTATTTATGGATCTCACGAATCACATATTCATGCCCTATTTGGATCAGTTCGTGATAGTGTTCATATACGACATCTTAGTCTATAGCAAGAATAAAGCAGAGAATGAGCAACATCTTCGAGTAGTCCTTCAGATTCTTAGAGGACACCAGTTGTACACGGAGTTCAGTAAGTACAAATTTTGGCTTGATCGTATTTTGTACTTAGGTCACATCAAAACCAGAGGTGGAGTAGAAGTGCCCCCCAGAAGATAGTAGCTATAGAGACATGGCCAGTACCTAGCACCGTCACAGAAGTTCGCAGTTTCCTAGGATTGGCCGACTATTACCGACGATTTGGGTCAGGCTTTGCTCGAATTTTAGCACCATTGACGCAGTTGATCCGCAAGGATGTACATTTTGCTTGGACAGCAGAGTGTCAGAGTTCATTCGAGAAGTTGAAGCAAGGATTGATGACGGCACCCATTCTCACGCTTCTATATAGAACTGGAGGATTTTCAGTTTATTGTGATACTTCAGGCAGAGGATTGGGATGCGTCTTGATGCAGTATGGCAATGTGGTAGCTTATATATCACGTCAACTTCGTGATCATGAGAGAAATTATCCAACCCATGACTTGGAGTTAGCAGCAGTGGTTTTTTCCCTTAAGCTTTGGAGGCATTACTTGTACGGAGATCGCGTAGAGATTTTCACCGACCACAAGAGTCTTAAGTATGTGTTTACCCAGAAGGATCTGAACACGCGTCAAAGAAGGTGTCTAGAGTTATTGGTGGATTATGACATCAACCTGTAGTATCACCCTGGGAAGGCCAACAAAGTTGCAGATGCGTTGAGTAGAAGAGTAAGAGCTTATTTTCTAACAGCACAACCTGAGTTATTAGCAGATCTTCAGAAGATGGGTATAGAGATAGTTCTCCCTACTAATGTGGCATTGATGGCCAGTATGCAAGTTCAGTCCAGTATAATAGAGAGAATCAAGGTAGCTCAATCAATAGATTCTAAGCTTTATCGGCTTAGGGCAGAATATGAAACAGGATGAAGAGCAGAGTTATGTATTCACGAAGATGGCATGCTCCAACATGGAAGGCATCTTTGTGTACCCAGTAGTGACATCAGGCAAGAGATCATAGTAGAGGCTTATCGTTCACAGTATTCAATTCATCCTGGTGGTACGAAGATGTATCATGATATCCGTCAGCATTTCTGGCGGAATGGCATGAAGAGGGAGATAGCTCAGTTTGTCTCTTGTTGTTTAGTTTGCCAACAAGTTAAGGCTGAACATCAGAGACCAGCTAGACTTCTTCAACCTTTACCAATCCTAGAATAGAGATGGGAGCATATTACCATAGATTTTGTAACAGGGTTAGATAAATCCCCAGCTGGAAGAGATGTTATATGGATTGTAGTTGACCGACTCAACAGGGTAGCTTATTTTCTCCCTTTCAGGATTGGTCAGTCGACGGATCAGCTACCAGAGATGTATCTCAGACAGATAGTCAGATTATATGGAGTGCCAGTCAGTATCATATCGAAAAGAGATTCAAGATTTATATTACACTTTTGGCGGAGTCTTCAAAAGAGTTCGGGAACTCATCTCAAGTTTAGTTCAGCTTATCATCCGCAGATAAATGGTCAGTCAGAGCGCACGATTCAAACTCTTGAAGATATGTTGCGATCACCTATATTTAGTAGAGTTCTCCTATAATAACAGTTTTTAGGCTAGTATCCAGATGGCACCGTTTGAGAAACTGTATGGCAGAAATTATAGGTCACCTTTAGCCTGGGATGATGTAGGAAAAAGGCAGATATTTGGTCCAAAAATGGTTACGCAGAATATTGAGGTGGTCAGACAAGTTAGAGATCATCTTCGAGTTGCACAAGATCGTCAGCACCATTGGGCCAATTCTCATCGGCGTCCTCTTGAGATTTCTATCGGCGATCACGTATTCCTTAGGATCTGGCCTACCCGTGGCATCATCCGATTAGACGTACAGGGAAAGCTTAGTCCTAGGTATATAGGACCATTTGATATTCTTGAACGAGTAGGTGATGTGTCCTATCGTCTCACTCTTCCACCGTCGTTATGTGAGGAATATGTTGTATTCCATGTATCCTAATTGTGACGGTATATTCCGGATCCAAGCCATATCCTTGATCATTCGGAATTGGTTGTTGGTACCAACCTTTCGTATGGGGAAAGGCCCGTATCCATATTGGACCGAAGGAAGAAGATACTCAAGAACAAGACTATTAGTTTAGTCTGTATTGCTTGGGGTCATTACTCTTTGGGTGAGTCAACTTGGGAATGTGAGAATGATATCTGATCGCGATATCCACACCTATTTGACTAATGAGGTATACTGTCTTCCTTATGCCTTATGCTTTTAACTACTTGCTTGCATGAATGATTGCTTGATTAACTGCTATTCGTAGATTGCCTGTGGTTAGTGTAGCTTGATATGACATCTCTAGCCTCTTGATTAAATTTTGAGGATGAAATTATTTTAAGGAGGGTAGAGTTGTCACTCCCATTTTTCTTTATATGTATTTTTAGTATACGTGTACGGAATTCTAACTTTTGTTAGGTGACCTATATTTTGACTTGTCTTGCTTAGCCTAGTCTTGGTTTAATCTTGCCTTGGTTTAATTTGGTTTGATTCAACTTGGCTTGGCTTGGCTTGTTTTGGTTTGAGATAAGAAGGGTTTGTATATAAACCAACTCCTCTCTCTCTCCTCCATTATTTCTCATTACTTCTTCATCTTCTTCAATTGCTCCTCCCACCTACCAAGCATTCGGAAAGTGCAACTTGCTTCATGATGGATCTCAAATTTTATGTGTCTATTGTCTTCCTTGCTCGATTCTAAGCCTCTTTAGTGTTAGGGTTATATACTAAAAGCATCACTTTTGTAGTAACCTTATTTCCTTAAATTTTGAATAAAAATCATATAGGCAACTATTTTCATATTGTATTTGTTGCAAGTGATAATACAAATGTCTGATATTCTATATTGTAGATAATATGGTGTGTGGTGTCACACAGAAGATCATATTATCAGTTCCCTATGGAATATACAAATAGTTCACAACCTAGATGGACTTGGACAATCTATTGGAATGGTTGTAGTATAATCTGGTATTAGTCTATCTTAACTATAGGTTTACACTAGTACAGTTTATGTGTATTGAACATGACCACTTGAGGTGGAGCACCCCGGCGCAGTGGCGCGGGTTCGAGCCCCCTTGGAGGTATGCCTCCAAGCACCATTAAGAAGTGGACACCCTAAAAAAAGGACCACTTGAGGTTGTTCTCTTTGTACTGACTACAAAAGTGAACAAACACCTCTGTTATTATGGATGCTTGTGCTTTTAATCTGGATATAATAACAGACATGTATATGCAGTATGTATTACTTTGACTCGTGAAAGAGTGAGATTCATTTTGGGTCAACAACCTCTATGAATTGGGTAATAACATTGTATGTATGATGGGCTATTGATTATAAATGGAATCTATGTCCCAATACATCGGGTTGATGATGTCCCCTTAAGGAGCTCATAAGGATTGTTATATAAACCCTGCAGGTGGATTATATCCGACATGACAAATAAAGTTGAGCGGTACTAATTAAGGATAAAGGAAGTCGAATCAATATAGTTGTCAGTAACTTAATTTGATTGACGGACATTCGATATCTTAACATGGGGAGCCAAACGAGCATATAATAAAAGGAGCCCACAAACAAAATTTAGGATTAAGGAATTAGTGCAACAATAGCTTATTAGTGGACCGAGCTATTGTTAATGGGCCTGGATTGTGTGTTCGGGCTGAACACGGGATATCCAGATCCGTTAGGAGGCCTAACCCTAATTTCTCCATATGGTCCCTGCCGTAGCCTATATATCCTCTATTCTCTGGCCGCCAAATTACTGATCAGAAATTTGAAGCTTTCTCTAAATTCGTGATTCACGTAAGAAGAGAAAAAGAGGACTGCCAAGGAGAAAAAAATATTGGGAGATCGTCGCCGACACGACGTCTAACTCGAGAAAGGAATACGTGTAAAAGATCTTGGGGTCGTCCGCTCGAGATTGCCAGGAACTACTTTTCTTTCCGTCGCAGTTATAATTCGTGAACCCTAGTTTTTGCCTATGAAGGGTTAGAACCCGTATTAAATCTGTTTAACTTTCTTTCGATCAATACGCACACCAAAGTAAGGGTCCTGGGAATCTCCAGTTCCATCAATTGGTATCAGAGCCACTTTGGATCTGCGTATTGATTGATACGTCCATGTTGTCCAATAAAACTTGCATTGTGTAATAGTCGGTAGATGTAGATCTGTTCTAACTCAGTTTTACAGGCATCTTAGATCCAACTATTATGGTCCAATGCATGTTTTATGATTGTTTTAAACCATGGACATGTCGTGGATGTTGTTGTTGCTATGGATGTAATTAAAATCACGAGGGTTGATCGTGCTTATAATTTTATTTTTCAATCTAGATTATGTGTGAACTCCTTTGGGAGGCATAGGATTGATGTAATCTTAATTATTTTTGATCAATCGTAATGGCGGTAGTGGCTATTTCTGACGCCGGACGAGATGTTGGTTTTAAGTAGTCCAGAGGTAGACGGATGGTTTTTGATAAAAGAATGGACAGCCAAAACCTATTAAAAAAATTAGGGCGTTGCCCCGAACCTCGGGACCTGACCGGGCAGGTCGAACCTCGAATAGATCTGCGCAGCGCCAGATTTTGGATTCAGATAGTTGAGGACGGAGCAGGAAAGATGACCATAATAGTTGGATATTTTTCTCTTATTTGTTGTCATTTTGTATTTTCTAATTATGCATGTTTATTATTGTATGGATATTTTTTTTGAAAAACTAAGCCTACATTAATAATGGACAACATAGACATAATATCAACTAGTAGAAAAATCCTTATTGTTAAATAACTAAGTAGAAGAGTATAATATCTTAATTATTTTAGTATAAATCCTATGGTCTCCATTACTGGTTTGTAGGTGATGTAATTATACTTGCGCGTTGGCTTTAGTGCATTCCTCCATATCGGATGAGTATAATTATGGATCACCAGTACAAACTTCCTTAGGGATAATTGTAGAAAGTTACCTAGTATGTGTTCACTTCTCTATCTGAAGGAACTTATTACATGGTAATAGACTTAGTATTAAGTAATGGTATACACTTAGATACAAATAATGGTATCCTCCCCATCAGAGTCACTGCTATTATTTGTATGACCAGAGCAAGACCAACATATTAATTTTATTTGTCATAAAGTTATGTTGACATGATAGTAAAATTAATAGGTAGTACCTACTTGAACAAAGTTGAATTTGTATACGTCCATACTATCGTGGCATGCTAAATTCAAGACGTTCAAGGTGTTGGTAAATTTCTTATTATTGTTTTGAGGAAATACATATTTAATTAATTCAAAAAGTTTTTGCCCTACATAATTTTTATTTATGTGATTCTTAGGATTTCAAAAATAGGTTCTTTCAGTCCACTTATGGTGATTCTTAAATAAAACAAACTTACTGGACCTAATTATATTGACTGGAATCGTCATCTGGACATTGTCTTGACTGCTGAGGAGTACAAATATGTACTTGTTGAGGAATGCCCACCTAAGCCTGATGCTAACTCTGATGAAGAGATCAAAGAGGCTTATAAGAAGTGGAAAAAGACAGATGAGATGGCATTGTGTTACATTCTGGCATCTATGTCAAATATACTGCAACATTAGCATCAGGCCATGGCCATGGCTTATGACATAATGTATAACCTCAAGGAACTCTTCGAACATCAGAGTAGAGCAGCTAGACAGTTTGCTATGAAGTGTTTGATGAATACAAAAATGGCTGAGGGTATACCAGTAAGGGATCATGTTCTCAAGATGATGGGTCATCTGAATGAGATGGAGATCCTTAAAGCTGAAATCGACGGGGAATCCCAGGTCGATATTATTTTCGGGACTCTGCCTAAAAGTTTTGACAATTTCTTCCTTAATTACAACATGAACAAAAGGTTCTATAGTTTGGCAGAACTTACAAAAGAGCTACATGATGCTGAATCTCTCTTTAGGCAGAGTGGTCATATTTTTGTTTCTGAAAAGGCTTCTAGTTCTAAGCCAAAAGGTGGTAAGAAGAAGAATAACATTCAAAAATAGTCAAACTCATCAAAGAAGGGCATGGGACCTCAAGGCGCTGTGAAAAAGCCGAAAGGTAAATGTTTCAAATACAAAGGGTCAGGATATTGGAAGACTGACTGTCCACTTCTCAAACAAAGGAAAAAAGAAGGTATGTCTTATTTACTAGTAGTTGAAACATGTATAGCCGTGTTATCTATCGCACCTGGTATGTAGATATAGGAGTCACTAATCATGTCTGTATTACATTACAGGGGTTCCAGGAAACCAGACGGCTCAGTGATGGAGAGATATGCTTGTTCATGGGTGATGCTACAAAAGTAGCGATCATTGCATTAGGAGATGTTACTTTATCTTTTGGTAGAAATAAGTCTTTGACATTGAGAGATTGTCTTTATGCACCTTCACTTAGAAGGAATTTAATTTCTGTTTCTATATTAGTTAAGGATGGATATTCAGTTTATTTTAATGACAATAATGTTATTAGAAAGATTAAATATTTTATCTGGTCTGGTGCATTAGTTGATAATTTGTATGTTATTAATCCTGTTTCGCCCACAATGTAACTTATGGAAATGAATAATATGTGATCTAACTTAAATAAGAGAAAGGAACCTGCTTGTATGAACCAAACATATCTTTGGCACTTACGATTGGGGCATATAAAGCTAAGAAGGATTCAAAGACTGGTTGAAGATGGACCTTTGAGTTCATTGGAAGTGGAGGCACTACTAGTCTGTGAATCCAGCTTGGAAGATAAAATGACCAAAATGCCTTTTACGGCAAAGGGATATAGGGCCAAATATGTGTTGGAATTGGTTCATTCTGATTTATGTGGACCCATGACTATCCAAGCTTGAGGTAGCTTTGAATATTTTGTCACATTTATTGACGATTAGTCAAGGTATAGATATATTTATTTGATGTGCCATAAGTCTGAGTGCTTTGAGAAATTCAAAGAGTACAAGGCTGAAACGGAGAAACATCATGGAAAATGTATCAAGTCATTACAATCAGATTGTGGTGGCGAGTACCTCTTTAGAGAGTTTAAGGATTATTTATCAGCGGCTGGGATTACATCCCAATTGACTACACCTGGAATGCCTAGCAGAATGGTGTAGCCGAAAGAAGGAATAGAACCCTTATAGAGATGGTTAGATCAATGACGAGTTATTCGAATTTACTAGATTCGTTTTGGGGATATGCCGTAGAGACTACAGCTTATATTTTGAACATGGTTCCTTCTAAGTCAATACCTCTTACTCCCACAGAGCTGTGGATTGGACGTAAGCCTAGTCTGAAACATGTTCAAATTTGGGGTAGTCCAGCACATGTGCTGAATGAAAAAGCAGATAAGTTAGAATCTTGTACAGAAGTACGCTTGTTTGTACGCTATCAAAAAGGAACGAAAGGAGGTTTATTTTATAGTCTTAAGGATTAGAAGGTCATTATTAGCACCAATGCCCGATTCATAGATGAAGATATGTGATGAACCGTAAACCCACAAGTAGAGTTGTTCTAGAAGAACTGAGAGGTGAGACACCAAGTACTTCAGTACCAACACTATAAGAGGATGAACTACAATTAACTGCAAAACGTGTCACAAATGTTATACCACAACCGATAGTGCCTCGTCATAGTGGGAGGGTTGTGATACAACTTGATAGATATATGTTCTTGGGAGAGTCGTTAGACTTCGTCCCTGATGAATAAGATTTTGATCCCTGTACCTACAACGAAGCACTCCAAGATAAAGATGTAGAGTCTTGGCAAAAAGCTATGGATTCCAATCAGGTATGGGAGCTTGTAGAACCACCCGTTAGTGTAAAAGCCATTGGATGCAAGTGGGTCTATAAGAGAAAAAGAGGATTAGACGGTAAGGTTGAAACCTTTAAAGTTTGGCTTGTTGCAAAAGGTTTTACTCAAAGAGAGGGTATCGATTATGAGGAAACCTTTTCTCCAGTAGCCATGCTTAAGTCTATCCAGATTCTTTTATCTATTGCAGCTTATCTCGATTATGAGATTTGGCAAATGGATGTCAAGACAGCTTTCCTTAATGGAAGTCTTGAGGAAGACATCTATATGAAGCAACCAGACGGTTCATTGAAAAAGGGCCAAGAACATCTTGTTTGTAAGCTCAAGAAGTCCATTTACGGACTTAAGCAAGCTTCCAGATCTTGGAACATATGTTTTGATCAGGTGATAAAATCCTACGAATTTGATCAATGTCAGGATGAATCATGTGTATACAGAAAGTATGATAAAAATGTGATGGTGTTTCTAGTACTTTATATAGATGACATCTTGCTCATTGGAAATAATATGAAGGTGTTATCTGATGTAAGGGTATGGTTATCCAAACAGTTTGATATAAAGGACTTGGGAGAAGTAGGTCACATCCTTGGGATCAATGTTCTACGAGATTGTAAGAAAAGGATATTGGGCTTATCCCAAGCTTCCTATATCGATACTGTACTAACTCGTTTTAGTATGCAAAATTCTAAGAAAGGCTTATTACCTTTTAGACATGGAATTGCTCTATCAAAGGAGCAGTGTCCGAGGAAATCTAAAGAGATAGAAAACATGAAAGCAGTTCCTTATGCTTTAGTTGTAGGAAGCTTATTATATGCAATGCTATGTACGATACCAGACATCTGCTTTGCCGTAGGCATTGTCAACAGATATTAGTCTAACCCAGAAAAAAAGCACTTGACTGCCATAAAGCATTTGAAGTACCTGAAAAGGACTAAAGAGTATGTGCTAGTTTACCAGACATATAGTTTAATTACCTTGGGGTATACAGACTCAGATTTTCAGTCAGATAGGGATTCCATGAAATCTACCTCAGGTTATGTGTTTACTTTTGAAGATGGGGCCATTGTGTGGTAGAGTATCAAGCAAAAATGTATTGTTGATTCCACTATGGAAGCCGAGTTTGTGGCAGCCTCTGAGGCAGCCAAAGAAGCGGTTTGGCTCAAAAACTTTCTGTTGGACTTGGATGTGGTACCTAGTTTGCCTAAGTCTATTACACTTTATTGTGATAATAGTGGTGCAGTTGCAAACTCGAAGGAACCACGAGCCCATAAGACAGGTAAACACATTGAGTGTAAGTACCACCTGATACAAGATTTCGTAAAGAAAGAAAAAGCTGCTGTGATCAAGATAGCATCAGCCGACAACCTAGCTGATCCCTTTACAAAGATCTTACCAGCTAAGTCTTTTGATAGTCATGTTGAGGGAATGGGAGTCTGATGTGTAGGAGTTTGGCTTTAAGTATAAGTGGGAGATTTGTAATAGTATACTGAAAAGTAATGCTTTGAGTATATAACCCTAACAATCTCCCACTTATACTCAAAGCATTGCTTTTTAGTATATTGTTACATTTAGAACTTGGAGATTTTGGTTTTGATGGCCACTTTTTTGTAGATCTAAGTTTATAATTTCTTCGGTTTTTCTTCATTTTGAGCTCTTAAACTTTATTATTTTCAAAAACTACTTATTTTATATTGTAGAGAATTTAATTTTATTCAGTTTAGACCTTTATTTTGCCCAATTTCGAGTCCTTTAGTCCAAGTTATGGACATTGGAAGTTTCTAAAACTCTATGGCCAAAAGTTTGCTGGTAGGGACGATACCTCGTGCACCTTGCGCACCTTTTGGTCTGCGAACCTTGCACCTCGTACACCTTTTGGTCCGTGCACCTTGCACCTCGCGTACCTCGTGCACCTTACACCTCGCGCACCTCGTGCACCTTGGATCTCGCGCACCTTTTGGTTCGCGCACCTTGCACCTTGTGCACCTTTTGGTACACGTACCTTGTACCTCTCGCACCTTTTGGTCCGCGCACCTTACACCTCGTGCACCTTTTGGTTCGCGTACCTTATACCTTGTATAACTTTTAGTTCGTGCACCTTACACCTCGCGCACCTTTTGGTCCACGTACCGTGCACCTCGTGCACCGTACACCTTGCGCACCTTTCCCCTCGTGCACCTCATGTACCTTACACCTCGCACACCTTGCACCTCACGCACCTCGTGCACTTTGTACCTCGTGTACCTTGTACCTCGTGTACCTTACATCTCGTATACCTTGCACCTCGTGTACCTTATACGTCACGTACTTTGCACCTCGCAAACCTTATACCTCATACAACTCGCACGCCTTGCACCTTGCGCCATGCACCTTTTGACCATGCGCAAATTACTCTTAAAGACTGTTTTTGCCCGTTTAAGCTATTTTCTAGCTAGAATCTTGGAAAAACTCAAAACATAAAATGTGCAGATCTTTGTCTTGGTTTCAAGAATCTTTCTGTCTCACTTTAATCAGAGTTCATATGTGACTTATAGTTTCAATCACACATGACTGTTCTCGATCTTCTTTGCATGTTTTTTTTCTATACTTGTCCTAAATTGCGACGACCCGACTTGACACTTGATAGTCTTGAGATAGTAACTTGAACACGATAATATGAACCCATCTTGATAGCTCTTGATAAGTGGTCCATCGAGGCGCACTCCAAAGAAGTACTCTTGACATGATAAGTAACCTGACATGACATGTATAATCTTGAAAGGCTGTTGCCACAGCTACCCTGACTTGCTAAGTAACTCGTCTTGACACCGTGGTTGACTCTCTTGATTGTGCCTGTATAAGCTATCTGTCTCGTCATGCATCATGTCTAGGACAAGGATTCCTGGTTACCACGGTCAGGAATTCACAATAAATCTGACTAGGTTAATGACTAGATTGATCAAGTAGTTCATATAGAGAGATTTTTCCCAGTTACAGGCGATCTCGTTATCCCGGCCGCACCTGAGAGACTTATAGCAGCCGACGAGTAGGGCACATTTCCAGCCCACTGTCATGTGGGGCACTTCTTGAAAACATAAGTACTGAAAGTACACCAGTAATCTTGATAAATCTTGTAAATAACCTCGCCTATATAACCTGGATAGCTACAGGGCTTGTGACAGCGGAAACATCTTACTGCATCTTGCTATTAATTAGGCCTGTGATAACCCTAGTTCGTTAATGATAGCAAGCCGTAGGATTTGATTGGCCGTGCCTGAATGCTTATCTCATGATTAACGTGGGAATTATCCTACCTCTTGTTCCTCCTACAGCAAACTATATTTTATGTTAACTCAGTCTTTTATGTTATTTAACTATGCTATTTTATCAGTTCTTCTTTTATTATATGCTGGTTTTAGTTCCTAAGTGAACCCTCCCTTGTGGCACTTGCTCTTTCTGGGATCTGACCCAGCTGGTTTTGTATAGATAGATTTCGGAGTAGCACCCGAGAATCTATCCGCCCTCCAGCCAGATGGTGAACACCAGACGTAATCCTGGCAACGAGTGGATTTCTTATTTTGCTCTTCTACTCTATTGTAAATTATTCTTTTGAGGCATTTAGCCACCGAGCAAGTGTTAACTAGTGTTGAAACCTAAATTCTGTTTGCCTAAGGGCTGTAACATGATTGACCAATCCTAGGATTGATCATGTATGACTTAATTCTTGCTAGTCTTCACATTTTATATGACTAGCTTCATGATCATTTGAATATGTAATGTTTGGGTTAACTTACTTTGTATGTCTGATGATCTAATGTATCGCCCCAGTCCCAAAATACTTAGGACGAAGTGCGTAGACATGCCAGCTGTATACATACAAAGTATACCCCAATGTATGGAACCCCGGTATGTATACATAAGCTGTAAAATGTAGTAAACCATGATAACTAAATCTCATCCACCAAATAAAAGAATAATAATATAAATCAACTATAAAATTTGTCATTTATACATGTAGTTGGGCGGAGAAAAATCCACTACCAACTAAAAAGAGAGATACATAGAAATGAAGGAAATTTGTTGAACGATGCGAAGACGATCTCAATGCAATCATCCTCGAAGAAAGAGTAGGTCATGGCCTTGGCTAGAGCACCTGCAAAACATCACAAAAGCACACACCTGGAGAGATCACCAGGTCCTCAAAGGAACGTAACAAGATACAGGAAGAACATATCATTTATAACTACAAATGTAAACACTATAAACTATAACACAAATGGGTCCCTAACCGTCTAAGTGATATACACTTTTTAGGACAACGTTCTATGCAGGGGCTGTAAGGATTCACGCAAGTAATAAAGAGTGGCCGTCAAGTAGCGCTCATCCGAGATACTATCGGCCGAGCAGCAAGTAGCGCTCATCCGAGTCACTATCACCCATAAGTGTGTATAAAAATAAATGTAGTCCCTACGCTAATAGCTGTCCTCTCCCCCCAAATGATACTATAAATGCGTCGTAACCACGACGAAACAACACATGTCACTTCCACAATACTTATACCTGATAACCGTCAAGTCCTCTAACATGCATCTATTGACAGTTATTCCTACGCATGCGCACGGTGATCAGCCAACACGCAAGTGACCACTACATGATACTCACAACTCACACACAACTCGTGATACAATCGTGACAAGTTTAATGAGAGACACTAAATTGATGGTAGTCCCTTAACTCTAGGTCCACATGCAAGAAGAAAAATAAATAATTGGAAATAAAAGTACAAAAAATATACAATAACTAAATAAATAAATGCAACTAATGTAAGCAGTAAATGTGGCAAGGTATCTTGCCTGGTGGTACGAAAACAACGATCCAATTAGTCAAGCATGTCAACAATGAAAAGTCAAAATCCACAAATTGGCTCCGGACGCTGAAACAAATATAAAAAACGTTCTCGGTGTAAAATATATACCTAGGTAATGCCTGTCCAAAAGTTAAATTCTGGAACAGGGACAAAATCGTAATTTTGGGTTAAAACGACGTTCGCCGTTGGACCCGCTTTGCACCGAAACATGTGCCAATATCTACGGTCTTTAAAGTCATCAAACTATATGTTTACAGATTTGTTTTGATGAGACGAACCCAACAGTATGTCCAGTTTTGAATTCCGGTGGGCCGTGCACAAAGTTGTCCGTTGAATAGGATTATGGGCCCGCCAAAATGGCGTCCCGGTCAACCTCCTCAAAAATGGACCAAACTTGACACACAGGACTAGAAAAATGATACGGACCTGTTGGCATAAGTTTCGTCTCGATCCGACGAGTGTACACAAATTTTTGGCTTAGTTTGCAAAGGGTCGATACGGGAGTATCTCGACGGATACACACTAATTTCGTCGCCCACATGCAACGAAATTGTGTTCCGTCAGTTCCCATACGTCGGCAACATCCATACGCGTCTTTCGATGTGTATAGTGCGCGACCATGTTGCCTGGTTTGTCGGGGTGCACGCCGTATCGGGGTATTTTTCTTATTTTTGAAAATAAATTTATAATTTCTCGTGAAACTTTAACAAGGTATAACTTTTTACATAATAGATGAAAACTGATTCCAGGCGATGCGTTATAATCTTGGTTATGTTGTCTTTGACCGTCTTTAATTAGTTTCTACAAAATCCTATTGTATAGAAAGAATAGTGGCCGACTAGTTGGTGTTTTAAAACAGTTTTTAATATTCCGAAAAAAATGGTTTTTATCCAACTTCGTCTTGAGTTTTCGAGCAAGTTGGATGGCCATATCGAAATCCACCTGGGGGATCTCGAAGAGAGTCATGTGGGCTTTCTACACGAATTTACGAATCTAAAAACGGATTAGAATTGAGGGAGAAATTGCACGATAAAGTTAGGTACCTCAAAGTTGAACTTTATTGTTGTTGCTGTTGCCGTTGTTGTCGTCGCCCGATGACACCATCGGCTGCGGGCTGGGCGCGCAGAACTCGCCGGAAGAGGAGGAGGAGGAAGGAAGGAGGAAAGATTTGGATTAGGAGTTTAGGGTTTTCTAAAACATATATATATATATATATATATATATATATATATATATATATGTGTGTGTGTGTGTGTGTGTGTGTGTGTGTGTGTGTGTGTGTGTGTGTGTGAAGGAGGGAGGAGGTTCGGCCAAGCATAAAATGCTTGTTGTGTTATATTAAGGTCAACCCCTTTACTTGGGCGCAGCATGATGTTGCTGCTGCTTTGTTTATTACTTGTGGTCGGTTCCCACATGGTGGGGCCGACCACATGTTATATTATTATTATTATTATTATTTTTACCAATAAAAATAATATTTCTAAGATAAACAAAAAAATATTTTTCTAAAGAGGTTCCCATTTCATATTTCATGTATAAAATATTTTAATATTTAACACACAAATAAAATAAAAACCTTCAATCTCAAATTACATGTATACTAAATCATTTAATCACAAAAATACCTAAAAAATGCCTTTGGAGATTCAGGGGTTTTACATCCTACCCAACTTATAAAAATTTCGTCCTCAAAATTAAAATAAAACTTAATATATCAAGACGAAATATAATGTACAATGAGGCTGGTTACAAAGGAAGAGTAAGTGCGTCAAGTCATAAATCGATTTCCGAAAAGATGTAGGTGGTGGTTACAGAAGGAATATAAATTGGCAACATATCCTATACGATAGGGTATCCTTAGTCAGGCAGGGTTCATAGGTATTCAATTCATTGAAGGGAATGGGTCGATATTGCACATAAATCAAATAGGATGAGAATGGGCATCTGTGGTTTGTTTTATGAAGGAAAAAAAGGTCACACATGTGGTGTAGTTAAAATGGAGCATAAGATGGTGCGTTTGTGTGGGATGTATAGGCCATGGTCGTAGAGTGGCTCATCTAGTTCTTGAGGGTAAAATTTGTTGAAAGAAAGTGGCTAGTGTTGTACTCCAATTACCAAAGTCATGGGTGAGGTATCAAAATGATATGGATAGAAATAAACGTTATAAATCAATGGTTTATTAGCTCCGTTGGAACCAATTATTGATTTGGATTTTTGTCTATATCAGTTGGTCATGATACCAAAACTCAAATTGCACCATTTGTATAAGGTGAGGATGGCCTAGAATAAGTTTCAACTCGAATAGTTGAGTTAATTATCAGTCGGGTTGGTCAACTAGGTTCCTTAAACCCAAAAGTGCGCCTTCCATTACTTTGGTGTATAAGTAGCACATGGGGACTTCATTGAGTGGAAACTAGTGGCACATGTGTATTGGGCTTCGAAAGTTGCATCCTAAAGATAGAGTACAAGGGGACGTATTTTTGCGGGACATGATATGCCTACATGAAGGTGGAGTCGCCTATGTCTTGTATATGGAATTTATTGGAAGGTAACGGCTGGTCTCGTGCTCAAAATATTAATGTCACGGTCGGAGACACCAAATGATCTAAAAAGAAAGTGGGAGTTCATAATTCACTAATTATCATCCTAATAGAGATCAACTTATTTTGATCAATTGGTAAACTAGTAACTCATACAATTTTAGAAGGCTTAGAATCTATTCACTCCAAAAACTAGGACATGGTTTTTAGGAATAATGAGGTTAGAAATGTTTGAGTCGTGACATCGTACCTTGACCTTTGGTAATAATAAGTCACGATGTGATCGATAAAGTAATATGGTAGTTACGAATCAATTTCGAGGATCGTAACCCAATTTCCAATAATGGTAATGATTGCGTACCACGATACATAAGTCGATAAAATAGAATGACCCACTCGTCCATAGTATAGAGTGTTATCGATGAGGGCAACGGACTCTACGGCACGTTATATGAAAGATCTCTAATGGCTGAGTCATAATCTTCTTTTGGTGTTAAGCCTGCCAGACTATGGTTATAAGGGTTCTAGTGGTATCGAATATTGTGCTCATACGTCACTGTTGATAACTAGTACAACATAATGACGGGGCGTTATGCTACAGATTTTGGCAAAGTTGGTGAAGGTGTTGTTCTAATGCTAAGTCACTACTTTCTGCTGAATCTCTAATCTTGGAATGGGCGTCTAGCACAGTCCTTGCAAATGCTTGTCCTTATTTTTGGTCTATTCCTCTCTTGTCTAAACTGTGGGAGCTTAGTCAAGTGAGGGGTTAAGTTAAGGCATACGGGTCGCTAGTTAAGCCAAGAATCAAGATGAATAATTGGAGGCTCACAATACTTGATTCCTAGAGATTAGATAGTCTCCTAGGTTCGTGTTTGACCAAGGGTAAGGTCCTAATCATTTTCAAATTTTAATGACTAGTAGATCATGATATTAGTTTTAGGGTCGAGGGGAGGATAAGTAACTCAAGGCAAGGTTGTAGTCACATGGCTGGTCGGCGGTAGCTATACTTGTGTATACAACTATCATGGCTATGGGGGATAATCTGTATCTATCTACCAATTACAAGCGTTTCATCCTTCTAAATTAGTAAAGGATGAAACAATGGAGAGTTCAAGAAGGATGTCATTGAATACGATTACGTGATTCAAAGACGAATATATAATTTATGGGGAGTTGTCAAGGCAATCGTGGATGAGATCCTAGATACCTCAATATCTCAATCCATATAGGATAACCATATGAAGAGCGAACCAAGTGCACTTTGGTTGATCAGACCATAATACATTGATTCTACTTAGACAATATGCTTGTGGGCATCCCCAGTATGCATGTCTTGAACAAGCTCGATAAAAGAATAAGCTTGCAAAACTAAGACTAAATTAGTAATCATAAGATAGTCAAAATATAAGTAAGGAATACTAATGAAGGAAATTAAATAGTCGAAGATCTATTAAAATATAAGTCGTTCCCGAAGTTTGGGCTTATGCAGTCGTCCTAGTGTTTTCTTATCTATAGCTTGGTTGACTAGATAAGTTAGGGTCCTCTAAATTCTATAGTCTAAGTAAACTTATCAATATAGGTCACAAGGACAAAGTTTTGTTAGGTCATGAGGTATTCTACCCAACTTACAAGAGTTAAACTAGTTGTGTGATGGGACAATGGGTCAAGCAATCAAGATAAAGCACAAAGTTAAGCATTTAAGGAATTAAGTAGAACAAAATCACATATCAGATCGAAAGAAATGAGTCGAGGTTGAGTCCCTATCCTTGGTCGAAAAATATATCGGTATCAAGGTAAAGGTTATAGTCTAGTCTTTATGACCCGAAAGTCATTTCATAAAAATAGAGTACCAAGGGACGTGTTTGAGTGGGACATGATATACCTACATGAAGGTGAGCTCGTCTAGGTCTTACATATAAAATTTGTTGGAAGTTAACAGCTAGTATTACACTCCAAATATCAAAGTCACGGTAAAGGACACAAAAAGATCTAAAATAGAAAGTGGGAGTTCATGAAGTGACAATTAATGCACAAACATTAAAGAAGATCGAGTTGAAGCATTAAATAAAATTAATTAAGGAATCTAGTAAAATAATTTAGGGATACAGTTTTCAGAGAGAAGATAGTTTTCTAGGTTGATACAGTCAAGGAACGATTAAATTATTTCTTAAATTTCAAACGGTTAGAAGGTCAGAATAAAAGATCTGGATTTGGGGAAAGGTCGAGTAAGTCAAAATTGAGATATAGTCACATGGTTTGGTCGAAGATTAACTATACTTGTGTATATACAACTATCTTGGTCATGGATGGAATGTAGAGTACTACTATCTCATTAGGGTGACCTTGCCTGCTTCTTGGTTCTCTATCAAGATAAGATTTAATCCCAAAATTTGAGTTCCCAATATGTATTTCCGAGCTTGACATAAACTACGATATTCAACCATAATCATAAAAATAATTCAAGTCTTTAATAACCCTAAGATAATCCTTAGTATGACAAAATTTATATATATTTTCCCTCCAATATGCACAAACTAAACTTTCTTATTCTCTAGTCGGTTGAGGTCATCCATCATAACATTAAAAATTTAGATTCCTCTAATCAATCTCAAAATAAGCTTTATCATATCTTTTAATAAATTTTCCACAAAATCGTAATATTATAAATCTAAAATTTAAACTCAAGATTTAGATAATCTTATCAATTGTGAATTATGCGACAAAATTTGAAGATTTTTTTTCCCAATTGAAATATTAAACTCAAAATCTAAATAAATTTATCAATCATAGATCGTATGACACAGTTCAAAATTTAAATTTTTTCTCAAATCAATTTATCCTCAAAAGATATGAATAGCTATAACCCGAAAATCATAAATATTTTCTAAATCTTCAAAATCAAAGATTTTACTCCATCTTCTATCAATCCTTTGGTGAATACTCCTAGTAGTCTCAAGATAAAATTCTCTCTATCCTCAAAGTTGGTAATATTGCTACTACCCAACTTAGAATTAACTAATCCTTAAGATCATACTTTTAGAAAAATAAATGCCTCTATATCTTAAATAAGACCTCAATGTATACTAATTGTGAACGTAATCCTTCTAGTCACGTGTTTGACCTATGAGCATATACTAGTGTAGTCATCTTCCTAACCGACATTAAGCACGAGAAAGTAAGGGTTTACGGTAGAAAGGGGTCAAACAAGATGTAATCAAGGGAGGCAAACGAGAGTTCGAAGTTTGGAGTAAAGAAAGAATGTCAAGTATATGGAAGAGATCCTAGACTCTAATACTATATGCAGGCTCATATCGGTACAACAACGTAATCGAAGTGATAAACTTGACCTGCATGGGCCACCACAAAAACATGTAACGCCCCAGTCCCAAAATACTTAGGACGAAGTACGTAGACATGCCAGCTGTATGTACATACGAAGTATACCCCAATGTATGGAACCCCCGTATGTATACATAACCTGTAAAATACAGTAAACCATGATAACTAAATCTCAACCACCAAGTAAGAGAATAATAATTTAAATCAACTATGAAATTTATTATTTATATGTGTAGTTGGGCAGAGACAAATCTACTACCAACTAAAAAGAGAGATACATAGAAATGAAGGAAATTTGTTGAACGATGCGAAGACGATCTCAGTGCAATCATCCTCGAAGAAAGAGTAGGTCATGGCCTTGGCTAGAGCACCTGCGAAATATCACAAAATCACACACCTGGAGAGATCACCATATCCTCAGAGGAACGTAACAAGATATAGGAAGAACATGACATTTATAACTACAAATGTAAACACTATAAACTACAACACAACTGGGTCCCTAACCTTCTAAGAGATATGCACTTTTGAGGACAACGTTCTACGCAGGGGCTGTAAGGATTCACGCAAGTAATAAAGAGTAGCCGTCAAGAAGCGCTCATCCGAGACACTATCGGCCGGGCAGCAAGTAGCGCTCATCCGAGTCACTATCATCCATAAGTGTGTGTAAAAATAAATGTATCACCTACGCTAATAGCTGTCCTCTCCCCCCAAATGATACTATACATGCGTCGTAACCACGACGCACCAACACATGTCACTTCCACAATACTGTTTTCACCTGATAATCGTCAAGTCCTCTAACATGCATCTATTGACAGTTATTCCTACACATGCGTACGGTGATCAGCCAATACACAAGCGACCACTACATGATACTCACAACTCACACACAACTCGTGATACAATCGTAACAAGTTTAATGAGAGAAACTAAATTGACGGTAGTCCCTTAACTCTAGGTCCACATGCAAGAAAAAAAATAAATAACTAGAAATGAAAGTACAAAAAATATACAATAACTGAATAAATAAATGCAACTAATGTAAGCAATAAATGTGGCAAGGTATCTTGCCTGGTGGTGCGGAAACAACGATCCAATTAGTCATGCATTTAAACAATGAAAAGTTAAAATCGACAAATCGGCTCCGGACGCTGAAACAAATATAAAAAATGTTCTCGATGTAAAATATATACCTAGAAAATGCATGTCCAAAAGTGAAATTTTGGAACAGGGACAAAATCGTAATTTCGGGTTAAAACGATATCCGCCGTTGGACTCGCTTTGTACCGAAAGGTGTGCCAATATCTACGGTCTCTAAAGTCGTCAAACTATGTCTACAGATTTGTTTTGATGAGATGAACCCAACAATATATTCAGTTTTGAATTCCGGTAGGCCGTGCAGAAAATTGCCCGTTGAATGGGATTGTGGACCCGCCAAAATGGCGTCTCGGTCAACGTCCTCAGAATCGGACCAAACTTGACATACAGGACCAGAAAAATGATACGGACCTGTTGGCGCAAGTTTCGTCTCGGTCCGACGACTGTACACGAATTTGTGGCTTAGTTTGCAAAGGGTCGATACGGGGGTATCTCGACGGATACACACTGATTTCGTCGCACATATACAACAAAATTGGATTCCGTCAGTTTCCACACGTCGACAACATCCATATGCGCCTTTCGATGCGTATAGTGTGCGACCACGTTGCCCGATTTGTAGGGACGCACGTCGTATCGGGGTATTTTTCTTATTTTTGAAAACAAATTTACAATTTCTCGTGAAACTTTAACAAGGTGTAACTTTTTACATAATAGATGAAAAGTGATTCCAGAAGATGCGTTGCAATCTTGGTTATGTTGTCTTTGACTGCCTTTAATTAGTTTCTACAAAATCATATTGTATATAAAGAATAGTGGCCAACAATTTGATGTTTTAAAATATTTTTAATATTCCAGAAAAGTGGTTTTTATCCAACTTCATCTCAATTTTTCAAGCAAGTTGAAGGCCATATCGAAATCCACCTGGGGATCTCAAAGAGGTTCTTGTGTGCTTTCTACACGAATTTACGGATCTAAAAACGGATTAGAATTGAGAGAGAAATCGCACGGTAAAGTTAGGTACCTCAAAGTTGAATTTTGTTGTTGTTGTTGTTGTTGTTGTTGTTGTTGTTGCCGTTTTTGTCGCCGCCCGATGAAGCCGTCGGCTGCGGGCTGGTCACGCATAACTCGCCTAAAGAGGAGGAGGAGGAAAGAAGGAGGAGAGATTTGGATTAGGAATTTAGGGTTTTCTAAAACATATATATATATATATATATATATATATATATATATATATATATATATATATATATATATATATTATATATATATATAATATATAAAATATATAAAAAAAAATATATATATATATATATATAAAATATATATATTTTATATATATATATATATATATATATATATATATATATATATATATATATATATATATATATATATGTGAAGGAGGGAGGAGGTTCGGCCAAGCATAAAATGCTTGCTGTGTTATATTAAGGTCGGCCCCTTTACTTGGGCGCAGCATGATGCTGCTGCTGCTTTGTTTATTACTTGTGTTCGGTTCCCACATGGTAGGGCCGACCACATGTTATTTTATTATTTTTTACCAATAAAAATAATATTTCTAAGATAAACAAAAAATTATTTTTCTAAAGAGGTTTCCATTTCATATTTCATGTATAAAATATTTTAATATTTAACACAAATAAATAAAATAAAAACCTTCAATCTCAAATTACATATACACTAAATCCTTTAATCACAAAAATACCTAAAAATGCCTTTGGAGATGCATGGGTTTTACATCTAACATCTTGTAACATTTACTTGCTTGCTTGAGATTGAGACACTAGATTGTTCTTGACCGTAAGAGACGGATGGCTTGTAGATAACCCTCATGCATTTAGACAGCCATGACCGTATTAAGAGGGGGGTTACACTTCAATATACATAGCTGGCTGTGTCTGTCCCCCGCTCTCCAGTATTCTGGTTCTGGGGCGTGACACACGACCACTTCTTCACGATGCATGTTTGCCACTGTTGGCCCATTGGTCATGGTCGAACCTGATTTTAATAATTGATCAAACTCTGTCTCGATATAAGGGCTACTTGGATTATTTGGACAACTTGGACTACTACCAAAGAACTGCAACCTATCTGTTCAAGGCCGAAGCCGTTTTTGTCGTATGAGTCTGTATTTCTATATGTAATATAATTTTTACATTTATTGAGTCTAGGAATACTTTGTACACCAAGTCGTATTGGCAAATAGGCTATGCCAAAATGTTTTCAAAAATATCCTATGCTTTGAAAAACAGCCCCTCTTACAAAAGCTTCTAACTCCTTTAAGTTTTTCAAGAAGCCAAAACCAAAATCTGTTTTATAAAATACCCAGAAATTCAAAATAGGCCTCAGGAGAATTTGGCTAGAGTTCGGCCCAAATTCGCCTAGTGCCCGTTGGATTTTGAACTTGGTCATCCTTCTGTTACGGATGCAACGACTATTTGCCAAGATTCTCTCAAAGAGTTTTGCCCGAATTCTGTCCGAATTCTGTCAGAGTTCTGACTTTGGAAAACCTATAAATAGAAAGGATTTCAATCATTTCAACTTACTCATTCACTTTCTCATCTCTTCTTTTTAAGCTTAAACGTCTTCCAAGGTGCTCTAAAGCTTTCATTTCAAATCCTAAGCCAGTTACAATCCTCTAATCAATTTGCCAGTGCGGTACAGTCTAAAAAGAATGTTATAAGAGGCTTGATTGAAGAAAGACACTTCACAATTGAAGTTGGTCGAGTACTTCGTATCAAAGCTTGTGTTGTAGAAGTTGCAAGGACTTCGTATAAAATTTGCTGTATTTTCCAATAGTGGATTCAACTGGAAGCTAGAGTTCTTTCGACTGGAATAGTCCTCATAAGAGGAAAACCAGCATACATCCTCATCTTTGCATTTGCTTTCTGGTCTCTGTCTTTACATTTATTACTTCTGATACATATATTTGTGTGATCTTGCTGCAAACTTTTTAATTAGCTAAATTTTGCTGCCTACTTTATTCACCCCCTCTAGAGTATTCTGCCTTACGATTCATTTCTATAATTGTTATCAGAGCGAGTTATACAGGTAAAGCGAGGTAACACTGCTATTATATTATTTAGCTGTTACATAGATCACAGTATTACACATGGCAAGGCCAAGCCACAAATAGACCTCTACTGTTTGTCGGTACAAATTACACTTACTGGAAAACACGGATGAGTTTTTCTTAAAATCTCTAGATTTTGATTTATGGTATATTGTTATTGTTGGCTATAAAATCCTGCTCGTATTCTGTGAAGGAGAATTGGTTGAGAACCCCATGACAAGTGTACTTAAGCTGAAAAGAAACAGGCCATTCTTGACGCACGTGCTATTAATGCTTTGTTTTGAATTAGCATGACTGAATTTAATAGGGTGTCTACTTGCACAACATCAAGTTAAGTATGGAAACTTCTTGAAGTAACCCACGAAGGCACGACGTAAGTCAAGGAGTCAAAGATCAACAGACTTACTCAGGAGTTTGAGGCGTTCAAGATGAAGCCAAACGAATCTGTCACTCAGATGTTTACAAGATTCCTGGATATGATAAACCCTCTGTCATCATTAGGCAAGAAGCACAGTAACCATGAGAAGATTCACAAACTCTACGAGCTCTCATGAAGAATTGAATTTCGAAGGCTACGACAATCATTGAAGGGAACGACCTCTCAACTATGTCTCTTGAAACACTCATGCATAAGCTACTCACTCACGAGCTGGAACTCAAGACTTTAAAGATGTTGCACCAAAGGAGAAGTCGATCGCTTTCAAGGCTAAACACAGAAGAACTATCGCAGATAATTTCAACGACAGACTCTGACTCTGAAGATCAAGCTCTCCTAGTAAGAAAGTTTAAGAAGTCATGAGATTCAATAGAAGAACAAAGGATCACAATAGCAACATCAACGACATCGAAGAGATCCTATTTGTTATGGTTGTAAGAAGAAAGGACATATAAAGAAGGACAGCCCAACAACATCATCATCAAACAGGAAAAAAAAAATAAGTATGACAAAGGCTACCTGAAGAAATCTATACCCAGTACGCAATACAAGCATTTGGTTGAAAAGTGAAGCCAGCGACTCAAAAGATGAACAATCCGATGATGCTGCAAATGTATGCTTAATGGCATTCGATCAGGTGACTATTAACCCCTGTTTGATACATATAATTTTACCTTTGATCAATTAGGGGAAGCCTTTAGTGACCTCTTAGGTGATTGCAGAAATTGTGTAGCAATATCAAAACTCTAAGAAGGTACTCAAGGAGTACAAGGTGAAATAGGAAGACTTACCGACCAACTAGCTGAGGTTAGAAGTAATGATAATTCTAGTGAGGTAGGTGAGCTCTCTTCTGTTAAGCTATTA
>JANAVB010040619.1:24270448-24582948 GCA_029216955.1 Iris pallida
ATATACCCTCCGAATGGAGGTGACATAGCAATATACAGTTCATCAATCTAAGGCAGATGATAAGATAAATGATAGATAGATAATACTGGAATAAAGATCCACCATGATACAATCAGAGCGAGTCTAAAGTGTCTACTGCCATACAAACAGAACATCCAGCTCAATACAAGTCTAATACTGAATAGAAAGAGTAATATACAATCCTGATCTCCAGAAGACATAAATAGTAAAACCTAGACTAGGGAGCCTCAGTCTCTAAGCTAGTGGATTAGGCGGAAATATGGGTCACACTGTCATCTACAACTGTCCATAGTAAGTGTCTATGCAGGCCTCATCTCATCCTCATCCTTTGTAATATTTCAACAGGTCCAGTCGGACAGGAGCGAGCACAAAATCTCACGCAGTTCATATCAGTTAGGTATATAAAGCATGCAATAGAGTAAGGTACATGAAACGCTGAAAGAAGAATGTATATGAAAAACAGTAGAGATTTGATAACAGGAAATATCTATATATGATAAGTAAGAACTGTAAGCCTACTGTGATTTAGAATACAATATGGTTATGTAAATGGTCTAGAAAAATGCAATGGTAACTCCATTGTACGTGGGTGTACAATAGACATATACAATAGTTATACAATATTGTACAATAGGATTTGAGTACATAACCAATTCTATTCTCCCTCCCCAATCAATACACAAGGATCCACTCCAGTTACGTTATCTTGCACAATAGTGTACAATGTTATACAATGGATATACAATATTATACAATAGATGTACAATGTTATACAATAGTTGTACAATGTTATATAATAGTGTACAATGGTCTATCCTTGGGACTCATGTGATAATGAGAGTACAATATGCACAATGAGTATACAAGGATATGGGTATTCAATAAATACAATTTGTAAGTGAAACGCACATCACAATATGTATTTATTGAGTACAAGGGGATAACATCCCAAAAGAAGATCCATATAGTACCAATCCGTGATAACAACGTGTCAGTATCAAGTACAGTAATCTAGAGCAAGAATGTAAATCCAGACAAGTATGAAACGGTCAGAGAATGTACTCGTCTGATCTCCCGAGTGTCTGAAGAGAATATACTGTCCGAGGAGTGGTGTCTGTCTCCTATAGAACAGTACAAGTCACAACAAGTCTAAAATGGTAAAATGAAGTTCTACTATGCACTCTACATGTGTCTAGGTCAATCTAGGCCAAAGTCAACTCTTGGTCAACTCTGGTCAACCCTAGAAGTCAAATTAGGTCAACTATGGTCAAACTAGGTCTAACAAGTCTAAACTAGGCTATCAAGTCTAAACTAGTCTATACTAGGTCTAATAAAGCTGTACAAGCCCAACTAGGCTCATTAGTCAAACTGACTCACATACAGGCCATAGGCTATATCATGCCTATAGGCCATCACTAAAACATACACAAGTCAAATCTATATCTAAACCTAACACTCATGATATATATTGTGTAATCTAACCATACACACATATATAAGAATATACATATATAGTTCACACACAATTATATGTATATGATACTTATATATATATATATATATATGCTAACATGACCTATACACCCAGTGCCAATATCTATATTAGATACGTATATGATACACAAACTATATTATATATATGCACATTACATAATATATATATATATATATATATATATATATATATATATATATATATATATATATATATTACCTATTTAACAAATAATCACATAGAAAATAGGATATAGATAGAGAGGGAAAGTTATATTACATATATACTTAGCATTAGGGAAATTAGGGTAGGTATATAGAGAGAGAGAAGACATGAGGGTGTGTGTGGTGTAGCAGGAAATCAGAAATCAGTGATTGCCATGTGTGCTTGTGTGTGTGTGTGTGGAAAGATGAGTGGACTGGTGTCACTGTTATGTGAGTGAATGAAGTTAGACATGTGTGTGGAGAGAACTAGTGTGTGTGTGTGTGTGTAATTGTGAGTGAAACATGAATGTGTGTGAGAAAACAGTGAGTGTTAGAGTGTAAAATAGTGTGTGATCTGTGAGGGTGTTTTAGAGGGTGAACAGTGTTGGACTGAATCCGAAAATGGACACAAATGCACAGAATATGTTAAGGAACTGAACCAAGTTTTCGGTTTTCATTAAATCTCCATTTTGATCCCCACATACCACCAAACTTACCAAAATCGACACACAACTAGTTAACCTATAGGAGAACACTAAATGGGACTAAAACCAATATTTGAGCAGTAATAAATAGGTTAAAATAGGTGTCCAATTTGGTATTTGAAAACTGGAAATTCAGGATACATACACAGTTTCAGAATTTGGGTAAATTGATAAATACCCAATGAAAAATCATTAAAATACACAATAATGAGTTGGTAATTAAAATATATAATACATGTGTGTCCTACCATACAAAGGTGTCAACCCAAGTGGACACGATGTGTCCAAACAGAAACGAGACATGAAACAGTGCACACAGGCACTGTTTCAGTGCACACATCGTGCACGTGTGCACGCGTGTCGTGCACACGACACAGCACGAACTAGGCCATGTGCTCGTGCACACGTGTACACCTACACTGGGGCTAGGACTAGGTCGACCTGTACTGTGTCCTAGAGTGTCGTGTCCTGAGATTCAGTGCCGTATCAGTGCACGAAAACTACTGAACCCAGTTCAGTGCAAAAATAATGCACGTGTTCGTGCATGTCTGACACGACACGTGGGGGTCTGAGACTCGACACACGTCATGTCAGTCACGAGGATGACCCATGTGTCAAGTGTCAAGTGTCGATGTAGCGTGTCCTGGCAGCTATGGCCCCCGAACAGCAGAGGATCCAACCCGAGCGTGCGTGTGCGTGTACAGTGCTTGTCCACGCGTCGAATTCGATACAACCCGACACAAACAATACCTCAGAGGAACATAAATGCATAAGCAATGATAAAACCTACTTTCCTATTCAAAAATATTGTACAAAAGAAATCGAAATGCCCTTTGAGGCATTTCGACAAACACCTAAGGACAGTTCCTGACACGTGTCCAAACGGACACGAAACTTATGAAACCCGACACGAAACCAATGCAGACACTTAGGGGACTCCTAGGGCTTCCTAAATATGTAAGAAATCGGAATTTCATGGAGAAATGAGGAAGTTACCTATACTTGAACTTTCAAGAAAAACCCCCTTTCAATAGCTCTTCTCCTTGATGTCCCAATCCCACAAAACAATACCAAACTGAAATGAAACTTCAATAACAGCAAATATAGGCATATTAAAACCTAATGGAAGAGATTTGAATGAAAAAGGAATGGAAATCTAGGGATTAAATGAAATAGGAAACAAACCTTCTTCCTAAACTTGAGCTTTCCTAAGAAAGAGGCAACCCTAAAATTAGGAGAGTATTTATAGGGTGATGTTCCCAATTTGGATAGGGGTGGCCGGCCACTATGTCTAGGGATTAGGGTTTGTAATGTCTTGGGCTTTGGGCCAACCTACAAGGCTATGAGTTAAAATGATTTATTAAAGGTTCTAAATCATAAGCCATGACTTATGACTTTCTAATTCCTATTGCTAACGAGAGTCTATTGACCAAACCAAGGGTTAGCTTAGGTTAGACTAGAGTCAAATAACCTAACCAAGTCCATACTAACTAGGGTTAGCTTCTAGGTTGGTCTACAAGGGTCAAAACTAGTCAAAAATCAATCTAGTTCAAATAATTCCAAAATAACTCCTAAAAATTCCCATAAATTCAAATAAATTCTAATAAATGACCAAAATATCCTCTAGGCTAAAATGTACTAATCAAAAATTCTAATCACATGGCTAGGCTCTAGGTCAACAGTCTCCAAGGTTACACTAGTCAAACACCAAAATCATAAGTCATGATTTAAATAGTTTAAAAATGATTAAAAATTACCAAAAATCATATTATTAATTAAATAAATTAAAATGAAAATTTTCAAAATTACCCTTATTTTTAAAAACTGGGTGTTACAAGTCTACTCACCTTAGAAAAATTTCGTCCTCGAAATTAAAATGGTAGTCGTCCTTCTAGGTCAAACACCCCACAATCAGAGTCTCAAACATACCGTCAGATAATCATATGCGTCTGTCCAAAACCATGATACTCAGAATCTCTGTCATGCCAGTGAGCAAGGCTACGATAATCACAGAGTCCTCAACTATGGTACATACCTCTAGAATTATGGTATTTAAAATTTTTGCATTGTCGTGCGCTTGGCAGCGAAAACCTTAAATTCCCACACCCGAGAAATACGTCCATAATCCGACTATATGTCCTCACTATGCCTGCTAGCATGACCCTAGAGGATTATAAAATCTCATAATCGAGGCGACCTAGCCCATACGATTTATCTCAGAAGAAAATTAAATTATAATGAAACACCAGATCAAACTTATCAACAATGAGGAGACAGACAGGAATAGATGGAACTGAATTTCAAGATAGGTATAATGAGATAAGGTGGAAATGGAATCGAGAAGATCAGAACCTGCAAGCACCCCTCCTACTGCCTGAGCATCCTCGGCTGTCATGGCGAAAGCTCGCCCTGGCTGGCCTCTCCTGGCCTGCTACTGATGCTGTTCGAACCTCTGTTGCTGAGTCTGCAATGGTGGTCCCCTCTGCTGCTCGACAGGAGCCCTAGCTCCTGGTGCTATCTGAGCCAATGGTGTCGGGTTCTTGGGATACTCTCTACACTGATGCTCCGTTGAACCGCAAAGCAAACACATGCCCAGCCTCTTCCTACAGTCGTCCCACCCATGGCCTTGCTTCTTGCAGAAGTTGCATATAGTGTTTCGCTGCTGCCTGGGTTCCTGCTGGTACAATACCTGTATCTGTTCCTGATACTGAACAGGCCTCTGCTGCTGCTGCTGAAAGTGGACAGTCGACTGCTGATACTGCTGCTGAATCTGTATGTGAGGCCTCTTGGCCTGGCCTCCACTGCTGCTGCCTCCAACAGGGTCTCGCCCCCTCTTGAGCCTCAGCTCAAGATCGTTCTCAGTTAATAAGGCTCCCGTCAAGATCTCCTCGAATGTGGCATCCCTGTTGACCTTGGTCAGGGACTTGACCTCCTTGACCAGACCCTTCCGGAACCTCTGGGCCTTCGCCGTCTCGCTCAAGCCCTCTACGAACCTGCCGAGGCGGCCGAACTCTCCAGCGTACTGCTCCACTGAAAGACTCCCCTGGACTAGGCTCTCGAACTGCGACTCTAAGGCTCTGAGTGCTGAATCTGGAAAGAACTTCTTCTTGAAGAAGCCCTTGAACTCCTCCCAAGTCTGTCCAGCTACCTCCACCCTGGGGTCTGACTGATACCAGGTGCGAGCAAGATCTCGCATCCGGCTAGCTGCGGCCTCAATCTGGAGATCTGCAGGTATCCGGGCCAGGCGAAAGATCTCCTCTATATGCTCTATCCACTCATCGGCATATAGAATCCCCTCTGTCCCCAGAAAGTCTCTGGGGCTCATCTTATGAAACTGCTCTATCCCCGGTGTCTTCGGCTGCTGAACCACTGGTCGGGCTGCAACTGTCGTAAGGGCCAACTCCATGCCCCTGTCCTGTCGGACCTGCTGCTGGTCCATGAACTGCTGGAAATATGCGAACATCTGTGCCGCATCCACGTCTCCTGTAGGCGGCGGCTGCTGGAAAGGCACCTCTGGGGTGACTGGGACTTGCCTCCGAACTGGTGGAGGCATACGCCCTGCTGCTGTTGGAGGGGCTCCTCCGAATGCAGCTGAAACGCCTACCCCAGCTGGCATGACTAGGGCTGCGATACCAGGGGCTGGCTGCTGGATATGAGAGGTGGCAGACCTCTCATCGGCGTCCCCCTGGCCCTGGCGATGTGATCTCGTCTCAACCATCCTGGAGACAGATCAAAGAAACAATTGCTGAGAATGAGTCGAATAGCAAGGGAGGACAGTTATATTCAAGGGAAAACAATATCAACAAGAACTGAGATGGTATGAATTAGATTAGAGTTTTTCCTAATATGATTGAGTACCTCCAAAAAAATATCCTAATCCTACTGCAGGCTGTACTGATACTCTAGTTCGAATACCACTACATAAACTCGACCTACAGGGCCACCACTAAAAATGTGTCACGACCCGTACCCACTGTGAGGGTACAAGAACGTAACAATGCCCAGCCTATGCCGCAGTGTCGGTGGTAGAACGCTGTCCTAGGTCAATCATCTAACAATATAAAGGTACCTGTACAGTATATACCCTCCGAATGGAGGTGACATAGCAATATACAGTCTCAATCATATCTAAGGCGGAATGATAAGATAAATGATAGATAGATAAATACTGAAATAAAAGATCCACATGATACAATTAGAGAGAGTCTAAGTGTCTACTGCCATACAAACATAACATCCAGCTCAATACAAGTCTAATACTGAATATGAAAGAGTATATATACAATCCTGATCTCAGAAGACAGAAATAGTAAAACCTAGACTAGGGAGCCTTAGTCTCTAAGCTAGTGGATCAGGCTGGAAATCTGGGTCACACATGTCATCTACAACTGTTCCATAGTAAGTGTCTATGCAGGCCTCATCCTCATTCTCTGTAATATTTTCAACCGGTCCAGTCAGGACAGGAGCGAGCACAAAACATCTCACACAGTTCATATCATGTTAGGAAATATAAAGCACGCAATAGAGTAAGGTACATGAAACGCTGAAAGAAGAATGTATATGAAAAACAGTAGAGATTTGATAACAGAAAATATCTATATATGATAAGTAAGAACTGTAAGCCTACTGTGATTTAGAGTACAATATGGTTATGTAAACGGTCTAGGAAAATGCAATGGTAACTCCATTGTACGTGGGTGTACAATAGACATATACAATTGTTATACAATGTTGTACAATAGGATTTGAGTACATAACCAATTCTACTCCCCCTCCCCAATCAATACACAAGGATCCACTCCAGTTACGTTATCTTGCACAATAGTGTACAATGTTATACAATGGATTTATAATATTATACAATAGATGTACAATGTTATACAATAGTTGTATAATGTTATACAATAGTGTACAATGGTCTATCCCTGGGACTCATGTGATAATGAGAGTACAATATGCACAATGAGTATACAAGGATATGGGTATTCAATAAATACAATTTGTAAGTAAAATGCACATCACAATATGTATTTATTGAGTACAAGGGGATAACATCCCAAAAGAAGATCCATATAGTACCAATCCGTGATAACAACGTGTCAGCATCAAGTACAGTAATCTAGAGCAAGAATGTAAATCCAGACAAGTATAAAACGGTCAGAGAATGTACTCGCCTGATCTCCCGAGTGTCTGAAGAGAATATACTGTCCGAGGAGTGGTATCTGTCTCCTATAGAACAGTACAAGTCACAACAAGTCTAAAATGGTAAAATAAAGTTCTACTATGCACTATACATGAGTCTAGGTCAATCTAGGCCAAAGTCAACTCTTGGTCAACTCTGGTCAACCCTAGAAGTCAAACTAGGTCAACTATGGTCAAACTAGGTCTAACAAGTCTAAACTAGGCTATCAAGTCTAAACTAGTCTATACTAGGTTTAATAAAGCTGTACAAGCCCAACTAGGCTCACTAGTCAAACTGACTCACATACAGGCCATAGGCTATATCATGCCTATAGGCCATCACTAAAACATACACAAGTCAAATCTATATCTAAACCTAACACTCATGATATATATTGTGTAATCTAACCATACATACATATATAAGAATACACATATATAGTTCACACACAATTATATCTATATGATACTTATATATATATATGCTAACTTGACCTATACACCCAATGCCAATATCTATATTAGATACCTATATGATACACAAACTATATTATATATATACATATTACATAATATATATATATATATATATATATATATATATATATATATATATATATATATATATATATATTACCTATTTAGCAAATAATCACATAGAAAATAGGATATAGATAGAGAGGGAAAGTTACATTACATATATACTTAGCATTAGGGAAACTAGGGTAGGTATATAGAGAGAGAGAAGACATGAGGGTGTGTGTGGTGTAGCAGGAAATCAGAAATCAGTGATTGCCATGTGTGCTTGTGTGTGTGTGTAGGAAGAAGAGTGGACTGGTATCACTGTTATGTGTGTGAGTGAATGAAGTTAGACATGTGCATGAAGAGAACTAGTGTGTGTGTGTGTGTAATTGTGAGTGAAACATGAATGTGTGTGAGAAAACAGTGAGTGATAGAGTGTGAAATAGTGTGTGAGCTGTGAGGGTGTTTTAGAGGGTGAACAGTATTGGACTGAATCAGGAAATGGACACAAATGCACAGAATATGTAAAGGAACTGAACCAAGTTTCCAGTTTTCATTAAATCTCCATTTTGATTCCCACATACCACCAAACTCACCAAAATCGACACACAACTAGTTAACCTATAGGAGAACACTAAATGGGACTAAAACCAATATTTGAGCAGTAATAAATAGGTTAAAATAGGTGTCCAATTTGGTATTTGGAAACTGGAAATTGAGGATATATACACAGTTTCAGATTTTGGGTAAATTGATAAATACCCAATGAAAAATCATTAAAATACACAATAACGAGTTGGTAATTAAAATATATAATACATGTGTGTCCTACCATACAAAGGTGTCCACCCAAGTGGACACGATGTGTCTAAATAGAAATAAGACACGAAATAGTGCACACAGGTACTGTTTCAATGCACACATCGTGCACGTGTGCACGCATGTCGTGTACACGACACAGCCCGAACAAGGCTACGTGCTCGTGCACACGTGTACACCTACACTAGGGCTAGGACTAGGTCGACCTGCACTGTGTCCTAGAGTGTCGTGTCCTGAGATACAGTGCCGTATCAGTGCACAAAAACAACTGAACCCAGTTCAGTGCAAAAATAATACACGTGTTCGTGTGTGTCCGACACGACACATGGGGGTCTGAGACTCGACACACGTCGTGTCAGTCACGAGGACGACCCATGTGTCAAGTGTCAAGTGTCGACGTAGCGTGTCCTGGCAGCTGTGGCCCCCGAACAGCAGGGGATCCAACCCGAGCGCGCGCGCGCGTGTGCAGCGCATGTCCACGCGTCGAATCCGACACAACCCGACACAAACAATACCTCAGAGGAACATAAATGCATAAGCAATGATAAAACCTAGTTTCCTATTCAAAAATATTGCACAAAAGAAATCGAAATGCCCTTTGAGGCATTTCGACAAACACCTAAGGGCAGTTTCTGACACGTGTCCAAACGGACACGAAACTTATGAAACCCGACACGAAACCAATGCATACACTTAGGGGACTCCTAGGACTTCCTAAATATGTAAAGAAATCGGAATTTTATGGAGAAATGAGGAAGTTACCTATACTTGAACTTTCAAGAAAAACCCCCTTTCAATAGCTCTTCTCCTTGATGTCCCAATCCCACAAAACAATACCAAACTGAAATAAAACTTCAATAACAGCAAATATAGGCATATTAAAACCTAATGGAAGAGATTTGAATGAAAAAGGAATAGAAATCTAGGGATTAAATGAAATAGGAAACAAACCTTCTTCCTAAACTTGAGCTTTCCTAAGAAAGAGGCAACCCTAAAATTAGGAGAATATTTATAGGGTGATGTTCCTAATGTGGATAGGGGTGGCCGACCACTATGTCTAGGGATTAGGGTTTGTAATGTCTTGGGCTTTGGGCCAACCTACAAGGCTATGAGTTAAAATGATTTATTAAAGGTTCTCAATCATAAGCCATGACTTATGACTTTCTAATTCCTATTGCTAACTAGAGTCTATTGACCAAACCAAGGGTTAGCTTAGGTTAGACTAGAGTCAAATAACCTAACCAAGTCCATACTAACTAGGGTTAGCTTCTAGGTTGGTCTACAAGGGTCAAAACTAGTCAAAAATCAATCTAGTTCAAATAATTCCAAAATAACTCCTAAAAATTCCCATAAATTCAAATAAATTCTAATAAATGACCAAAATATCCTCTAGGCTAAAATGTACTAATCAAATATCCTAATCATATGGCTAGGCTCTAGGTCAACAGTCTCCAAGGTTACACTAGTCAAACACCAAAATTATAAGTCATGATTTAAATAGTTTAAAAATGATTAAAAATTACAAAAAATCATATTATTAATTAAATATCATAATTAAATAAATTAAAATGAAAAATTTCAAAATTATCCTCATTTAAGAAAACTAGGTGTTACAAGTCTACCCACCTTAGAAAAATTTTATCCTCGAAATTAAAATGGTAGTAGTCCTTCTAGGTCAAACACCCCATAATCAGAGTCTCAAACATACCGTTTGATAATCATATGCGTCTGTCCAAAACTATGATACTCAGAATCTCTGTCATGCCAGTGAGCAAGGCTACGATAATCACAGAGTCCTCAACTATGGTACATACCTCTAGAATTATGGTATTTAAAATTTTCGCATTACCGCGCGCTTGGCAGCAAAAACCTTAAATTCCCACACCCGAAAAATATGTCCATAATCCGACTATATGTCCTCACTATGTTTGCTAGCATGACCCTAGAGGATTATAAAATCTCATAATCGAGGCGACCTAGCCCATACGATTTATCTCAGAAGAAAATTAAATTATAATGAAACACCAGATCAAACTTATCAACAATGAGGAGACAGATAGGAATAGATGGAACTGAATTTCAAGATAGTTATAATGAGATAAGGTGAAAATAGAATCGAGAAGATCAGAACCTGCAAGCTCCCTTCCTACTGCCTGAGCATCCTCGGCTGTCATGGCGAAAGCTCGCCCTGCTGGCCTCCCCTGGCCTGCTACTGATGCTGTTCGAACCTCTGTTGCTGAGTCTGCAATGGTGGTCCCCTCTGCTGCCCGACAGGAGCCCTAGCTCCTGGTGCTATCTGAGCCAATGGTGTCGGGTTCTTGGGACACTCTCTACACTGATGCTCCGCTGAACCGTAAAGTAAACACATGCCCAGTCTCTTCCTACAGTCGTCCCACCCATGGCCTTGTTTCTTACAGAAGTTGCACACAGTGTTCCGCTGCTGCCTGGGTGCCTGCTGGTACAGTACCTGTCTCTGTTCCTGATACTGAATAGGCCTCTGCTGCTGCTGCTGAAAGTGGACCGTCGACTGCTGATACTGCTGCTGAATCTGTATGTGAGGCCTCTTGGCCTGGCCTCCACTGCTGCTGCCTCCAACAGGGTCTTGCCCCCTCTTGAGCCTCAGTTCAAGATCGTTCTCAGCCAATAAGGCTCCCGGCAAGATCTTCTCGAATGTGGCATCCCTGTTGCCCTTGGTCAGGGACTTGACCTCCTTGACCAGACCCTTCCGGAACCTCTGGGCCTTCGCCGTCTCGCTCAAGCCCTCTACGAACCTGCCGAGGCGGCCGAACTCTCCAGCGTACTCCTCCACTGAAAGACTCCTCTGGACTAGGCTCTCGAACTGCGACTCTAAGGCTCTAAGTGCTGAATCTGGAAAGAACTTCTTCTTGAAGAAGCCCTTGAACTCCTTCCAAGTCTGTCCAGCTACCCCTACCCTGGGGTTTGACTAATACCAGGTGCGAGCAAGATCTCGCATCCGGCTAGCTGCGGCCTCAATCTGGAGATCTGCAGCTATCCGGGCCAGGCGAAAGATCTCCTCTATATGCTCGATCGACTCATCGGCATATAGAATCCCCTCTGTCCCCAGAAAGTCTCTGGGACTCATCTTCTAAAACTGCTCTATCCCCGGTGTCTTCGGCTGCTGAACCACTGGTCGGGCTGAAACTGTCGTAAGGGCCAACTCCATGCCCCTGTCCTGTCGGACTTGCTGCTGGTCCATGAACTGCTGGAAATATGCGAACATCTGTGCCGCATCCACGTCTCCTGTAGGCGGCGGCTGCTGGAAAGGCATCTCTGGGGTGACTGGGTCTTGCCTCCGAACTGGTGGAGGCATACGCCCTGTTGCTGGTGGAGGGGCTCCTCCGAACGCAGCTGAAACGCCTACCCCAGCTGGCATGACTAGGGCTGCGGTACCAGGGGCTGGCTGCTGGATATGAGAAGTGGCAGACCTCTCATCGGCGTCCCCCTGGCCCTGGCGATGTGATCTCGTCTCAACCATCCTGGAGACAGATCAAAGAAACAATTGCTGAGAATGAGTCGAATAGCAAGGGAGGACAGTTATATTCAAGGGAAAATAATATCAACAAGAACTGAGATGGTATGAATTAGATAAGAGTTTTTCCTAATATGATTGAGTACCTCCAAAAAAATATCCTAATCCTACTGCAGGCTGTAGTGATACTCTAGTTCGAATACCACTACATAAACTCGACCTGCATGGGCCACCACTAAAAACGTGTCACGACCCGCACCCACTGTGAGGGTACGAGAACGTAACAACGCCCAGCCTACGCCACAGTGTCGGCGGTAGAACGCTGTCCTAGGTCAATCATCTAACAATATAAAGGTACCTGTATAGTATATACCCTCCGAATGGAGGTGACATAGCAATATACAGTCTCAATCACATCTAAGGCAGAATGATAAGATAAATGATAGATAGATAAATACTGAAATAAAAGATCCACAAGATATAATTAGAGAGAGTCTAAGTGTCTACTGCCATACAAACAGAACATCCAGCTCAATACAAGTTTAATACTGAATATGAAAGAGTATATATACAATCCTGATCTCAGAAGACAGAAATAGTCAAACCTAGACAAGGGAGCCTCAATCTCTAAGCTAGTGGATCAGGCTGGAAATCTGGGTCACACATGTCATCTACAACTGTTCCATAGTAAGTGTCTACACAGGCTTCATCTTCATCCTCTGTAATATTTTCAACAGGTCCAGTCAGGACAGGAGCGAGCACAAAATATCTCACACAGTTCATATCATGTTAGGAAATATAAAGCATGCAATAGAGTAAGGTACATAAAATGCTGAAAGAAGAATGTATATAAAAAACAGTAGAGATTTGATAACAGGAAATATCTATATATGATAAGTAAGAACTGTAAGCCTACTGTGATTTAGAGTACAATATGGTTATGTAAACGGTCTAGGAAAATGCAATGGTAACTTCATTGTACGTGGGTGTACAATAGACATATACAATAGTTATACAATGTTGTACAATAGGATTTGAGTACGTAACCAATTCTACTCCCCCTCCCCAATCAATACACAAGGATCCACTCCAGTTACGTTATCTTGCACAATAGTGTACAATATTATACAATGGATGTACAATATTATACAATAGATGTACAATGTTATACAATAGTTGTACAATGTTATACAATAGTGTACAATGGTCTATCCCTGGGACTCATGTGATAATGAGAGTACAATATGCACAATGAGTATACAAGGATATGGGTATTCAATAAATACAATTTATAAGTAAAATGCACATCATAATATGTATTTATTGAGTACAAGGGGATAACATCCCAAAAGAAGATCCATATAGTACCAATCCGTGATAACAACGTGTCAGCATCAAGTACAGTAATCTAGAGCAAGAATGTAAATCCAGACAAGTATAAAACGGTCAGAGAATGTACTCGTCTGATCTCCCGAGTGTCTGAAGAGAATATACTGTCCGAGGAGTGGTGTCTGTCTCCTATAGAACAGTACAAGTCACAACAAGTCTAAAATGGTAAAATGAAGTTCTACTATGCACTCTACATGAGTCTAGGTCAATCTAGGACAAAGTCAACTCTTGGTCAACTCTGGTCAACCCTAGAAGTCAAACTAGGTCAACTATGGTCAAACTAGGTCTAACAAGTCTAAACTAGGCTATCAAGTCTAAACTAGTCTATACTAGGTCTAATAAAGCTGTACAAGCCCAACTAGGCTCACTAGTCAAACTGACTCACATACAGGCCATAGGCTATATCATGCCTATAGGCCATCACTAAAACATACACAAGTCAAATCTATATCTAAACCTAACACTCATGATATATATTGTGTAATCTAACCATACATACATATATAAGAATACACATATATAGTTCACACACAATTATATGTATATGATACTTATATATATATATGCTAACTTGACCTATACACCCAATGCCAATATCTATATTAGATACCTATATGATACACAAACTATATTATATATATGCACATTACATAATATATATATATATATATATATATATATATATATATATATATATATATATATATATATATATATATATATTACCTATTTAGCAAATAATCACATAGAAAATAGGATATAGATAGAGAGGGAAAGTTACATTACATATATACTTAGCATTAGGGAAACTAGGGTAGGTATATAGAGAGAGAGAAGACATGAGGGTGTGTGTGGTGTAGCAGGAAATCAGAAATCAGTGATTGCCATGTGTGCTTGTGTGTGTGTGTGTGTAGGAAGAAGAGTGGTGAATAGTGTTGGACTGAATCAGGAAATGGACACAAATGCACAGAATATATAAAGGAACTGAACCAAGTTTCCAGTTTTCTTTAAATCTCCATTTTGATTCCCACATACCACCAAACTCACCAAAATCGACACACAACTAGTTAACCTATAGGAGAACACTAAATGGGACTAAAACCAATATTTAAGCAGTAATAAATAGGTTAAAATAGGTGTCCAATTTGGTATTTGGAAACTGGAAATTCAGGATATATACACAGTTTTAGAATTTGGGTAAATTGATAAATACCCAACAAAAAATCATTAAAATACACAATAACGAGTTAGTAATTAAAATATATAATACATGTGTGTCCTACCATACAAAGGTGTCCACCCAAGTGGACACGATGTGTCCAAATAGAAACGAGACACGAAATAGTGCACAAAGGCACTGTTTCAATGCACACATCGTGCATGTGTGCACGCGTGTCGTGTACACGACACAGCACGAACAAGGCCACGTGCTCGTGCACACGTGTACACCTACACTAGGGCTAGGACTAGGTCGACCTGCACTGTGTCCTAGAGTGTCGTGTCCTGAGATACAGTACCGTATCAGTGTACAAAAACTACTGAACCCAGTTCAGTGCAAAAACAATGCACGTGTTCGTGCATGTCCGACACGACATGTGGGGGTCTGAGACTTGACACACGTCGTGTCAGTCATGAGGACGACCCATGTGTCAAGTGTCAAGTGTCGACGTAGCGTGTCCTGGCAGCTGTAGCCCCCGAACAGCAGGGGATCCAACCCGAGCGCACGCGCGCGTGTGCGGCGCGTGTCCATGCGTCAAATCCGACACAACCCGACACAAACAACACCTCAGAGGAACATAAATGCATAAGCAATGATAAAATCTAGTTTCCTATTCAAAAATATTGCACAAAAGAAATCGAAATGCCCTTTGAGGTATTTCGACAAACACCTAAGGACAGTTCCTGACACGTGTCCAAACGAACACGAAACTTATGAAACCCGACACAAAACTAATGTAGACACTTAGGGGACTCCTAGGGCTTCCTAAATATGTAAAGAAATCGGAATTTCATGGAGAAATGAGGAAGTTATCTATACTTGAACTTTTAAGAAAAACCCCTTTCAATAGCTCTTCTCCTTGTTGTCCCAATCCCACAAAACAATACCAAACTGAAATGAAACTTCAATAACAGCAAATATAGGCATATTAAAACCTAGTGGAAGATATTTGAATGAAAAAAGGAATGGAAATCTAGGGATTAAATGAAATAGGAAACAAGCCTTCTTCCTAAACTTGAGGTTTCCTAAGAAAGAGGTAACCCTAAAATTAGGAGAGTATTTATAGGGTGATGTTCCCAATGTGGATAGGGGTGGCCGGCCACTATGTCTAGGGATTAGGGTTTGTAATGTCTTGGGCTTTGGGCCAACCTACAAGGCTATGAGTTAAAATAATTTATTAAAGGTTCTAAATCATAAGCCATGACTTATGACTTTCTAATTCCAATTGCTAACTAGAGTCTATTGACCAAACCAAGGGTTAGCTTAGGTTAGACTATAGTCAAATAACCTAACCAAGTCCATACTAACTAGGGTTAGCTTCTAGGTTGGTCTACAAGGGTCAAAACTAGTCAAAAATCAATCTAGTTCAAATAATTCCAAAATAATTCCTAAAAATTCCCATAAATTCAAATAAATTCTAATAAATGACCAAAATATAATCTAGGCTAAAATGTACTAATCAAACATCCTAATCATATGGCTAGGCTCTAGGTCAACAGTCTCCAAGGTTACACTAGTCAAACACCAAAATTATAAGTCATGATTTAAATAGTTTAAAAATGATTAAAAATTACCAAAAATTATATTATTAATTAAATATCATAATTAAATAAATTAAAATATAAAATTTCAAAATTACCCTCATTTTAGAAAACTGGGTGTTACATATAGAGAGGCTACTCTGCGTTTCTAGACTTCCAGATGACTTAAAGATAGAAGCCGCAGGACTTCAGCTTCATGACCTAGCAGGACTTGGTTTTATGGTTTCAAAATAAATTGAAGCTTGTAGTGCCTAGACTTACATGGAAAGGATTTGTGGAGCTTTTCAGGGAGAAGTTCTTTCCTGCTAAACTACAAAAAAACCTAGAGAGGCAGTTTCAAACTCTCGAGCAAGGAACTCACACAGTTGATGAGTACGCTGTTGAGTTAAGCTGGTTAAGCTGGTTTTCCGAGAGTATGGTGACGGATCCTGAGGAATGAGCTAGAAGGTACCGATATAGAATAGCTAAGGAGATTCGCATTCATGTCATTGCCAATGGTGCGAGGGCCTATATCGAGACCTTCAAGATTTCTCAGAGGGTCGAGGTCGATCTGGGCCTTCACCCAAAGAGGGACGAAGATACTTTAGGAGGCAACAACCCCCAGCGGCAAAGCGTTACAATGGTAAGTAGAAGACTTTTCAAGATCAGGCTGTAGTTCAGCAGAAAATTCCCCAAGCACCAGCTCTAGTCCAGCAACAAAACCAGATTACTTGTGCCTACTGTAAAAGGCCAGGGGATGGAAGGATTGTAGAAAGATAATAAAATAATGCTTCAGCTGTGGTTCAACCGAGCACAGGATTGGAGATTCCCCAATAAAAAATCGAGCGCAAAGAAATTAACAATGGAGAAGAAGTAATGGATTTGAGATACTGGCTTTGCTAATTGTAAATAGAAGTTTGATATGTGATATTTTCTAGAAAAATTGTCCGTTAGACCTAGTTGTAGTTGTGTGAGATAATTTCTACTAGTTTCTTTCATTCCTGTATTGTACTCATATTTTGATTTTTAATAAAACACACCTTTCTGTTCTACTATAATCTAATATTTGACTTAGTTTTTGTATCTAATTATGGCTAATTAATTTTGTTCGCAGCTAGTGATTTCTTTAATCATATCTAGATGATTGTGATTAGATTTCGATTTTAGTCATGCCCTACCCCATCATTCCTATAGTCGATCATGTCTAGGTATTTTGATCGTGACTTGATCATTATTATACCATTTTGACCCTACCCCATGATCGTGCCAAATCGTAACTTTCCTTGAAATTTGATTCTATATAACTGATCTTGATTATTTCTTAATCGTGCCATTTCTTTATTTTTATTCGTGCCTAGTCATGTCATTTGAAATTTCGAGGACATATTTTTTTGAAGGTGGGTAGATCTGTAACCCTTCTTTCCCAAATAATAAAGCCTAACTCTTTTTCTAGAGTTTTTTTTCCATATTTTTGGGGTATTTTGGTATTTTGGTTATTATTTAGCATCATCCATTTAGGGGAGCGGCATAGTTGTAATTATTTAAGGTGGAGAGGCACCATTGGTAATTAGATGAAAGTTTATGATTATGGAGGTGGAGTGGCGACTTGATAAATTCTTGAAAGTGGAGGGTCATTTGGTTTATAGTAGTATGCCATGTTAGTTAGGTGATTAGTGGAAACTCTCTAGAAGCCCCTTAATTAATTATGAATATTATTAATTAATCCCATGGAATATTCCATGGCATCTAGCATATTCATAGGGAATATTCTAGGAATTTTCCTTTCTAGATTAGTCCTAACCACCCTAAAAGAACCCTATTTTTCATTAGTGCTAATCATTCCAATTATCCCTATGTGTCCACAATGCCCGTGTCTAGCTGTATCGACGTGACCATCCTATTTTGTAGCACTTGCTTCCTAGATTTTTTTAAATTTTTATTTAGAATTTGGTTTGGAATCACAAGGAGGTCGTACCTAAGCCTATTGGTAAAGTATGGTAAAATTAGGTAACTTATGGTCACTATGGCCTCCAGGTAACCCTAGATATATTATTTATCTATTTTATATTTTTTGAGATTTGTTGAATTTTTTTAGGTATTTAATATTTGCGGGTTTGTTTTAGTGGTTTTCAGGATTTACTGTAAAGTTATTCGGGGGTATTTTGGGCCCAAATATTTTTATATGGGTTCTAGATGGTTAGAAATATTTCCTATAATTTTCTAGGGTTTTTCTATAATTTTTAGGAATTTATTTGGATTTAAAATTATTTTAAAATTATTTTTTGAAAATTAAATACACAATCAGGCCCATTCAGCCGCAGTGGGCCCACCTGTCAGCCGTTCAGCTGAGCGGGGTGAGCCCAGTTGTCAGCCGCGCAGACCGCTGATTGTGTAGCTTTTTTATTTGGAAGCTGGGCTCCAGCTCAGCTAAGCCGAGCTGGCTGGGCTCTCAGCCATTGGATCCTGGACGGGAGGCCGAAGATAGCACCACGTGGCAAGCTAGGTTAGCAGCTCGAGCCGCAACCACCTTTCCCAGCTCTCTCTCTCTCTCTCTTTATATATATATATATATATATATATATATATATATATATATATATATATATATATTATATGATATTAGTTTCCGGAAACCTAGTTTTCTGTTGGGCGAAGTTTAAAGGAATTGTTCTCGGTGATTCCTCGATTTCGTGGAGCATTTGAGTACAGCCCTGACATCCTTTTTGTGCGTTTATTTTTTTGTTGGAATCATCTCGAGGTCAGTTTTCAGAATATTTAATTTGTTTTCTGATATTTTGTTTGTGAATTTTTGGGAATTTATTTGAGTGTCGATTGTCCAAACCTCGACACATTGCACGAATTTTACGATTTTGAGAGATCCTGAACTCTATTTTGCTGTCCCTTTGAAGGTTTGGAAAGCTGACACGAAGAACTCAGATTTGGCCGGTGATTCACCGATTTGGTCATGCTTAGCCATAACGACGATAACTTGTGATCAAGTCATGATTTTGTGGCACGGTCAATTCCAGTTCACTCGTGGTGCTGAAATCCACTGGGATGCACCCTTAAATCATTTAGTTCATGACATTTGAGTAGTTAGTCAATGGTACGTCTCGATTTGAGTGTCCCGAATTTCAAAATTAGAATCATGACTTTCTATAGCCAAAAAACTTTATTTATATATTATTTCAGAATATAATTAGATTAAATTAAGTTTTTCGATGATTTATTCTAGAATTAAATAATATTAATTAGGTTAACCCATTAGTCATTTTCCATGATTTGAGTAAAAATTTTATAACTAACTTATGGTTTTCGTTCACGGTTCGTGGTGCGATGATATGATATGGGTTGGTAGCTTTTAGGTCGAAGTTTCTTTCGTCCTCGACTTGTGAAAACGGTTTGTCCTGGAAATCACACAAGTTTTACTATAACATTACATTACTTTTATTTTGTACGTTATGCATCTTTATATCGTCTTTTCATTATTACTTCTTGCTGTCGTCATTCTAGATTCATCATGATTACTGATTGTACACGAAAGTTATAATCGTTGGAGTATATGCACATTTTCATGTCTTACTTTTTGTTTATCATGCTTCATGTTTATCGTATTGTTAATGTTTACCGTGTTGGACATGTACTTGTGAGTTAGTTGGGTGGAAGAATATGCCTAGTAGGCATGTGGTGCCCAGTATAGCCTAGAGTTTATTCGATCAGGGGTTACAGAGTTTGTTCAGTCAATACACCTCACGTATTGACTGTCCGATTCCTAACCCAATCACATGTTGAATGGTGGTATTCTAAAACACATTGGACACATATTTTCGGTTCTTGTTGCTACATTGTTAGATGTTCGTCTCTTCTGAGTATACTTTCATAGTGTTAACATGTCATAGTTGATCTCTTCTTGTCATATCGTATTATGTTTAGAGTTCACATTCATTTACTATTATTCTTTCGTACTTGTATATTGTATTGCATAGTATAGAGTTATGATGAACTTGTTCTAATCCTAACTGGATAAATATTTTTTAGCTTTAGACGATGTCATATGTCCTGAGGTCTACGGTGCATATGTTGGCGACACTGGCGTTATTGACGTACTAGATTCTGGTACTGATGCAAATTAGCATATATATTTTTCTTATACTTTCCCATTAGCTAGTAGTCATTATTTTCGATTCTAGTTTATCTATTTACTTTTCTGCTACCAGTTTGTTCCCGAGATTATCCGAGTTGTAGTGGATTATATTGACAGTTTTCTTTAATTTATTGTTGAGACTATCTAGCTATTACATTTACAAATCTCATGGCTGATACGACACGATCCCCAAACCAATACAAATCTAGAAATCCAAATACAATTTCTCGTGTCCCCAACCTCGAGGACACGTTACACCCAATTTTTGACACAACCAAGTTCCATGTGTCCGACGCAATACGATACAGACAACTCAACACCTTACAAATCCTAACCCTAATCTGTCCTCTTGTCCTTAGGATACGAACCACCAATCTTGGCCGTGTCCTTTACTGTCGGTCACCATATCACCACCACCAACACCTATGTCGGCCATGCGTCTCATCGAAGAACCACCGTACGAAGTGCCTTCTTTAAGTCTGTACTGCCATCAACATCACCATTCTCCATCGCCCACCGCCATTATCGATTTCTTACGTCAGAGCCTAAGACTCAAGCTCCGCCAACCGGATCTGGGCCTCCTCATTGACTCACCGCCACCTCCTCAGATCAAACCTCGCCTCCGTCTTCCTCCACCACTCACAGCCGTACAGGATTGATCCGGACCTGCAGCTTCGACCCCTCGATCGTCGACCAGATCTTGAGCCGTGACCTCCTCGTTATTTCTCCAAACACCACTCTTAGTGCTCATCTGGCCATTGACCGAAGAACCGTCGAAGCTATTGACTCCAGTGAAGTCAAGCTACGACTCCTCCTCGAGTGCCCGCAGCCGAACGCCGCCTCTCTCTTGGCAGCGGTAGCCAGATTTAGCCACTGCAGCAGCATCACGATCCATCCAGCACCCTTTGTCGGTGAGGTGAGCCTCCCTCTCAGACTTTTTCTTCTTGTTTATCAGCTTTCTTCTACTTACACTTCTTCTTCTTCTCCATCACCTTCTCTTTCTTCTTCTTCTTCTTCTTAAGTGTTCTATGTGAACACTCTAGAAAGAAAGAAAGAACTGGGCTAGATTGTTTGGGCCGATTGGTGGGCTATGTCTGGTCCAGTAGGCCAGAACTTGGAAAAAGAAAAAGAAAAAGAAAAGAAAAGAAAAGTGGAAAGAAGTAAAATTTTGTTTAGGCTTAGATATTGGGCCTTAGTACATTGGGTTGTCCAATATATGGACTAGAATGGATATTAAGGTTTGCTATACTAGTTGAGAGAATAAATATGCTATGGGTTTCTAAATAAATGTACGGTTAAGTATAGGAATTATATAGAAATATGTATAGATTAAAGTGTACTCCTAATATTTAAACCTTGTTTATTTATAGGTTTTAGACTAGTCTCACACCTACAACAAATTGGACAAAAGACAAGTACTCCGTATTTATGTTTTTCAATATTTAGTAAATGTAATTTATTTTATTCCTTAAATTGTCATGAATCATATTGCGACACGACTTGTGACACGTGATTCTGTATTATTGATTTGACTCTCGATTTTGAATCAAAGGTAACTCCAAATCATGTTTGTTATAGATTTCTAAATCATGAAGCATTAAAAGGCATAAAGTTCCCAATCTTACTTGATATGAATCATAAGACATCAAGTTCTGAATCTTGCTTGATACGATTTTCTGAATCAGGGAAAAAAGGGAAATACTGAGTAGATATGTGGTCAACCCAGTAAATTCTGAAGCATAGCTTGACACACACTGCACGTATGTCTAAGCCTGACTAGTTCGAATTTAAACCTTAGTCGTCCATATATCGAAACAGTATTTCAAATCACATAGTTTGCTACTTGTGCATCCTTGATTCATTGACAGTTTCTATGACTAGTTGTATTTATCATGTTTTATTATGATTCTCATTTCTCGTGTTGTAGGTTGTATTCCATTAAAGTATTTTATTGCATTGCCTGGTTCAGTTTTCTATATACTTTTATTGCTTTATTTAATATGGTGTGATATTTATACGTGCATGTAATTTACTCCTTTCCTGATTGGATCGTTGTCTACCAGGTGATGCTAGACTATCATGGAAGATTGCTTTGGAGGATTAGAGTTAGAGTTTGTCATGCCCCGACTCGGGAAATAGTTCGTCCTCACTTGATTTCACCGAATCGATCTTCCTGGCTGGGGCGTGATGTCGTACGAGTCTGGAGTTGCACTCGTACAAGGTAAGATGATAGGTTCTCGAAATGGTTATCTTTGATTTAACATTTAGCAGTGGAAGAAACAGAGTATACGAAACGATTATCTTTATTCGATAAGCAGCAAAATTACAAAGGCTTTCAATAGCCAAAATAAATTATGCTAGATTGGCTTACAACACACAAGTTCTCCCTTACCTACAAAGGATTTCATCATTCCATATATCATGTCTTCCATATCTCGATCGCATCATCCTGTTGCAAGTCCGAGCGTTAATGCGATCGATACATCTCAAAATACTATGGCATTCCATGCCTCAGCGCATTCGGGCGGAGCTTCCCCGTGGGCAATCCATTACTTGCATCATGCAAGCGATCTAGTGGAAGATCAGTACTAATCCTCTCGTGTACTGATATTTATCCACTTTACTAAACCGATATGAAGTAAATATATGAATCATGTAGCTTAACTTGTAATCTTTTTTATCTTTGCCTTAGCATAGGTTTCATGGCATATTCAAAAGCAGTAAAGCATGTTGCAATTGAAAGCATGTTATATTTGATTCATGTAAGCAAATAGACAGGCAACATATATTAATCTCGTATTTGTTTTGTGGCACAACTTCTTACCAATATTGACGTACTCACCCTTGCACCGTTGTAAGGTTAATACATCTACTATCCCTCCCTGTCATGTTATAAGTAATTTCTGTGTAGGATCTTTGTGTCCTGCACTTTCAGTCCACCGTTATTTAACTATATAAAGGTTATTGATGTATCTGCGCCAGAATGGACTAATTTATTTTTCTTCTCAAATTGGGTAACCTGAGGTCCTTTTTGTACTGGTCGCTAGCCCCTGTATCCGAAGGACGTCTAACTTACCAACAATTGTGGCTTATCACATCAGTAGGCGATCGTTAGCTATCTTAAAGATGTGCACCAATAATGTTTATCCATCCCTCCTAGGTTGAACGGAACCGGCGCCCCGGCCAATAATCGTTCGAGGGAAATCACCAAACCCGTACATGGGAAATATCTCAAGTCCATTCGACCATACAATGCGCAACTTATTCAGACAATCAAACATAGTCTTGAGTCCGAAACTCAGACTTCACATCGTCTTGTATTTCTTTTTTTCCAATGTTCTCACTCTTTCTTTCTCTTTTATTCTTTTTCTTTCGATGTTCTCATATTTTTTGTATAATTTTATTCTTCGTTTTAATGTTCTATGGCACTATACCCAAATTCAATGTTCGCCAAACGAACGACCCGAACGCGTCAAACATTCCTAGGCCACATGCCACATTCGACAGTTCTGTCACAATCATACCACAACTGTTCTCTTCGTAATGAAGCTGCCTTTTATAAGTCTCGTGCACATACGCACGCATTGATACAATTAAGTCGATATGCCTTGTCATTTCATCGAGCCGATGCGGCTCGATTTTATAACTTTGTTGCGCGTGCAACTCTTCTGACTTATCCATTCATGCACTTCGTGCTTCGTTGAACAACTCGATTGATTCGGCCTACCGTGCCTCTGCCTCAGTCCGTTGCGAGGTAGTACTTTGCTTTTGCGGACATCGTTGCAAATAAGGCACAATGTCGACCTCTTATACTTCATCCTAAACGCATAGCCTGCACACAAAACCAACTAAAATCAATATTCGTTCGGACTAGACTTGTGCGTTGCATCGATTCGATTTCTTAGATTCTTCGAACCGACTCAATGCTTTCTCTCGGGCCAACTTAACACTTGCATCGATCTTACTCGATTCATTCCTTGGGTCAACATAACTCTTTGCTCGATTCATACCGATACATATTTTGGGTCAACACAAATCTTTGAGTCAACGACTCAGCATAATGCTCCGTGCTGAGCAGAGCATTACATAATATACCACTCAAAATAAGGTTCATCCTCGAACCGAAACCAACAGTCAATTCAAGTGTTTTACTAGATCATTTCACGATTTCGTCCCACTATCGTTGTTCCGTCTCAACCATTCGTACAAGCTTTCATTAACATGTCATAGTCTTTCCTGCTACTCGATTTGAATTCAGCATACAACTTGATTGGGTCGTACACATATACAAGACATCCCAAAAATATATGTATTTTAGCCAAGTCCAGTGGTAGAAAGTTGGAATGTAGCTAATAGGTAATTTTCAATCCTAGATACTTGCCATCTCTTACTCTCGATCAAAATTATCTCTACCGACCGTTCTAGAAATTTTATCGCATATGTATATTCGACACATACGTGATTTATTCAACAAAGTCACTGCATGCGACATAATTCAAAATCGCATTTCTCATTTCGTAAGTTTCATATGAACCATCAAATCTATGCATCGCGTCATGCCGTCGCACATCCAATCACAACAAGTCTTCGCAATGTCTTGCGTTCGAAGTCGCTACCCAACTATTTCCAAAGTTTTACCTTGTAACTCATCTTAATACGATTTCCCTTTTGATGACTAGCAAAATGTATCAACATTCAGGACTACGTCCGTTAAGTGACTAACCTAGACGACGTGTTTAAATTCTTCCGATGCAACTTTAAATTGATGTTGCACAAAGGCCACAATCTATCCGACAGAAAAGTTCGATTCGAGTTGACGATGTTTAAAGGCAAACTGTCTTTCTGACAAAATTGTTTATGCGAGTTGACCGTGCTCAAAGGCAACAATCGTCTTAGCACAATATCTTTACGACGCATCTTATGTTTGATTCCTATTGGATATTTCTAGCCAAATACTCAACTTGCCCGTCTCGTAACATTGAATATAGGATCGATTCATGCAAGCTTAATTGCTAGGTGAATCCAAATTCAATGACACAATTTAAAAGTCATTCTCTTACCGGTAGCCCTCGTGCATAGCAAGATACTCCAAATCGCATATCCATATCACCAAGTTTGTTTATGAAATTTTTATTTCAATCGTTGACCAACAAAATCATTCAAGCATTTATTCGACTAATTCTCAAAATCTGACTATGTTATTCTCAGCCGAAGCTGTTCCATCAATTCCCATAATAATTCGATCGCCTAGACGTATCATCAACATGCACCACATCATATTTGTTCTTGACGCAATTTCATATGTGATATCGTATGGGTCATCTTATAGGTCTGCAACATTCATTTTGATTTGGCAGTCAAGTCTTCTAGGGTCAGCTACCCCGAAGCAACTCTCGATAATTGTTGATCATTAACGAAGGACAGTTATTACGAACCATGCTATATTATTTCGGAGCCAAAACACATTTCGATGATTTCTACCCAAACTCGAACATAACTATTTCTACTTGCAAAATTGAGGCACAACTGTCCTCTGAGTAATACATGTACTTCCTTCGATGATTCCGTAATTCACGAAACATTTACTTATATCGAGTTCTAGTCTATCTACCCACGGTCGACACCCAAGATGCTATACGCATCAAAACAATCGTCGATGACATATAGTCTCGCCCTGATCAAACATAATATTTACGATCAACCAGTTTGATATTTTTATATTGCTATTTACAAAAATCTCAATATCGTAGGCTCGCCTTATTTGTTTTCTCATATCGTGTATACTTTTTCTTGCGTATCTTCGAAAGGTCATATCGATTTTGATAGTACGGTGGTCAATTCTGATTCTGCAACGATGCCGACTTAGCTCGTACTGCATACATCTGAGTACTCTACGAACTTTTTCCATACGCATCAACTCATCTTCCGATTTACCGTATCTCGTTATACTATGATTGCATAACCGAGTTACCGATTATCCAATATCAATCCCTCAAATTATACAATCGTAGCCTCTAAGTTTCACGCGACTCAGTCGTACTCAAATGAGTTTGGTCACAATGTAACCAACTATTTTCTTAGGCGCGATCATCTGTATCAACCAACATTTCATCGAGTTCGCAATTTGAGCGATCCGATTATAATTTGCATCGCCAACATTCTCATCGAGTTCGCAAGTCATGCGACTCGATTACAATTCGTATCGACCAACATTTTCATCGAACTCGCAAGTTGTGCGATCCGATTATGACCTTGGGTTTCCTATCCCGCCGATCCAATTATTGCCTTGAAGCATAATCGTTTCATTAGTCTCGGTCGTTCGACTGACTTATAAATTTCTTTCGACATATCATTTATTGATACAAGTCCATGCCTTATTGTTCCAACCGATTATCAAAGAATACTTGCATCAACATACCGTTGTACAACTTTTTAATCGAGTCTCGGTGCTATCCCGTTCGTTGTGGACAAACCTTCTGCAACTTAAACAATGTATCGATGTAATCTATTGTACAAGTGGTATAGCATATACCACTAAGAATTGAGTCATTCATTGCATAGGTGGTATGACATATAGCACTCAGAAATCAAGTCATTTTCCTCACATCAAACTCAATATGAATTAACTATTTATTCAGACTTGCTATTCCGTAGTGATCGTGCTGATCACAACTGTAACTGTTGATTAATCAAAATTTGACTTGCTATCCTGCAGTGATCATGCAAATCATAAACATAACTTTTGATTAAATCAAAATCTGACACAACTCGGCCAATGTATACATTCACCAATTCAAGTTCAGTGCGCTACTGAACATATTCGTTCTTATCGATTTACGATTTCAATTCCATCCATTGTGCCTCGTGTATCGATTCATTTTCGACACTGAAAGCTAATGCTCAAATCCGTTCAACACATTCGATATCAACTTTTATGTTCATAGTAACACAACATTCACAATCAACTCGTTACAATTCATGCAACACATCCCACGATTTTTGATTATATCGATGCAACCAATATTTTTTAAAACAACTTGTTGCATTGCAACAACATACATCTTCATTCACATTTCACGACTTATTGCACTTGCAGCAACAAACATTTTATGGCTCGTTACACTCAATACAACAAATATTTTACGACTTTACTCAGCAACATCAACGCAACAAACATCTGCGAAGTTTTAAGAAGTTAGCGTGCTCTTCTGAGTAAAGGCACGTGTGTACACTATTTTACAAATAGTAGATTTCAATCCCAAGCTTGAGTTCTCAGGCCTGGACTAGTCCTCCAAGAGGGAAACCGGGTTATATAACTGTGTTCGCGTGTGCGCTTCTAAACTCTTTATATTTTTTTCATTATTACTCTCTGATTACATAGTTGCTTCTGGACTTAGCATAATGTTAATTTTTTAATTGGCTATTATTGACAAAAACTATATTCACCCCCTCTAGAGTTGCCTATACGTTACTTCAATTAGTATCAGAGCTCTGGTCTCTTGATAAAGGATTAACACCCTAGAGCTGATCTATGGCAACCACACGATCCATTTACACCAACTAGGGAGAAGGACAGTCCACTCATAGGCCACCCTTATTTGATGGAACCAACTATACCTAATGGAAGGCACGTATAAGTTTTTATCTAAAATCTCTAGATTTTGACTTATGGACCATAGTGACAGATGGTTATAAGAAGCCTGCTAGAATTGTAGTCGATGTGAATCTCATAGAAAAACCCCACGACAAATATACTGATTCAGAAAAGAAACATGTTAGTCTAGATGCAGGGGCTATTAATGCTCTCTTCTGTGCTATAGAGAGGACTGAATTCAATAGGGTATCTACATGTTCTACTTCCCACGAAGTATAGAAGCTTCTGGAAGTGACTCATGAAGGAACCACTCAAGTCAAGTAATCAAAAATTAGTCGGCTAACACAAAAGTATGAGACATTAAAAATGAAGTCCAACGAGACGATCAAACAGATGATCACTACATTCTTTGACATCGTTAACCCTCTATCCTCCCTCGGTAAGGACTACTCCAACCATGAGAAGATAAGCAAGGTGCTAAGGGGGCTAACGAAGGACTGGAACCCCAAAGTTATGACAATAATTGAAGGCAATAATCTCACTACCATGTCTCTGGAAACTCTGGTGGGCAAACAAATGACGCATGAGCTAGACCTTAAGGAATTCGAAGAAACTGCTCCAAAGGAAAAAAAATCGCTCTAAGAGTTCATCGCCGAAAGACTGCTCCAGAGGAAAAAGACGATGACGATTCCGAAGGTGATGATCAAGCGCTCATGGTTCACAACTTGAAGAAGTTCCTACAATTCAAACGAAGGAATAAGGAACAACAAGACGACGATGAAGAGCCTACCTGCTATGGTTGTAGGAAGAGAGGACACGACAAGAAAGACTGCCCTACAACAAAGAAAGGAAACCGATATAAAAAGTCATATAAGAAGACATCCTCTCAAAAGTATGCTAACACAAGCATCTGGCACGAAAGCGAACCCAGTGACTTAGAAGAAGAAGAGGACACTCCCCAAGATACTCAAATGTCTGCCTAATGGCAAATTCTGACAAGGTGAACCTTCCTTCATCTTCTAGAAGCAAATAGATTCTCGATATTGGATGCTCACGATATATGACTGGAAATGCAAATCTTTTTGCAACACTATCGATGAAAAGTGAAGGATATGCATCCTTCGACAATAATCTGCAAGGTTATATTATAGGTAACGGTACTATTGGCAATCCTTCCTTCCTGTCATTAATGATATTTATTTAGTAACAGAGTTAAAGCATAACTTGCTCAGCATCAGTCATCTTGCTAATAAAGGATATGATATTAACTTTTAGAAAACTAAATGCTCTATGTATGATAGATCATTTGGAGACATCACTTTTAAAGGGGTAAGGGAAGATAACATTTATATATTCTATCTCTCGAAAGATATTAACAATGCAGGAAGATGCCTCTACGCTCACAAGGATGAAAGACTACTATGACATATGCATTTTGGACATACAAACATGGATGTCATACGAGCCTTTAGGGTTGCCTACACGTTACTTCAGTCCTGACTCGTAAAATCATTCTTCCTCGCTTGATTTCACCGAATCGATCGTCCTCGCTGGGACGTGATGTCATACGAGTCTGGATTTGCACTCGTACAAGGCAAGATAACTGGTTTCCAAAATGGTTATCTTTAATTTATTATTTTGTAGCGGAAGAAACAGAATATACGAGACGATTTTTTTTATTCGATAAGCAGCAAAATTATAAAGGCTTTCAATAGCCCAAATCAATCATGTCGGATTGGCTTGCAATATTCAAGTTCTCCCTTGCCTACAAAGGATTTCACCATTCCATACATTATGTCTTCTATATTTCGGCCGCATCATCATATTGCAAGTCATAGCGTCAATATGATCGCATGCTTTAAAATGCTACAGAATTCTATGCCTCAGCACGTTCAAGCGAAGCTCCACCGCAGGCAATGCAAGCAATATGGTGGAGGATTGGTGCTAATCCTCTTGCATACTGATATTGACCCACTAAACCGATATTAAGTAGATATATGAATCATGCTGCTTAACTTGTGATCTTTCTATCTTTTTCTTAGAATAGGTTTTATGGCATATTCGAAAGCAGTAAAGCATGTTGTCATGGCAAGCATGTTATGTTTGATTCATATAAGCAAACAGGCGGACAACATATATCAATCTCGTATTTGTTTTATGACGCAACTTCTTACCAACATCGACGCACTCACCCTTCATAGTTACAAGGTTAATATGCCTACCATCCTTTCATGTCATGTTATAAATGATCTCTGTGTAGGATCTCTATGTGCATGTACTTTCCGCCCACCATTCTTTAACTATATGAATGTCGTTGGCATATCAGCACCAAAATGGACTAACTTGTTTTTCTTCTCAAATTGGGTAACCCGACGTCCTCTCCATACTGGTTGCTATCCTCTCTATCTGAAGGACGTCGAACTTACCAACAATTGTGGCTTATCATATCAGTATGCGATCGCTAGTCGTCTTAAAGATATGCACCAACAATATTTATGCATCCCTCCTAGGCCAAACGGTCTTGGTACCCTGGCCAATAACTGTTTGAGGGAAATTACAACACTAATGTACGAGCAATATCTCAAGTCCATTCGAACATGCAATGCGCGTCTTACTCAAACAACCAAACATAGTCTTGAGTCAGAAACTCAGTCTTCACATCATCATGTATTTCCTTTTTTTCAATATTCTTACTCTTTCTTTCTTTCTTTCTTTCTTTCTTTCTTTCTCTTTCTTTTTTCTTTCTTTATATATTCTTATGTTCTTTGTACAATTTCATTCTTTATTTCCATGTTCTATGGCACCATGCCCTAATTCAATATTCGCCAAACGAATGACCTGAAGTCTTCGAACATTCCAAAGCACCATGCCACATTCGGCAGTTCCGTCACATTTATGCCATAACTGTTCTCTTCGCAACGAAGCCATCTTTTATAAGTCTCATGCACATACGCACGCTTGGACACAATTATTCTCTATCCTTTGAGTCGTGCATTCGATGCAAGCATCGATATCGTATTTTCATGTTCTATGCCTTAGTGTTCAATGTTCCATGGTTCGTGCACTAGGACACTTGCCTTAATAGTCTTTTAATGTGCTAGCCTTCTAACTCGTGCACGAAGGCATGAACGACTCGTGCACTAAGGCACTCGCTGATACAGTTATTCCATGTTCTTATGGCTTGGCACTGAGGCGCTCGCCTTTGCAGTATATCAATGTTCAATAGCGACTCGTATATTTGATGTACGTTTCAATTTAATTTTTTTAAGTGTTCGACATGCACTACGATTTTTCTCTATCGTGCCACTCCTGTGGACTCAATAGGTCAACTAGCATTCAATGATACATTTTACTTAGGCATGAAGAAGTAGAAAAGAAGGGTTAATGTCCTCCCACCTTAAGCCAATACGCCTTGTCATTTTGTCAAGCCGATGCGGCTCGATTTTATAACTTTGTTGTACGGTCAACTCTTCTGACTTAGCCATTCGAGCACTTCGTGCTTCGTTGAACAACCCACCTGATTCGGCCTACCGTGCCCCTGTTTCTGTCCATTGTGAGGTGATGCTTTAGTTTTACAGACACTGTTGCAAATAAGGCACAATGTCGACGTCTTATAATTCATCATAAACGCATAGCCTGCACACGAAACCAACTTAAATCAATATTCGTTCGAATCAGACTTGTGCGTTGTATCGATTCAATTTCTTAGAATCTTTGAAATGACTGAATGCTTTCTCTCGAGCCAACTTAACACTTGCATCGATCTTACTCGATGCATTTCTCGGGTCAACGTAACTCTTTGCATCTATTCGCATCGATACATATTTCAGGTCGATGCAACATTTCGAATCAACGACTCAGCATAATGTACCGTGCAGAGCGAGGCATTACAGAGTTAACTTATATCATTGATGTATTATTCATGTTGTATATTATCTCGAGGATTTATTGAATTTTTCTTCGGGATGAGACGGACATGTACTATGTACAAAAAAGACTATTAGTGGACTCTGTGGTGATCGCGTGCATGAGTGGGTAGTGTAATGTCTCTTTCTTTGGTTTCGTGATTGGGTTTGATTTTAAGATTTTTGATATATGTTGGTGATTATTGAGGTCTAGACAGCTTACTACCGCCGATTCTGTGGCGTAGGCTAGATGTACCATGCATTCGTACTTGATCATGCGGGTGCGGATCTGACACAAAACTACAATAGATACTATTATAGTTAGGGAGCACCACGTAAGACTACTATATATAGGACCGAGAGCACCACATAGGACTACGGTGACTCGATTTATTGTAGTCACAATTACAATCATTTTTCTATATGACATGTCACTTTCAGCATAGTAGTCCTTGTTATGATCTTTCTTCGTGTTATTGTATTACCTTAGTCTATTTTTTGTCATTATTCTTATGTTTATTTACTATACATGGAATGTATATTATGTATCTTGCCATGTCTCTTCTGAGGACCTGATGATCTATCCAGGTATTTGCTCAAACCTGCTGTCATAATAGAATAGATGGATAGATGAAGATTGCTTCTCCAGGATTTCAGGTATATTTAGTTGATACCATTATCATATCCTTCCATATTTAATTTTTGTCTTATATTGACTCATGCTGCTATTATAGCCTAGTATTTTGCAACCTTAATCTTTCCTCTAGCTTGTTCATTATATATGTGTTATTGGAGATTCACTCTAATACATTTGTCTATTTTAGTGCACGTGGTTCGCTATTGATATTACTAATTTGTGGATTGAGATATAGTTGAATAGGTATTTTAAACAGCTATACTTAACCTCTAGACAACTTATACATATTTGGGTTAGGCTGGAGTCCACTTGATACGTAGCTGGCATGCTTACGTATTCCTGTACGTACTACGTATTTTGGGACTGGGACGTGACAGCCTTACAATCTCTTCGAGGCGGAGAGATTTCTAGTGCCCCATGAACCACCCAAGAGACCATTACCTTGTACACAAGTTGTCCGGAACCAATGCATGCGCTATATTTCTATCAGATAAATCTTAACAATGCATCAATTAAATGACATTCGTGCCTTCTTCTTTTCATTATCATAAAGCCATAAATCCTTTCCTATTATTTACTTCTTATTCATTTTAACATATACAAGTTCATCTATACATGTCTAACATTATAGCATACTTATAAGAAATCATGTATTCGTTTTACCCAACATGTAATTCATTTGATTAACTTATTTTTTGTTATTATAGTCATTGATCAAAGGGGAAACAAAAGAGTTGACTAGAGATGATTTTTATTAAGACGTGAAGATAAAGGATCGTCCGGTCAAAGAATTTCACCGAAATGAATCTTATTCGAGAGAAGGTGGGGCTTCACACAATGATCACATCCCTCCTAATCTTCCTACATCGGCACCAACATTTGATTAGTATACTTCGATCTCTTTCTCTCAAGATTCAGAATGAATGAGAAATGCGATAAAGGCTAACAATGAAACCAATCATTAAAAACCAACATAAAAATGAATTCATCAAAATCAAGCAGTGAAAACATCCAATGAAAACTCTTGTACTCATTACAATAGAAGCCAATCTATGAGTTAGAAAGGTTTATTGTATTTCGTCCGTGATAAATTGATACCGGCAAAGTTTCCCTAATGAGTCAACAAGCGGTGGGTGTTACATAGTGAACCGTAAGGAACGGGTCTAAGTTGCATTCTAAAACAATTCAATCAAAATCCAAGGATGTAAAGCTGCGCTCTGATACCATTTTGTCACACTTTGGTTCCATAGAATTGATCATCCTCGCTCGGGCATAATGTCGAGCAAGTGTAAGTTATGCTCATACATGGAGAATACCAAATCGTTTGATTGAGCAGCTAAATGACAGAGTCGAACAGAATTCCTAAACAGCAATATTGAATCAACATGATTTCATAGAAACAAAATATATCTTTCTTGATATTTAAACAAAAGATTGCAACTCCTCGAAGCCAAGATTATAATCACTCAAGCTCTCTCTCTCTCTTTCTCACTCTCTCTCTTTTATCAATACAATCACTCATGCCCTAAGGTTTAAAATTTGAAAATGATTACAATGGGTAATGTACATACATTATGTCCTTTATACGATAAAGATTTTAACGCAGTCACATGCCTCAAAATGCCAATTAACTCCATGCCTTGACGTGTCCAAGCGAGCTCAACAGCAAGCGAGTTGCTACCTTAAACTTGCATACAAATTTGGTGGGCTATCATTACATAGAATATATCGGTGGGGATGCCTCTCGTCCACCCATACAAAACCAACACGTTATTTTAGTGAGTACGCACTATGATTTCAGTAGCCTTTCTAATCTTGCGTTATGAACGGTTTTATAACATAAAGTATAATACTAACCATGATCGTGCCACGCAGCAGAATGAAACTTACCCATACTTACCTTATGGCCTTCTTTATTTCAATACAATAATACAAATATATCATAAAGACTTAGTGCCATGCTATCGAACCATAGTATCACCTATTTGCTTTGTAACATGAGCCTCTATATAAGCCAAATCTTAGGCTTGATAGCTACATTGCATGTCGTGCATTCACTTCTTGACTTAATCTAATGACATGCATGTGAATTGCTGCTAGCATGCCGACTTAATCTATATGAAGGTTACTAGCAGGGCAAGCTATCCCTAGACTTATAGCTTGGTACAAACGAGACCATTACAATGCCAGTAGCAAGCCCAGTCGAAGTAATCAAATCACCGGTGTGGTACAAATATATTACAACTATCTTGTTCTATATCATAGGACGAATGGGTCCCGTGGCTCCAGGTTGCCGTCCAAAGAAACGTCGTCCCTTTGCATAAGTTGTCTAATGACGATGCAAGACTCGACTTGTAAACCCACAAATTTTACAATAGATTTTTTTGATTTGGTAATTGTACGACGAGTACAAGTATATACGAAGTATTTAATTATTTTTATACGAAAATTTTGTTATTAGATTTTTCATAAATATAGAAATAAATATTTTGTTTCAATATAATATAAGGTAAACAATTTCTATATTTGTTCGAGTATATATATGTCATCCCAAATTTGCCGAACTTATTATTATAGAAATGCTTTTTGTTCTATCAACAAGTATAAGTACTAATCTCAAAAGTAATATTTATATAAATAACTTGTACTACTTGCGTGTGATGTACATGAAAATAAATTCATGCATATTTTGTAAAACTTTGGATTTAGAAAAAGTTATTTGGAATTATTTTAAAGTATTTTAAATTAATTGAAATTATTTTTAATTTATAAAAAGGCATTTTAAATTATTTTTAATGATTAAATATTTATGGTGATTTAGATTGAGATTAGATTTTATTGAATTTGATTTAAATAGATTTAAATTAAATGTGAGATTTATCAAGTGGGATTTAAATCGCTCATAATCCTTATCTAATTAGGATTCCTCTTCTGCCCTATTTATAGGGGAGCTTTCCTATTGTTTTCTTCACAAATTTTCTCTACCAATGTGTGTGCGCCGTATCGTATCCACTACCTCTGTGTCAATCGTGATGGCCTATGGTCTGACCCAGGATATGTTTTTACTATATTATATTCACTACACCAAAAAGGACAATTGGTAACACATGATTTTTACAATTAGTAACAGTTATTACCGTTACACTCTTGTAACGATAATAAGCATTACAATAATTAGAAAAATGTTACTAAAATTCTAATTTTATGCTTTTATTTTATTTTATTTTTTTATAATAGTAAAAACCGTTACTAATACTTTAACTTTACAAATGAAAAACTCCCACTCCCGCACTTATTTTTTCACTCTTACAGAAAAAGGGTTACTGATGAAATCCTTCCCGCACTCATTTTCATCTTTTCCTCTCTCTTTTGGAGATTCTCTCTCGAAGGATAACATCCCATCTCTGTTTTTAGCTTCTCTCAAACGCGGGAGGGCTTCCCCTCTTTATTTTTTCGACCTTGTCTCTCGAGGGATAGTCTCTCTCCCAGGAAAGAGAAAAGTATCTTTTATCAATTAATAAACCCTTCTTTGCTCTTGTGAACTAACTTTATATCTACCCCCATAGTTCCAATACTGACTCTCCTTTCTTTACAAACCTCACTTTTGGGGGGACCTGAACGAAAAAAAGGAGATGGGGAGGAGGAGTCGATGGAGCCGACGTGTCGGCAGCTAACGACGGAGGAGGCGGTAGTGAAGCGAAATGCTGACAGCGCCTAACTTCCTCCGTTGACGTGCTAAAAGGTGATTATTTTTTTTATTTGGTCCCTTGGCCTTCTTTTTGTTTGCATGCTCGTGTGTAGACTTTTAGTGTTTCGAATTTGTTCTAGATTTGCGGAAAAGTTGGATTCTTGAGGGTTTTCTTGGACTTTAGGAGGTCAATTTGGGGGTTAGGGTTTTAGTTGGGACTGGCAGCTGGATCCGTATCAAGTTAGGGTTTCTGATCGATTGCAATGGATTATGATTGATTTGATTTGTTGATGCACAAAAATAGTATTGAATCACTAGATTCAGATGAGATTAGATGAAATTTTAATTATAAGAGGTCTAATTTTGTAGTTTTCACTTGTTTTTACAGATATTGATATGAATTTGGGGGATTTCAAATAGTTTCTTTTATATGCCGGTTACAATTTAAAAAGTGAATGCAGTTTGGTAATAAGTTTTATAAGTGTTTTTTAGGATTTTTTTATAATGAATAGTATGTTAGTCAAAAATCCCAAGAATTTGATATGAAATTGAAAAGACTATAAAATATAATAATATATCTGAGAACTTTTTAAGAAGTCTAGTAGTAGGTTCACAGTGTGCCTAAAATGAAAATTGAAAAGAAGTCGATGGTTCTTGTATTGCTCAAATCTAATCTAAATGATACGTAAGATATGGTTTTTAATATGCTATTGATGAACAGTTTATAGAATTGGATATATAGGGCTAAATTCTTAATTTGATTTTCTCGTGTTAAGTAAGGTTTAACAATTTTTAGCTTGGTCAATTCATGAACGTAAATGCCAGCTTAATTGGGTCTACCTGTCCCGAAAACAAGACAATTTTATGAAACTGAAAGTGGGGGTTTACCGAAGTTTGCTTGAAGCCAAGATCATCAGAATAGATATTGACGTCTAAGCCCGGAGATATTATCCTGTTCCTTTAATCTTACCTTCAATATTCTAATGACTGCTTCAACTACTATCTTATCTCTCCCTACGGGTGCCAACAACCTAAGAAGATTTTATCTCATCAATATTAGATATATACTTCAGAAATAAAATGTATTTGTCCCTATTACTTATTTATTTTATGTGATTTTTAGGTTTACTATAGACCAAGCATTTGAAAAAACCCAATAATAAGAATGCTTTGGACTTGAAGTCATGCAGAGTTTCTATGATGGATCAATTTCCAGACATCATGGAGAAAGCGATGAGTATAATACATTCTTCACCTTATAGTTAGATGCACAAGATGGCTATGGTTTGCCTACAAATTGTATGGGTATCATAATTTGCATTGCACACATAATGGACTTCTTTTGATAAAAGGCCGAATCCAATCTGAGTTCACATGATTTGTTGTGGTACAGTTTATGTTATCTGGACATGCATAATTTAAATCATAACTAGACCATGCATTAGGCAAATGTATAGAAAAATTGTGTGAGCTAATGACATGTGATCTATGTCGAAGTATCCATTTGAAACTCTAGTTTAGCCAAGACTAGCTATCCCTATTAAACGTTTATCTATATCCTTGTTTTCATTCATACCTTGGTACTGATTGTTCCAGATTATAAGTAATGTTGCCAATCCTTGACTATAGTTTTTGTGAGAACAATCCTTGATTACATAAAGGTTCTTGCATGCTGAGATAATTATTTTGTTATTGCAGTTTTATTTTGAGGTAAACAACTCAATTCTACCAAAGGCGGAGCAGGCGAAGTAGATTACCTCTTACACACTCTCATTGCCCCAGGCGTTGGGTTGTCCCAGACTGGTAGAATTGTTCATAGGACTCTCATTGCCTAATAAGCTTGTAAATATCTAACCAACTATGTGCTACGAATTGTGTATAGTATTTATAACGTCTTAATTTTTAATTTTATGTAAATAGAAGCAGAAGAGTCATGGCGCTCTGAAAAACTTGAACAAATTAAAAGGGCAGCAACTGTGAACATGACTTCAAACTCTAGCATTCCTGCCCAAGAAGCAAGTAAGCATAATTTTTCATTATTAGGACCTGTCATTCTATATATTTTGCATTCTTTGCCACATTCATTGCCTTAAATGTTTTGTTGCATTAACATTTTACTACGTTCTAAAATAAGACTAACTTGTTTCAGAAATGCTGGAAGGAGCACTGCAATCTGACTGGTTTAATCTTTTGGAAGACATTGTCTTTTGGATGCCTGCTAATGTTAATAATTCAGAAATCAACGATGAACCTTATAATGCAGAAGAGTTTGGTAGTTCATCTATCATTTGTTATTCTATAGTTAGATCTCAATATTATTTTCTCGTCTTCAAAGCCTTGATTTATATACAGAATGTAATATGGTTAACAACTCACTGAAAAGCCACTTTTGTGGAGGCATGAGCAAACTTCAGCTTCTAAGTCGATATATAGACAAGTGCAGGCCATCTTTTGAGTGCATCTAATGTGACTTATCTTGTTTTACTTTTCATTCAAAGAAGATAGAGAAATAATTGTAGGCCCTCCACTACCACCATAATGCCATGCTGAGTTGCATACTGACTATGATGTTGATGCTGTTAGATGGGGTCTTACTCACCATAAAGAAAGTGCTGCTGACAGTTGTCAAGCTTGCTTGGATCATGCAAAAAATGCTAAGGAAGGAGAAAAGAAATGCAACATATGGGTTTATTTCCCGTCAGAGTTTGGGTGTTATTCACTAGATATTTATGAACACAAGCATCAAGAGTGCTGGCTTAAACAGGTAATACATTTGTGCATTTCAAGTTTATGCACTACTTTGCAGCATTTTATTATTATACGGAATGGTAAAGAAAAATCAAAATGAGAAAGAAGATACTATCATTATGAAAACTAAAACTAGCATGCTAAAATCTATCAGTTTAGCTGATGGTTAAATATTCATGTTTGTATGTGTGAGCATTTGTATACTTGCACATGCTGAACTCTGGGTTATAGGTGCAAGTAGACATCATGTACTAACAAGTTCATAAAATTTCTTTACCTGATACCAAACATATACAGAAAAGTTCTGAAAGGTGTCCTTATTGAAATATTTCCTGTATCTTTTATGAAATATTTGCCAATGGTACATTATATTATTTTCATTTTGTTGGTCATATCAACAACCAATACAACACCTGGAGCTGTGTGCCTGTGTAGTATGTTATCTTAACTATGATAATTTTTGTACAGTTATAAAGATATCTATGGACAAGAAAGGTGTTGCCTGACAAGGTATTCTGTTTGACAGAGCTGCATAGTTTTTACAAGTTTCATGGCGACGAAATACCAATCATTCGTGGTTCAGTTCTACGCTATCAGTCTTACAGGGTAATAACTAATAATTAAGAGAGAGGGAAGCAAGTCATTCTAAAGTTAATGGATGTTGATGCTTACATACGAAATCCCATATGCCAACTTGACAGCCTTACAGGAGGTTTTCTTGTTTAGGGAGCCAAACGACTCCGGTATTTGTAACAACAGGTATATATATACAAACGATAAGTATGTTTTGATAGTAAAATGTTTATGTGATTATATTGATCTTGAGCTTCCTTTATGCAGTATGGAGCGCTTCGGAGGAAGGTTGGTGGTGTACTTTTGGAGGTACACTAAATTTGATGAGAAAAATATATTTCTAGGCACTTATTACTATTTAATGGTTCCTAGAATATATATTTCTAGGCATTTATTATGTGTTCCCTGCAAAGTTTTTCTCCTACTTGTACTTTTCTTGAAAGCTCCAGGACACGCATGTCTATCCTGAAGTTCATAATATGTTTGATCTTGAGCTTCCTTTATGCAGTATGGAGCGCTTCGGAGGAAGGTTGGTGGTGTACTTTTGGAGGTACACTAAATTTGATGAGAAAAATATATTTCTAGGCACTTATTACTATTTAATGGTTCCTAGAATATATATTTCTAGGCATTTATTATGTGTTTCCTGCAAAGTTTTTCTCCTACTTGTACTTTTCTTGAAAGCTCCAGGACAAGCATGTCTATCCTGAAGTTCATAATATGTATGAACCGTTGGAACTGTATATATGACTCTTTACATTTATTTCACGACAAGCATTTATTTGCAGGTTTCTATCAGTCGCTGCATGTCTATCCTGAAAGCTCCAGGATAAGCATTTATTTGTAGGTTTCTTTCAGTCGCTGCATATATGCCTCTTTACAATTATTGCTATCCACTTGGAACTATATATATATATATATATATATATATTAAAAAAAAAAATATATATATATATATATATATATTATATATATATATATATATGCAGATGTTTGCTATCCAGGGACAAGCATTTTTACAGGTCAAGCATTTTTTTTGCTATCCAGGACAAGCATTTGTACACTATTACATTGATACACTGATTTTCTATCCAGGACAAGCATTTGTACACTAATATTTTTTTTTGCTATCCAGGACAAGCATTTGTACAGGGGCAAGCATTTTTTTTGTTGCTAATATTTTTGCTATCCAGGACAAGCATTTTTTTGTTGACTGACACTACTCTTACAGGGAACAAACACTCACCCAAACCCGAATTTTACCCTTCTATTCTTAATACCTGCCCTCTAAACTGATACACTATTCTTGATATAAAACTCAAGATTATGAACTGCATATCAAATATATAATGGGCTATCATATGGAAGCAATAGTGAGTAATAGGACTGAACAAACTAACCTATTAGGACTGAATCAGAAGGGAATTTAATCAAATAAGGATTGAATGCATATATTAGTAATTGTCAGATGCATAGTGTTAGCTTGTAGGATAATTTGAGGGCTGATGAATTCGAGGAATTGTCATATGAGTAATAGGACTGAACAAACTAACCTACATGTGAGTTAAGAAGGACACATATAAATTTCTATCTAGTAATTGTCATATGCATAGTGGAAACATTATGTGAGGGCTGATGAATGGTTGCTTTGGGAATGTTGCAGGTGCTTTTGGTTCTGGAAAAAGTCTAGGTAATTGTTTTCCTTGGTATCTTCCCCGATTCATAAGAAAAAGGTCTAAGTCGAGTTAAGCTCTGAAAGCTCACTTGGCAGAGCCTGCCTTTATCCTTTTATAACAAGAGTAGATCTCTATTCTATTGCTTTTATCATTTGTTTAGTAATAATGAACTAGTATTATTCAATGCCTGTTAAATGATTGATAATTCTTGTTTCCAGAGAATAAACTATCAATGTCATAATGCTCTTACTCAGCAAGAAAGTCATTGGATGCCTTCTATAATATTGGTTTATACCGTTTTTTTGAGATTAGTCCAATGTAAATTGACAGATACCATAGTGTAGTGTTGAAAGCAACTAAAACTCTGAACTGAGAATTGAGAATACTGATTAGTAAATGTGTGGTGTTGTAGATACATGATCTGTTCATGTCACATTGAAGGGGTATTTCAATGGTGGTACCCAGCAGAATGACTAAACTACCATTGTAAACACCTAAAAAATTTGTATACAGCAGTGATCTTGTCCATGCACTAACTTTTCTAATAATATTATGGAACTTCATCCTGAATGTGACTAGTGAATTCATCCTGAAGTATGGGGATACTACTTGAACTTGAACATTGAGGCAAGCCTATTCGATATGGTATGACTATGTCTTTCCTACAAATGCATATATTAGTAATTTAATCCACGATCCACACAGGGCCTGCTGCATCGGGAACTAAGTTCATGCCTACTAACCTGCACATGCCCGAACCCTTCTTAACTCGCATTCACCCATCTCTCTATATATTACCTAGGCCAACACTCTCATTCACTCACTCAAGACAGGTCATCCTCATACATATATGCATCCATACATTACTAGCAGTCGTTACTGCTATATTAACTGATTTTCAAATGTACAGAACCATACATTGATACAGAACATTGATACAGGACATACATTGATATAGGACAAATGTACAGAACCATACATTGATACACTGATTTCCAAATGTACATAACCATACACTGATTTTCAAATGTACAGAACCATACATTGATACAAAGACAGTGAACATATAACTGTATTACCAAGCCTCCAAACCCATACTGGACTGATACTAAGCCTAAAAATGACTGAACATGTGCTCTCATGTCTATATCAACCAATGCCTAAAACTTCTGCATGTGTTCTTCATTGAAGTTTGTCATATGTGCAAAGAACATGTGCTCTCATGTATGTTTTTCCATAAACTTCTTTTACTAGTTTGTATGCTTTTATTTGATACTTCTTTTACTCTTACATGCAGGAATACATACATTTTTAGCATGGATGCAAGCACTTTCATTCTTCCTCAAGAGAGCCTCGTCTTGATTATCCAAAAACACAAGTTTAAAATATTTTGTGGTTTGCTTCATGCATCTAGAGCTTTGTTTTGTTGTCATTGAAACCAACAATGGAATGTTTCCTTATTAAAATATTAATGTATGGATGCTATTGAACATCTTGTGGTTTAGTTGCTTATTATTCAAATATTATGTGGTTTAATTACTAATTTGAATGGTTGAATTGTAATTCGAAATTATGTGGTTTTGTTTCTAGTTTGGAATGGTTGAATTTTTATTGAAAATTTTGTGGTTTAGTTACTTGCTCGGAATTGTTATTGAAAATTTTGTGGTTTAGTTATTGGTTTGGAATGGTTGAATTATTATGAAAGTGAAATATTATGAAATTGTATATGTTGTTTAATGTTTAGTTACGAGTTGAATGTAGTTTTTTATTTAAATAGTCCAATTGTAATGGTTATAACTGTGACAATTAGTGGATAATAGTGACGAAAAATAATAATGTAGTCACAGTAAAAACTATGACAAAACAAACTAACTGTCACATTAATAACTGTGACAAATAGAATATTGGTCACGGTTACAGCCGTCACATAAATTGACTTCTCTCACGGTTATAACCGTTACCAAAACAAATAATTGTCACGGTTATTACCGTGACCAAATATTAACCACGCCCAACTAGTAACGGTTATTACCGTGACGAAAAATAATTGTCATGGTAATAATCGTGGGTAATCGCCTATTATGGTGTAGTGATTCTTTATATATACAATCGTCTCTCCGTTTTTGACAATCCCGGACACGTCTATCTCCAACCAAATCCTTCATGTGTCCGTGTCAACGGCCCGACATGGATGACACAATGGAACAACCAATAACAATCCAAAAATTCCAAAACCTAACCCTAATTTTCCCTGCCCTTGCTGCTGCCCGTCGTCCAAGATAACCACTCCACCTTCTGTAAACCCCACCACTGAACAATCACCGCCACCATAACTGCAACACAACAACTACCCTCTACCACCAAAATTACCCATATCGCCCGGTTATAGCCGCCCAACCGGCCGCACCCAGCCAGCATCTTCATCATCATCACCCCCTCCAACAGAACCACACTATCGCCATCACAGAACACTTCTACCGTTGCGGCCGCCACATCACACCCCACCAATTCCTTTGTCCGACCATCTCAACCACGATTTCGGTGCCGCCCATCCAGACTGGCCGCTGTCGCCTAGTTCCATTAGATTCCTGGCCATTTGACCTCGATCCTTCCTCTTTCCAGCGAGTTCCTGGAGCTCTCCAGCGGTACCACGCGTGACAGGTCTATGGCAAGCGCCAGCTTCCCTAGCTCCATCGGCGCTCTCGGTGAGCCGCACAACCCTAACGTGCTGTCGACCTCCTCCGACCATCTTCTACAACTGTTCCCGGTGAGGTGAGCGCAAACACCGTGATTGCGCCACCTGGATCTTCCCCCGTGCTCTTCCTTGCGGGTGCCACTCACGCATCGGTCAATACTTTCGCAGCCGGTAGGCCGCATTAAGATTTTGTTACCGTATCGATTCCCGCCCCGTAGCCAAGGCCCCTGTACCACCGCACTGCCTTCTGTTGATGAAGCCCTCTCCTCATAGGCTCTCCATTGTGAGCACCTCACATAGTTCTTTTCTCTCTCTCCCTCATTTAGGTGGAACAAAGAGGGGTTAGATATTTATTAGTTATTATTGTTAATTTTTACGAATGGTTAGGTTATTACTGTTAACATTATTATTATTGTATTTAGTTATCATACTTATTATTATGACTATTGTTATTATTACTGATTATTGTTATTAATGCTATTATTATCTATTTTGAGCATTTATAGATTATTTTCTAAATTGTATGTGTAGCATAGGGATAGAGCTATTTATGTAATTTCAGACTTGGGTTTAGAGCCCTAAAATATATTATTATATTAATTTTCAAACTATACCCTTTAAACTAAAATTATATTTGACAAAAGTCATGGTTTTGACCTAAACTAATTTTTCAGGATTACAAGGTATTTATCTAAAATATTATTATTTTTATTTTGTGGTATTTTAAAATGTAGTTTTGACCTAAAAAGTATATTTTGACAAAATTGTCCATTAGATTCCTGGCTATTTGACCTCGATCCTTCCTCTTTCCAGCGAGTTCCTGGAGCTCTCCAGCGGTACCATGCGTGACCGGTCTATGGCAAGCGCCAGCTTCCCTAGCTCCATCGGCGCTCTCGGCGAGCCGCACAACCCGACGTGCTGTCGACCTCCTCCGACCATCTTCTACAAATGATCTCGGTGAGGTGAGCGCAAACACCGTGTCTGCGCCACCTGGATCTTCCTCCGTGCTCTTCATTGCGGGTGCCACTCATGCATCGGTCAATACTTTCGCAGCCGGCAGGCCGTATTAAGATTTTGTTACCGTATCGATTCCCGCCCCGTAGCCAAGGCCCCTGTACCACTGCACTGCCTTCTGTTGATGAAGTCCTCTCCTCGGAGGCTCTCCATTGTGAGCACCTCACCTAGTTCTTTTCTCTCTCTCCCTTATTTAGGTGGAACAAAGAGGGGTTAGATATTTATTAGTTATTATTGTTTATTTTTACGAATGGTTAGGTTATTACTGTTAACATTATTATTATTGTATTTAGTTATCATACTTATTATTATGACTATTGTTATTATTACTGATTATTGTTATTAATGCTATTATTATCTATTTTGAGCATTTATATATTATTTTCCAAATTGTATGTGTAGCATAGGGATAGAGCTATTTATGTAATTTCAGACTTGGGTTTAGAGCCCTAAAATATATTATTATATTAATTTTCAAACTATACCCTTTAAACTAAAATTATATTTGACAAAAGTCATGGTTTTGACCTAAACTGATTTTTCAAGATTACAAGGTATTTATCTAAAATATTATTATTTTTATTTTATGGCATTTTAAAATATAGTTTTGACCTAAAAAGTGTATTTTGACAAAATTGAGTTTTAACCCTAAAAATATTTTGACATATAAAAGGTAGTTTCCAAATTAAGAAATAGTTTTTCTAGTATTCATCAAATATTCATCTAAATTATTTTTAACTAATGAAATATATTTTTTTGCTATCTAATAATTTTACTTTGACAAAATCAGAGTCTTTCTAGCCTAAAACGATTTTGATTTTTAAGTATTTAGCTAAAAACATATTTTGACTAATAATTTTTTTTCAAGTATTATAAATTTTTTCTAAAAATAGTATAAGTATTTTCTCCATAAATTCCTATGGATTATCACAACTAATCATGGCTGATCATATTTTCTATTCTCTTACGAAACTGGACTTCCTTATGTTGACCCTAGCTAATTGGACTATTCTGTACTCGATGGAATAGTTTGTGCCATCATCGGAGGCCATCTTGTGAAGTTTTAACACCAAAGTCAATTCTATGCCATCATGATCATCGTACCATACCAAGCGTCACTGTCAGGCAAGTATACCTTGCCAACTTATACAATATAGTTTATATGCATGTTCTATACTTTCATGTTGTTTCTTTTCTTGTACTTTTATATTCATGTTGCTTTATCATGTTTCTAGTTTATTTTATCTTGTTTCTAGCTTACATACATGTACCTATTTCCTTATATATTTCACTACCGCTATATTGCTTTCGTGTTTACATGTATCTTATGATAGAGTTGTCTAGTCCTACACATTGTTCTCTTGACTTGACATGAGATTGACTTGACTTGTTTCCTTAGTTCTTAGATAATTGTTATTAGGCATTGACTATATTGTGAACACTCTCGATCGTGAGTACCCATTGTGCGGCGGTAGAGTTTGTTTACTTGATCACCTCGTTCATGAACTCCCATTGAGTGCAAATGAGCCTTACTATAGTGTGGAAGTCCCCATTGGCATACTTTCTATAGTAATGTGAGCTCCCATTGAGTTACGGTTACCCCCGATTACTTGTAGCCATGTCTAGTACTACACTTCTGGTATGACATGCCGCTGTCTTAGGTTTCTTGTGTCTTAGTTTTCTTGTTCCTTGGTTGATTCTTTTTCGACTATTTCTTATTTTCCTACAGATTTTATACTGCTACATTTAGCATATTTTATGCATCTTGTTACGTTCCTCTGAGGACCTGATACTCTCTCCAGGTGTGTGTGTCTTCTTGACTTTCTGTAGGACTTCCAGCCAAGATCATGATATTCTCTTTTCTGTCGAAGATGATCTTCCTTGATGTTCGGACAAATTCTTTAAATTGTTATTTCTTCTCATTAAAAATGATTGGTAGTGGATTTGTCTCCACCCAATAATTTATATAATGACAATTCATATTTGATTTTATATTATCTTTGTTCTTTTGTTTTGTAGATAAGATTTAGTGTGCCGTGATTATACTGCATTTACATCGTACGTATATTTATTATACGACTGGCATATACGACTCCTAGTCCTACGTATTTTGGGACTGGGGTATTACATAATTTTGGGTGGCCATACAGGTCAACGAATAAATTGTTTAATTATATGACTGTACCAAACAAGCTTGCATATGGGATTAGAATGTAGGAAACTCATCCACATGTTGATCTCCTTTCTTGATTCTATTTTCGAACACTCGTTTGACTGCCTTGATTTGCATCTTGCTTGATTCCTTCCGACCGCAAATCTTATTCTCGTGCGTAATAGAGGTTAAAAAGATGACTCGTACTCGATATGTGGTCCATTGATTTAATTACACTACTTGTTGAACTCGTGTAAGTTGGGTCACAAGCCTCACCAGCTAGCATCTAATGTCCTTGTGACCCATTAATGAGGTATAGTTGTATGACACTGAATATATGGTAGTGTAGGTTTAACCCCGCTTTTCCAGAATTATTAAAATTTGAAATTTTCTAGTATTTTTGAATTTTAGAAATAATTACTTTTAGTTCATTTTTTGGAGTATTAATTTTTCTAATTAATAATAGTCTCTTTATAATTTTTGAAAGAATTTTTGTTATTAAATTATTTGAAGGATTTAGAGAGGGAAGACTCTAGAAATTATTTTAAAGTGTGCTCCAAGAAACTGTAACTACCTATAACAACTTCCTAACTAATCTAACAATTCTCTAACAAACTTGTGGGCCTAGTTTGTAATAAACTAATTCTCCGTAATTATTTCCTTGTAAAATCTATTTTTTGCTCAACTCTATTTAAAGACCCTCACTCTCTCTCAAACTTCATTATTCTCTTTTCTCAGAGCAGAAGCTCGGCTCGAAGTCACTTCTTCCCTTTTCCACAAATTTCTTCCTAACGTTAACCCTAATTTCTAGAGTGTTCTCAATGGCGATCTCAGCGATCAACTCCCGAGTGCGGGATCGACAAACTCCAGGGGCGACTGAGCCCCGCTCTCCTCTTCGACGATGGTGAGGCATTTCTCCAGTAGTGCACGATCGTCGACGAGCAGATCATCTTCCTCGACGATAGTGGTACTTCCAGCGATCTTCGTCCTCCACGGTGATTTTCTCGATGACACACGGTAGTGCGAGTCCCCTTGCTCTGGTGATTTCTTTTCTGCGGTGAATGTGATTTTCCTCGGAGATCATCGAGCCCTTTCCTTGACAGCAACACTCCTCGACGGTGACATTGCAGATCTTCTGTCGATGGACGAATAGGCTCTGATCCCCAACGAATAGACGATAACTGAGGTGAGTTTCCCTTGGAGTTCTTGAAGAAATTTGTTCTTCTTCCTTTAATCTCTTGATCGATCCATAAATTCGAACTACACTCTCAGATCTGGATCGAGGCCTCTGTCGAGCTTCTTCTTCGGCAATCGATTCTGTTTCAGTGACTCGATATCGAATCCTCAACGAAGACTTGGTGAGCAGTCTTCCCAACATATAGAGACGAATTGCTGAATCAATTTGAAAATATTCGGAATTGAGATCGAGCGGTGAGTATGGAACTCAAGATCCTTTAATTTTTAGACTTTTCTTCATAAACTTTGGGTAGCATATTATAATTTGTTATGTGCTTTGTCTCTTCTGTCTCCACTTGGGATGTGTTCGATAGAATGTCACAGAGGAGCTCTCGATTGCTGTTAGACACAGGGAAGCTGTGTCTGATGTCTAGGGATTGGATCTCCGTTCTGTTGGCCCATTGGTCATGGTCGAACCTGATTTTAATAATTGATCTAATCCTGTCTCGATATAAGGGCTACTTGGACAATCGCTAAGAACTTCTACCACTCTATTCAAGACTGAAGCTATTTTGTCACATGAGTCTGTATTCCAATATTCAATATAATTTTCATATTTATTGAGTCTAGGAATACTTTGTACACCGAGTCATACTGGCAAATAGGCTACCCCAAAATATTTTTAAAATATCCTATGTTTTGAAGATAGCCCATTTTACAAAAAGCTCCTAACTGCTAAAACTTTTCAAAAGCCCAAAACTCAAAATTCGATTTACAAAATTTCCCAAAAATCAAACTCTGGTCACCAACAGAGTTTGACCCGAGTTCGGTCCAAACTCTCCCCGACTTCGTTTGGTGCCATTGTATTTTGAACTTGGTCATCCTGCTATTATGGATGCAACGACTATTTATCGAGATTCTCTCAAAGAATTTTGTCTGAATTTTGCCAAAATTCTGACTTTGGAAAACCTATAAATAGAGAAGAATTTCACTCATTTCAACACACTCTTCTCTCTAAGCATAATGTCTTTCAATATGTTTTAAGCTCTTTCATTTTTAAATCCCAAGCCAGTTACAATGCTCTAGTCGATTTGCCGGTACGGTACGGTCTAGAAGTTTTAGAGAGATTGTAATCAGAGGCATGATTAAAGAAAGACACTTCACAAATAAAGTTGGTCGAGTACTTCAGATCAAAGCTCGCATTGTAAAAGTTGCAAGGACTTCGGATAAAAACTTGCAGTATTTTTTTATAGTGGATTCAACTGGAAGCTAGAGTTCTTCCGATTGGAATAGTCCTCACAAAAGGAAAACCAGTATACATCGTCGTATTTGTGTTTGCTTTCTGATCTCTGCTTTTTATTTACTTACATGTGAAATATTATATGTGATCTTGTTGCTAACATTTTTAATTAGCTAAATTCCGTTGCCTACTCTATTTACCTCCCCCCTCTAGAGTATTGCGCTTTACAATTCGTTCCTACAATTGGTATCAGAGTAGGTTATACAGATAAAGCGAGGTAACACTGCTATTATATTCCTTATTATTACAGCTATTACATAGATCACAGTTTCACACATGATAACTATAAAATTCACAAGTGAAGGACAAGCCACAAACAGACTCCCACTGTTTGATGGTACAAATTACACATACTGGAAAATACGGATGAGTTGCTTCTTAAAATCTTTAGATTATTACTTATGGTCTATTGTGATTGACGGCTATAAGAAACCTGTACATATTTTTGTTGATGGAGAATTGGTTGAGAAACCCCATGACAAGTATACTGAAGCTGAAAAAAATATGCCAGTCTTGAAGCACGAGCTATTAATGCTTTATTTTGTGCCCTAGTCAGGACTGAATTTAATATGGTGTCTACGTGCACGACGTCAAACGAAGTATGGATTCTCGAAGTGACTCACGAAGGCACGGTGCAAGTCAAGGAGTCAAAAATCAGCAGATATTTTTAGAAGTATGAGGCACTCAAGATGAAGCCAAATGAATCCGTCATTCAGATATTGACAAGATTTTTGGATATTTGAAACCCTTTATCTTCATTAGGCAAGGAATAAAATAACCATGAGAAGATTCATAAACTTCTACGAGCTCTCACAAAGAATTGGATTCCAAAGGCTATGGCAATCACTGAAGGGAACGAACTCACCACTATGTCTCTTGAAACACTCATGGATAAGCTAGTCACTCACGAGCAAGAACTTCAAGACTTTGAAGATGTAGCACCGAAGGAGAAGTCGATGGCTTTCAAAACTCAACACAGAAGATCTGTCGAAGATAATTTCGACGATAGTGACTCTGACTGAAGATCAAGCTCTCATAGTCATAAAGTTCAACAAGTTCATAAGATTCAATAGAAGAACAAAAGAACACAACAACAACAACGAAGAAGATCCTATTTGCTACGGTTATAAGATGAAAGGACATATGAAGAAGGACTGTCCAACAACATCATCGTCAACCAGGAAAAGCAACACTTATGACAAGGGTTACCTAAAGAAATCAATATCGAAAAGGTACGCTAACACAAGCATATGGCATAAAAGCGAAGCCAGCGATTCAGAAGATTAACAATCAGACGACGCTGTAAATGTATGCTTAATGGCATTTGATCAGGTAAATACTAACCCTCTATTTGATACATATGATAATTTTACCTTTGAGCAATTAGGTGAAGCCTTTAGCGACCTCTTAGGTGATTACAGAAAACGGCGTAGCAAATACCAAAACTCTAAGAAGGCACTCAAGGAGTACAAAGGTGAAATAGGTAGACTTATCGACCTACTAGCTGAGGTTAAAAGTAATAATAATTCTAGTGAGGTAGGTGAGCTTTCTTCTGTTAAGTTATTATTACACGAGACCCAAAGACTATCCGAAGAGAAAGACAAGACCATTACCCAATTAGAGGAAGATCTACTCAAAGAGAAGAAGAGTCTTCAACAAGCACTAATCAGAAATGATGCACTTACTGCTGATTATTATACATTTTATGACACTTCCAAAAAGTTGGAAATTAGGTTAGGAAAATAGCCTAAGGTTGCTGCTTCCTATCCTAACACGTGTCACTTATCGAAACATCGAAACACTATCAGACCAAACCAAACCAAATTGTTGCCCAAGAAGACTAATAGGCATGCATTCTATTATACTAGAAAATTAAGACCTAACAATTATGCACAACACACTGCAACTAATACTCAACTTGTTAGATGTCATTGTTGTGGCACCATTAGCCATATCTCTCCTGCATGTAGAGTTAGAAAGCTTGTTGATTTAAAGATATGTACATGGATACCAAAAACTAACATTCCAGGACCCTATAAGAAATGGGTACCAAAAGTTTTATCTTTAAATTCTTTTGTAGGTGGAACATCCTTCACATGCTAGAAGCAAATGGATTCTCGACAGCAGTTGCTTACGGCACATGATCGGTAATGCTTCATTATTCGCAACACTGTCGAAGAGGAAAGAAGGATACGTTTCCTTCAATAATAATCTTAAAGGGTACATAGTAGGTATCGACAATATTGGTAAGGCTCCCTATCATGTGATTAAAGATGTATGTCTAGTAATCGAGTTAAAATATAACCTACTCAGCATAAGCCATTTAGCTGACCATGGTTATGGTATTAACTTTGTCAAAGACAAATGTACTATAGTTGATAGCTCAATTGGTAGTACTATCTTTGAAGACATTAGGAAAGACAATATATATGTTTTCTATCTATTAGAAGATACTAACAAAGTAGGTAAATTTTTAATCGCCAAGAGTGATGAGAGTCAACTATGGCATATGAGACTCGGTCATACAAACATGGACACAATTTCAAGACTATCTACAACGAAGTTGGTATGAGGCTTACCGGATATTACTTTCAAGAAGAATACAGTATGTAGTGATTATGAAAAGTACAAAGCTACCCGATCCATTTTCAAGTCCAAGAACGCTGTAAGTACCGCAAGACCTCTATAATTATTGTATATGAATTTATTTGGGCCTAGTAGAATTGTGCTATATGGTAAGTTATATGCTTTTGTAATAGTAGATAATTTCTCTAGATATACATGGGTATATTTTCTTGCACGCAAGAAAGATGCATTGTCAGAATTTGTCTCCTTTTGCAAGAAATTTCAGAATAAGAAAGGATTCATGATCACTCATATTCGAAGCGATCATGGCGGCAAATTCGAGAATGCAGAGTTTAAAAAATTTTGTGACACACAAGGTTATCTGCATGAGTTCTCTTGCCCTAGGACTTTACAAAAAAATGGAGTTATGGAACGTAATAGCAGGAATCTCGCCGAAATGGCTAGAGTAATGTTAAACTAGTTTAGTCAACCTAAATACTTTTGGGTTAAAGCTGTCAATACATCTTACTATGTTCTCAATAGGGTTCTAATTCGACCGAAATCGAAGAAGACTCCCTATGAGTTATGGTTTGATAGGACACCATCAGTTTCCATATTTCAAAATATTTGGTTGTAAATGCTTTATTCTCAATACTAAAGAAAATTTGGGAAAGTTTGACAAAAAGGCCGATGAAGGTCTATTTTTAGGTTATGATGCCAAAAAACAAAGGATACTGAGTATTCAACAAAAGAACCATGATCATCGAAGAGTCAATAAATATCATTTTTGACAAACTGAATCAACAGAAAATCGATAATGATGATGAAGACATTAGTACACCAAGTACAGCACTTGCAGAACCTTCAAGCACAACACCAGCTGATTCTCCAAGTAGATCACGTACAGAACCAAAAGCCGAAACCAGCTACCTTGAAAGTTTGCCAAAAAGAATAAAGTTTTTAGCTGACCATCCTAAGGACTTGGTAATAGGTGAGATTACCTGTGTATAAGAACCCGTTCCACTAGCAAAGATATAATTTGCTATGTTGCATTTATTTTACAGCTTGAACCCAAAACTATTGAAGAAGCATGTTACGATAATTTTTGGATAGATGCCATGCAAGAGGAATTAAACCATGAATGGAATCAAGTTTGGAAACTTGTTCCCAAGCCATTGATCATTCGAACATTGGCACCCGCTGGGTATTCCGAAATATACTTAATGAGAATAGTTTAGTTACTCATAATAAGGCTCGATTCGTAGCTCAAGGATATGTCACGCCCTGGTCCAGTAGGACCGATCGTCCTTGCGGGTTCTATAACGGCCGATAACAAGCTAAGCAACGGTATCGTCGCACAGATGTCCCAAGGCAGAAATATTGAATAAGCCAGCAAAAAGTTAGAACAAACACAAGTCATGCAAATAGCTCTTTATTGATATTGAAACAAAAATTACATAGGTGGGCATGAGGCCAAGATTACAATCACTCAAGCTTGCTCTTCTCACAATACAAGTCACTCTGCTCTCTTATCTTTCAATACAATTTGATCGAGCCAGCGAATGCTTCCGATAGGCGATGTCCATACATTATGTCCCGTACAAGTCCAGAGTCTACGCGACCGCATGCCTCAAAATGCCAAAGAACTCCGTACCTTAAAGCATCCAAGCGAGCTTTGTGACAAAGAGCTTCTACCTGTTCCTGTACATAAAAAATTGTGTGGGTGTCAGTACTCAACTATACTGGTGGAGTGAGCTCCTCGTCCACCCATACAAAAACAACACGTTCATTTACTTTATACAATATGACCATTTTGATTATCTTTCTACTCTTGCCTCAGGATCAGTTTTAGGACATAGACGTCTAGTCTATTTTATGTCTCTAGACTATTCTCGTGCTTGCAATGTCAACTTATCAAGTCGTGCTTTCCTTTCGGCCCATACTCAGAGACGCAACTACATGATAGTACCCAATTTCTATGTGACCGTGCTACAAGTCCATTATGCTAATGTCATGATCATATCATAAACTTTATTCGTGGGTCTATATTGAGGCCGTGCCTCGCAACTCAGTGTGACTTAACCATATTGTCGCCTCGCGGCTTTGCTGCTTAGATCATCAACTGACTCAATCAAGATTTGTGAACTAAGTATCACTTAACCAACTTTGCCCTATGGTGCTTTCTGACTTAAACTCGAAATGACTCGAATCTAACTTATGCAACTATATGCCAACAACTTAACATTCGGCGCCATATCTCGTGCCGAAGCACAGTGTCCTCGTTGCAGCCAAATCTTAGGCCCAAACATTGTGTTCTGCATGCACACATTCAACTCGACTCACTAATACCGTGCACACAATACTCAACTCAATCTAAAGGCATGCACACGGATCGCCGCTATATGTTGACTCATCTATATAAAAGGTCACTAGCACCACAAGCTATCCTAGACTTCTAGCTTTGCTAGTCTGGCCCTTTCAATGCAAGTACCGAGCCCCCATTGAAAGTCTCTGCCTAACCCTTACTATCATCTCCCACAGCTATACCGTGTTTCCTCCTAGGTCGAAACGTTCCGTGGCCCGGGGATGTCGCTCGAAGAATCTTTTACCTTCGACAAATTGTCCAATGACCATGTAAGACTCGACTCGAACTAACGTCTGTAAAACCCCTAAAATTTCTACTATATTTTTTTTTATTTATACGGATTTGAAATTTCATATTGTACGTCGCATAGTCGTATTGTACGTCGCGTACGAAATTATTTTTCTTGCTCGTCGAGTGCGAATATGTGCGAGCGTATATATTTTTGAAAAATATTATTTTTATTATTTTTATAGTTTCAAAGTAATATAGACAAAAATTATTTCTAGCTATTATTTTCAAGTTTATGACTTTTATGAAAAGCCTTTCATTTATATAGTTATAATAATAAATAATTTTTCCTATAAAATGGTAAATTAGAAAAGTATATCAATGTAAATATTATTTGTACACACATATATTTTCGTAATTATTTATTTGTTTATTTTAAATAATAATATAATTTTCAAAATTATTATTAATAGTATTTTTGGAAAATATATTTCGAAATTATTGTGAAGATTTAAATTTTGATTTGATTCCATGGATACATTTAAATAGTAAACTAATATCTATATTTGAAATTGATTCGATTTTAAACTAAGAGAATTTAATTTGATTTAAATTACATTTGAATTTGGATTTGGATTTTGATTTGATTGCTATTAAACTAAATTAGAAAATATCTAAATTGGGTTTTAAATATCCTAATCCTTATCTTATTGGGAATTTTCACATCCTATAAATAGGCAGGTACTCCTCCAATTTATTTTTATCATCCATCAAATTGTCGCCACAAATTATTCCACCACAAATAGGTGTGCCTCGTGTCGGTGTTCCATCCATCCTCGTGTCAGCCGTGACGGCCTCGGGTCCGACCCCGGGTGTCTTCCACTATCCTTATTTTTATATGTATATCATCTTCTTTGTGTCCGACATACCGGACACGTACACCAAATCTTTCCAACCTAATCTCCGTGTCCGATACTTGGACACGTTTCCTAATCCCTAATCCTAACCCTAACTCTAGCCTATAGCTGCCGCCTCCTCCTGCCACCGTCCATCATCACCCACACCCAACTGCCGTAACCACAGCCTCCGCCCCATCGACGTCGTCTCACCTCTTCTCCCCGACTCCATCGCCGTCAACACAAACCTAACGACCAACCCCCTGGCGGTCAGCGACCACCCTGTCCACCCAAGCCACTACCGCCCTCACGGCCATCACCGGAGACCCAGCCACCCACAGCCCTTACCGCGGCCACAGTAGCCAAACCCCGATACATCGCCCACGACCACCTAACCCAAAACTCCACACCACAATCACCGACCGTTCCCTCCGAGACCACCGCCAAACAAAGAAAAAAATAGAAAAAGAAAATTTTTACCACCACTGCCCATACACTCACCTCCGCCGGAGCAGCGCCCTCCGCGGCGTCCGCCTGCGTCACCTTCCCCACGCGCCGCCGTGCCATCGGAACCCTCGCCGGCAACCGTCGCGCGCCGCTGCCCCCTTTCCTCCTTTTTCCCTCCGGCGAGGACCAGCCCTAACCGACGCCTCGACTTCCGCGCGGCGCCAGCCGTCCGCCGAAACCCGAACTCCGCCTCCCCCCGCTCGTCTCCGCCCCGACCGCGGTGACCGCAACGTCCCAGCTCCGCCCGTGTTAAACCCTCTTCGCCCACGCCTCCGGTTTGCCGCCGTTGCCCGGTCGACCTTCTCCGTACAGCCCAGCCACGCACCCTCTCGAACCCTCTCCGACTCCCCAAATCCCCAGCGCCGCTCACCTTCTCCCGACCGCCCGTCGACGAGCCGGCCTCGCCTTCCCGTTCTCCCGCTTCCTCCTGGCCACGCAGCCGAGACCAGGGCGCTCCTCCTTCACCTTGAGCGTCTCCGCCGCCGCCCTACTCCTCCGCGGCCGACGAAGACCCCGACGACCATCTCCCCGCTCATTCTCCTCCCATTCGGCTGTGCTTCTTCCCCAATTGTTTTTTTACCAAGGAAGTTGTTCTCTTCCTTTGAGGAGAGAACAGAACTTTAAGTTCTGTTGTTTTTTTTTGGTTACTTGTTATTTTGTTATTATTATTATTATTATTATTTTATTATTATTATTGTTATTATTATTATTATTATTATTATTATTATTATTATTAAGATTTTTATTATTATTATTATATTTATTATTATTAAGATTATTATTATTATTATCTTAGATGGCAGCCTAAGTATTGCTGCCTACCATTTTGGGAATTCGTATATGTCCATATATTATGAGCACTAATATTATTATACTTCCTAGCATTATTTTGTTCTTTACTGATAATTACTATTATCATTGGTTTACCGATAATACTATAGTTATTTATTTTAATATATATATAATCTTATCCTCGATATTTTAGATTTGATTTTTGGACCAAACTTTATTGACAAATTTTAGTTTTGTTCAAAAAGGATTTCCTAGTAGGTTTTATTTCATACAGGTAGCTGCCAATTTATAAAAAGATTTTTATCTTCAAGTATTTTTCCAAAAAGAAATATTTTAACGAATAGATATATAATTTTTCGAGTACGATGAATATTTTTTCAAAAATATATAAATATTATTTATCCACTTTACTTCGATCCTTCTCTCGTCCGTGACTAATCTCTTTATTCCTATCCTCTCGCCCATTTGGAATACCTTCCCGCAAACCTAACTAATTTGACCCTTCTGGACCCAATGGAACTGTCCGTGCCACCATCAGAGGTCACCTTGTATAGCTGTTGCACCAAAGTCATAGTTTGTGCCCCCTTGATCATTGCAGCACACCAGGCGTCCTACCAGGCAAGACACCTTGCCATTTGATGTTTAATTATTCTAGCTCATATTTCATGCATTAATATTATTTTCTTTATGCAAAATAAACTGTGATACATAGCATAACCTGTTAGAACTTACTGTTCATTTATATTTCCTGCTGTGTATTATTTTCTTACAAATTAAACCTAGATTTAAGGGACCACCTTGTGTGTTACATTCATTGTCCTTGACACATTGTACCATAAAGTTGTGTGTTGCATGTAGAATACGGAAGTGCGTGATTGGCTGGCCACCAGTATGTACAAGCCGTGCGATAGGAATAACCGCTAATAGAGATTGCATGCTAGTTTGACTTAGCGGTTATAGTGGTTTGTGTTGTGGATACAACACAGTAGGCATTGGGCGGGGAGGACAATTCCTTAGCGTATGGGCTTCGATGCACTTCCCTTGTGACCCGGACTCTCCGCTGGAGATACGGGGTTGATGACCCATGATTACTGACGGCCACTGACGATTCTGCGGAACGTCATGCTCTTACTGATGGGGCCTGTGGTGCCCAAGGGGGGACTATGCCGATCCTATTCAGCCAGGGCCCAAGCGTACGAAGGATTGTTCTTAACTACATTTCACTTAGAATGGTTAGACTACCTTATCCGTTAGGTACGAGTACTTTTGGTTTGGGTACTTGTATCTGACCGTGGCTTGGAACAATAACTTGTCGCAGATTAGTTCGTCACATCTTGTTCTTGTTTGGCTGTAGGTGTGACTTACTACTTCGATGAGAAGGTATTGAACCTTGTTGGGGTCCGGATACCATATTGGATTCATAGCATGGGAAGATACGTCACCGTGAATTAGTTTACCATATCCTGTCCTTGTTTGGTTGGGGGGATGGTATGCTCGTTCAGTAGGTGCGTATTGGACCATGTTAAAAATTCGACTGACTTATTTATTTGAGCAATATTTACTCAGTTTATATGGCATGATATTATGTGTCTTGTTACGTCCCTCTGAGGACCTGATTATCTCTCCATGTGTGTGTTATTGTCTTTCGCAGGTGTTCTAGCTCTAGTCGTGATCATCGCTATTTTTTTGAGGATGATTGCAATTGGATCGCCTTCGCTTCGCTCGCCAAAACCATTCTTTTGTACATCATATATTTTTCCTTTACTTGTTGGTAGTGGATTTGTCTCCGCCCAACATATTGTATCAAGACAATTCATTATCTTTATATGATGTCTTTTATTCATTTATTTTACGTGGATGAGACTAGTTATGGTTCTACTGCATTTTACAGCTTATGTATTTATACGAGGCTTCCATATATTGGAGTATACTTCGTATGAATACAGCTGGCATGTCTATGTTCCTAGTCCTATATATTTCGGGACTGGGGCGTTACAACGTCTTACCCAGTCATTCTTTATCTAGTGTCACTATCTTTTCAGGACCAAATTCAAGACTTCTAGTATTTGAGACCGCCACGATGACCCACGGTCGCGAGTATTCTTCCATGTTGTCCTATCATTTTACTCAACTCAGGCACGACTATTTGATAGCCCTTTTTCCAAACTCCATTTGAATCAACTGTAGCTCCTGCCTTAAAACACTAAGTCCATGACATCGTGCCTTAAGCCAACTTGTGTTATATGCGACACTACCACCCAAGTCATACTTTATATGACGGGCCTTGAGATCGTAGGACTATGTGGTTATGACAACCGTAGAAAATATGAGACAGTGCTTACTATTATATGAACGAAATCGTAAAGCAGAATACTCTAGAGGGGGGTGAATAGAGTAGGCAGTGGAATATTGCTAATTAAAAACTTGTTAGCAGTTAGATCACAGATATAATAATAATCACAAAAGTAAATAACATAAATTAAAAGTGATCAGAAGGCAAACGCAAACACCGAGATTAATACTAGTTTCCCTCTTGTGAGGACTAGTCCAGTCGAAAGAACTCTAGATTCCAGTTGAATCCACTATTGAAAAATCTCGCAATTTTTTGTACGAAGTCCTTGCAACTTCTACAGACGCGAGCTTTGATATGAAGAACTCGACCAACTTCAATTATGAAGAGTTGAATCTTCTATCAAGCCTCTGATTACAATCGCTCTGAAACTTCTAGACCGTACCGCACTGGCAAATCGACTAGAGGATTGTAACTGGCTTGGGATTTGAAATTGAAAGCTTTTCAGAACTCTTTGGAAGAATGTAAGCTTAGGAAGAGAAGAGATTGAAAGTAAATTGGTGATTTGAAATGATCGAAATACTTCTCTACTTATAGTTTTTCCAAAGACAGAACTCTGACAGAATTCGGGCAGAATTCGAACAGAACTCTTTGTAACAAACCACAACTGAAGGATGACCAAGTTCAAAAACCCAACGTTCACTAACGTTTCAAATGGCCGAACTCTGGCCGAACTCTGGCCGAGTTCTCCTAGGGTTCTGCCACTTCATTTTTGGAGAAAATAAATTTTGGCTTTTTGAAAAATTCTTCAGAAGCTTTTTGTAAAAAGAATGTTTTTAAAAAACGTAGGTCATTTGTAAAAGAATAGTATGGTTTTGAAAAATGTTTTAGGATAGCCTATTTGCCAGTACGACTCGGTGTACAATGTATTCCTAGACTCAATAAAATGAAAAATTATATAACATAGCAGGAAGTACATTCTGAATGGCAAACAGCTTCAGTCTTGTACAAAGTAGAGATCCATTGTTGAGCAGTGTCCAAAACGTCATAGGTAAACATCTGAGTTGACTTGTAATTATATCGAGACAGAGTTTGATCAATTATTAAAATCAGGTTTGACCATGACCATTGGGCTAACAATCTCCCCCATTTTGATAATTGACAAACCTTGCTGATATAACATCTAAGCTGGAATCAATTCAAAATAGTAATCAAAGGAAATTGTTCATAACCTGTATTTCAGTTAAACGAAAAAAATGTTAGATCCTTATTTCTCTCCCGTTGTCACTTAGCAAAATAATTGCAAAAGAGAAAGCTCCCCCGCAATCAATGCATAAGTAACATACAGTGAAGAAACACAATAGAAATAAATAATCATGACTGGCATGGTATAAACAGTAAATATAGTAAGAGAGACAGATAGACTATAGAACAACACATGCATGTATTTGTTACAGGTAGTATTAAATAAAGTGCGAGAATAATACTGAAACAAATAAAGTGCTGAAAAATAGACTAAAATGCCAAAACTGAGGCATAAACAAAACCATGTCTATGAATAGTCACATAACAAAGAAAAGTGCTGATAATAAAAATAAAAGTACTGATAAAATCTTGAAATGTCGGAGCATTTCCAAGTTAACATATGACAAAAGTAATAGTCTCAATATCTAACATCTCAAAAATCATCATCATTCTCATCATCAACGTCATCAGCTACAACTCCAGCATGTCCAGAAGGACCAGCTATAGAAGTACCAGCGCCAGAAGTGTGAGGAGTGGCACCAGTGGTACGATACCAATCATAGGCATTCCTTGGCTGGAACAGAGAGTGGACCGCCTCGTCGTCAATACGGTAGCCAGAAACAGAAGGATCTCGTGGTAGAGAGATAGCAGAATGACCCGCCTGTGCAAACCTCAGATCGGCGAATGAGTTGGCAATCGCCTGGAACTGAGTCACATCACGGAACTCGTGTTCCCTAGAGGTCTCAACATAAAAAGACTACAGATCTGATAAGTGCTGATATATACCCTCAAATGTTATAGGGTAAGAATAAGGAGGAACAGGTGTTGTGGGAGCTGTAGGAGTAGGTACAGTAGGTGGAGGAACAGTGGCAATGCTGCGACAAGAGAGTTTGAAAAACTTGGGCTCGAGGTCGACAGCACAAGTAGATAGATCAATATCAAATCTCTGAAAGATACGATGAATAAGCATCGCATAAGATAGGTTGCGGTCTCTCCCGCGACATCTACCCATCATCTGGATGATAGTCTTAGGGACAAAAAATGGAATCCCCTTAAGAATATGATAAAGAGCAGAGAGCTCAAGTACAGTGACGTCATCTTTAGAAGTGGATTTCGGAAGTAAGGTGGAATAGATGATGCGATGTAATTCGTAGTTAAACAAGTTCAAGTTATTAGCCTTGAACTTTCCAGGACGAGCGCGTGCGGGTGCACAAAGCTCATTCTTGAAACTAACGAGTGTCGTGCCATCTGGGAAATCAAAATCAGTGATGTCATTGAGCGGGGCACCTTCGTTTGGGATACCAAGGATTTCCGCTAATGTTTCATCAGTGAATTCGATATCAATTCCTCCGACACGTGTTCTCGCTGTAAAAGTGTCTAACACGAAATTATAATAGAATAATTTAATGGCATTAGTGGCAATGGGGAATTGTAAGGTGACAAAATATTGTAACCCTAATGCCTCAAAGTAAGGGCGGTGATCCGAAAAGACAGTCTATTTAATCGGCGATCCGGTGTAAATAGTACGCATGAAAAAATCGGCGTACCATAATAAAGCTTGATCGGAAGTTTTAAAGTAAAACTCATCCGACGCACCATCGTCCGATTAGACCAGAGAAAAGAGGCAATCCGTATACGGATCTGAAGACGATGCCTCTTCACTGGCATTGGTCTTCTTCCTCTTGAAGGGATTGAACTTAGGCATTCTTTCCCAAAATTTTTAGAAACCCTAAGTATTGAAAAGTGGTGGAGAGAAGGGATGATACCTTTCAAGAATTGGATATGTTATAGAGGATGACATTCTCCACACGAATCCAAAGTTTGGACGAGAAACTCTACAAGGATTGGAAGAACAAGGATGGAGAAGAAGCTAGGTTTTCAGAGGCGCACTGTTGCTGTTATGAGGATGTGGAGAAGAATGAAGAAGAAGGAAGCCTCGGGTTCATGCTGGTACATATATATATCCAGCCGAACTCTGGCCGAATTCGCCAAGGGTTGCCTGGCTATATATAAAAAAAATTCAAATGAGGCCACATTCTTTTTCATTAATTCGTTTCAAATGCTTAATTCAAAGTTTAGTAATTTTAAATCTCAAAATAATATAATTAATATTATTTTATAAATTAATATTTTGTACTCGACATCTGTCTCAGATTAGCTGTAGGAGAACTGTCCCAGCTAACGGAGGTTCACCGGAGAACTCTTAAGTACCGCTTCGCTTCGACCGTAGTCGTGGTGACAGACAGACTCTTTTTGGGCTTGTCTCGAAAACAGTTTTTGAGTATCGAATAAATTAATTAATAAAACAAAATTAATTAATATTATTGACATCTAAAATGCCTAATTCTCGACGTAAATAATTGAAACGATCTTCCGCTAAAGGTTTTGTGAGTATGTCAGCTAATTGCTTCGGTGTGTCTATGTATACAAGGTCTATATCTCCATTTTGTTGATGATCTCTAAGAAAGTGATGTCGAATCTCGATATATTTAGTACGAGAATAACATACTGGATTCTTAGTCAAATTAATAGAACTAGTGTTGTCACATAAAATGGGTATGTGTGAAAAATGCAATCCATAGTCTTCTAGGGTTTGTTTTATCCATAAAATTTGTGCACAACAACGTCCTACGGCGAAATACTCAGCCCCGGTTGTTGATAATGCAACAGAATTTTGCTTTTTACTAAACCAAGAGACTAGAGCTTTTCCTAGGAAATGACATGTACCGCTAGTGCTTTTTCTATCTACTTTGCATCTGACAAAATCAGCATCGGAATAACCGGTTAGGTCAAACGACGTGGTTTTGGGATACCATAAGCCGACAAAAGAAGTGCCTTTAAGGTATCGAAAGATACGCTTAGCTGCGCACAAATGTGATTCCTTAGGATTAGCTTGAAAACGTGCACATAAGCAAACACTAAACATTATGTCTGGTTGTCTAGCAGTTAAATACAGTAAGCTACTGATTATACTTCGATATTTACGTATGTCGACGGGTTTGCCTTGTTCATCAATATCAAGCTTGGTTGAAGTCGCCATTGGAGTACTAAGGGATTTTGCTGCTTCCATGTCGAACTTCTTTAATAGATCATTTGTGTACTTTGCTTGATTTATGAACGTCCCATTGTTGGTTTGTTTGATTTCCAGTCCGAGAAAGAATTTCAGCTCTCCCATCATGCTTATCTCAAACTCATTCTGCATACACTTAAAAAATTTTTGACAAAGACATTCATTAGTAGATCCAAAGATAATATCATCTACATAGACTTGAATCAAAAGAATATTATTGTTCAAAGATTTTATAAACAAAGTAGTGTCAACCTTTCCCTTTGAAAACCTTATCAAGTAGAAAAGTGCTTAGACGATCGTACCAAGCACGAGGGGCTTGTTTCAAACCGTATAAAGCTTTTTTCAACTTGAAAACATATTCAAAAAATTTAAAATCAGTAAAACCAGGTGGTTGAGCTACATAAACCTCTTCTTTTATAAAACTATTTAAAAATGCGCTTTTGACATCTATTTGAAATAATTTAAAACTATGAAAACATGCAAATGCACATAACATGCGAATGGATTCTAATCTCGCAACTGGGGCATAAGTCTCATCGTAGTCGATACCTTCTTCCTGATTGCATCCTTGAGCTACGAGTCGAGCCTTATTACGAGTCACTAAACCATTCTCGTTCAGTTTATTTCGGAATACCCATCGGGTGCCAATGACCGGATGATCAATAGGCTTGGAAATAAGTTCCCAAACTTGATTCCGTTCAAATTGGTTTAATTTCTCTTGTATAGCATCTAACCAAAAATTATCACTACATGCTTCATCAATATTTTTGGGTTCAAACTGCGAGACAAAAGCAACACAAGAAGCTATATCTTTATTAGAGGAACGAGTACTTACACCCTTGGTAATCTCACCAATTACCAAGTCCTTTTGATGACTAGCCAAGAATCTCATCTCTTTTGGTACAGTCTCAAGATTGCTAGTTCCGACTTCTTTGCTTGGAGGTTCATCTGATGCCTGATGTGATGGTTCTGTATCTTCGTGTGAAGGTTTTGCAGTAGCTGTACTTTATACGATTATGTCTTCATTGTCATTATCGTCTAAGTGTTGATTTAGCTCATCAAACTTGACGTTGATAGATTCTTCAATGATCATGGTTCTTTTGTTGAAGACTCTATATCCTTTGCTCTTTGCTGTATGACCGAAAAATATACCATCATCGGCATTTTCATCAAATTTACTCAAATTATCTTTAGTATTAAGAATAAAGCATTTCCAACCAAAGATTTTAAAATAAGAAACATTTGGTGTTCTATCAAACCATAATTCATAGGGAGTCTTCTTCGATATAGATCGAATTAGAACCCTATTGAGAATATAGCATGCTGTATTTACAGCTTCAGCCTATAAATATCTAGGTAGACTAAACTGATTTAACATAACTCTAGCCATTTCAGATAGAGTTCTGTTCTTACCTTCCACAACTCTATTTTGTTGTGGAGTCCTAGGACAAGAGAATTCATGCAGATAATCGTGTGTGTCACAAAATTGCTTGAATTCTGCATTCTCAAATTCGTTGCCATGTTCACTACGAATGCGAGTAATCATGAACCCTTTTTCATTCTGTACTTTCTTGCAAAAGGTGACGAATTCTGATAATACATCGTTCTTGCATGCAAGAAAATAAACCCATGTATATCTAGAAAAATCATCTATAATGACAAAAGCATATAACTTACCACCTAGACTAACAATTTTGTTGGGTCCAAATAAGTCTATATGCAACAATTGTAAAGGTCTAGTGGTACTTACAGCGTTCTTGGATTTGAATGCGGATTTGGTAGCTTTGTTCTTTTCACATTCACTACATACCGTATCCTTCTTGAAAGAAATATCCGGTAAGTCGCGTACCAACTTCTTCGTAGATAATTTAGAAATTGTGTCCATGTTTGCATGACCGAGTCTCATATGCCATAGTTGACTCTCAATGCTTTTGGCCATCAAATATCTAACTGTATTGTTAGCATCTTCCAACAAATAGAATACATATATATTGTCTTCCCTAATACCTTCAAATATAGTACTACCAGTTGAACTATCAATAATAGTACATTTATCTTTTACGAAGTTAATGCCATAACCATGATCAGCTAAATGGCTTATGCTGAGCAGATTATGTTTTAACTCGGTAACAAGACAAACATCTTTAATCACTGGATAGGGAGCCTTACCAATGTCACCGATACCGATTATGTACCCTCTCAAATTATTACCGAAGGAGACATATCCTTCTTTATTCCTCTTCGACAGTATTGCAAATAATGAAGCGTCACCGGTCATGTGCCGTGAGAAACCGCTATCGAGGATCCATTTGCTCCTAGCATGTGAAAGGCGTCCCACCTGATCGTAAGCCATTAAGAACACATTTGCAGCGTCATCTGATTGTTCATCTTCTGAGTCGCTGGCTTCACTTTCATGCCATATGCTTGTGTTAGCATACTTTCTTGATGTTGATTTCTTCAGGTAGCCTTTGTCATATTTGCTGTTTTTCTTTGATGATGATGCTGTTGGACAGTCTTTCTTCATGTGTCCTTTCTTCTTGCATCAGTAGCAAATAGGATCTTCCTCGTTGTTGTTATTGTTGCTGTCCTTTGTTCTCCTGTTAAATCTCATGAACTTCTTGAACTTTCTTACCAGAAGAGCTTGATCTTCAGAGTCGGAGTCGCTGTCGTCGGAATCATCTTCGATGGTTCTTCTATGTTGAGCCTTGAGAGCGATCGTCTCCTCTGACTTCTCCTTTGGTGTATCATCTTCAAAGTCTTCAAGTTCTAACTCGTGAGTGAGTAGCTTACCCATGAGTATTTCTAGAGACATTATTGAGAGGTCATTCCCTTCAATGATTGCTGTAGCCTTTGGAATCCAGTTCTTTGTAAGGGCTCGTAGAAGTTTGCAAATCTTCTCATGGTTACTGTAATCCTTGCCTAGTGAGGACAAAGGATTTACAATATCCAAGAATCTTGTAAACATCTGAGTGATTGATTCACTTGGCTTCATTTTGAATGCCCCATACTCCTGAGTAAGTCTGCTGATCTTTGACTCCTTAACTTGTTTCGTTCCTTCGTGGGTTACTTCGAGAAGTTTCCACACTTCGTTTGATGTTGTACAAGTAGACACCCTATTGAATTCAGTTCTGTCTAAAGTACAAAATAAAGCATTAATAGCACGTGCGTCAAGACTGGCCTTTTTCTTTTTTTCCTCTGTATATTTGTTATAGGGTTTTTCTACTAAAACACCATCAACATTAATACGAGAGCCATAAATAACTACAGACCATAAGTCAAAATCAAGATATTTCAGAAAGAAACTCATACGTGTTTTCCAATAAGTGTAGTTTGTGCCGTCAAACAGTGGAGGTCTATTTGTGGCTTGGCCTTTACTTGTGAATTTCACAGTTGCCATGTGTAATGTTGTGATCTATATAAAAATTGAATACAACTACAATTTTACCTTACTTTATCTGTATAACCCGCTTTGATATACCTCTAGATGGAGAGCCTGCTTATAGAGAACCCGCTCTGGTACCAATTGTAGGAACGAAATCGTAAAGCAGAATACTCTAGAGGGGGGTGAATAGAGTAGGCAGCAGAATATTGCTAATTAAAAAATTGTTAGCAGTTAGATCACAGATATAATAATAATCACAAAAGTAAATGACAGTAATTAAAAGTGATCAGAAGGCAAACGCAAACACCGAAATTTATACTGGTTTTCCTCTTATGAGGACTAGTCCAGTCGGATGAACTCTAGCTTCCAGTTGAATCTACTATTGGAAAATCCCGCAAGTTTTCATACGAAGTCCTTGCAACTTCTACAGACGCGAGCTTTGATACGAAAAACTCGACCAACTTCATTTGTGAAGAGTTGAATCTTCTATCAAGCCTCTGATTATAATTGCTCTGAAACTTCTAGACCGTACCGCACTGACAAATCGACTAGAGGATTGTAACTGGCTTGGTATTTGTAACACCCATATTCTGAATACGTATTTTGTCAAGCTTGCATGTATTTCAGACCTGTATTTATTTTCTCAGATTTTGGCATGTACTTGTAATTGGCTTGACTTGCAGATTTTGGTTCTCGTAATTAGGTTTTACCTGGCTTGGTTTATTTTGTGGAGGAGAATTGGTTTGATTTGGTTTGGTTTGGTTCAACATGCATTTGGAACACCTTAGCTTATGCTCCACCCTCAACACAACACAACCACCCTCATTAAAACCCTACCAACCTATTCTCTATCATCATAACTCTTTTATTTATTTTCTCCATCTCCTTTTTCTTCCTTCCTCTACACAACTCACCAATACCCATAGGCAAGTGCACCTTGCCACCACATGAGAACCATATTTTATTTATTCATTAGCTAGATTAGGCCATGGTGATCAATATTAGAACTTGACATTTTGTGATTTGGAGTCTCCTTTATTCTAGATCTAAGTTTTCTCTATTTTCGGATTTATATGGTTTTGATCTATTTTGGTTGGATTTTTGTGGGTTTTGATGCTTCCATGTGGAAGAGAATTCAATTTTACTGAAGTTAGAACTTTAAAAATCTAGATTTGGCTTTGATTTGACAAAGATATGAAAATTTGAATTCTTGGTGTTCTTGGTGTTCTTCTCGGCCTGGAGTAGCAGACTGCAGCCTGCGCACCCCCTGACCCCTTGTGCAAACCATTGGCTCTTGGAGTTTTGGTTTTATTTCTTTAAGCTTGGCTCTTCTTTAGCCCTGTATATTGATATTTTATTAGATATTTTACGCCCATTTTATATCCTTACGCCTTTTGTCATGAACATGATTTTACTTAATATGTTTGGAATGACTATTGTACATGGCATGGTATGACAAGGAACTAGCATAACACGACAGTGACCCGTAGTGGTGCACTCCTGACATGACCAACCTGACATGATAGTGGCCCGTCGTGGCGCACTCCTGACAAGTACCCTGACATGATTTATCTTGATGATGTTGCGACGGCTAACTTGACTCATATAATCAACTTGACACCGTGGGTGTTCCTGCTTGCTTGCTTGTGCAATCTACTTGTCTTGTCTTGCATCATGTCTAGGATGTGACTCCCTGGTTTCCCACGGTCAAGGATTCGCACTGAACATGGATTAGGCTAATGACTAGATCAAACTATAGTTCATGGAAAATTTCTAGTCACAGGCAATCTCGTTATCTGGGCGCTCTTAATTGGACTTGTAGCTTGCCGACGAGTAGAGCATATTTCCAGCGCACTGTCATGTGTTGCACCCTCTAAGTCACCTAAGGGTATATCGTCTCCGGGGCGATGTACCCAACCATACTCTCAACCCGCGGAAGGATAACTGGATGGTCTGCAGGGCTTGGGACTGGGAATTTCTCACTTGTATTTTGTTAGTAATTAGACTGTGATAACCCTAGTTAGTTAAAGTAGTAAGCCGTAGTAATTGCTTGGCCGCTTGTGAATGGATGATTTCTTGCCCTGTCTAAGTCTTGTCTAGTCCCTGTACCCTGGTACTCCTGAACGTGATTGTTTTACTTGCTTTAATAATAATTGGGTAGAGTCAAGGAGATATTCAGGCGAAGGGTTACAACCCCGGTCCTTGTTTGGTTTACGGGTTGTGACCTGGCTCCCAGAATGGTTCCACGTCCCTAGTCGTTTATTGTCCTGACGTGCTCTTGATTACTTGTACTTTTCTTTCATTTACTTATGTTCTGATATGCTGGCTTTTGTTCTTATTTCGTGGCCTTCTTTGTGGCACTTGCTCTTTCTGGGGTTTGACCCAGCTGGTTTTGTGTGGCCAGATTTCGGAGCAGCACCCGAGGATCTACCGAACCTCCAGCCCGATGGTGGCGACTAGAAGGAACCCGGGCTACGAGTGGGTTTTCTATTTTGTTTCGCTCACTCTATTGTAAAGTTATTCTTTTGAGGCGTTTAGCCGACGAGCACCTGTTAGCTCGATGCATTTACTTACTGTCTGCCTACGGGCTGTAAACATGATTAACATATCCTAGGGTTGATCATGTATGACTTAACTCTTGCTAGTCCTAGCATTTTGTACGACTAGCTTCATGATCAGCTAATATGTAATATTTGGGACGCCTTTTATTGTATATTTGGTGGTCAAACATCTTGTAGTTGTATTACTTGCTTGAGATTGAGACAGTAGGCTTGACCTTAAGAGACTGTTGGCTTGTAGTAAACCCTCATATCTAGACAGCCGTGACCGTATAGTTGAGATATATTCTATTTCAATATACGTAGCTGGCTATATTTGCCCCCGCTCTCCAGTATTCTGGTTCTGGGGCATGACAGTATTTGAAAATGAAAGCTTTTTAGAACTCTTTGGAAGAATGTAAGCTTAGGAAGAGAAGAGATTGAAAGTGAATTGGTGATTTGAAATGACAGAAATACTTCTCTATTTATAGTTTTTCCAAAGACAGAACTCTGACAGAATTCGGTCAGAATTCGGACAGAACTCTTTGTAACAAACCGCAACTGAAGGATGACCAAGTTCAAAAACCCAACGTTTACTAACGTTCCAAATGGCTGAACTCTGGCCGAACTCTGGCCGAGTTCTCCTGGGGTTCTGCCAGTTCATTTTTGGAGAAAATAAATTTTGAAAAATGTAGGTCATTTGTAAAAGAATAGGATGGTTTTGAAAAACGTTTTAGGATAGCCTATTTGCCAGTACGACTCGGTGTACAATGTATTCCTAGACTCAATAAAATAAAAAATTATATAGCATAACAGGAAGTACATTCTGAATGGCAAACAACTTCAGTCTTGAACAAAGTAGAGATCCATTATTGAGCAGTGTCCAAAACGTCATAGTTAAACATCTGAGTTGACTTGTAATTATATCGAGACAGAGTTTGGTCAATTATTAAAATCAGGTTTGACCATGACCATTGGGCCAACAACTATGACTCCGATAGCCTAACATATCTTTGCCTAACTTAATCGTGCAATAACTTGACAAGCAAAGGCTGCATCAAGCCTTGCATCGTGGGAATGTGTCGTGCCTGCGTTCGACTTGAATAACTAAGTTCTTTGGGTACCTAGACTTATCTCGCAAACCATGCGATGTAACTTAACCCGTGGGGCGAGCAAAGGCTATGCAAAGCCTTATATGCTGGAACCGTACATACTTTATCAAGCATTTATACGGATGATGCCTATGACTTAGGCTAATTCATAGCTTTGTGGCGAAGATCAACTTTTTTCCCAAGCCACAGGACGAAGGACTGAGTGTCATTTGAAAAGCACGACGTGCAACACTTCTAAGCCGACCGTGGGACCTTTTTCTATGTTCTAACTTAGTTTGATCTAAGTTGGGATTTTTTCCATAGCTATGTAGATTCGTCTCTTTTATTATCAAGCATACTTGTGCATTTGAAAACATTCGTTTTATTAGTTCGAAGGCCAAGCTGAGGCAAGTTTACCGAAGCCACCCACTTGAGCGAGGAGTCGCCTCGACCGAGCGGGTCTTCGAGCAGCCGTTGCATGGCTAAGTCCAAATGTCGTTGGCATTTTGATTCCTCCGATTGACTGAGCAGGACGGGGCACTACATTATACACCACTCAGTGAAAGTTTCGTCCTCGAAACTAGTTGAGTACACTTATCGACTTCTAACTTGATTCAATATCCAACGATTCTCGCACACATTCGTCCTATGCATTTCTTCAATCCTAGCCACGTCATGCTTTGGTTATCTTTTGACACGAACACCTATATCTCAACTTGGGTAACTTACACTCGTCGCGTAAACGGACAACTCAGTTTTAAGCAAACCATCCGATAAACTAACATTTAAGTTCATCTCAAATCCAATGATCGTACTACCATTAATATTTCTTCAAAACACGATTTCAAAATCCTTGAAACTTTTTCGTTCCTCTAGGCTCACTTGAGTTCAATGTACCACTTAGTTGGATCATGCAGATATTTAAGGCGTCTCCAAAATATATGCATTTCAACCAAGACTTGTGATAGGGAATCCATTCCCACCTACTTGATTCATCCTATCAATCCTAAAAAATCAATCGTATCGATGCTATCTCTCGAAGTAGGGACGTATCGTCTAACCGCTAGGCTATCTCTCTAGAATAAAGTCAATCATCAGTATTGGAATTATAGTTCCCAAACAATAATATCAATACTGACCCCAATCCTAAGTTCAAACCAAAGTTGATAGTACAATATTTTCTATCCAAGCTCGCCTTACTCCGAATTCTAAACCTCGAGCATAGATTCCTCCTATTCACATTCACAACATTCAATCCAGGGTCTGAATCATTCAGCAAAAAGCCATCATACTATAAGTTCTACTCAACCAAGTTTTCTGCATATCACTATCGCCTGTCCAAACTAGCAATTTGCATCGTCTATCTCTTCGAACCTATTTGATATAATCTACCTATCCATTCTTCCCAAGTCAAGCACGCTATTATTAGGGTTATATACTAAAGGCATCACTTTTGGAGTAACCTTATTTCTTTAAATTTTGAATAAGAATCATATGGGCAAATGTTTGCATATTGTATTTATTGCAAGTGTTAATACAAATGTCTGATATTCTATATTATAGATAATATGGTGTGTGGTGTCACACAGAAGATCTTATTATCAGTTCCCTATGGAGTATATAAATAGTTCACAACCTAGATGGACTTGGACAATCTATTGAAAAGGTTGTAGTGTAATCTGGTATTAGTCTATCTTGACTATAGGTTTATACTAGTATACTTTGTATGTATTGAACAGGACCACTTGAGGTTGTTCTCTTTGTACTGACTACATAAGTAAACAAACACCTCTGTTATTATGGATGCTTGTGCTCTTAATCCGGATATAATAACAGACATATATATGCAATATGCATTACTTTGACTCATGAAAGAGTGAGATTCATTATGGGTCAACAACCTCTATGAATTGGGTAATAATATTGTATGTATGATGGGTTGTTAATTATAAATGGAATCCATGTCCCGATACATCGGGTTGATGATGTCCCCTTAAGGAGCTCATAAGGATTGTCATGTAAACCCTGCAGGTAGATTATATCTGACATGACAAATAAAGTTGAGCGGTACTATTTAAGAATAAAAGATGTCGAATCAATATAGTTGTCAGTAACTTAATTTGATCGACGAACATTCGATATCTTAACATGGGGAGCCAAATGAGCATATAATAAAAGGAGCCCACAAATTAGGATTAGGGAGGTAGTGAAACAATAGCTCATTAGTGGACTGAGCTATTGTTAATGGGCCTGCATTGTGTGTTCGGGCTGAACACGGGATATCCAGATCCATTAGGAGGCCTAACCCTAATTTCTTCTCATGGTCCATGCCGTAGCCTATATATATCCTCTATTCTCTAGCCGCCAAATGACTGATCAGAAATCTAAAACTTTCTCTAAATTCGTGATTTACGTAAGGAGAGAAAGAGAGGGCTTCCAAAGAGAAGAAAATGTTGGAAGATCGTCGCCCACACGACGTCCAACTCGAGAAAGGAATACATGAAGAAGATCTTGGGGTCGTTCGCTCGAGATTGCCAGGAACTACTTGTCTTCTTCCTACCGCAGGTATAATTCGTGAACCCTAGTTTCTGCCTATGAAGGGGTAGAACACGTATTAAATCTGTTTAGCTTTCTATCGATCAATATGCACACCACAGTAAGGGTCTTGGGAATCCCCAATTCCATCAATTGGTATCGGGGCTACTTTGGATCTGCGTATTGGTTGACACATCCATGTTGTCCAATAAAACCTGCACTGTGTAATAGTCGGTAGATGTAGATCTATTCTAACTCGATTTTGCAGGCATCTTAGATCCAACTATTATGGTCCAATGCATATTTTTGATTGTGTTGTTTAAACTACGGACATGTCGTGGATGTTGTTGTTGCTGTGGATGTAATTAAAATCACGAGGGTTGATCGTGCTTATTATTTTAATTTTTAATCTAGATTATGTGTGAACTCCTTCAAGAGGCATAGAAATGATATAATTTTAATTATTTTTTATTAATCGTGATGGCGGTGGTGGCTGTTTCTGATACCGGACGAGATGCTGGTTTTAAGCAGTCTAAAGGCAGACAGATGATTTTTGATGAAGGAATCGACAGCCAAAACCTTTAAAAAATTGGGGAACTGCCCCAAACCTCGTAACCTGACCGGGCAGGTCGAACCCCGAATAGATCTGCGCAGCGCCAAATTTTGGATTTGGATAGTTGAGGACGGAGCAGAAAAGATGACCTTAATAGTTGGATATTATCCTCTTATTTGTTGTCATTTTGCTTTTTTTCTGATTATGCATGTTTATTATTGTGTGGATGTTTTTTTGAAAAACTAAGCGTACATTAATAATGGACAACATGGACATAATATCAACTAGTACAAAAACCCTCATTGTTAAATAACTAAGTGGGAGAGGATATTTGTTTAGTATAAATCCTATAGTCTCCATTACTGGTTTGTAGGTGATGTAATTATACTTGAGCATTAGCTTTAGTACCTTCCTCCATATCGGATGAGCATAATTATGGATCACCGGTACAAACTTTCTTAGGAATAATTGTAGAAAGTTACCTAGTATGTGTTCACTTCTCCATCTGAAGGAACTCATTACAAGGTAATGGACTTAGTATTAAGTAATGATATACACTTAGATACAAATAATGGTATCCTCCCCATCGGAGTCACTGCTATTATTTGTATGACCAGATCAAGACCAACATATTAATTTTATTTGTCATAAAGTTATGTTGACATGATAATAAAATTAATAGGTAGTACCAACTTAAACAAAGTTAAATTTGTGTACGTCCATCGTGGCATGCTAAATTCATGATGTTCAAGGTGTTGGTAAATTTCTACTTAATTAATTCAAAAAAAATTTGCCCTACATAATTTTTATTTATGTGATTCTCAGGATTTCAAAAATGGGTTCTTTCAGTCCACTTATGGTGATTCTTAAAGAAAATAAACTTACTAGACCTAATTATATTGACTAGAAACGTAATCTGGACATTGTCTTGACCGCTGAGGAGTACAAATATGTACTTGTTGAGGAATGCCCACCTAAGCCTGATGCTAACTCTGATGAAGAGGTCAAAGAAGATTATAAGAAGTGAAAAAAGACAGATGAGATGGCGCGGTGTTACATTCTGGCATCTATGTCAAATGTACTGCAACATCAGCATCAGGCCTTGGCCACGACTTATAACATGATGTATAACCTCAAGGAACTCTTCGGACATCAGAGTAGAGCAGCTAGGCAGTTTGCTACGAAGTGTTTGATGAATACAAAAATGGCTGAGGGTACACCAGTAAGGGATCATGTACTCAAGATGATGGATTATCTAAATGAGATGGAGATCCTTGGAGCTGAAATCGATGGGGAATTCCAGGTCGATATCATTCTCGGACTCTGCCTAAAAGTTTTAATAATTTTTGCCTTAATTATAACATGAACAAAAGGTTGTATAGTTTGACAAAACTTGCAAAAGAGCTACAGGATACAGAATCTTTCTTTAGGTAGAGTGGTCATGTTTTTTTTATAAAAAGGCTTCTTCTTCTAAGCCAAAATACGGTAAGAAGAAGAATAACATTCAGAAACAGGCAAACTCAGCAAAGAAGGGCATGGGACCTCAAGGTGCACTGAAAAATCCAAAAGGCAAATGTTTCAAGTGCAAAGGGTCAGGACATTGGAAGACTGATTGTCCACTTCTCAAACAAGGGAACGAAGAAGGTATATCTCATTTACTAGTAGTTGAAACATGTTTAGAAGTATTATCTACCGGCACCTGGTGTGTAGATACATGAGCCACTAATCATGTCTGCAATACATTGCAGGGGTTCCAGGAAACCAGACGGCTCAGTGATGGAGAGATACGCTTGTTCATAGGTGATGCTACAAAAGTAGCAGTCGTTGTATTAGGAGATATTACTTTATCTTTTGGTAGAAATAAGTCTTTGACATTGAGAGATTGTCTATATGCACCTTCACTTAGAAGGAATTTAGTTTCTGTTTCTATGTTAGTTAAGGATGGATATTCAGTTTATTTTAATGACAATATTGTTATTAGAATTGGGCACCTGAATTCGAACCCGAATCGGACCGAACCAAATATTTGTCAGGCTATTGTTCTCTTGTTCCCTCGAATCTATGGAGTAAGACATCGATTTCTCTTTCTCAATAAGAGAAATTATGTTCATTGCATAATGGGCTCCCTTGAAAAGCATTGGCGCACGTGTAAACGAGGTGCTCTACCTAACTGAGCTATAGCCCTTGTCATAGATATCTTAACATATGGATAATCTCTTGTCAAGATGGGTATTCCATGATACTACACGATAGCTCTTAAACATTTTATCTGTTTTGGTGTATTATTTGATAATCTGTATGTCATTAATCCAATTTTGCCCACAATGTAACTTATAAAAATGAATATATGTCATCTAACTTAAATAAGAGAAAAAAATCTTCTTGTATGAACCATACATATCTTTGGCACTTGCGATTGGGGCATATTAACCTAAGAAGGATTCAAAGACTGGTTGAAGATGGACCTTTGAGTTCATTGGAAGTGGAGGCACTACCAGTCTGTGAATCCTGCTTGGAAGGTAAAATGACCAAAATGCCTTTTACGGCAAAGGGGTATAGGGCCAAAGATGTGTTGGAATTAGTTTATTCTGATTTGTGTGGACCCATGACTATCCAAGCTAGAGGTGGCTTTGAATATTCTGTCACATTAATTGACGATTATTCAAGGTATGAATACATTTATTTGATGCGCCGTAAGTCTGAGTGCTTTGAGAAATTTATAGAGTACAAGGCTGAAACGAAGAAACGTCATAGAAAATATATCAAGTCATTACGATCAGATCGTGGTGGCGAGTACCTCTTTGGAGAGTTTAGGGATTATTTATCAGAGACTGAGATTACATCCCAATTGACTGCACCTGGAACGCCCCAGCAGAATGATGTAGCCGAAAGAAGGAATAGAACTCTTATGGAGATGGTTAGATCAATAATGAGTTATTCGGATTTACCAGATTTATTTTGAGGATATACCTTAGAGACTGCAGATTATATTTTGAACTTGGTTCTTTCTAAGTCAGTACATCTTACTCCCACAGAGCTGTGGAGTGGGCGTAAGCCTAGTCTGAAACATGTTCGTATTTGGGGTAGTCCAGCACATGCACTAAATGGAAAAGCAGATAAGTTGGTATCTTGTACAGAAGTACGCTTGTTTGTAGGCTATCCAAGAGGAACGAAAGGAAGTTTATTTTATAGTCCTAAGGATCAGAAGGTCATTGTTAGCACCAATGCTCGATTCTTAGAGGAAGACTATGTGATGAACCATAAACCCATAACTAGAGTTGTTCTAGAATAACTGAGAGGTGAGACACCAAGTACTTCAGTTCCAACAGTACAAGAGGATGAACCACAAATATTTGCACAACATGTCACAAATATTATACCACAACCAATAGTGCCTCGTCATAGTGGGAGGGTTGTGATACAACCTGATAGATATATGTTCTTGGGAGAGTCGTCAAACTTCGTCCCTGAGGAACAATATTATGATCCCTGTACCTACAATGAAGCACTCCAAGATAAAGATGCAGAGTCTTGACAAAAAGCAATAATATCTGAAATAGAATCTATGAATTCTAATCAGGTCTGGGAGCTTGTAGAACCACCCGTCGGTGTAAAAGTCATTGGATGCAAGTGCGTCTATAAGAGAAAAAGAGAATCATACGGTAAGGTTGAAAAGTTTAAGTTAAAGCTCGGCTTGTAGCAAAAGGTTTTACTCAAAGAGAGGGTATCGATTATGAGAAAACCTTTTCTCCAGTAGCCATGCTTAAGTCTATCCGAATTCTTTTATCTATTGCAGCTCATCTCGAATATGAGATTTGGCAAATGGATGTCAAGATAGCTTTCCTTAATAAAAGTCTTGAGGAAGACATCTATATGAAGCAACAAGACGGGTTTATTGAAAAGGGCCAAGAGCATCTTGTTTGTAAGCTCAAGAAGTCCATTTATGGACTTAAGCAAGCTTCCAGATCTTGGAACATATGTTTTGATCAGGTGATAAAATCCTATGGATTTGATCAATATCAGGATGAATCATGTATATACAGAAAGTGTGACGGAAATGTGGTGGTGTTCCTAGTACTTTATGTGGATGACATATTGCTCATTGGAAACAATGTGAAGGTGTTATCTGATGTAAGGGTATGGTTATCCAAACAGTTTGATATGAAGGACCTAGGAAAAATAGGTCACATATCCTTGGGATCAAAGTTCTACGAGATCGCAAGAAAAGGATATTAGGCTTATCCCAAGCTTCCTATATCGATATTGTACTAACTCGTTTTAGTATAAAAAAATTTAAGAAAGGTTTCTTACCATTTAGACATGAAATTGCTCTATCAAAGGAGCAGTGTCCGAGGACACCTAAAGAGATAGAGAACATGAAAGCAGTTCCTTATGCTTCAGCAGTAGGAAGCTTAATGTATGTAATGCTACATACGAGACCAGACATCTGCTTTGCTGTAGGCATGGTCAGCAGATATCAGTCTAACCCAGGACAAGAGCACTGGACTACCGTAAAGCATATTTTGAAGTACCTGAAAAGTACTAAAGAGTATATGCTAGTTTACCAGACAGATAGTTTAGTTCCCTTGGGGTATACAGATTCAGATTTTCAATCAGATAGGGATTCCAGGAAATCTACCTCAGGTTATAGGTTTACTTTGGAAGGTTGAGCCATTGTGTGGAGGAGTATCAAGCAAAAATGTATTGCTAATTCCACCATGGAAGCCGAGTATGTGGTAGCCTCTAAGGCAGCCAAAGAAGCGATTTGGCTTAGAAACTTTCTGTTGGACTTGGATGTGGTAGCTAGTTTGCCTAAGTCTATTACACTTTATTGTGATAATAGTGGTGCAGTTGCAAACTCGAAGGAACCACGAGCCCATAAGACAGGTAAACATATTGAGCGCAAGTACCATCAGAGCGCAAGTTCCACATTGAGCGCAAGTACCACATTTAGTTGTGAAGTTATTTCTATAACTTCCATGGCCTTGACACATATCATTATACGACATAGTGAGTGCGGATTCATACGGCACGAGCTTGCGCACTCGATTGGCCATCGGTGCGTTAGCTCATTGGATAGTTAGATTGTGTCTAGGAAGGACGAGTTTGCATTAAGATATGATTTGTCTGAGTTGTGGATACTACTTGTGCATTTCATGGGCAGAAAGACTATTAATAGACATATGAGACATACATTTAGACTATCTAGTCTTCGGAGGAGGTTGCGGAGTCATTAACCTCAGTATTACGCGAGTAGGGTTTATTATTATCCGGTTATGGCATCGGGTCATAGTCCGACATCTGCCTGTGTTTCGATGATATATCCTTATTTACCTACCCATACGTTCCAAAGTCGTTCGTCTTCAATATGCATTCACTGGATGGTTAGTTTTGTTAGGGTTATATACTAAAAGTATCACTTTTGTAGTAACCTTATTTTCTTAAATTTTGAATGAGAATCATATGAAAAAATATTTGCATATTGTATTTGTTGCAAGTGTTAATACAAATGTCAAATATTCTATATTGTAGATAATATGGTGTGTGGTGTCACACAGAAGATCTTATTATCAGTTCCCTATGGAGTATATAAATAGTTCACAACCTAGATGGACTTGGACAATCTATTAAAAGGTTGTAGTGTAATCTGGTATTAGTCTATCTTGACTATAGTTTACACTAGTACACTTTGTGTGTATTGAACATGACCACTTAAGGTTGTTCTCTTTGTACTGACTACATAAGTGAACAAATACCTCTGTTATTATGGATGCTTGTGCTCTTCATCCGGATATAATAACAGATATGTATATGCATTGTGCATTACTTTGACTCGTGAAAGAGTGAGATTTATTATGGGTCAACAACCTCTGTGAATTGGGTAATAACATTGTACGTATGATGGATTGTTGATTATAAATAGAATCCATGTCCCGATACATCAGGTTGATGATGTCCCCTTAAGGAGCTCATAAGGATTGTCATGTAAATCCTGTAGGTGGATTATATCCGACATGTCAAATAAAGTTGAACGGTACTACTTAAGGATAAAATATGTCGAATCAATATTGTAGAAGCATGGAATTTCACAAACAGAAAGCCCATGCGCCAGACACTACATGCGCCAGAACTCAGACGAAGAACTTCACAGCAAAGTCAATAAGTATAGACATTTGAAGAAGGACTTTTTATTTATAAAAGTCTATTACATGTCTAGAAAAGGTTGTACAAAGGAGAATTTCTACAAAGAAAAGATCCTAAGTCTACAGCCAGCGGCCACCATGCGCCTCCAGTTAGGCGCAGCAGTCATCATGCGCTGCCAGTCACCATGCGCTGTCATCAGGCGCAGCAAACATCATGCGCCTCCAACCAGGCGCATCCTACCATATCTTCAGCAGCTCAGTCATGTGCATCCAGCTCAGTTATGTGCATCCCTTCAGCCAAATTCTTCCAGCCAGGCTCACCTGGCCGAGCAGAGCCCAGTTATGTGCCGCTCTTCCAGCCAGGCTCACCTGATAAGTGCTTCGCCAAGCAAAGCATTTAACCCTCTGGCTGGAACCAAGGAAGAGAAGAGCACCGCAAATGCTGTGGCCTGGGAGGCTTCAAAAGAGCCTCCAAAGCCGAAGGAAGACCGTGATCGAAACCGCGGCTAAAGGAGCAGCTTTCGACACGATCAAAGTGGGGAAACCCCACTTTGAAGGAAAAGAGAGCCTAGCACCGCCATTCCGATCTACGGCTCTTCCGGAATAACAGGGACAAGGCCCGAGCATCCCTATCTTTGGATGCAACAGGCACCTTCCGCCTGCCTCGGAAGCCCTCGACTCCGTCTTTTGGATGTAACAGTCACCTTCACAGCGTCTCATCTTCACCCTCGGGAGCACTTCGTCAACAGAATGCACCCGCATGTTCAAGTTCATGTTGGAAGTACGTGAGGGAATGAGAAGCAAATCTTCTCTCTATGCCACTATTTATAAGCCGGGCAAATCAAACCCATGCGCCAAGTGGATGGCCCTCCGACTTCCGTGCAATGAATTTACATTAAATGGATGAACCGGACGCCTTGAATTCAGCCAAACGGCTATTTATGGCACTCGAAGAGCGAGATAGCCGCATCATTAAAAGACATGTCCGATGCGCCAGCCAGACAGCGCATCACACGGACGCGCCCTTCGGCATCAGGCGCATCACACAGACGCGCCTTACAATACTCGGCGCATTACAGAAGGTGCGCCCCCCCCCACACATCTCCATACCGAGTGGAACGCCAACCGACGCGCCCACTCAGCTGTCCATCGAACGTTACTAATATTAAATGCTGAACTGACAGAGTTGGCAGCACGCCTCCCAAAGTCTGAACAGTTGACAGCTTTATTCAGAAAATGAAGCGTCGGCAACGTCAGCATCATCATGACTTTGTTTCGACGGCTACTGCCACGTAGCTACTTCACCATCAGCATGCGCCTCTACGGCCATGCGTCCAAATCAGCATGCGCCTCTACGGCCATGCGTCCAAATCAGCATGCGCCTCAAAAGCCATGCGCCTCAGACTGCTCTCTGATCCCGAAAGACAGAAGGAAAGTCGCCTGCATGCGCCTCAAAATCCATGCGCCCCAAATGGTTTGTAACTCCTAAAGGTTATGAGCCGCAGCCTCCTCCTGCGCCCAATCCAAGGCGCAGCCCACCAGATCACTCCTCTCCACCAAATCCGAGATCTTCGAACCATGAGTCGACGACACGTGTCTTTTGACTCAACTCATCCAAGATTTCAGCAACGGAAAGATCTTCTCTCTGCTACGTGCCGGCTCACAACAGCAGTATGAAGAATTCTCCCCCTCGATCAGGGCGCAGCATCCGTGCGCCTCCATCAGCAACCTCCACGTGGCATCCCCACACCGGCGCATCCTGCATGCGCGCATGAGCAGCCAGCCTGCAAAACTATAAATAGAAGGGTCATCTCCTTCACACACACACAGAGACTCAGAACGGCCAAGACTCAAAAAGAATCCACAAGAGAGAATCACCAGAGAGGCAGTCCTAGACACTCAACGTCTTCCTCCTCTCAGCAAGCTCCAGCACCCAGAGCAATCAACACCTTCAGAGAACCGATAACCGCCGTCAGCCGGTCAAGGGAGTCAACGCATTACCACTCGCTCCATTGGCACTAAGGACCCAGCTTAAACAAAAGTGTACTCCTAGGACTACATCTAAGTCCTATATTGTATCACTGTTCTGTTTGTATTAAGATTTCAATCAAAACAATTTTAATGGCAAACAAGCTGACGACTCTGCTGGGGACTTCTTTCTCCTCTACCGAGAAGGTTGTGTCACAGGCCGACGACGTGAAGGTGGGCTCCTCCCACAAGACGCTGGTAGTGCGCCTCAATCAACAGGCGTACGAGGAGTTCATTTCTGAAGGAAGTGCGAGTCCTTCGAAGCGGCTGTCGAAGCCGAAGAAGACCCGCGCAGTCTGGGTGCGCAAAGTCGATGCCTTGGGCACCACCGTTGAAGGGGATGCGCCCGTCCAGCCTTCCCTTCCTGCTGACGTCCTCAGCAGTCAAGGTGCGCCCGCTGATGCAGCGCATCTCTCGGGGAAGCGTGTGGCTGACCACGTTCCCCAGCCATCTTCCTCTCAGGCGAGGAAGATACGTCGACGGAGCAGGGGCGCAGCCAATGCCTCGCGCATTACTTCTGATGCGCCACAAAGAGCCTCTGTCTTTGACACACTCACTCGCTGTAACGGCGAGGAGAATTTGGATGCTGAGTACTATGCGCCCCAGCGGGCTAGTACGAAGAAATCTAAGGCGGCACGGGCCATGCGCCACAAACGTGCTATGCCAGCAGCCGGCCAGAGGCACGCGCTTACAATCACGCGCGCTGCCGATGGCAAGCTGTACAAGGTTGACTCAAGTGCTTCTGCACCAACAACGAGTCGACCTTCAAAGTCCTCATCTCGCTTGGGCGCATTCACTGCGTGCACAACCAAGCCGAGAGAGGCAAACTCAGTGCTCTTGAACTCCCGCGCCTCCTCTGGTTGTGCGTTTGAGGTCTGTTTAAGTCACTTCAAATGCTGTGGTTCCCCCACTACTGATCGTGATGCCTGCTTGGTATTAGATCAGGGGGCGCAGCACTCACCCGACCACCCCGGCGCTTGGCCCTGCCATGCGCCTGAGAGGGGTGTGAGGGTAGCACTCTCCTCCAACGACCTGCGCAATGTGATCACTCACAAGCACCGGTCAGGAGAGTTGACCAACAAGCACGATGCGCCTCTCACGGGGCACACTTGTGCAGTGGTCACCATCAACTGCTGTTGCAAGACGGCAGTACCGCCAAAGCAGTCGGTCTTCCAACGGCTACAATTATCGACACCCCTCCGACATCGCCTTGGGACGAAGGTGTCAGCAGAAGAGGAGCTAAAGGTTGCTTCATACAACGTGATCTCCAACTCCTCATCTGTCCGGAAGACGACTGCCAATTCCTCGTCTTCATCCAAAAGCCAGTCGAGGAAAACCAAGGCAGCTGTCTCGACCTCTGGAGTATTCGAAGGCACTCGGTCGAGGAAGAAGTTCTTGGAGGAAGCTGGGGGTAGTCAGACCCTTGTCGAGCCTCCTTCCGAAGACGAAGATGTCCAAAGCACAGCTGCGGCGGATCTTCATCAAGGCGAAGATGGCCTCCCTGAAGCCCCTCAAAATGACGATGTCCTCCAGGACACCGCCGGGGGTAGTGCTGGAAACGAAGAGGCCCTTCAAGACAGAGCTGAGGGCAGTCAGGCCCTTGCAGATGTCGAAGACGAACTCCAGAATGTGGCTGGGGGTGGCCAAACACCAGGAGAAGTGACTCCCCCACATGAGAGCGAGGCTAAGAGCGAAGCCTCAACTAATCCATCCACTTTCGGCCGTGTCATGACAGTATACATGACCGGGGGTGATCTTGAGACTGATGCGCCGCCACAGGACATTGTCCAGCGCATAGACTCGTTAGAGGGAGGACTCAAAACCCTCTCTGCCTCAATGCAAGCACTGACTCAAGCAGTGTTTGAAATGCGGTCGGCCTTGATCAGGACACCTTCAAATGGTCTCGACCCAGGAGCCAATGGAGAGTCGAGTGTGCCCCTCCAACGGACACCCTCAGACACAGAAGCACCCCGGACGTCGGAGCCCTCAAACGCTCTACTCCAGATGGTACCTCCTTCCTCGACTCCTAGCTCCACGGAGGACGTGGTCGAAATGATCAAAGATCTGCGGGAGCGCTTCGAGTCCAAGAACAGGCATGAGGAGCGCCAGAAGATGGGCATTCTCCAGCCTTATCCCCTTGAGTGGAACAAGGTGGTTTATCCCCCAAAGTATAAACCACAAACACTCACGCCGTATGACGGGAAGGACTCTCCACGATGGTACCTGACATACTTCCAGTCGCAGACAGGGCATCTTTCGAAGGAGGACGCCCTCCTCACCAGCATCTTTGTTGGGGCCCTGAAAGGGGTAGCGTATGACTGGTACTGCAGCCTCCCCGATAATTCCATATCGTCCTTTGACGACCTGACACGCCTCTTCCTGGACCGCTTCTACGACGGTGGAAAGGACATGACGATGGGGTCTCTCATTGAGATACGCCAGAAGGACAAGGAAACGGTTCGGGCATTCATCGAACGCTTCCGTCAGGCCTGCTTCAGGCTACCTCCAGGCATGCCAGAGCATGCGCTTCTCTCCGCTTGCAGTATGAACATGCTGCCTGCAGTAAAGCTCTGGCTTAACTCTACTCCCCCTCCCGACTGGAGCTCCCTAATCATCGAAGCTGAAGCTGCAGAGAAGAAGGCGGCCAATGCACGTCTTCTGGGTGTTAGCTTCCCCGCCTTTGACGATAAGGGGAAAAAGTCCGCAATCAACAACTCCGGACGAGAAACAAAGGGGAAACAGGCATTGACTGTTAATGCCTCGAAGGGCGCACCTGCGCCTACTCAAAAGCCTCCACTGGCACCGAGACCCAAGGAGGTTTATTCATTCAATGATGACGACACCCTGCAACTCTTTGAGATACTGAAGCAGGGTGACAAAATCAAGCTTCCGGACCCGAAGCGGCCCGATGAAGTCGGGAAAGTGGACAACCCGAGGTACTGTCACTACCATCGGTTTGTCGGACACCCGACTAAGGACTGCTACGTCCTCAAAAATTACATCCAGCGCATGATCAATGCGGATGTAATCTCCGTCGACTACGAAGAGAAGACGGTGTCAGCTAATGTGGTGTCACTTCAGTTCGGCACCTTGCCGCCGACTACCACACAAGATGGCGTCGTCCCCATCCCTAAGGCGACAATAGAGGTGGTGAACTTGCCACCCACCCGTGACAATGTGAGTGGACTTGTCCCACTCACCACATCTCGAGGAGAGGTCCTCTGGGTTCACCCTGACCTCGTCTCCGAGGTAACTCAACCGGAGGTATGTCCTACCTCCAAAGCAAAAGGCAGGAAGATCAAGTCTTGCCGCACGGTCTCTTCTTCAACAGAAGAGGCGCTTCCTGTGCAGACGCGTGCACAACAGAACTCCCAGCCCAGTGAAGCTGCCGCCGAAGTGGTGCCTCCTGGCACCATCCCTGAGGAGGGTCCATCCAAGCCCTCAGCAGCCAATAAACAAAAGCAAGTGGAGGCCCGTTTCGACAGACCTCTGCGGAAAGAAAATGCTTCGGGGCTAGCCAAGCCCCACAATTTTGACATTCTGGCGCAACTAGCCAGTACTCCTGCACGCTTGTCTTTGTTCGAGCTCCTGCGTCTCTCCAAGGACTCCCGAGAAGCTCTCTGCGAAGCTCTGAAGGATGCCGAATCCTTTCTCAGTCAAGTCAAGCAGCCTGAAGACCTCCCAACTACTTGTGCACACTGTCATTGTGCGGATGAAGTTATCCCAAACATAACCTTCACCCAACAAGACATGCTGCTCAAGCATCACCGACATAACCGACCGTTGTATTACACAGGGTACATCGGTTCGGTAAAGGTGAGCAGGATTCAGATCGATCCGGGGTCTTCCCTAAGCATCATTCCAAAGGCGCTGCTATCAAAGCTGGGGATCCCAATATACCGGCTGGCGCCCTCCAATACGACCATCAGTGGCTTCAACGCTAGCAAGAGCGAGCCACTGGGCAAGATCCGGCTGAAGTGTCACATCGGCAGCCTCAAAACTGAGGTGACTTGTTATGTGGTGGATGCCGAGGTCAACTACAACATCTTACTCGGACGACCATGGTTACATGAGTACATGGTGGTGCCCTCCACGCTCCACCAATGCATGAAATATGTATCCACCAACGGCGTCATCCGGACGGAGTTTGCAGATATCGATCCCTTCAAAGGGATTGAGGCCTACTTCACCGATTTCGACTTGTACAAGCCTATTGACGAGGAAGAAGCCAATGACGCTGATGATGAGGCAGAGACGGCAACAGAGCCGGACATGGAGCCTGAGACGACTCCCGACGCCCCCTTGAAAATCCGTTTGAAGGGGAAACCGCCCCAGAAGGCGCCTCCAATGAGCATCAAGCTATCAGGAAAAGCGCCGGCTCGCGAAGCTCCCCTGAAGATACGCCTCAAGGGAAAGCCACCTCAAACAACGGCTCCCCTGGTGGTAAAATTACAAGGGAAGGCGCCACTCATCGGAGGCGCAACCGAGGCACCTCTCAAGGTGCGTCTTAAAGGCAAGCCGCCGCAGTCATCCAAGATGCCGGAGAGGGCTCACATAACCCTCTTAGATCCTAAAGTCAGAGCGGTGGAGGACTCTCCTGATCCGGCCCCAGTGCTTACAGATGAGGAGCTTGGCGAATACATCTCCGCTGATGTAGACGCACCCTCCTTCGACAATGTAATCCCACAGGATAAAATCTCATACTTTATCAATAATAGAGTGTCTTTCAATTATTCTTGTCTTCCACACTGGAATGCCATGTATACATTAGACAACGCTCTACGGTCGTTGCAAACACAAGTAACGACCGTCTACCATAATCAAATAGTCCCATCTCAAGGAGTCTTCATAGTCCCTCCACGGAGCCGAGACCAAGGCACCATCATCTCGGGCAAAATCGAGCGTCGTCGGGACCTCCCGTCAATCGAGCCCGAACCTGATACCGGCAGAGTACAAGTCTATCGGTACACAGATGCGGCTAAGCACATCATCCAAAAGATGGGCTACGACCTGAAAAGCAACAAAGGCTTAAACTACGGCAAGGGTCGGCATCTCCCTGTCCGGCTTTCGATGCCCAATAGAAAGCCACAGGATTACTATAATCGGACTCGACGGGGTTTAGGCTATGTCACGCCGCCATCAACTCCAGAGAGTTCAGACGCAGAAGACGTAGAACATTCCCACTCGTCTGAAGCATCGACGTGGGATTCCGATACCAGTATCGGATCAGTCTTCAGGAAAGTGCTGTCAACTAACATGACATCGACGCAACCTCAGAAAGATAAAGGCGAAAACCAACCGCCGGAACCCTTCGAAGAGGAACCCTGGGCTCAGCACCTAGGAGAACAATGGGAGTCTCGTTTTGAGTTACGAGAACCTCCCACCGAAGACGAAGTCGAGCAGATCGACCTCGGGGATGGGTCTTCTTCTAAACCCATCTTTATCAGCAAAAGCTTGGAAGGAGAAGACCGAGAATCTTTAGTCCAACTGGCTAAAGAGTATATTGACGTCTTCGCCTGGAGCTACGAAGACATGCCGGGTCTCGATCCACAGATCGCGATGCATAGGTTAAACATCTTACCAGATGTCAAACCTATCAAACAACAACAGCGACGCTTCCGCCCGGACATCATGAACGCCATCGATCAGGAGGTGGATAAGCTCTTGACCAGTGGCTTCATCCGTGAGGAACAACACCCGGACTGGGTAGCCAACGTCGTCCCTGTCACCAAGAAGAACGGGAAGATACGAGTCTGTATCGACTTCAGGGATCTCAACTCTGCTTGCCCGAAGGATGAATTCCCGCTCCCAATCACCGATGTAATGATCGACAACACATGTGGCTTTGAACGCATGTCCTTCATGGACGGATATTCAGGCTACAATCAAATCAAGATGTTCCCCGATGACGCAAAACACACGTCATTCAGGACTCCGAAAGGTGTTTTCTGCTACACAGTAATGCCCTTCAGCTTGAAGAATGCCGGTGCAACATACAACGAGCGATGAGTACCATCTTCTGTCAACATCTTCGCAAGACAGTTGAGTGCTATGTTGACGACATCGCAGTCAAGAGCCGCCTCAAAAGAGATCACCTACAGGACCTGAAGACGGTCTTCGATCTCATGCGGGCACATCAACTCAAAATGAACCCCGCTAAATCCTTCCTGGGGGTTTCTAGCGGCAAATTCTTGGGCTTTGTCATCACGACAAAAGGCATTCATGTCGATCCCGAGAAGACTAAAGCCATCCTCAACATGGACCCTCCGAAGAACCTTCGAGAACTTCGGGGCTTACAGGGACGTCTGGCATACATCCGGAGGTTCATAGCAAACCTCTCCGGTAAATGTCAACCCTTTACTCAGCTCATGAAGAAGGGAGTCTCTTACGTCTGGACAGAGGAGTGCCAAAAGGCTTTCGACGACATCAAGGCTTACTTGACAAGCCCGCCAGTCCTAGTGGCACCTGTCGTCGGCAAACCCTTCCTCCTCTACGTCCGTGCCATGGATCATTCCCTCGGCGCTTTACTCGCTCAAAACAGCGATGCAGGCTACGAGCAAGCAATCTACTACCTCAGTCGAACACTCATCGGGGCCGAACACCGGTACAACCCCGTTAAAAAGGAGTGCTTGGCTTTGGTGTTTGCCATTCAGAAGACTCGTCATTACGTCTCGAGCCAGACAATTCACGTCATCTCCCGAGTCAATCCACTCAGAGTTCTCATGACGAAGCCAGGGTCATTAAACTCCCGGCTGGCTACAGGGGCGATCCTACTAACGCCATACAACATGGTGTTTGTCCCGCAGAAGGCGGTCAAGGGTCAGGCCCTGGCTGACTTCTTAGCTGCACACCCCATCCCAGAGTCTTCAAAACTCTATGAAGATATCCCGGATGAAGTCCAAGAATCAAACGTCACTGAAGGAAGCCCCGTTTGGCGGATGTTCTTCGACGGCGCTTCAAGAACGGGCCCCAACGGCCAAATCATCGCAGGAATGGGGGTAGTCTTGGTCTCCTCCGATCAGCTGGTCATCCAGCGCGCATACTCTCTTTCGAAGCCGTGCTCCAACAATGTTGCTGAGTACAACGCACTCGTCATGGGACTCCAGCTAGCACAACAGCTGGGGGTGGATCATCTGGAAGCCTACGGCGACTCGAAACTCGTCGTAAACCAGATTCGGGGGCAATACGAGGTTCGCCATGAAGATTTGATCCCTTACCATGAAGTTGCATTGAACATCATTTCAACCTTCACTGGGTTCTTCATCGAACATGTACCCCGTCTACAAAACTTGGAGGCTGACGCTCTGGCTGGCCTCGCAGCCTCATTGGCCGCGCCCCTTGGGACTCAACACTATGTCACAGTAACTGGCCGAGGCTTGATTTGTCCCAAAAACAACCTATGTTTGCAAATGGCTCACGCCGTGCCGACAAACACCGATGTTAATGTCCGAGACTGGAGATTCCCGTTCATCGACTTCGCCGTCTACGGAATCCTTCCAGAAGATCCGAAGGAAGCCGTCTCAGTCAGGAGACGCTCTCTTCGATTCTACTACGATACAGACACTAAGACGCTGTACCGACGCTCCTTCGATGGGCTCCTCCTTCGATGCCTGTCTAACGAAGAAGCAACCGAGGCTCTTCAAGAAGCTCACGACGGAACTTGTGGAGCTCATCAACCCGGTCCTAAGTTGCAAGATCGACTGCGACGTATGGGCTACTACTGGCCAACCATGGCCGCCGACGCAGTAGAATATGCTAAGAAGTGCCATGCATGCCAATTTCATGCAGACTTCATACATACACCGTCTGAACCTCTACATCCTACAGTCGCCTCCTGGCCATTCGAAGCCTGGGGCATGGACATTGTAGGACCAATCACCCCTCCTTCATCAAGAGGACATCGTTTCATCCTGGCCATCACCGATTACTTCTCCAAATGGGCGGAAGCAGTCCCACTAGCGGAAGTAAAAAGCTCCAGGTTGGTCAGCTTTATCAAACACCATGTCATTTACCGTTTCGGAAAACCCAGGCAAATCATTCATGACAATGGTCCCCAGTTTATCAGCCACATTTTTAGCAGGTTCTACGACAAGAATCGCATTCAGAATGTGGCCTCAACCGCCTACAATCCGGCAGCAAACGGATTGGCTGAGGCGTTCAACAAAACTATCGTCAGGCTACTCAAAAAAGTCGTGTCATCCAACAAACGCGACTGGGACAAAAAGCTTGGCGAATGCCTTTGGGCCTACCGTACAACGGTACGGACCCCAACAGGCAACACTCCATTCTTCCTGGTCTACGGGAGCGAAGCAGTACTGCCTCTCGAGATACAGATACCTTCGCTCCGCGTGGCAATCACAAACGATCTCACAGAAGAAGACAATCAACGTCGTCGTCTGCGAAAACTGGAGGCACTTGACGAAAAGCGTCTCCTAGCTCAACAACGCATCGAACTTTACCAAGCCCGTATATCACAGGCTTTCAACAAGAAGGTCAAGCAAAGAACTTTCCAAGTTGGCGACCTGGTTTTAGCAGTCAGAAGGCCAATGGTGTTAACTCACAAGACACCAGGAAAGTTCGAGCCCAAATGGGAAGGACCCTTCATCATTGAGACGGTATACTCAAACGGTGCTTACCGTCTCGCCAAACCCAATGGAGACTTGTTCATGATGCCCATCAACGGCAAGTTCCTAAAGAAGTACTATTCTTGACATCCTCCAAGACATGTATTTCCCCAAACAACCTCTTTTCACAAAAATCAAATGCTTCCGGAACCCAGCTGTTTCGTGGCATCCTTCCGTAGAAAGATAACCACGTCCACATTACCTCTGAGTTGTCTCTCTACATCCTACAAAGCGGAACCTTACATTTCGTGAGCTTACGCTATCCTTCATGTTTACCACGTCCACATTACCTCTGAGTAAACATCCCGTACAAACAACTCCTGTGTTGTCGTACATTGATCGCAGAACTTCCATGTCCACATTACCTCTGAGTTGTTCAGCGTATCCCCTAGGATCATTCCTACCATGTCCATAAATACCTCTGAGTAGGAAGATTCTATCATTTGAACCTAATGATTGCCATGTCCACATTACCTCTGAGCAAACATGTTGGTTCTTTCAAACTTATTATCTGTACCTAAAAAACCAAGGTGCGCAAAAGATAATAGGTCCACATAAATCATCAAGTTCATGAGATCAAAAATGAACACATCACAAAAAAAAAAGATAGTGTATTTCTTTATTTTTCAAAGAAGGGAGTACAGAAATACGCTATTTCCCCAGCAAGAGTTGCAAAAACACATAAAAAGAAGAGAAGCTACAGTCCCCGATCCTCTCCAGGGTGGGATGAAAGCTCTCTGACTCGACGTCTCAGGTCGGCAATGCGAGTTTCCACAGTCGCCTGGACTCGCAGCTCGGCTTCTTGACGCATTAATCCGACAGCCTCAGCAGAAGTTTTACTCTCATACTTCTCATCAAGCTGTCGTCGCTGCTGAGCCAAAGCAAGGGTCCGCTGAGTAAGAGTCGCTTCCTCCTGCTTGAATGCCACGTGTTCGGCCAGGACACGATCAGCTTCTAGTTGAAGTTGGGCCCGCTGGTCTTCAAGACGGTGCATCTGAGCATCAACCTCTGCGATGTTAGCATCCACCGCAGCCCGCTTCTCCGTCGTCTTCTCCATAGATTGAGACAACTGCTCCGCCGCAGCCTCAGTCCCAGCCACTTCACGCTCCCAACTGCTCACATCGGCCCGATGGGAAGCCTCGATTTCAGCAATCAACTTCCCTATCTCTGCATCTATCAAGACAGAGAGGTCATTTCGTTGGATGCGCTGCAGTTCCGCGAGCCGCTCGTCCAGCTCAATCACCGAAACCTCCAAAATTTTGGCCATATGGTCATGGCCTTGGTGAATGCGGATCAGCTCGATACAAGGCATTGCCAAAGCTTTTGCTGTCGCAAAGCTCCTCTTGCCATCCATCACTGCAGATACTCCTTTCTCCAGCATTTTGTACACTCCCTCGACGAGGAACTTCACATACTCGTCGGCATACGCCAGCACCTGCGGCGTCATAGCAGGAGTTGGGGGAGCTACTACAGTTTGCGGACCGGAGGAGGATCCGCCAACCTCGATCTGAGAGGTTTGAACCTCGACAGCAATAGGCTCTTCATCAACAGGGGCCAGACTGCTAGCCCGAGGTGCCGAAGGAACAGAAGGAGCCGGCACATGCGTCGTGATAGTACCCCAAGTGGAAGGAGCAACAGAGGGTTCCACACCCTTACCCTTCTCAAGCCCGGAGACATCACCGACGTCAACGGCCACCTCTTCTACCCCCGACGTTCTTTCAACATCAGCTACCTCCCCCGGCAAAACGGGAAGATCAACATTTATCTCCTGGCCAGCCCCAGGAGACAAGACCGGCAGAAGGGTCTCATTCTTCTCAAGTCCCTCTACAGGGACAGAATCTGTCGCTACCGCCTGATCGGTAGCCATCTCTATGTCCATGGTTGAAGCTAAGGAAGGATTTGGCAATGATTCAGCCGACTTCCCTTCATCATGACCAAGAGGGGAATCAACCCTCTCCTCTATCCTCACTGCTTCTGCTGCCCCCGCAACAGACTCCTGCAGCTCCGGAGCGATGTCATCGGAAGATGATGAACTCCATTCCTCTTCATCACCTGGAAGCTGCGCACTTGCTAAACCTTCGATATGTGAAGCCTCCGATGTGGCCTTCGTCACCTCGGAAGCTGCTGCATCCTCAGGGTCCCTCCTGACATAACCCGGGGATACTGGAACCTCCACGATGACAGTATCCTCCGGATCTTCCTCCATGAGAGACATCATTGTCGGCGGGATACGCACTCCAGGCGAGCTCGCCATCTCTTCTCGCCTACTCCCACCCGACTTTGGGGTACGAGGTTTTCTTTTTAGCGGCTCCTACAAAAGAAGATCAGGCCTCGTCAGTGGCGGAACCAAAATCAGATTTAGTAGGATGTCCTTACCTCTTCGGACGTCGAATCCGATGACACCGTCGGTAACGATGCCTTCTTCTGCTTCTTCGACACAAGAGATTCAGCCCCTGTATCTGCACATCGTTTCGATCGATCGCCAGAAGGTTCTGCTTGTGATGCGGAGGGGGCACTCCGTTGACCCACCCCTGACGGACGATGCGGCCGGGCCTTCACTGGCGTATCCCCAGTCGCTGCTAACTGGGTGCCTGCGATAAGGCTGGTCTCCCTGTCATATTTGGAGGGCGGGGCAGCCATAACACAGTAAAATTTGGCGGCCGAGTAAAGAATGGGCGGCCGCGGATTGGGGACGGGCAACGTAAAACGAGCTCCGGTACATCCGGCATTATAGTAATGCCAAGCTCGTGCACCATCCAACAAACTTCCAACATACCCCAGGGTATTACTGGGGTTATCCAACATCATCTGAGCATAACCAAATTGCCGCGCAAAGCGGCTCGGCAAGTATGGTTCCAGGTAGCACTGATTCCTATTCCGGTACACCAGATGGGACGGCCGGATACTTTGCAACCAGCGGAATCCCCATTGAGGCAGAGTGGTGGTACCTTCGCCCTGGTTTCTTAAATCTTCGTTGGCCTCAAAACCCAAATAGATGGGACCAACTTTGGTGAGCTCCCAACCCTGAAGACGGGATAAAACCTTTCTACAAATCGGGACACTAGTATGCGACCAGCTCCTCCGATGGAAACGACGAAGGAATGCATCTCCAGCCATATAATCTCCTTCCGAGCCTGGGCTCATCACACTGGGATGATACAAAATCAGCCATCCCATCAAATAGTGAAACGGCAGTTCAGCGCGTGGGAAGTTATTGTTTCGGCCCCTGTCATGAATCATATTTCCGGCAAACTCTCTCAAACCTCGCTGCAGGTTACATACCATTGCAGGGAGAAGAGCCAAACGCCGGCCGAACCAGCTTCACGGCTGGCAGGATTAAGTTTCGGGTCATCCTCTCTACGGCACCGGATCCGCCCGCGAATACGCAATCCCGGAGCCATATCATCAGGTAGGATGCCAAAACCGCCTTGGGTGACATCCGATAAGCAAGATGCCAGAAGCAGCTGTAGGAGCGTGCATCTGACGAAACCAATACTGCTGTTCACGGATTAGGGTCATTCTCTCAGGAGGCTGATCCAGCATAAGAGCATCTTGAGCAGGGTTTATCACTTCCTCGTTATGCTTTACTCCCATTTGGTTGAAGGCAGCCTCCAACTCAAAAGCAGGATTGCCATCGACACTAGTAAAAGAGCAGAAAAAGTCAGAAGAGAACACACAAATGTGTCTAAAGGAGAAAACTGCGGCGCATCATCAGGGTTTGAACCCATGCGCGTCAGCAGTATAGCCTTGGCGCATCTTCAGGGTTTGAACCCATGCGCGTCAGCAGTATAGCCTCGGCGCATCTTCAGGGTTTGAACCCATACGCGTCAGCAGTATAGCCTCGGCGCATCACCAGGGTTTAAACCCATGCGCGTCGGCAGGCAAAGACCGCGGCACATCATTAAAGACTCAAGGCCTATGTGCGTTGGCGTACGGACAATAAGACTTACCAACCACCTCCGGCCGAACTTCGACAGGCCGACGAGGAACGACAGCCGCCGCAACTTCTGCGGACTCCTTCGCTTTCTCCTTTCCCTTACCGGCAGCACCGCGAGGAGTCTTGGGAGCCATTCTCTCGAGGAAAGAGAAGTTAGGGTTTTTGAAGAAGAAACTCTAGAAGCAGAGGCACAGAGAAGAAGAACCCTTTCTCTCTCCAACTCTTACCTATTTATAGGGCTTGGTCGCACGCGTGAACAGATGACGTATGATCTCAGCCGTCGCCTCGGGTTGGATAGCAGCAAATAAAACCAAAAGATCATCATTAATCTTTTCGGTTACCGAGGCACCATCATCATCAACTGAGAAGAGCATGCACCCGAACAGGCATGCGCCCAGAAATCATGCGCCCTGACCTCCATGCTTCTTATTCAAAGTATTCCAAAACTTATTCAAAAGTTTTGAAAACTTTGAAGGGGGTCTTGTAGAAGCATAGAATTTCACAAACAGAAAGCCCATACGCCAGACACTACATGTGCCAGAACTCAGACGAAGAACTTCACAGCAAAGTCAATAAGTACAGACATTTGAAGAAGGACTTTTTATTTATAAAAGTCTATTACATGTCTAGAAAAGGTTGTACAAAGGAGAATTTCTACAAAGGAAAGATCCTAAGTCTACAGCCAGCGGCCACCATGCGCCTCCAGTTAGGCGCAGCAGTCATCATGCGCTGCCAGTCACCATGCGCTGTCATCAGGCGTAGCAGACATCATGCGCCTCCAACCAGGCGCATCCCACCATATCTTCAGCAGCTCAGTCATGTGCATCCAGCTCAGTTATGTGCATCCCTTCAGCCAAATTCTTCCAGCCAGGCTCACCTGGCCGAGCAGAGCCCAGTTATGTGCCGCTCTTCCAGCCAGGCTCACCTGATAAGTGCTTCGGCAAGCAAAGCATTTAACCCTCTGGCTGGAACCAAGGAAGAGAAGAGCACCGCAAATGCTGTGGCCAGGGGAGGCTTCAAAAGAGCCTCCAAAGCCGAAGGAAGACCGTGATCGAAACCGCGGCTAAAGGAGCAGCTTTCGACACGATCAAAGTGGGGAAACCCCACTTTGAAGGACGAGAGAGCCTAGCACCGCCATTCCGATCTACGGCTCTTCCGGAATAACAGGGACAAGGCCCGAGCATCCCTATCTTTGGATGCAACAGGCACCTTCCGCCTGCCTCGGAAGCCCTCGACTCCGTCTTTTGGATGTAACAGTCACCTTCACAGCATCTCATCTTCACCCTCGGGAGCACTTCGTCAACAGAATGCACCCGCATGTTCAAGTTCATGTTGGAAGTACGTGAGGGAATGAGAAGCAAATCTTCTCTCCATGCCACTATTTATAGGCCGGGCAAATCAAACCCACGCGCCAAGTGGATGGCCCTCCGAATTCCGTGCAATGAATTTACATTAAATGGATGAACCGGACGCCTTGAATTCAGCCAAACGGCTATTTATGGCACTCGAAGAGCGAGACAGCCGCATCATTAAAAGACATGTCCGATGCGCCAGCCAGACAGCGCATCACACGGACGCGCCCTTCGGCATCAGGCGTATCACACAGACGCGCCTTACAATACTCGGCGCATTACAGAAGGTGCGCCCCCCCCACACATCTCCATACCGAGTGGAACGCCAACCGACGTGCCCACTCAGCTGTCCATCGAACGTCACCAACATTAAATGCTGAACTGACAGAGTTGGCAGCACGCCTCCCAAAGTCTGAACAGTTGACAGCTTTATTCAGAAAACGAAGCGTCGGCAACGTCAGCATCATCATGACTTTGTTTCGACGGCTACTGCCACGTGGCCACTTCACCATCAGCATGCGCCTCTACGGCCATGCGTCCAAATCAGCATGCGCCTCTACGGCCATGCGTCCAAATCAGCATGCGCCTCAAAAGCCATGCGCCTCAGACTGCTCTCTGATCCCGAAAGACAGAAGGAAAGTCGCCTGCATGCGCCTCAAAAGCCATGCGCCCCAAATGGTTTGTAACTCCTAAAGGTTATGAGCCGCAGCCTCCTCCTGCGCCCAATCCAAGGCACAGCCCACCAGATCACTCCTCTCCACCAAATCCGAGATCTTCGAACCATGAGTCGACGACACGTGTCTTTTGACTCAACTCATCCAAGATTTCAGCAACGGAAAGATCTTCTCTCTGCTACGTGCAGCAGTATGAAGAATTCTCCCCCTCGATCAGGGCGCAGCATCCGTGCGCCTCCATCAGCAACCTCCACGTGGCATCCCCATACCAGCGCATCCTGCATGCGCGCATGCGCAGCCAGCCTGCAAAACTATAAATAGAAGGGTCATCTCCTTTACACACACACAGAGACTCAGAACGGACAAGACTCAAAAAGAATCCACAAGAGAGAATCACCAAAAAGGCAGTCCTAGACACTCAACATCTTCCTCCTCTCAGCAAGCTCCAGCACCCAGAGCAATCAACACCTTCAGAGAACCGATAACCGCCGTCAGCCGGTCAAGGGAGTCAACGCATTACCACTCGCTCCATTGGCACTAAGGACCCAGCTTAAACAAAAGTGTACTCCTAGGACTACATCTAAGTCCTATATTGTATCACTGTTCTGTTTGTATTAAGATTTCAATCAAAACAATTTTAATGGCAAACAAATATAGTTGTCAGTAACTTAATTTGATTGACGAACATTCGATATCTTAACATGGGGAGCCAAACGAGCATATAATAAAAGGAGCCCACAAACATAATTTGGGATTAGGGAGGTAGTGCAACAATAGCTCATTAGTGGACTGAGCTATTCTTAATGGGCCTGGATTGTGTGTTCGGGCTGAACACGGGATATCCAGATCCGTTTGGAGGCCTAACCCTAATTTTTCCTTATGGTCCCTGTCGTAGCCTATATATATCCTTTATTCTCTGGCTGCCAAATGACCAATCAGAAATCTGAAGCTTTCTCTAAATTCGTGATTCACGTAAGGAGAGAAAGAGAGGGCTGCCAAAAAGAAGAAAATGTTGGGAGATAGTCGCCCACACGACGTCCAACTTGAGGAAGGAATACGTGCAGAAGATCTTGGGGTCGTCCGTTCGAGATTGCCAAGAACTACTTGCCTTCTTTCCATCGCAGGTATAATTCTTGAACCCTAGTTTCTGCCTATGAAGGGTTAGAACATGTATTAAATCTGTTTAGCTTTCTATCAATCAATATGCACACCACAGTAAGGGTCCTGGGATCCCCAGTTCTATCAGCTATAACACAATTTATCGCTAAATCATAATTCTCATTCCATATTCCCTAAGTTGTTAGCTACAGTTTACGTATTCGATCATGAGATCTTCTAGCTAAACATTTTATCACGTTCCAATCTCACACATGTCTGATTATCCACAGTAGATATGAAATCACCATGCAACGCTCCCACAGGATAATCATTCTCATCGGAGCGTAACTCTTGCATTAGGTCTAGACTGATTCATTCTCGATACGCAGATTAGATCTATTCAATCCTCAAGTTTACTCAATCATCAATTACAAGTCCGATCAATCCTCAAATCCACCTTCGCGTCAAACCACAAGTCGAAGCATAAAAATTGCCACGTCCTGATTTTTCGAGTTCGATCATTCCCGCGACATGAATCACCATGTCAGCGCTCTTACGAAACGATCGCCCCAAATCCAATATGACATATATGCGAGGCTGGTGTTGTGCTCGTGCTAGACAAGAACGTCGACATTGTCGCTATCGTCGAAGCAATCAAGATACTTTTCTTTTCTTCAAACATTCCTTTCAACCAAAAACTCCAAGCATTTTATCCATTAAAACAATAATATTTTATACGATTCTCATTTTCCGACTCAGAGTACCCCCGAGTTATTGTATATTGATCTTTGATATGCCTCATTACCATCGATGATATGCGTAACCTGACGATCTTCATTTGCAACGAATTTCGAGTCGTTCGACTAATGCTATTGTCCGAACTGGATAATCTCCTCAATATTCAAGATAAAATTCAATTATTATTCCAGAACTATTCCCATGATCAATTCATTCAAACCCATAATCTTCTATGTTCATCCGTCTATATCTTAAGTCATCGAGCAACATATTTTCTCAAAATGCATCGATCTATGCTAACTCAAATCATTAAGCAACATCTATTCCAATTCTTAGAGTCATTCTCAAATATTCGAATCAGTTTCATGCACGCTATCATCCAATCGTGCTAACTTTTCGTATACGATTCATATTGATTTTCTCGATCGAGTCATCCATTCGTATACCTTAACTTTTTATTGATTCAATTTTCTTACTCAATTATTCTTGTATTTCATACTTGCATAATTCCAATCTCAATGATTCAAATCAATTTCATGCTAGATATCAAGTCATGACTAACTTTGAAACACTCTTTCTAAGGCTTTGCGTACTCGTCGTTTGCGGATAGACTCATTGGCACCCCATATCCTCAATCGATCGACATCCCCGAGGCTATCCCGTACACCACTCAGGGATGAAGTTATTCGACAAATCCTTAAAACTATCATTTGATTCACAATCGATTAATTCGAACCTCCGTTCGAATCATTCCCCAGATTCTAAGTATGCTCATCTGTATCGCATCAATGATAACATCGTCGTTCGATAGCACCTTTATCGATAGTCATCCCATATACTATAAGTCAAGTCAAACTCATTCTCATTTCGAGATGATCCGTATCCTACACATAACTCTTCTAAGGTCGACACAACTTTTGGTGTATATGTCCAGCCCGCCTTAGGCAACCGTGCTTTTACGTGAAACCATTTTTTGTTTTTATCAAAAACTATTCTCACATGATTTACAAAATATACAGACTTATTGTATGGACATCCCGCAAAATATTGAGAGAGAGTGCACAAATAATATAGATTTGCGGAAGCAACACAACAGAGTTAAAGAATTCAATCGAAAGTCCTAGGACGTAAAGCCGTGTTCTGATACCATTATGTCACGCCCCGGTCCCGTAGGACCGATCGTCCTCGTTAAGGCATGATGTCGCGTGAGCCTAAATTACACTCATCCAAGGTAGGTTCCATAATGGCCGATTACAGGCTAATCGACTGTGTTGTCGCATGAAAGTCCCAAAGCAGAAATATTGAATAAGCCAACGAAAAGTTAGAACAAACACAAGTCATGCAAATAGCTCTTTATTGGTATTGAAAGAAAGATTACATAGGTGGGCACAAGACCAAGATTGCAATCACTCCAGCTCGCTCTTCTCATAATACAAGTCACTCTGCTCTCTCTCATCTCTCAATACAATTTGATCGAGCCAGCGTATGCTTCAGATAGGCGATGTCCATACATTATATCCCGTATAAGTTCATAGCCTATGCGGCTGTATGCCTCGAAACGCCAAGGAACTCTGTGCCTCGCCGTATCCAAGCAAGCTCTATGCCAACGAGCTTCTACCTGTTCATGCACGTAAAAAATTGTGTGGGTATCAGTACTCAGCTGTACTGGTGGAGTGAGCTCCGTGCCTGCCCATACAAAACTAACACGTTCATTTACTTTGTGCAATATAAACCTTTTGATTATCTTTCTACTCTTGCCTTAGGATCGGTTTTAGGACATAGATGTCTGGCCTATTTTGTGTCTCTAGACCAATCTCGTGCTTGCAACGTCAACTTATCAAGTCATGCTTACCTTTCGGCCCATACTCAGAGACACAACTACACGATAGTACCCAATTTCCATGTGATCGTGCTAAAAGTCAATTGTGCTAACGTCATGATCATATCATAAACTCTACTCGTGGGTCCATATTAAGGTCATGCTTTGCAACTCAATGTAACTTAACCATATTGCAGCCTCGCGGCCTTTGCTGCTTAGATCATCAACTGACTCAATCAAGATTTGTGAACTGTATCACTTAACCAACTTTGCCTTACGGTGCTTTCTGACTTAAACTCGAAATGACTCGAATCCAACTTATGCAACTCTATGCTAACAACTTAATACTCGATGCCACATCTCGTGTCGAAGTACGTTATCCTTATTGCAGGCAAATCGTAGGCCCAAACATTGTGTTCTGATCATGCACACATTCAACTCGACTCATTGATACCATACACAATACTCGACTCAATCCAAAGGCATGTACACAAATTATCTCTATATGCCGACTCATCTATACGAAAAGGTCACTAGCACCACAAGCTATCCTGGACTTATAGCATTGCTAGTCGGGACCCTTTCAACGCAAGTAGCGAGCCCCGTTGAAAGTCTCCGCCTAACCCGTGCTATCATCCAGCACCGCTATATCATTTTTCCTCTTAGACCGAAACGGTCCCGTGGCCCGAGGATGACACTAGAGGAAACTTTTACCTTGTCAACAAGTTGCCCAATGATCATGCAAAACTCGACTCAAACTAACGTCTTGCACCGTCATTCTTTATCTAGTGTTACCATCTTTTCAGGACCAAATTCAATCTTCTAGTATTTGAGACCGTCATGATGACCCATGGTCACGAGTATTCTTCCATATTGTCTTATCATTTTACTCAACTCAGGCATGACTATTTGATAGCCCTTTTTCCAAACTTTATTTGAATCAACTGTAGCTCCAGCCTTAAAATACTAAGTCCGTGAAATCCTGCCTTAAGCTAACTTGTGTTCTATATGAAACTACCGCCCAAGTCATACATTATATGACGGGCCTTGAGATCGTAGGACTATGTGATTATGACAACCGTAGAAAACATAGGACAGCACTTACTATGACTCCGATAGACTAACATAACTTTTTCTAACTTAATCGTGCAATAACATGACGAGCAAAGTCTGTGTCAAGCCTTTCATCGTGGGACATGCCGTACCCGCATTCGACTTGAACAACCAAGTTCTTTGGGTGCCTAGACTTGTGCCACAAGCTGTGCGATACAACTTAACCCATGGAGCGAGTAAGGGCTATGCCAAGCCTTAGACGCTGGAACCGTGTATGCTTTATCAAGCATTTATGCGGGCGATGCCTATAACTTAGGCTAATTCATAGCTTTGTGGTGAATACCAACTTTCTTTCTCCCAAGCCACAGGACGAAGGACTGAGTGTCATTTGACCCAAGTTAGGATTATTCCCATAGCTTTGTGGCTTCGTCTCGTTTATTATCAAGCCTACTGGTGCAGTTGAAAACTTCCATTTTATTAGTATGAAGGCCAAGATGAGGCAAGTTCACCGAAGCCACCCACCTGAGCGAGGAGTCGCCTCGACCGAGCAGGTCTTCGAGCAGTCGTTGCATGGCTAAGTCCAAATGCGTCATTGGCATTTTGATTCCTCCGATTGACTGAGCGAGATAGGGCACTAAAGGATACAACCAAGAGTATGGTATCGACTATGATGAGGCCTATGCGTTAGTTGTGAGATTAGAATCCATTCGCATGTGCATTTGCATATTTTCATAATTTTAAACTATTTTAAATGGATGTTAAATGTGCATTTTTGAACGATTTTATAAAAGAAGAAGTTTATGTAGCACAACCTCTAGGTTTTACTGATTTCAAAAACCCTGATTTTGTTTTCAAGTTGAAGAAAGCCTTATAAGGTTTGAAACAAGCCCCTCGTGCTTGGTATGATCGTTTAAGCTCTTTTCTACTGGATAACGGTTTTACAAAAGGTAAGGTTGATACTACACTGTTTATAAAGTATTTTAATGGAAATCTTCTTTCAATTCAAATTTATATAGATGATATTATCTTTGGATCTACTGATGAATCTCTACGTCAAAAAATTTCAAAGTGTATGCATAACGAGTTTGAGATGAGCATGATGGAAGAACTAAAATTTTTTCTCGGACTGCAAATCAAACAAACCAACAATGGGACATTCATTAATCAAGCCAAGTACACAAAATATTTACTAAAGAATTTTGACCTGGAAACTATCAAACCACTTGGCACCGATGGCGACTTCAACCAAGCTTTATATTGATGAACAAGGCAAACCGGTCGACATACGTAAGTATCGAGGTATGATTGGTAGCTTACTTTATTTAACTGCTAGTCATCTAGATATAATGTTTAGCATTTTTTGTGTACACGTTTTCAAACTAACCCTAAGGAATCATATCTGTGCGTAGTTAAGCGTATCTTCCGATACCTTAAAGGCACTTCTTCTGTCCGCTTGTGGCATCCCAAAACAACGTTCTTTGACCTAACCGGTTACTTGGATGCTAATTTTGCTGATGCAAAGTGGATAGAAAAAGTATTAGCGGCATGTGTCATTTTCTAGGTAAGGCTCTAGTCTCTTGGATTAGCAAAGAATAAAATTCTGTCGCATTATCAACTACTGAGGCTGAGTATATCATCGCTGTACGTTGTTATGCACACACTACAAAAATTTGTCAGATTAGCGACGTTCCAAAACGTCGCTAATCACGGAAAAAATGTTGCTAACCTAAATTAGCGACGTTTTCAGCGACGTTTTGGAAACGACGGAAAAAAGCGTGTCGCTAATCGAGAAAACGTCACAAAACGTCGTTATGGCGACGTTATTTAGCGACGTTGATAACGTCGCTAATTAGCGACGTTATTGGCGACGTTCTCACGTGGACGCTAATTAGCGACGCAATTGGCAACGTTATTGTGTGGTCGCCGTTTAGCGACACTTTTGTGACGTTTTGGCGATGACGTGCTGACATCAGATTTGGTACCACGGGTTGCCATATCAGCAATATAGCGACGCTTTTAGCGACATTCGTTAACATCATAAAAAATTAGCGGCGCATATTAATGTCGCTAAAAACGTCGCTAAGTTAAAAAATATTAAAAAATAGAATCCAGAATACAAATGGAGCTGGAGCTTGAGCCAAAATACAGAATCCAAAATACAAAATACAGAATCCAATCCCTGGGTTTGCCATCCCCCTCGGTGGAACACTCAACACCGGCACACACAATACATTCCAAAATATACAAAAATATAAAGAAAAAATAATATCATCAACGAACAAAGTCAATAATATCTTCAACGAACAAAGTCAATATCCTCAAATACGTACAAAGTCAATATCCTCAACGAACAAAGTGAATATCCTAAATACGTACAAAGTAAAAAAATATAGTACAGTCCGAAAATGGAAAAACAAAACTACTGATTACCTGGAGCTGGAGCTGGACCTGGTACTGGAGCCAAAGCTGGAGGAGGAGCACCACCAGATGACTGTCGTAACGCCAGGATCGTCTGATACTCCTCCGGTGACAACAGGTGGACGAGCATGTCCTCCCGTGCACCGTCGGATGTAGACGATGCTCCCGGCGTAACAGTAGACGGTCGCTCCGTAGCCATCTTCTGGAACTGCTGTATCTGCTAGACCAACCGTTGTGTAGCCAACTGTATGGCGTGGGTCATCTGTCGTAGTGCCTCAGTAGTCTCCTCAAGCCTCTCAAAGCATAAGATAAGCACAAAATCATCTGTATGCGGTGCCCCCATCCTCTGCAGCATCTCGTCACGCAGAGCTGTGATCTGCGCATTTATACTCTGCTGGTGGCGGAGCGACTCCTCCGTCTGGTTGGGGCCGGACACACTAGTGGCGGTCGTAGAGGCCTGTGACGCAATAAAGGTACCATAGGAGCCCGTACCATAGTATGTGCCCCTATGCATGCCACCAACGGCCCTCATCCACAGCTCATAATCTGACTGAGCTGCGACAGCCGGGGGATGCTGGAAAGTGCTAGCACCAGCTCCCTTTGACCGTGTCGTCCTGGCCTTCCTAAGCCTCAAAAACTCGACTTAGAAATAACATCTATATGAATTCTTATGTGGTCGCTAAAAATTAATATTAATGAACTAACATTAAGTAAAATTTCAAAAACTCGACCTAGAAATAACATCTATATGAATTCTCTACGTAACTAAAAATTAATATTAATGAACTAGCATTAAGTAAAACTTACGTAGGTGTCCCGATCGTCTACGAACCGCTCCCCTTTCGTATGCGTGGCGAGGAACAAGGTCGCCATATTCGGGTCTTCTCCCGATTCAACGTGTTACGAAATTATTATATGATTTGTCAGTTAAGTTGAAAGAAATATATTACTATAAAGTATTAATTATGGGTATACGGCGAGATATGTACCATATGAGTGAAGAAATCCATGATAAACTGTGACCCACAACACCACTGCGCCCCCATCTGTCGCACTCTTTTAGACTTTGCGGACTTCTCCTTGTAGGTTCCTTCATCGAATCTCCTTTTCATTGCCGCCCAGTCGGCGGCAGAGATCCAACCCTGAATAGGCTCTCCCTGGCACTCGTAATCCATTTGGTCGAGGATCGCGTCCCTAATGAGCTTGCTGGTGACACTGAAAAAAATAGACTCGACAGCAACGACGCGATGGAGAGGGAAAAAGTAAGTCCGCTAAAAAAATTATAGAAGTACGTAAGTTATAACATAACATAATAAATGTTAAATGGAAATAAACTTTTATGTACCGAGAAGTGCTCAAACCAGAAGGCCTTCTTATCGGCCGGGACATCCCTCCAGTTGATCCGGGGCCTCCCGTAGTTCTGTCGCAGATATGTCCCCAGTGACCGGTGTATGGAGGAGGGATACTACCTGTAAAATAAAAATTAAAATTTATTAAACAAGTTTATAATAAATTTAAACAAATTAAATGCAATAATATTTTTACTTACCGCCTGGTCCGAGTACAGGCCCAAATCTCCCACCTCAGATCCCCCTCCGGGCGATACGGAGGATCTATCTCAAATAGGAGCTACAGCCTGCTACTGCCCCCTCTGTACCCCCTGTCCCTACCCCTGCGCCTGCCCGCCGCCTGCCCCTCGGCCTCGGCCTCGCCTACGGTGTGGGCTTCGGCCTGCTCCTCAGTAGTAGGGTCGGCCATTGGAATACTCGACAGTACTGGCTGCGTAGAAGAAGAAGGCCCTAGCCTGGAACTGCTAGAGTCGGGTATGGAGACACTGCCGGCGACTAGACCGCTAGTGTATACTGGAGTGCAGGGGGGATGACGAGTTGGTAGGAAGAGTGGTAGATGGAGACTGTCGGCATCGTTGACTCCCACCAGCACCGGAACCAAAGGATCCACGTTGAGCTATATCTGAAAAAGAATACAGAAGTAAACCATACTACATCTGAAAAAAACAAAAGTAAACCATACTATATCTGAAAAATAATAAAAGTAAACGATATTACATCTGAAAATTAAACATATTCAATCCTCTTCTGAAAATTTATCTTGTTTCGAGTCCTCTTCCTCTTCCTCTTCCTCTTCCTCTTCACTTCTGTCAACTTTCTCTTCCTCTTCTGATACTTCTACCTCTTCCAATTGATGAAACATGTCATGAAGAACTTCCGCTAAGTCCACATCGACAATATTTGTAATAAGAGGTAGTTCGTCTTCCTGATAAGCTATTTCATCGACATCGAAGGTATTTCGAGCTTTAGTCTTACAGACTGCCCACCAATCTGATCTTCTGGCTCCTCGTTTTGGATAGCTGGTAAAGTAAACTAGCTGAGCCTGGCTTGCTAGAACAAACATCTCATAAGCTTGATATCGACGGTGATAATTTATGTCAACAAGACCATGTTTGTCAACTCTCCAACCTCGACCTTAGATCGGATTGAACCAGTCGCATCTGAACAAGACGATCTTACAAGGTTCTATAGCATAATTGTATGTCAGTTCCACAATCTCCCATAAGACGCCAAAGAAGTCATTGCCTGGGTCGACGTCTTTGTAGTTTGAAGATTTTATGCACAAACAACTATTCTTCGTAGAATCTAAATCCAAGAAGTCGTCTCTTATTCGAGCATTTGTTGACTTGAACCTGAAGTCATTTACGTAGTAACTTGACCGGGTCTTCACTTGATAAATTGGTCCCTTGGCTAGAGTTTTAATATACTCATTCTCAAGGATTGCCTCCGGACGATCAACCTAAATACCAAATAAATGATGCTAACTTAATTATTCTGTGCAAGTATATACGTACAGAAAAAGTAAATTGTGAAGATATTCGTACATATGCTCTCAACCAAAAAGGAAAATGAAGTCTCATTTGCTGTTCTACTTCCTCCTTGGTTGCGTACGGATTGTTGGACGTTATCTCATCCTTAAACATGCTGAAAAGCAACGAAGCATAGGTATATTAGTTATATTGAGAAGAAACGAAGCACGCAAAATAATTTTACTTACCCTTCTAGCTTGTCCACTTCTTCCTCGTCGCAGTTGAGCAATACATATAACATTGCAGCGCTAACCTCGTCGTCATTTAGATATTTTTTTTCATTTTACCTGATGGTTTTTCGTAGGCAGTAAATACTTTCAGCTTTGCCTCAATACCAACTTCATAGCCGTCGTCATTTCTGGGTGCTCTTGTTCTGTTTGTAGCAATATGAGGCTAAAAATACATGGAACAGAAGTTTGAAATCTTCTCAAGGATATATGCTTCACAAATAGAACCCTCTACCCGTGCCTTATTTTTTACCTTCCTCTTGAGGTGGTTCAACTGTCGCTCGAACGGGTACAGCCAACGATAACCGACAGGTCCAACAATAGAGCCTCATGGATAAGATGAATCGATAAATGCTCCATTGAGTTGAAGAATGCAGGAGAAAAAACTCTCTCAAGTTTGCAAAGTGTTACCACAATGTCCTTCTCTTGCTTCTCTAAATGATCGACGAGCAACTTGCAAGAACAAACATCTCTGAAGAATATGCTAAGCTCTGTTAATGGATCCCAGACTACCGACGGTAATAATTCTCAAAATGCAACAGGAATTAGCCTCTCCATGAATACGTGACAATCATGGCTCTTCATTCCGGTCAGTTTACACTCCTTTATGTCGACACAACTTCTTAGATTGGAGACGTATCCGTCCAGAAATTTCAAGTCCTGGATCTATCTACAAAGTCTCACTTTGTCCTCATTGTCCAGCGAGTAGATTGCCTTAGGCCGCAAAATCTTTCCCTTCCCGTTGTCTATCATGTGCAATAGGGCGTCTGCATATTTCGGCTAAGTCCAATCTAGCCTTCTGATTGTCTTTTGTCTTTTCCTTGACGTCCATTACAGTATTAATTATGTTATCAAACACGTTCTTCTCGATATGCATGACGTCAAGGTTATGTCTAATGTCTAATCAGATTTGTGCTCTAATATGGCAGATTACAGAATATACTCCTTTTGGTCCAGTTATAATCTTCGCCAAAACCCTCGTAATGGCTGCTCGTTGTAGGATCTTCAATAGCACTTAGGATTTCTCTTACTTGCTCCCATGTGTCCTCTCCGGACCATATTGGCGGTGGATTGCCCTTCTCTATAGCTCCGGCATGGAAAGCAGTTATGTTCCTACAGTACGGATGGTCTTTCGCTAAGAACTGTCGGTAACAATCAAAGAAGAATGGCTTTTGTCACCCTCGGATTTCATTATACGTATTTTGGTATGCGTGTACGTATCTCGAACCCGTATTTTGACTTGTCCTGGCTAGCTAGTCTTGGGTTTTTGTATTTGGCATAGATTGGTTAGCATTTCCTGGTTTGTGTGGTTTATCTAGACCTTGGCATGCATCGGGTTTGGTTGGGTTCGGCTTGGTTGGGCTCGGTTTGGGTTAGCATGTAAATCCCTAACTACCACCATCCTCCATTTATTAACCCAATAATCCTTCTCTCTCCTTATTCACTTCTTCATTTACTCTTCTTCTTCCTACATTAGCTCTCTCCACCTACCAAGAGCTTAGGCAAGTGCAACTTGCTTCATGGAGGAACTCAATTTTTGTTGTTCCATTGTCTTCCTCACAAGATTCTGAAACACTTTAGTACATAGCATTTTTAATTTCTATGGTTCATTTCATGTAGATCTAAGTTCTAGCAATTTTGATCTTCATGGTTTTGATCTTCTAAACTTGGTTGTTTCCAGAGATTGAGAGTTCCATGTAGTAGGAATTTCGATCCTACCCAAGTTTGGCTTTTGAGTAGTTGGCTTTCATCGAGTCTTGGCCGAGATAGGGTTCCTTGAGTTTTGAGACCCATGGCTGCTTATCTTGGCCTTGGAGAGAAGACGAGCCCTTTTATGCACACGTTTTAATGTGCCTGCATAGTATTACCCTTTTACGCACACGTTTTAACATGCCTGCGTAGTGTCTCCCTTTATGCTCACGCATTGCGTGCCAGCGTAGTCTATTCTACGCCGAGTTCATTCGAACTCTACGCAGGGGCTACACCCGCTAGCGTAGAGCCTCGCTCGAGTCTCGCTCGCGTAGAGTGCTTGCTCGCGTAGAGTCCCGCTAGCGTGGCGTGCTCGCTCGCGTGGAGTGCTTGCTCGCGTAGAGTCTTGCTCGTGCGTAGCCTTGCTCGCGTAGAGCTATCTTGCCTTATTCTTGCCCACGTAAAGCTATTTTTACGCTCGGGGCCCCTTGGCCTAGTGTAGAGGTTCGCTAGCGTAGAGTCTTAAGCCCCTTTGGCATACTCCGTCGCCTTGTTATGTTCTTGCACTTTTGTTATAACCACGAATTGATTGATATGACCGAAATGATAATTGTACACGGCATGGTATAGCAAGTAATTGACATGACAAGACATGACATGACATAATATGACAAGCAAGCATGATGGGTACTATTCAACGCTGTTGTGACGACTAGCATGACATAAAAAGAATGAATGGCCTGGACACCGTGCATGATTGTGTCTATACGAATGAACCTATACTATCCGGCATCATGTCTAGGGCAAGGATCCCTGAGTACCACAGTCAGGGGTACCTACTTAAACTGACTAAGGCTAATAACTAGAATAATCCAGTAGTCATGAAGAGATTTTCTAGCTACAGGTAATCCCGTTATCTGGGTGCCCCATCATAGGATTTGTAGCCTGCCGTCGAGTAGGGCACATTTTTATCACACTATCATGTGTTGCACCCTTCAAGCTACTTAAGGGTACATACGTTTCCTGGACGATGTACCCATATGAACTCAATCCTAATTGTATCCGGATAACTTGGGTGGTCTGCAGGGCTTGTGGCTGTTGGAACGATCTTATTGTATCTTGCTAGTAAGTAGGCCCGTGATAAACCTAGTTAGTTAAAGTATCAAGCCGTACTTATTGCTTGGCCGTGAATGTTGATTGGAGTCGAGCCAGTCTAAGCCTTGTCTTATTCTCATACATAGCTATCTCTACTCGTTAAAGTATCTGTATTCGTCTTTGATCTCTACTCGTTCCTTCTAATCTTCCTGAGATCTTGACCTGATCACATGCTTATATCCTCGATCTATCTTGGTCCTTCCTTATTTTCCTCTATGTTATTATTTTTCCAGTGGCATTGTTCCTGGTGCTACCGATCAGCAGGGAGTAGCTCAACCAGCACCTCAGCAGCAACAAGAGGATCAAGCTCAATACTCAGGAGCCGCTTCCCGAGTCATGCTTCCCGGAGATCCAGAACCCCAGTGCAGCCAGCCCAGCCTGCGAGACAGGATGATGAAGTCTTGGTTGGACTCATCAGGGAGTTGCTTGCATCACAGGATCGTCGAGGTGATGCATTTCACCATACAGTACAAGATACTTTGAGCAGAGGTGGTCACTAAGGTAACAGTGCGGCCAACAACTTCAAGCGCTTGAACCCACCATTCTTCGATGGCAGCAAAGATGTTATTGCCGTAGATGCTTGGCTGCAGGACACTGAGGTTATTCTAGAAGCAGCCAGGACTCTAGAAGGCGAGAAGATGGCCATGGTGCGCCTGCAGTTATTGGATCTAGCCCACAACTGGTGGGCAGCGCAGGCCGTTGGATTACTGGCACCTATTGCCTGGACAGTATTCCATAAAAGATTTCAGACCAAGTACTTTGACGTTGTAGCTCGATATGATCTATAGACGAGGTTCACTAATTTGAAGGGGATGGGTAGGACGGTCGATGGATATACGACCGAGTTTTATAGGCTTAGTCGGTTTGCTCCCACCTTGGTGGCAACCGAGTTCGACTGGGCTCAGCGGTTCCAGCAGAGACTCCACCTGGAGATTTTACTGACAGTGGAGCAGTTTGAGCACCAGACTTTCGATGCAGTATTGAGAGCAGCTATGAGGCATGAGTATACCTCCCAGAGGATTGTGGACCGGACCGGGAGTCGGAAGCTGTCTCACGGTCAGATGAACCAGTCTTCAGCACCAGCCCCGGCAGCTCGGACTTTGACCATTGGAGCCCCAAGGCGGACGGCTTAAGTTACGTTGACTCAGCATTCGACCCCGGCATATCCCCAGCAGCAGCAACAAAAGCTATCTTCCGTAATGGATTGCACTCATTGTGGGAAGCCAGGGCATGTGGTATTAGAGTATCGCAGAGCACAGGGTTTGTGCTTGGCTTATGGGGCACCGGACCACAGGGTTGGGAACTGCCCGAATAGGGGGAGTTCATATTCTTCGACCTTTTCTAGTCCATCGGTTAGAGGGCCAGCCCCAGTGCCAGTTCAGCAACAGCACCCGTTCCCGAGGCCCTTGCCATCTCAGGCCCAAGCATTTCAGCAGCAGAACCCCCAGCAGTATGCACAAGTCCAAGCTCAGATCCAGAACTGCCAGAGAGGTTTCCAGCAGAGGGGACCAGCACCCAGAGGACAAGGTCAAGTGATGGCTTTGACCATGGAGGAGGAGTTAGCATCAGGTGAGGTAGTGGCAGGTACTATTCTCGTCAACTCCTTCCCAGCATCAGTGTTATTTGATTATGGTGCATCGCATTCATTTATGTCTGCACGATTCGCAACACGGATATGACTGGAGCCCGAGTTATTATCAGTAAGGCTCAATATATTTACTGGTAACGAACTTGTGAGAGTAGATAGAGTATTTTCCACGTGTCGGATCGTAGTTAGCGGTAGAGAGTTTTCTGCTAGGTTGATAGAATTCTCGATGGCTGATTATGATATGGTATTAGGGATGGATTGCTTGAGGGACCAGTATGTTAGAATAGATTGCCATATCGGCAAGATTATTTTTAGTATTCCTGGTGAGCCAGAGTTTTCATTCTTTCGAGGCAGTATAGGACCTTCACCTCCAGTATTTCGGAGGGCAGTTGCAGCGGCAGTTCGATTTCCCAGAGTTGTAGAAGAGTTTTTCGATATTTCCCCGAGGAGCTTCTAGGTATGCCACCAGAGAGAGAGAGATCGAATTCACCAGAGACTTGATCCCCGGAACAGCACCAGTGTCAGAGAGGGTCTACCGGATGGCACCGTCAGAATTGGAGATCTTGTATAAGATGATTGAAGAACTCAGGACCAAGGGATTGATCCTTGCTAGTGGATCGCCTTAGGGAGCCCCGATGCTTCTTGTGAAAAAGAAGAATGGTACGTCCAGATAATGTGTTGACTATCTTACCTTGAACTCAATGACAATCAAGAACAGATATCCTCTCCCAAGGATAGATGACTTGTTTGATCAACTCAAAGGGGCGTCCGTATTTTTGAAGATTAACTTGCGATCAGGATACCACCAGATCAGAGTCAAAGAGCAGGAAATCCTAAAGGCGACATTTAGATCCAGGTATGGGCATTGGGAGTTCCTTATTATGAACTTTGGAGCAACCAATACGCCGGCTGTATTCATGAACCTCATGAATCGTATCTTCATGCCTTATTTGGCTCAGTTCATGAATGTGTTCATAGACGACATCCTGGTCTACAGCAAGAGTGAAGCGCAGCATGAGCAGCATCTCAGAGTTGTCCTCCAAATTCTTCGAGAACACCAGTTGTATACAAAGTTCAGTAAATGCGAGTTTTGGCTCGATCGCATTTCATACTTGGGTCATATCATCATTAGAGGTGGAGTAGAAGTGGATCCCCAGGACAGGGGGATTCTCAGTGTATTGTGATGCTTCAGACAGAGGTTTAGGGTGTGTTTTAATGCAGCATGGGAAGGTAATAGCTTATGCGCCACGTTAACTTCGTGATCATGAGAAGAATTACCCGACCCACGACTTGGAGCTGGCAGCAGTAGTTTTTGCATTAAAGCTTTGGAGATACTACTTGTACGGAGATAGGGTAGAGATTTTCACCGACCACAAGAGCCTGGAGTATGTGTTTGCCCAGAAGGATCTTAACATGCGTCAGAGGAGATGGCTAGAGCTACTTGTGGATTACGCAACCAACCTGCAGTATCATCCTGGGAAGGCCAACGTCGTTACAAATGCATTAAACAGGAGGGCCGGGGTTTATTTTCTAACAGCACAACCAGAGTTGTTAGCAGATCTTCAGAAGATGGGTACAGAAGTTATCCTTCCTACCAATGTGGCCTTGATGGCCAGTATGCAAGTTCAGTCCAGTATAGTTGAGAGGATCAAGTTAGCTCAGTCATCAGATTCTAAACTTCAGCGGCTTAGGACAGAATGTCTAGCAGGACGAAGACCAGAGTTATGTATCCATGAGGACGGTACACTTCGACATGGGAGGCATCTTTGTGTACCTAGTAGTGATGTCAGATAGGAGATCATGGCGAAAGTTCACAGTTCTTAGTATTCGATTCATCCGGGCGGTACGAAAATGTATCGTGATATCCGACAACATTTTTGGTGGAATGACATGAAGAGGAAGATAGCCCGGTTTGTCTCTCGATGTTTAGTTTGCCAATAAGTTAAAGCTGAACATCAGAGACTGGCTGGACTTCTTCAACCTTTATCGATCCCAGAATAGAAATGGGAGCATATTACCATGGATTTTGTAACTGGATTACCTAGATCCCCAGCTGGGAGAGATGCTATCTGGTTATAATCGACAGACTTATCAAGGTAGCTTATTTTCTTCCTTTCAGGGTTGGTCAGTCGACGAATTAGCTTGCAGAGATGTACCTTAGGCAGATAGTCAGGTTGCATGGAGTACCAGTCAGTATTGTGTCCGATAGAGATTTAAGATTCACATCGCACTTTTGGCAGAGTCTTCAGAAAAGTTTGGGAACTCGTCTCAAGTTCAGTTCAGCTTATCATCTGCAGACAGATGGTCAGTCAGAACGCACGATCCAGACTCTTGAAGATATATTGCGGTCTTGTACACTCGATTTCGGTGGTTCGTGGGAAGATCACCTGTATCTTGTGGAATTTTTCTATAATAACAGTTTTCAGGCCAGTATCCATATGGCACCCTTTGAGGCCTTGTACGGCAGGAAGTGCACATCTCCTTTAGCTTAGAATAATATAGGCGAGAGGCAAATGCTTGGTCCAGAGATGGTAATGCGGACTATTGAGGTGGTCAGACAAGTTAGGGATCATCTTTGAGTTGCGCAAGATCGCCAGCGTCATTGGGCCGATTCTCATTGGCGCCCCTTTGAATTTTCTGTCGACGACCATGTATTCCTTAGGATCTCGTCTACCCGTGGCGTCATTCACTTCGGCATACGAGAAAAGCTTAGTTCTAGGTATATAGGGTCGTTCGACATTTTAGAGCGATTAGGTGATGTGTCCTATCATCTCGCTCTTCCGTCGTCGTTACGTGAGGTGCATGATGTCTTCCATGTATCCTAATTGTGACGGTATATTCTAAATTTGAGTTATGTTCTTGATCATTTGAAATTGGTTGTTGGTACCAACCTTTCGTATGAGGAGAGACACGTATCCATATTAGACCGAAGAGAGAAGATACTCAAGAACAAGACTATCAAGTTAGTTCGTGTTGCTTGGGGTCATCAATCTTTGGGTGAGTCAACATGGGAGAGTGAGGATGATATCCGATCGCGATATCTCGACCTGTTTGACTTATAAGGTATAATGTCTTTCTTATGCCTTATGCCTTAATTCCTTGCTTGCATGAATGATTGCTTGATTGATTGCCTAGTTATAACTTGCTTGTGATTAGTATAGCTTGCCTGACATCTCTAGCCTCTTGATTAAATTTCGAGCATGGAATTCTTTTAAGGTGGGTAGAGTTGTCACCCTTGGATTTTGGTATACATATTTTGGTATGTGTGTACGTATCTCGGACCAGTATTTCGACTTGTCCTGGCTAGCTAGTCTTGGGTTTTTGAATTTGGCATGGATTGGTTAGCATTTTCTGGTTTGTGTGGTTTATCTTGGCCCTGGCATGCATCGGGTTTGGTTGGGTTCGGCTTGGTTGGGTTCGGTTTGGGTTAGCATGCAAACCCCTAGCTACCACCATCCCCCGTTTATTAACCCAACAACCCTTCTCTCTCCTCATTCACTTCTTCATTTATTCTTCTTCTTCCTCCATTAGCTCTCTCCACCTACCAAGAGCTTAGGCAAGTACAACTTGCTTCATGGAGGAACTCAATTTTTGTTGCTCCATTGTCTTCCTCATAAGATTCTAAAATACTTTAGTACTTAGCATTTTTAATTTTCATGGTTCATTTTATGTAGATCTAAGTTCTAGCAATTTTGATCTTCATGGTTTTGATCTTCTAAACTTGGTTGTTTCCGAAGATTGAGAGTTCCATGTAGTAGGAATTTCGATCCTACGCAAGTTTGGCTTTTGAGAAGTTGTCTTTCATCGAGTCTTGGCCGAGATGGGGTTCCTTGAGTTTTGAGACCCATGGCTGCTTGTCTCGTCCTTGGGGAGAAGACGAGCCCTTTTACGCACACGTTTTAACGTGCCTGCGTAGTGTTACCCTTTTACGCACACGTTTTAACGTGCCTGAGTAGTCCCTTTACGCTCATGCATTGCGTGCCATCGTAGTCTATTCTACGGCGAGTTCATTCGAACTCTATGCATAGGCTACACCCACTAGCGTAGAGCCTCGCTCGAGTCTCGCTCGCGTAGAGTGCTTGCTCGCGTAGAGTCTTGCTCGCGCGTAGCCGTGCTCGCGTAGAGCTATCTTGCCTTATATTTGCCCGCATAAAGCTATTTTTACGCTCGGGGCCCCTTGGCCTAGCGTAGAGGTTCGCTAGCGTAGAGTTTGAGCCCCTTTGGCGTACTCCATCGCCTTGTTTTGTTCTTGCACTTTTGTTATAATCACGAATTAATTGATATTACCGGAATAATAATTGTACACGGCATGGTATAGCAAACAATTGACATGACAAGACATGACATGATATGATATGACAAGCAAGCATGATGGGTACTATTGAATGCTGTTGTGAAGGCTAGCATGACATGACAAGAATGAATGACCTGGACACCGTGGATGATTGTGTCTGTACAAATGAACCAGTACTGTCTTGCATCATATCTAGGGCAAGGATCCCTGAGTACCACGGTCAGGGGTACCTACTTAAAATGACTAAGGCTAATAACTAGAATAATCCAGCAGTCATGAAGATATTTTCCAGCTACAGGCAATCCCGTTATCTGGGCACCCCATCATGGAATTTGTAGCATGCCGTCGAATAGGGCACATTTCCAGCACACTGTCATGTGTTACACCCTTCAAGCTACTTAAAGGAACATACGTTTCCTGGACGATGAACCCACATAAATATTGATTGGAGTCTAGCCAGTCTAAGCCTTGTCTTGTTCCAGTACATAGCTATCTTGGAACATGATTGTTCATGCTTACCCTTTTATACTGACCTGAATAATTTCTCATCTTCTTGCCAGTTATTGCCCTATTAAATTTTATGTCTTATTTACCTTTCTAATTTTATGTTATGATATGCTGGTTTTAGTTCTTAAGTGAAGCCTCCTTTGTGGCACTTGCTCTTTCTGGGATCTGACCCAGCTGGTTTTGCGTGGCCAGATACCGGAGCAGCTCCAGAGGATCTCCCTACCTTCCAGCCAGATGGTGACCACCAGGCGTAACCCTGGCAATGAGTGGGTTTTATTTTGCTCTTCCACTCTATTGTAAAAATATTCTGTTGAGGCGTTTAGCCGACGAGCACGTGTTAGCTCGATTGCACTTTACTTACTGTCTGCCTACGGGCTGTAGCATGATTAACAAATCCTAGGGTTGATTATGTATGACTAGCTTCATGATCATCCAAATATGTAATGTATGGGACACCTTACTATTGTATATTTGGTGCTCTGACATCTTGTAACTGCTATTATTTGCTTGAGATTGAGACAATAGGCTTGTTTATGACCATAAGAGACTGATGGCTTGTAGTTAAACCCTCATGTATCTAGACAGCCGTGACCGTATAGCAAGGTGGGTTGCACTTCAATATACGTAGCTGGCTGTGTCTGTCTCCGCACTCCAGTATTCTGGTTCTGGGGCGTGACAGCTTTCCTCCGTGTCTCAAACGAAAAGCCTTAGTGCAGTCCATACAATACGGACATGAAAGCCGACCATGAGTGCTCCATCCAGATAACATTCTATAAGCCGGAAAGTCTTTGATTGTCTACATTAGTGCTGCCCGCATCTAAAAATTCTATTTTTTTCGAAGCATCATACGTGTATGCCCCTGTTTTCCATAGCTGCTTCAGCTCATCTATCAACGGCTGTAAGTACACGTCGATGTTCCTCTTCGGGTTGTTAGAAACTGGGATGATATTAGTTAAGAACATGTAAGGTGTCTTCATGCACATCCAAGGCGGTAGGTTGTACGGAGTGAGGATTACCGGCCAGCATGAATATTGGGAGCCTGAAAGACCAAATGGGATAAAACCATCAGAGCAGAGCCCCAACCTTACATTACGCGCATCAGAAGCGAAATTAGGATATGCTCGCTTGTGCCAACTCATATTTTCGGCAGTCTCTTTCACCATGAACAACATCTGCAATCGCGACGTCAACGACAAGTAGTGCATTGAAGCAGTCGGTCTTCTATACTTGCCTGCAGCAGTTGGCTTGTAGCGATAAGCACCACAGAATCTGCACACTTCTGCATCCTTGTGATCTTTGTAGTAAAGCATGCATCCGTTCTGACAGCAATCGATCTTGTCATATCCCATCCAGAGGGATCTCACCATCCTTTTAGAGTGATAGAAGTCTTTCGGTAACTTGGCACCCTCCGACAAGATATCGGTAATCAACTCGAGCACTCTATTGTAGCATTCGTATGACATGTTAAAGTCAGAATTTATGCTCAAGAGCCGAATGATCACCTCTAACGGTGAATGGTCTTCATAGCTAGGGTACAAAGGAGTCCTTGCATTCTCCAGAAACTCCATAAACTTCGCGGCATCGGCATTCGGTGCCTCCTCAGATGCGACACGATTGTATGGATCGAAACTAGGTCCCGTAGCGTCGAAGACCATGTTCACGTACTCGTTGTCGACACCAGTTCGGTTGTGGACATTCATATAAGGCTCCACATAAGGCTCAACATAAGGCTCCACATAAGGCTCCATTTGGAATGCTAAAGGTATAAGCTCTCCGTGTGCGGTCCATTGGTAGTAATTCGGAAGGAAACCCTTTGTGTATAAGTGATACGTCACATCCAATTCTGGTTGAAACTTCATGTTCCGATATTTTGCACACGGGCACTTAATGTCCATGCCATCCATGGATTGAGGAAACGCCTTCGCGAATTGGAGGAATTGTTATACTCCGACGATGTATTCATCTCGTAGACCGCACCTATCATCTCGAATGCGGTTGTATATCCACGAACGGTCTAGCAGATACATGGATATAGCCATTTCTAGATATCTACAAATATGAATAAACGTCAAAACTAAAATGAATATACTATATACTACATACATATATATATACTGCGAGCCCCCTAGGGGCCCCACCCCGAGCAGCAGACCCCCAACCCTACGAGCAGCAAGAAGGTCCTAACCCGACGTACGGCCGTGACTCGGGACCATTCCTATGAGTATCGGGATCAAAAAAATAGACGATGGCATTAACCAACCAATAAAAACTACGTGTTACAAATATCGGCACTATCGGTACGTGGTTTCGAATCGGAGTATCAGATTTTTCGGTATCGAAAAACTAATAATTATTACTAAATTATCCACGTTTTCGGCACTATCGGTGCCCTTGACCCAGCCCTCCCGTATCCCTCCCCCCTATACCAACCCTAACCCTAACCCGAACCCTATCCCTAGCCCCTCCCCTACCAACCCCCCTCCCCTTTCCAGCCCCCCCCTCCACCCCCCTGCTCCCCTCCCCCACCAACCACCCCTAACCCTAACCCAAACCCTTACCATAACCCTCCCCTCCCCCGAACCCCCCAACCTCGTCCTCACCCCCAGCCGCCCTCACCCCCCCTCCGCCCCTTTCCCCCCCATACACCTACCCCTAACCCGAAACCTAACCCTTCCCTCCCCCCAGCCCCCCTTTCTCACCCCTAGCCGCCCTCACCCCCCTGCCCCACCCCTCCAGCCACCCCCCAACCATTCCTCACCCCCAACCACCCGCACCCCCCTGCCCCTCCCCCCGAGCCACCAGCACCCCCCCCAACCATGAACAACCAAAATAGAGAGAGAGAGAGAGAGGGAGTCACGTACCGGAGGAGAGTCGCCGAAGAGAGTGAGAGTGAGAGCATCGATGGGAGAGAGTGAGAGAGTAAAATGGATTGGGGGGAAATGAATCAGGAGGAAATTTAATTTAATTAGAATTTAGCGACGTTCATACTAACGTCGCTAAATTAGTCGCTATTAGCGACGTCATAGCAACGTTACGCGACGACTAGCTCATGTAACTAATATACGTCGTTGTCACGTCACTATTTTCGTCGCTAGTAGCGACTGTTAGCGATGTTTCAATTATACGTCGCTAATGTCCACAATTTAGTGATATTTTACGAATGTCGCTAAATTTACGTTGCCAATTGAGCAGATTTTAGTAGTGACAAATTTTGTGGTTGAAGCAAACCTTAGAAGAATTTGGTTTACAGTATTCACATATACCCATTTTCTGTGATTAAACTAGTACTATCAATCTCACTAAGAATTCGGTATGTCACTCTCGTACTAAGCATATTGAGATTCGACATCATTTCCTAGATATCATCAAACAAATGGAGATATAGACCTTCTATATGTAGACACAGAGAACCAACAGGCTGATATCTTTATAAAACTATTAACGAAAGATTGTTTCAATTATTTACGTCCAAAATTAGGAATTTTAGATATCAATAATATTAATTATTTTTTTATTGGTCATCCTTCATTATGCAAACACTATTTTTCGAGGGTCTGTCTATCACCACAGCTACGGCTAAAGCAAAAAGATATTTAAGTGTTTCCAAGTGAACCTCCGTTAGCTAGGACAGTACTCCGACATCTAATCTGAGACAGTCGATGTGTAACAAAAGTTAATTTATAAAATAATATTAAGTATATTAATTGAAATTTAAAATAACTAAACTTGGAATTAAATAATTGAAAAGGGATTGACGAATAGAAAGTGGGTTGTATTTATTTCTTTTGAAAAATACCTCAACAGAACCCCAAGCGAACTCGCACCAAATTCGTCCCGAGTTCTGTTGGTGGTATGTGCTTTTAAGTCAGAAACGAGTGGCCTGCCTCATATTCATCTTCTCCAAATCCTCAAATCACAGCAGCAACCGCGCCCGAGCTCTTCAAACCCTAGTTTTTCTCCAAGCCATTTCTTCCAATCCCCTTGTAGATTTCAATCCAAATTCTGGATTCGTACGGAGTTTCTTGTCCTCTAAAACATACTTAGTTCTTGGAAGGTATAACCTACTCCTTCCCTCTCTTTCCAATTTATAGTTTTCAATCTTTCTATAGAAACCATGCCTAGGATTTTGAACCCCTTTAACAGGAAAAAGCTTACACCTAGTGAGGAAGCATCGTCTTCTGATCCTATTCAAGGATCACTCTTTTCTCCTGTTCAATTGGCCGATGGAGCATATAATGAGTTTTACTTTGAAACTCATGACCAACCTCTTTTATTTTATGAGAATTTCTCTGTTCGTAAAATATCGCTGGTGCACCGATTAAATGGACCATATTTCCTGAGCATCGACCTTATTTTGAAGCATTAAGATTGCATGGACTTGTCATCCAATAATATCCTATCGCAACTAATGTTATTCATTTATTTTACTGGAATTTTACTTTGAACATTTTTACTGTTAAAAGTCGTATCGGTGGATTTAATATTGAATTCAATGATGTCCACTTAGCTTTGATATCCTTAATGAAGGTGGTCTGTTAGATGATATCACAGAATTTGAATTTCTTGTAGGAACAACTTTAAGCAGTTTCAAGAACGAACTTTGTTCTCCTGATCGTGTTCGTTTTACTAAATTCAAAGCTGCAAACATGAACTTATTCAACTATGAATTGCATTGCATCGTCTATTCCACTATCTTATCCAAATCCACTTCAAAAGACAATGTTACTACCCTTGAGTTGTCTACCCTTTATCATATTCTTAAAGGTATTTATTTTTCTGTCCCCAAGACTATTATCCAGATAATGGGATGTTGTTGCGAAAGGAACAAAAACCTTGCTTATGCGATAATTTTTCCAATCATCTTTCAACATTTTTAGATTGACTTATCCACTTGCGCTCTTAACTCTGAGCCCAAGTATCTTCAGCTATCTCGTCATAGCACAGTCGTTCCTCCTGTTCCTGCTCCACCTCCTCAGGCCTACCCAATGTTTTATGAGGGTATCCACCAACATCACTTTAATTTGCGAGCTTTTATCACTGACACATCTAGGGAACACGAGTTCCGAGATGCCAATCGATTTTAGGCTCTCGTAAATTCCTTTGTGGATCTGCAATTTGCTTAGACTGGTCATTCTGCCAATTCTTTTCCCAGAGATCCAGCTGTATCAGGCTACCGCTATGAGGATGAGGCGGTTCATCACTTCTTTCAGCCCGATAACGTATATGACTGGTACCATGGTTCTGGTGCTACTCCATACCCTTCTGGAGCTGGCACTCCTGTAGCTGGTCCATCTGGACATGGTGGCACTACTAACACTGATATTGATGAAGACTCTGAGGATTTTTATCTAGACATGTTGTATTTTGTCTAGATGTTATCTAGTTAGACTTTTATCGTCTATGTTTACTTGGCAATGCTCCGACATTCTAAGATAGCATTTTATTTTTTATTAGCACTGAGACTTTCTATTTGCTGAGATTGATGTATTTTGGAACATCTATTATGCTCTTATTAGCATGCTTTTGTATTTTCAGTTTGTACTGTTCTTTATGTTTATACGTAGCATTATTTCTTCTAGCTTATGCTTTTACATATAAACTACCTGTGAAATACGTATATTTCCTTCTATTTTCTTGTATTTCTTCAATGTTTGTTTCTTGTGCATGACTTGCGGAAGAGCTTCTCTTTTTTGCAATTATTTTGCTAAGTAACAACGGGGAAAAAAAGGGTTCTAACATCTTTTGCAGGATACAAAAAATAATTTAGGATACAGTCCCATACAAGTTGAAAGGCATTACAATTTTGATTTTTGTCAAATCAAAAGATCGAGATGTTATATCGGTCAAGGTTTGTCAATTATCAAAATGGAAGAGATTGTTGGCCCATTGGTCATGGTCGAACTAGATTTTTATAATTGATCTAACCCTGTCTCGATATAAGGGCTACTTGGACAATTGTTGAGAACTTCTACCATGTTGTTCAAGACTAAAGCTGTTTTGCCACATGAGTCTGTATTTCAATATTCAATGTAATTTTTATATTTATTTAGTCTAGGAATACTTTGTACACCGAGTCGTATTGCAAATAGGCTACCCCAATAGATTTTCAAAATATCCTATGTTTTGAAAATATTCCATTTTACAAAAAGCTCCTAACTGCTAAAACATTTCAAAAGCCCAAAACTTAAAATTCGATTTACAAAATTCCCTAAAAATGAAACTCTAGTCACCAACAGAGTTTGGACCGAGTTCGTTTGGTGTCATTGGATTTTGAACTTGGTCATCCTACTGTTACGGATGCAACGGCTATTTGCCAAGATCCTCTCAAAGAATTCTGTCCGAATTCTGCCTAAATTCTGACTTTGGAAAACCTATAAATAGAGAAAATTTTCACTCATTTCAACACTCCTCTCTTCTCTCTTCTCTCTAAGCTTAATACGTCTTCCAAAGTATTCTAAGCTCTTTCACTTTCAAGTTCCAAGCCAGTTACAATTCTCTAGTCGATTTGCCAGTACAGTACGGTCTAGAAGTTTGAGAGAGATTGTAATCAGAGGAATTGATTGAAAAAAATACTTCACAATTAAATTTGGTTGAGTACTCTGTTCAAAGCTCACGTTGTAGAAGTTGCAAGGACTACGGATGAAAACTTGCTGTATCTTTTCATAGTGGATTCAACTGGATGCTAGAGTTCTTCCGACTGGAATAGTCCTCACAAGAGAAAAACTAGTATACATCGTCATGTTTGTGTTTGCTTTCCGATCTCTACTTTTTATTTACTTACTTGTGATATATTATATGTGATCTTATTTCTAACATTTTTAATTAGCTAAATTTTGCTGCCTACTCTACCTCCCTAGAATATTGCGCTTTACAATTCGTTCCTACACGTTCTAGGATCTCGTTTCGACACTCATATAATGTTCTATTTCTTCTAATGTTGAGTAATATCTTAGTTGAACCTAGAATTGATAAGTGTTGTGGCAGGGTTCGATCGAGATACAAGGAGTGTATGTCCAGTCCTATTTGTGTATCGAGTGATGTTCGTGTCTAACTTTTGGGTTCGTTTGAAGGGGATCGACTGGAATTGAATTTAGCAAGGGCATGATTTTTGTAATTTGAATTCGTTATCATTTTTGTATAATTTCTTATTTTGAATTTATTACTTTTTGGATTTGCATAATTCCCTACCAAGTCTACTATCCTTCAGTTGTATAAATTTTCCTATTTGATTATCAGGATTGAATGATTGGTCTGGGCTTGTATATGCATTGCTGAATAGGAGCTCTGTGTGCTTAGCAAGCTTGGGTTCAAATATGTCTTATTGTACCTTATCACTTTGAATATTTCTAAGTCTATTTAGCATTCTTTTGATGACCTGTGAGTTGAGAGATTCAAAGTGGCATAGGCGAGCTACAAGTTTTATTTTGAACTTGAGATAGAGCTTTGGATGGGTTTGTGTTCCTGGGTCTTGAAATGGTGGTTGTGTAGCTGAGTTTTCGTGAAGGAGAAGTTACAAATCTGAGCTACAATTTTGGACCGAGCCTTAGGTATGTGGGTTGTTTCAAATCATGATGTGGGAATAGGCTGTGTTGGTATACTAGTGGCAGTACTGTTGTGGGATGAATTAAGTTTTGCTGCTATTAATTCATATCATCATCTTTTTGTTGCTAAAAATTACTATATTATTATTATTATTATAATTATTGTCTACAACTATTTTGCTACTAAGAATTACTAATTTAGACCTACCTTTTTGTGATTATATTAATCCCTCCTGAAGTATTAGTTATTTTTATAAAATAGGGATACCTACATATAATGTTGGTTAGTTTATTAGATAAATTCTAGAAGATTAGTTGTTTGATGCATAATAGATAGAGAACTAACTAACAGGATTTGGTTAACTGTACTTAACCAACTTGTACCTATTATCAGGAGGACATACAGATTTTCTCCCTATTTTGATCACCCCGAACAAGGCAAGTAGTTGTATGGTTTTGACTCATTTACTCCGTATCATGTTCTTTTTATATTGGACACATTGTTACACGACATGGTTTTGTGCTCTAGGTCATGATTCTTTACTTGTATCTGAGGATGGGAAAATAATCTGGATTGTAGAAGCATGTAAAATATAGGGTTCATACGGATTACAAATTGCCGCATAGGTACTTTGGGCCAAACAGGTCCGCATGAAGGAAAGTCGCATGACTGGTTCAATGACACATGCGGCCCGTCGACAAACAGCTGCAGAAGGAAGATATGCGGCCAAGAGGAGCACTCCGACTGATAAAGCTGACAAGTCCTGACAAAACTGACAAAAATGACAGTTCTAACACTTCGACAAAAAAAGATAAGACGTGAGACGTCGCTCAAAAGCAGGGTTCGTACGTCTTCATACGGCCAGAAGAGTGTCATCTAAGCCGCATGAACCTTATGCGGCTCAGACTTATGCGGCTCCAAAATTCCCAAACTTCATGCAGCCAAGAGTAACTATGATCCAAGCCGCATGAGTTTTATGCGGCCAAAATACAGATCAAAGACTGAGAAAACTATGTAGCTCCCCGCAAGAGGACACGTGGCAATCTGACCAAGCCCCTAACTACCCAGATTTGCTGTAACAAAATCCCAACAAATCGACAGATGGCAGCCAAAGAGCGGGTCTTCGTGTACTAATCAGCCTCGTGGCCGCAGGCTTTCTATGCGGCCCAACATATATTCTATTATAAATAGCAGGGTGCCACTCCCCTGCAAAAGGCTGGCAACCTTCAAGAGAAAAGCAATTTCTTCACGAGCTAGAGACTGCATCAGATAGTCCATAGAGTAAGACAGAGTTGATAGCACTTTCCCGAGCCTCCACCGTCACCTTCCAGAATCAAAACTAAACAATTGTACTTAGATTATTTCCTAGGATTTCTTTCTAGGCTCTTCTTTGTACAAGCGAGTTTACAATCAATTTCAGTATTTTGTAATACCTGTCTTTGATTTTTTATGGCAAACACGATGGCGACTCTGCTGGGTACATCCTTCTCTTCCGATGAGAAGTTGGTGATGCAATCTGATACGTCCAAGCTTGGCTCTACACAGCAAATGCTTGTGGTTTGTTTTGACCAACAAGCCTTCAAAGAATTGCTCTCTGAAGGGAGCGCCAGCCGGTCTCAGAAACGAGCCAACCCAAAGAGGACTCGCAAGGCGTCGGTACACAAAACGGTTGCCCTCGACCAAGTTTTTGAATAAGCTCCTTCTGCAGCCCAAGACGGTGACCAGAACTCTCCTGTGGCTTTGTTTTCGACCACAAAGGACCCCACTGTCCCCAAATCTAGCAGAAGAAAATACTACGATGCTGAGTTTTTGGGGGCACAAGGAAAATCCATACAGAAAAAGAAGAGGCCGCAGAGAGGAGATGGGCAGTCTGTCTTTGCAACAGCCAATTTCGGCCGCAGGCAGACAACTCATACGGCAGCCAACTCTGGCCGCAGGCAGACAACTCATGCGGCAGCAAACTCTGGCCGCAGGAAGATGATCCATGCGACAGCTAGCTCTAGCCGCAAGAAGACGGTCCATGCAACGACCAATCCTGGCCTCAGGCAGTACGTCTCATGCGGCCCTGTCAGAAGCTCTGTGTTCGACCGCCTCTCATACGGGCCCGACGCCATGCGGCCCACTGAGGATGCAGGATGTATCAATATGGACTCTTTTTACTATGCACCTTTGGGCGCTAAGTCAAAAAAGTCTAGGGCAGTGCGGGCCCAACCAGCCCAGTCAACTGTCCAAGTTGCTGACTGTCAGCGGGCCCCGTTGACTGTTGTACGGGCTCCTGACAAAAAGTTGTACAGAACCACTCGCGTCCAGTCCCCCAGGGCTAACAGACACGGTGGGTCTTTAAAGTCTCCCTCTAAAGATCCAGAGCAAGTGCTTTTACTAGCTGCGGATCAGGGAGCGAATATGATACCTAAGCACCCATGCGCTCAGGATAACCGAGTTCACAAGTTGGATGCAAAGGTAGAGCAGCCTCCTACTGACTTACGTGACGTGATTACTCACAAATGCAAGACGACAGCGTCGGCATGCAATGAGTCCCTCTCGGTGGGTCGTTGCACCCAAGTCATCATCCACTACTGCTACGACAAATCAGCAGCACCTGAAGATCGGCAGTCAGTTTTCCAGCGACTGCGGCAGCCATCACCAGTTCGACAACAACTCAAGAAACAGGTGCAAATACCAGGGGACAAGGAGTTTTCTGTCGCCTCCTGTAATTCGACTCAAAAGGTTCCTCCGGGCAAGGGAGGAAAGAAGATAGGCTCTTCCAGCCGGGCCTTCTCGGCCAGTATTGTAAGGAGACCCTCATCTGGAGGGTTCCCATGGACAACCACAGGGGGTATCTATTTAGGCACTCAATCCAAAAAGAAGCTTTCGGGACCCGGAGGTGCACCTTCGGCCTCCTTGAGAGTAAATGAAGCTGGGGGTAGCAGTCCCCTCAATGTATGCGACAATTGGGTGTACCAAGAGTGCATGCAGGGGATAGAGGTCCCCCAGAACTGTGCAACAGACTTGGACTTTCCTACGGGCCACCACCCTCACCAAGACGATGCGGCTTCCTGCGCAGAGGGTAGCACCGCTTCCGAGTCTGACGAAGATGATATTTCGACATTTCCTGACGATTTCTCAACACAAGGGTACGGCACCGAAAATACCTCTGCCACAATCCCTTCCACCTCTACCCACGTGAGGACAGTCTTTATGGCTGACGATGATCATGAAGCACCTTCTGACCGACAACGGCTAAAAGTGCTGGAAGATATGCTCCGGTCATTGGTCAAGTCCGTGGATGAGATCAAAGCCGCCTTGCCAACTTAACCAGCAAGGATGCCCGGACAAACAAGCTTGGAACCCGCAATCAACACGGACTCCAACATGACCGCCCCCCATTTGGGTGATGATCCCTTAGCAGCATCCGTTCCTTCAGCTGCTGATGAAGCCAAGGAGGCAAGGAGGGAAGTCCAGGAGCTTCGAGCGATGTTTAATACCCGAGACTCCTCTCGGGATCTCAGAATACGGCAGTCATATCTCGTTGCATGAAGAGACGTACATTTTCTACTACGGTACAAGCTGTTCCATATCAATTCTTATGATGGAAAGACCTCTGCTAGTCGGTACATAACTTACTTTGAAGTCACAACCGACCACTTGCCGCATAGTGATGCCATCTTCACGCGAGTATTCATCGGAGTATTGGAGGGGATCGCGTTCGACTGGTACCGCAACCTTTTCGACATCTGCATTCACTCTTTTGACGGCTTCAAACACATGTTCCTGGAAAGATTTTACGAAGTGAGGCATGACGTAACAATATCATCTCTCATGGACGTCGTTCAGGAAGAAAGAGAGCTAACGAGGAACTACATCGAGCGATTCTGCCAAACCGTAATGAGATTTCCCCAAGACAATCCCGAGAGCTCCTTGATTGAAATTTGCCAAAAGAAGCTGCTCCCTGCAATTAGCCTCTGGATGGGTGACGATCAGTTCAGGGATTGGACGACCTTCATCATAAATGCTACCAATTCAGAGACAAAACTGAAGAAGGCTCGTCATCTGGGATTACACATCCCAGACGGAGAAGATAAGGGCAGACATCCTGGTTCCACCTCCAGTAACAACAACAGTGGCGCCACCACTAATCGGAAGAATAAGGGCAAACAGGCCATGGTCACGGATGGGACTCAGAAGCCCGAACAGAAACAGACGGAAGGTCCGTGGCCCAAGATCAACTACTTATTTGAAGATAGTCATGTCAAACCTTTCTTTGATATGCTCTTACAAGGGGTAGGATCCAGCTCCCTCCACCAAGGCACGAGCCCCGAGCAGCAGAAATGGAGGACCCAAAGTATTGTCACTTGTACCGCTATGTCCATCATGCCACTCATGATTGCTTCCAATTGAAGCAGTACATTCAGAGTCTTATCGACTCCAAAGCTTTGTCGATAGACTTTGAAGAGGTTACCATGGCGGCAAATATGGTGTCTATTCAGTTTGATGACTTCCCTCCAATAAGTACTCGAGACGGGGTCATACGAGTCCCTCGGGCAACGATGGAGGTTATTAATCATCCACCCGTGGGAACCAGACATCTGGACTGGTACCTCTCACTACCTCGCGAGGAGAAATCATGTGGGTGCATCCAGACTCAGTGCCCAAAGTTACCCAGGGGGTGTCGTCTCCTACCAGCAAGAAAAAGGGTAGAAAGTCTATATCCTACCATACAATTTCAACCGAGGCTGAGGAAGCTGTAGCCATTGTTACCCGGTCTGGAGCATAAGTCCAGCCCGCATGGGATAGTTCAGCCGAAGATCCTCAGCCAGCAACATTGCCTCCCTCTGATGTTCCAAGGCCATCTCAGCCTCCACTGGCGGATAAGTCCAAGACAAAGGAAAGCCGCTTCGATAGGCCACTTCGCAATGATGCACCTCAGGGACTGGAGAGACCTTACAGCTTCAACATATTAGCATAATTGGCTAATACGCCAGCTAAGTTGTCATTATATGAGCTTCTAAGGCTCTCCAAGGATCTTCGTTTCGCATTAAGCGAAGCATTCCAAAATGCTGACGCCTACTTAGCCAGGTTAAGCCTCCAGGGGAAGACCCGCAAGCAGATCTATAGGACAACAATAGCACAGATGCAATGCCCAACATCATATTCACTCCTCAGGACATGTTGATCAAGTCTAATTTGCATGATCGCCCCTTATACTACACTGGATACATAGGCGACATCATGGTGGATCGGATGCATATCGACCCTGGCTCGTCAATAAGCATCATCCTGAAAAGCTTGCTCCAACTCCTTGGCATCCCAATGCATCGGCTAGCAGCAACCAATACTGCCATCAGCGGTTTTAACTCGGGAAGAAGCTATCATCTGGGGAAGATCCTGTTGAAGTGCCAGATTGGTGACTTGAAGACGAAAGTTACCTGCTACGTCATAGATGCAAACACCTCCTACAACATCCTCTTGGGATGACCATGGATACACGACTATATGATCGTGCCATCCACCCTCCACCAGTGTTTCAAGTATGTAAGTAAGCACGGTTCTTTAAAAACTGAATTCGCCGACATTGATCCTTTCAAAGGGGTTGAATATTATTACTCTTCGGAGGCTTGTCTATATGACGAATCCAGGAAACATATAACTGACGAGCTGTAAGTCATCACAGGGCCAGAAGAACCCTTAAGGATTCGTCTCCAAGCCCGCAAATCGGGTACACCCCTTGTCGCAACCTTGAATAAAGAGGTGTTCGGTTCTCCTGCCATACGCAGTTGGAACCAATGGTCATCCATCCCGAGATTCAGCCAGGAGCCAAAACCTGTCATAGGACCAATGGTGATCCGGCTGCCAAAATCCAATCAATGGCAACAGGAAGATGCAAGGCCCTCTGTAACAACGATGGTAATCCGATTGCCAAAATCTACTCCAAGGCGACCGGAAGACACAAAGTCCCTTGCTGAGCCCATTGTCATCCGTCTTCCCAAGACGAGCCAGCAGCCAAGTGTCAATCCAACAGTCTCAGGCAAATCAATACCTCAAGCGGAACCCTTGGTGGTCAAGTTGCCCAAGACAGTATCCCGACCTCTAAGCTCGCAGGGGGTAGCCAAGGAGGACGAAAACTCGCCAAATACATGGTTATACTGGTGGATAGCCCCTCTCCTGATGATGTAATCCCTGTGGATAAAATTCTTTATTTCATCAAAAAGAGGCTGCCGTTAGATTATTCTGAGTATGATACGCCTAATCTAATGTATGCCGCACGAGACTGTCTAGACGTTAGCCTGCACACACAGGTGACAACCGTCCATACCCCAAATCAACTTGCTTCCGTAAAAGGCGCTTACTTCCCGGTCCCAGATAGAAGAGGATGTGATCACATAATCATCTTTAGCCGAAAAGAAGGTCCTCAATATTTTATGCCATAAGAGTCCGACCTTGGACCCAACACTGGAAGACTACCGCTCTACTTGTATAGTCCTCAAGTCAAATACTTCATGCAAAAGCAGAGGTACGACATGGAGGCTACCCCGGGTCTAAATTATGGCAGTGGTCGGCGATTGCCTCTACAGCCACCGACACCGGCAGGGAAACCTCAGGATCATTATCTCAAATCTAGACATGACCTCGGGTATGTTACTCTACCAACAATGCCCGAAAGTTCTGACGATGAATGTGAGTGGCACTCTCATTCGTCCGAGTCACCCATTTACGACTCCGATAGCAGTATTGGAGATATATTCAGACAGATATTATCTGTCAATATGACATCCACTGATATCAAAGAGGAAAACGAAGACCTACTTGAATCACTTGAGTTGGAGCCGTGGGTCCAGCAACTAGATACACAATAGAAGAAATGCTTTGAACTTCGTGATCCTCCCACTGAGGATGAGGTTATGCAAGTTAACCTCGGCGATGAAACCTCTCCAAAGCCAATCTTCGTCAGTAAAAGTCTGACAGACGACGAGCGGGAGTCGTTGTTACAACTCGTCAGAGAATACATCGATGTCTTTGCCTGGAGCTATGAAGACATGCCAGGGCTAAACCCCGAGATTGCACTTTATAAACTCAATATTTATCCAGACGCAAAACCAGTCAAACAGCAGCAGTGGCAGTTTCGTCCAGACATTATGAATTCTATTGAAGCAGAAGTAGACAAGCTTATAGCTAGCGGTTTCATCCGTGAAGAGCAGCACCCAGACTAGGTAGCCAATATAGTGCCAATCATCAAAAAGAACTGGAAAATTTGAATCTGTATCGATTTCTGCAATCTGAATGCAGCATACCCTAAGGATGATTTTTTTCTTCCGATCACTGATATAATGATCGATAACACGTGTGGTTTCGAGTGCATGTCCTTTATGGATGGCTTTTCAGGATACAATCAAATCAAGATGTCTCCTGATGATGAGAAGCATACGTCATTCCAAACGTCGATCGACGTATATTGTTATACGGTCATGTCCTTTAGCCTGAAGAACGCCGGTGCAACATATCAACGGGCTATGAGTGTCATCTTCAGAGATCATTTGGGCAAGACGGTGGAGTGCTACATTAACGATATCGCCGTCAAGAGCCGCTCCAAAGACGATCATTTACATGATTTGAGGACAGTGTTCGACCTCATGCAGGCACCCAACCTGAAGACAAATCCCACCAAGTCCTTCCTGGGGTTGTCCAACGGAAAGTTCTTGGGCTTCGTCATTACTTTTCGGGGCATCCATATAGATCCCGACAAAACAAAAGCAATCCTGGAGATGAGTCCACCAAGGAATCTCTACGAACTCCGCGGCCTTCAGGGAAGACCAGCATATATCAGGAGGTTTATATCTAACCTCTCAGGGCGGTGTCAACCCTTCACTCAACTCATGAGGAAAGGTGTCTTTTTTGTATGGAACGCGGAATGTCAGCGTGCCTTCGATAATATTAAGGAGTACCTGATGAACCCGCCAGTTCTGGTAGCCCCGGTCGCCGAAAAGCCCTTGTACGGGCGATATTGTTAACCAGATCTGAGGTTCATACGAGGTTCACAACGAGGACCTGATTCCCTATTATTATACAGTAATTGCCATCATTATAACCTTGGAGGGGTTCTTTATAGAGCACGTTCCTAGGCTCCAAAATATCGAAGCCGATGCCCTAGCAGTTCTCGCCGCTTCCTTGGCGCTTCCAAATAATACTCATCATCTAGTCGACATAATAGGCCATGAGCTGGTCTGCCCCCGGAACAATCTTCAACTGGGTATGAGTTACTCTGTCCAGATAACCAACAACATACAAGACTGGAGACGCCCGCTCATCGACTTTACGGTCTATGGAATTTTTCCAGAGAATATGAAGGAAGCAACCTCAATCAGAAGACGCTCCCTCAGATTCTTCTACGATACGGAGACAAAAATGTTATATCGACGATCCTACGATGGGCTACTATTAAGATGCCTGTCAAATGCAGAAGCCAAAGAAGCCCTACGTGAAGCTCATGATGGTACTTGTGGGCCTCACCAACCTGGCCCAAAATTGCAAGATCGACTTCGCCGGATGGGTAATTACTGGTCCACAATGGTTACATATGTAGCTGATTATGCAAAGAAGTACAAGGCTTGCCAGATCCATGCAAATTTCATATATTTGCTATCTGAATTCTTGCATCCGACAGGGGCCTCTTGGCCATTCGAAGCATGGGGAATAGACATCATTGGGCCAATCATCCCGCCGTCGTCTAGAGGGCATCGGTTCATACTTGCAATCACCGACTACTTCTCCAAATGGACGAAAGCTGTTCCGTTGGCAGAGGTTAAGACATCGAACGTGATTAGCTTCATAAAATATCATGTCATCTACCGTTTTGGACTGCCCCGAAGGATTATTCACGACAATGGTCCGCAATTCGCAAGCCACGCTTTCTATCGATTCTGTGACAAAAATCGGATTCGGAACATGGCCTCCACAGCATATAACCCATCGGCCAACGGTCTGGCTGAAGCTTTCAACAAAACCATAATCAAGCTCCTCAAAAAGTCGTGTCTGCAAACAAATACGACTGGAATGAAAAGCTTGGCGAATGCTTATGGGCGTATCGCACGATAATTCGGACGGCTACAGGAAATATACCGTTTTCCTTAGTTTACGGGAGCGAGGCAGTCCTCCTATTGGAGACTCAGATCCCCTCACTTCGAGTGGCCCTTACCTACCGGTTAACGGCGGACGATAACTACTGTTGACGGCTACAAGAATTGGAAGCATTTGATGAGAAGTGTTTACAAGCTCAATAAAGCATAGAGCTCTACCAAGCGCGCATCTCTCGGGCTTTCAACAAGAAAGTCAAACATAGAATATTCCAAGTCGGCGATCTTGTCTTGACCATTCGTAGACCAATGGTCATGACTCACAAGACCCCCGGCAAATTCTAGCCTAAATGGGAGGGTCCGTTCATCATCGAGACCGTATTCTCCAACGGCGTGTACCATCTCGCAAAATAAAATGGAGACTTACTCATGATGGCCATCAACGACAAGTTCCTCAAGAAATACTATGTCTAAATGACACTTTTTATCTCTCAAATTGTGAGTTATATACACTCTGGTATCGTTGAACTTACACTCTGACTTCAAATCTCCCAGATTGTTGAGTTATGTATCCTCAGGTACCACTGAACTTACTCTTTGACTACTCTGAATGAATTCATATCTCATCTCTTGGTCGTATCTATGAGCTTCCTGGTCATAGCTTTTCCCCACTAAGAATTTGCCTCAAAATCTATTACCCGCACCACCAGTGCGCAGAAGGGTGGTAGGTCCATAAAATTTGTCCTAATCTATTACTCGCACCATCAGTGCACAAAAAGGACAATAGGTCCACAAAATTCCCCAATAAAAAAACAACCATGTCCATATTACCTCTGAGTTATTTTCCCATCCATCACAAATAAATCACCCAATGCATAGAACTTCCACATTGATAGCACCTCTGAGTTATTCTGTGTACCCCTATTATGCCTACTCCTACCATGTCCTCATTGCCTCTTAGTAGGAAGGCTTTGTTTTGACCCACATTTACCACGTCCTCATTACCTCTGAGTGAATATGTTGGTTTCCTCTCCACTTATTATCCGTACTCGCATCGCTGGTACACAAAAAGGGTAGTAAGTCCACAAAAGTTATCCTAATCTATTACTCGTACCATCGGTGTACCAAAGAGTAGTAGGTCTACAAAATATCATTCAAATATATTTGCTCACATTTCCAGATGCACAAAAGGGCAATAGGTCCACAAAAATCCCCCAGTAGGTTGTCCTTTATCAAATACAAATGTTGTATTAGGCCCTCTAGTACAAGCACCACAAAATACAACAGATAAAGTATGGGGTGAGTATATCCTATTTATTCAAAATCAGTTACATTCACAAGACTACACCTCCAGTAAAGGATTGCAAAAGAAGCAAAACGCATTCACAGGACGAATGCCCTCAGACTTGGGCTCCTCCTTGAGAGCAATCCCCTCTCCGATGGACGCCAGCTCTTCTTTTACCTCAACTTTTGGTATCACCTCCTCTTTAACAAACGGTGTCTCTTGTTTGATGAAACGGGGCAACACCTCTTCCTTCGTAATGGTCTCAGCCTTCGACACGGAAGTTGTAAAAATCAAAGAAAGGAAGATAGTCATATAATCATAAATGACTCTGTACGGCCTTGCCAGTTATGCGGCCTTGCCAGTTATGCGGCCTAGTCAAAACAGAACTCATGCAGCCGGAAGTTATGAGGTCGGCTTCATGAAATACTCATACAGCATTTATACGGCTCAGTCATTTTCATGCAACTCAATGCGGCTCAGTCATGAAAAACTCATGCGGCCCAATACTCGTGCGGATCAGTCACGAGGCAATCATGCGGCCCAGCCATACAGTATGCATGCATCCCGATCATAAAGTGCTCATGCGGCACCTATGCGGCTCAGTCATGAAATGTTCATACAGATCAATCTTGAGGCACTTGTGCGGTTCAAGTTCGAATGAACAACAGTCATGCGGCTCAGTCCATGCAGTACTATCATTCAGAACACATGTGGTCCAAATGAGATAGGGCATGCATCGACCAGGCTTAAAGCAGGGGCAGTATATGACAGGCCCGCGCATGAAAATATGCGCTATGGCCTTTCAAAATTTTAGTCATCGTCTGCTCACCATCCATACTCTTGAGAGAAAGTTGCACGTCGGAATGAATAGAAGGAGCGTCTGCTGCTCTCGACGGAGAAGCTAGTCTCTACCCTTTGGCCGTCGCACCAGTCGACCTAGAAGCTTTTGGAGCCATAGCGAAAAGTATGATGAAGTCGAAGGAGGAGAAGGTGAAAGAGAAAAATCACTCTCTCTGAATGACTCCTATTTATAGAGTTGCTGAAAAGAGACTCTTCAATTCTCGAGATCATTAAGGATAAGGACGACGTTCGGGAATTTTATCCATAATAACCATCGAACGTTTCTTCGGACCTCGAGATCCTTTAAGATAATGACGACATTTGGGGACTTTATCCCCAGGTTCTCTGCGGCCCGAAGTTTCCCTGCGGCTCAAGATTTGTTATGCGGCTCAGGATTTTCCTGCGACTCAAGATCTCTCTGCAGTACAAAAAACTTTCAGCAACTTGAAGACTCCCTATAGCTTGACATATTTTCATGCTTCTTATTCAAAGTATTCCAAATTTGCAATTTAAAAACTTTGAAGGGGGTCTTGTAGATGCATAAAAAATATGGGGTTCATACGGATTATAAATTGCCGTATAGGTACTTTGGGCCAAACAGGGCTCGCATGAAGGAAAGCCACATGACTGGTTCAATAACACATACGACCCGTCGACAAACAGTTGTAGAAGGAAGATATGAGGCCAAAAGGAACAGTCCGACTGATAAAGATGACAAGTCCTAACAAAACTGACAAACATGATAGTTCTGACACTTCGACAAAAAAAGATAAGGCGTGAGACGTCGTCCAAAAGCTCGTACGCCTTCATGCGGCCAAAAGAGTGTCATCTAAGCCGCATAAACCTTATGCGGCCCCAAAATCTTCAAACTTTATGCAGCCAAGAGTAACTACGATCCAAGCCGCATGAGCTTTATGCGGCCAAAATACAGATCGAAGACTGAGAAAACTATGCAGCACCCCGCAACAGGACATGTGGCAATCTGACCAAGTCCCTAGCTACCCAAATTTGCTGCAACAAAATCCTAACAAATCGACAGATGGCAGCCAAAGAGCGGGTCTTCGCGTGCTAATCAGCCACGTGGCCGCAGGCTGTCTATGCGGCCCAACATACATTCTATTTTAAATAGTAGGGTGCCACTCCCCTGGAAAAAGCTGGCAACCTTCAAGAAAAAATAATTTCTTCATGAGCTAGAGACTGCATCAGATAGTCCACGGAGTAAGATAGAGTTGATAGCACTTTCCTGAGCCTCCACCGTCATCCCCCAGTATCAAAACTAAAAAATTGTACTTAGATTGTTTCTTTGGATTTCTTTCTAGGCTCTTCTTTGTAGAAGCGAGTTTGCAATTAATTTCAGTGTTCTGTGATACTTGTCTTTGATTTTTTTATGGCAAATAAGGATATGTGACCAAAGCCAAAAGCTAGTTAGGCAATGCATGATAGCTTAGGTCTCACATCGTGCATATGAAATTCTAAGTCGGACCATTACTTGTGCTTCATGTTCTTACCCCAGCCAGTCACATACTCTAGTAGCTATTTCAAATTCACATGTCGTGATCTCTTGCTTCATGCTTCATAGTGTTAGTTATGCATTTACAGTTTCATGTTCATCATGTTCTCTTGTACTTTACCTTTTTATCATGTCGTACTTGTTTCATTATCGTAGATTGTACTTTTCTCCACTCCTGACTGGATATGTTGTAGGTGCACTTGAAGATCTTGTCCAACCTATTATGGGCCAGAGTCCAGGATCTTAGCTGAGCAGGAAAGAGTCATGACTTATGACTTAGAAAGAGTCATGACTTATGACTTAGAGGCAATAGTTTTAGTTTCATTACTAAGACTTGTTTAGAGTTTTATTTTGTATATTTTTGTTGTGAGTTGTATCTTTATTCTTACTACCGGATTTGTCTCCTTAATTATTTCTTGTACAAGTTGTAATAATGAGTTAGTGGATTGTAGTAATCTGGTCTGGGAACATTTATAGATGATGTGATGTTTATTTTACTTGGAGTTTTCTTTCGATTTTACAGCTTACTACGTTGTGTCTTCAAACGTAGGCTAGGCATGTCCGACTCGTATTCGATTGTTCGGGAGCGAGTCGTGACAGTAGAAAAATATGTTTACCTAGACTATAGAATTTTAGAGGTCCATACTCCATTTGGTTAACCAAAGCCTTAGACAAGAAGATAGTAGGACAAATGTAGAGGCACAAATATCGGATGAGTCTTAGATTTTGAGGAACTTAAACTACTTGTGCTTTCTTTCAATCATAATCTCGCGTACTTATATTTTTGGACTATCTTGACTGATGCTGCTATTGTAGCCTAGTTTTGTAACCTTATTCTTTTATCAAGCTTGTTCAGGATGTATGTTATATTGGGGACGCCCACTAACATATTATCTAATGAGAATCGGTGTATTATAGTCTGATCAACCTTAGTGCACTTGGTTCGCTCTTTATATAACTAATCTACGTGGATTGAGATATAGTTGGCTTAGCCTATTAGACCTATATTTTCCCTCTAGACTGGTCTGAGCATATCGTATTGAATACATAATTATACTGATATGAGCTTGCAAATAGGAATCTACCAAAATAGGATTTCATCTGCAACTGCCTTGACAACTTTCTTTCGAACTATTTAATCACCTTTGAACCCCGCATTTATAATCGGTCACGTCCTCCCTGAACTCTTTATTGTCTTACGCCTTTATCTATAGATGGTACTACATATGGATACCATAAGCCAATTGCATTATTAGGTGGTTATCTTTTGCGATTAGGGGATATTATATGTATAACCTATATTAAACATTCGAAGACTGATAAGTACTATAGAATGATTGAGGAATTATTACCTATTTTGAGGTTACACTTTTTTATGTTAGTAATTATCGAATTTAGACACTGATTGAGATGTCATCATCTTCTTGACTATTCTATTGATTTTATTTTTCTAGTTATTCAAAAATTTCCCTTTTTGTTAAACACCGTTCCATCTCCACCGTGTTGTCGTAAAAATAAAATCCATCTACCTTCTTAATTCTACATATCCTAGTTATTTCTTAATTTTGAGGATGAAATTTTTGTAAGTTGCGTAGATTGTTAACCCCCAAAATTTCACAATATATTATTTTATTTCTAATTTGGTATATACGACGAGTACAAATACCTATATACGAAGTATTTAGTTATTTTTATACAAAAGTTTTATTATTAGATTTTCATAAGTGTAGAAATAAATATTTTGTTTCAATGTAATATAAGGTAAATAATTTATGTATTTGTTCGAGTATAAATATGTCGTCCCGAATATGCCAAACTTATTATTAATTTCATTATTTTAGAAATGCTTTTTGTTGATCAACAAGTATAGGTACTAATTTTAAAAGTAATATTTATGTAAATAATTTGTATAATTTGTGTGCGATGTACATGAAAATAAATTCATGTATATTTTGTAAAACTTTGGTTTAAGAAAAGTTATTTAGAATTATTTTAAAGTATTTTAAATTAATTAGAATTATTCTTAATTATGAAAAGGTATGACCAAATATTTATGGTGATTTATATTGAGATTAGATTTTATTGAATTTTATTTAAATAGATTTAAATTAAATGTGAGATTTTATCAAGTGGGATTTAAATCGTTCGAAATCCTTATCTAATTAGGATTCCTCCACTCTATTTATAGGGGGAGCCTTCCTGTTATTTTTTTCACAAATTTTCTCCACCAATGTGTGCGCACCGTGTCGGTGTTTACTTCCTCTGTGTTTGTCGTAGCGGCCACGGGTCCGACCCCTGGGTATCCTTCCACTATATTATATAATTGACATATACAATCGTCTTTCCGTGTCTGACAATCCCGGACACGCCCATTCCCAGCAAAATCTTTCACGTATCCGTATCGACAACTCGACACTGACGACACAATGTAACAACCAACAACAATCCCAAAATTCTAAAACCAAACCCACAACCCTAATTTTACTGGCTCCTGCTCCTCTCTGTCGCCGAAGACAACCACCGCCACCTTCTGCAAACACCACCACTGGCCGATCACTGCCATCATCACCGTGACACAACCACCACCCTCAGCCAACAAACTTTCTCCAGTAGCCTGGCCATAGTCACCCGACCAGCCCCCCGGTCGCACCCAGCCAACATCTTCATCATTATCATCACCCCCAACAGAATCACACTACCGCCATCACATAACACCTCTGTCGGCCACCACATCACTCCCCCTTAAATTCCTCAGTCTGGACATCTCAACATCGATTTTGGGGCCGCCCAGCCAGATCGGCTATCGTCGCCTGGACCAGTTTAATTTTGGGCTTCTTGACCTTGATTCTTTTTCTAACGAGTTTTCGGAGCACTCTAGCATTGCCATGCGTGACCAGTCTCCAACGAGCGCCAGCTTTTCCAGCTCCACTGGCGCTCTCAGCGAGCCACACGACCCCAGTGCTGCTCTCGCCTACTCCGACCCTCTTCTACAACCGATCCAGGCTAGCAGAGCGTAAATGTCGTGCGCCCACTTCCTGGATCTTCCTCCGTGCTCCATCGTACGGCTCCACCTATGCACCGGTTACCGCTTCCGCAGCCAGCAGGCCGTATTTGGATCTCATCACCGTGTCGCTTCCTGTGTCGTGGCCAAGGCCCCTGTACCACCACGCCGCCTTTCGTCGATGAAGCTCTCTCCCCGAAGGTTGTCTGCTGTGAGCATCTTACCTTCTTATTTTCTCTCTCTCCTTTGTTTAGGTGGAACAGAGAGGGGTTGGATATTTATTAGTTATTATTAATTATTTTCATGAATGATTAGTTTATTACTGTTAACATTATCATTATTGTAGTTAGTTATCATACTTATTATTTTGACAATTGTCGTTATTATTGATTACTGTTATTAATCCTATTAATATCTACTTTGAGAATTATATTTTTTTCAAATTGTACATGTAGCATAAGGTTAGAGCTCTTTATGTAATTTCAAAATTGGGTTTAGAGCCCAAAAATGTATTATTATATTAATTTTCAAATTATAGCCTTTGAACTAAAATTATATTTGGCAAAAATTATGGTTTTATCCTAAACTGAATTTTTAGGATTACAAGGTATTTATCTAAAATAATACTATTTTTATTTTATGGTATTTTAAAGTATAGTTTTGATCCAAAAAGTTTATTTTGACAAAATTAAGTTTTAACCCTAAAAATATTTTGACCTATAAAAGGTATTTTCCAAATTAAGAAATAATTTTTCTATTATTTATTAAATATTCATCGAAATTACTTTAACTATTGAAATATAGTTTTCCTATCTAAAAATTTTACTTTGACAAACTTAGAATATTTCTAGCCTAAAATGATTTTGATTTTTATGAATTTACCTAAAAACATATTTTGACTAATAAACTATTTTTTGCAAGTATTATAAATATTTTCTAAAAATAGTATAAGTATTTTCTCCACGAATTCCCATGGATTATCACAGTTGATCGTATTTTCTATTCTCTTGCAAAACTGGACTTCCTTATGTCGATCCTAAGTAATTGGACTATTTTGGACTCGATGGAATAGTCTGCGGCATCATCTGAGGCCATCTTATGATGTTATAACACCAAAGTCAATTACATACCATCATGATCATCGCACCAGACCAGACATCACTATCAGGCAAGTATACCTTGCCAACTTGTATAGTATAGTTTGTACGTATGTTCACTACTTTTCTGTTGTTTCTTTTCTCGTACTTTTATATTCATGTTGCCTTATCATGTTTCTAGTTTACTTTAGCTTGTTTCTAGCTTACATGCATGTACTTATACCATGTTATATTTTATTACCACTACATTGCTTTCACTACTAAAATTTGTCAAATCAGCGATGCCACAGGACGTCGCTAAATAGGGAAAATATGTCGCTAATATCGATTAGCGACGTATTCAGCGACGTTTGCACGTAGTCACGATTAACCTAGTCGCTAAACAATAAAACATCACAATACGTCGCTATTGCGACGACACTCAGCGACGCGGACACGTCGCGAATTCAGCGACTACCAGCGACGTAAAACGTCATCATTTACAGACACAACCTAGCGACATTGAGCGACTTGATATGCATCGATGCTGACCTGGCTTGAGAGGCAAATGGCGACGTTCTGCGACTTTGTTACGTCGCTATAGCTGTAGAAGCATGGAATTTCAGAACCAGAAACTCTATGCGCCATACTACATGCGCCAGAGCTTGGACAAAGTACTTCACAGCAAAAAAGCAACAAATATAGACATTGAAAGAACACTTTTATTTCACATATAAAAGTCTATTACATGTCTAAGAAAGACTGTACAAAGGAGAATTTCTACAAAGAAAAGATCCTAAGCCTACAGCCAGCAGCCAACATGCACCCTCAAGTAGGCGCAGCAATCATCATGCGCCCTTAGCCAGGCGCATCCCACCATTCGTCCTCAGCAAGGCGCATCCTTTTCAGCAGCTTAGTTATGTGCATCCCAGTTATGTGCATCCCTTCAGCTACCCAGTTATGTGCCGCTCTTCCAGCCAGGCTCATCGCCGTCTAAATGCTTCGACTAATGAAGCATTTATTGAGCAGAACGAGGGTGGCAATCAACAATCTAGCCAAGGAAGGGAAAAGAACCACAAGCCAACTTGTGGCCAGGGGAGGCTTCGAAAGAGCCTCCAAACACCAAGGAAGACCGTGATCGAAACCGCGGCCAAAGGACCAGCTTTCAACACAACCAGAATGGGCTACACCCATTTTGAAGGAAGAAAGAACCACCAAAGCCGCAGCACCACCATTCCGATCTACGGCTCTTCCTGCACAACGAAGACGAGGCTCGAGCATCCCTATCTTTGGATACAACAGGCACCTTCCACCTGCCTCGGAAGCCCTCGACTCCGACTTTTGGATGTAACAGTCACCTTCAAGTGCATCAGCGAAAACATTGCGTCGCATCTTCACCATCGAGAGCATCTCGTCAACAGAATGCATTCGAGTACACAAGTTCATGTCGGAAAGACGTGAGAGAACGAGAAGTAAACCCTCTCTCTATGCCACTATTTATAGGTCGGGCAAATCAAACCCATGCGCCAAGTGGATGGCTCTCCGAATTCCGTGCAATAAATTTGCATTAAATGGATGAACCGGACGCTTCGAATTCAGCTAAGTCAAAACGGCTATTTAAATCACTCGAAGAACGAAACAGTCGCACCAAAAGACGTGTCAAAATGAAGCGGATGCGCCGCCAGACCGCGTATCACACAAGACGTGCCCTTTAACATCAAGCGCACCACACAGACGCACCTTTCAGCACCAAGCGCATCACAGGGGATGCGCCCCCATACGCCTAGTGGAACGCCAACCGACACACCCACTCAGCTGTCCATCGAATGTCATAAACATTAAATGCTGAACTGACAGAGTTGGCAGCACGTCTCCCGAAGTCTGAACAGCCGGCAGCTTTTTCAGAAGACGAAGCATCGCCAACGTCAGCATCATCATTACTTCCCTCCGACGGCTACTGCTACGTGGCCACCCAACCATCTCGCATGCGCCTCCGCAGCCATGCGCCCAAATCTGCATACGCCTTAAAAGCTGTGCGCCTTAGACTTTTTACTGATCCCTAAAGACAGAAGAAAAGTCACTGTTAAAACTCAGCATGCGCCTCAAAAGCCATGCACCCCAGACTTCTCCCTGATCGCGAAAGACAGGAGTAAAGTCACTATTGAAGCCTCGCATGCACCTCAAAAGCCACGCCCTCAGAATAGTTCGTGACTCCTAAAGGTTACGAGCCAAAGTCTCCTCATGCGCCCAATCCTAGGCGCATCATACCAGATCATTCCCCACCAAATCTGAGATCTCCGAGCCATGGGTCGATGACACGTGTCCTTTGACTCGACTCATCCAAAATCTCAGCAATAGAAAGATCTTTTCCTCTACTACGTGCCGGCTCACAACAGCAGTATGAAGAATTTAACCCCTCAATCAGGGCGCATCATCCATTCGCCTCCATCAGCAATCAACACGTGGCGTCTCCGTATACAGGCGCATCCTACATGCGTCCATGAGCAGCCAGCCTGTAGACTATATAAAGAGAGGGACCATTTCCTTCTTCCAAACACACATACGTACACACATACCTACCTACAACGAACGTACAGAGACTTTGCACCACCAGAGAGGCAGATCCAGATACTCAACGTCTTCCTCCTCTCAGCAAGCTCCAGCACCCAGAGCAATCCAGACCTTCAGAGAACCGATAACCGTCGTCAGATCATCAACGGAGTCAACGTATTACCACTCACTCCATCGGCAGAAGGTACCCAGATAAACAAAAGTGTACTCCTAGGACTACATCTAAGTCCTATATTGTAACACCGTTCTGTTTGTATTGAAATTTGTAATTAAAGAATTTTAATGGCAAATAAGCTGGCGACTCTGCTGGAGACCTCTTTCTCCTCCACCGAGAAAGTTGTGTCGCAATCCGACGACGTGAAGGTGGGCTCCTCCCACAAGACGTTGGTCGTACGCCTCAATCAACAGGCGTATGAGGAGTTCATCTCTGAAGGCAGTGCGAGTCCTTCGAAGCGGCTGCCGAAGCCGAAGAAGACCCGCCGAGTCTGGGTGCGCAAGGTCGACGCCTCGGGCACCACCACTGAAGGGGATGCGCCAATCCAGCCTTCCCTTCCTGCTGACGTCCTCAGCAACCAAGATGCGCCCGCTGGTGCAGCGCATCTCTCGGGAAAACCTGCGGCTAACCACATTCCCCAGCCGTCTCCCTCTCAGGCGAGAAAGATGCGTCAACGGAGCAGGGGCGCAGCTAATGTCCCGCACATCACCTCTGATACGCCACAGAAAGTCTCTGTCTTTGACAGACTCACTCGCTGTAGTGGCGAGGAGAATTTGGATTCTGAGTACTACGTGCCCCAGCGGTCTGGTACGAAGAAATCCAAGGCAGCACGGGTCATACGCCCCAAACGTGCTATGCCAGCAACAAGCCAGAAGCATGTGCTCACAATCATGTACGCTACTGATAGTAAGTTGTACAAGGTGGACTCGAGTGCTACAGCGCCAATAACGAGCCGACCTTCAAAGTCCTTGTCTCACTTGGGCGCATCTACTGTGTGCACAACCAAGTTGAGTAAGGCAAATCCAGTGGTCTTGAACTCCCGTACCTCCTCTGGTTGTGCGTTTGAGGTCCGTTCAAGTCACTCCAAATGTTGTGGTTCCTCCACTACTGATCGGGATGCCTGTTTGGTATTAGATCAGGAGGTGCAGCACTCACTCGACCACCCCGGCGCTTGGCCTTACCATGCGTCTGAAGGGGATGCGAAGGTGGCACTCTCCTCCAACGATCTGCGCAACGTGATCACTCACAAGCGCCGATTAGGAGAGTCGACTGACAAGCACGATGCGCCTTTCACGGGGCATACTTGTGCTGTGGTCACCATCAACTGCTGTTGTAAAGCGACAGTCCCACCAAGGCAATCGGTGTTCCAGCGGCTGCAATCATCGACACCCCTCCGACGTCGCCTCAGGAAGAAGGTGTCAACAAAAGAAGAACCAATGGTTGCTTCATGCAACGTGATCTCCAACTCCTCGTCAGTCCGAAAGGCGACTGGCAGTTCCTCTTCCTTGTCTAAAAGCCAGCCGAGGAAAACCAAGATAGTTGTCTCGTCCTCCGGAGTGTTTGAAGGCACTCGAGCGAGGAAGAAGTTCTTGGAGGAAGCTGGGGGTAGTCAGACCCTTGTCGAGCCTCCTTCCGAAGACGAGTGTGTCCAAATCACATCTAGGGCAGATCCTCGAGGCGAAGTCAGCCTCCCAGAAGCCCCTGAAGACGAGGCTATCCCCCAGAACATAGCTGGGGGTAGTCTAGCATCTGCGGACCCGAGTTCCGGAGACGAAGAGGCCCTTCAAGATGGAGCTGAGGGTAATCAGGCCCTTACAGATGCGCCCATGGTGAATGTTCTCCCGAACATAGCTGGGGGTAGCCAAGACGAGGCTCCAGGAGAGGCAACTCCCCCACAAGAGAGTGAGGCCGAGAGTGAAGCCTCAACCCATCCATCCACTCCCGGCCGCGTCATGACAGTAAACGTGACTGGGGCTGATATCGAGTCTGATGCGCCGCCAACGGACCTCGTCCAGCGCATGGATACTCTGGAGGGAGGACTCAAAACCCTCTCTGCCTCCATGCAAACACTGACTCAAGCAGTGTTTGAGATACGGTCTGCTTTGGCGAAGACACCTTCTACCGGTCCCGATCCAGGGGCCAATGGAGAGTCGAGTGTACCCCTTCAACGGGTATCATCGGACGCAGATTGCCGAGAAGCACCTCGGACGTCGGAGCCCTCAAATGCTCAAAACCCGGTGGTACCACCTTCCCCGACTCCCAGCTCCACGGAAGACGTGGTCGAGATGAACAGGGACCTGCGCGAGCGTTTTGAGTCCAAGACGAGACAAGAGGAGCGGCAGAAAATGGGTATCCCCCAGCCTTATCCCCTCGAGTGGAACAAGGTGGTTTATCCTCTAAAGTATAAACCACAAACACTGACGCCATACGACGGGAAGGACTCTCCGCGTCGCTATCTGACGTATTTCCAGTCTCAGACGGGACATCTTCCGAAGGAGGATGCACTACTTACCAGCATATTCGTTGGGGCACTGAAAGGAGTGGCGTACGACTGGTACTGCAGCCTTCCCGACAATTCAATATCTTCCTTCGACGACCTAACGCATCTTTTTCTCAACCGTTTCTAAGACGACGGAAAAGACATGACAATGGCATCCCTTATAGAGATACGCCAGAAGGAGAAAGAAACAGTTCGAGTGTTCATCGAACGCTTCCGACAGGCCTGCTTCAGACTGCCCCCGGGCATGCCAGAACATGCGCTTCTCTCCTCCTGCAGCATGAACATGCTGTCTGCAGTCAAACTCTGGCTTAACTCTACTCCTCCTCCCGAGTGGAGCTCCTTGATCATTGAAGCAGAAGCCGCGGAGAAGAACACAGCCAATGCTCGTCTTTTGGGAGTTAGTTTTCCTGTCTTCGAGGACAAGGAGAAACGGCCTGCAGCCAACAACCCTGGATGAGAAATAAAAGGGAAGCAGGCATTGACCATCAATGCCTCAAAATGTGCGTCAGCACCTACCCAGAAGCCTCCACTTGCACCAAGGCCAAAGGAGGTTTATTCGTTCAACGACGAAGACACCCTATAACTCTTTAAGATACTGAAGCAGGGTGACAAGATCAAGCTTCCGGACACGAAGCGTCCCGATGAGGTTGGGAAAGTGGACAATCCGAGGTACTGTCACTACCATCGATTTGTCGGACACCCAACCAAGGACTGCTATGTCCTCAAGAATTACATCCAGCGTATGATCAATGCGGATGTAATCTCCGTCGACTAAGAAAAGAAGACGGTGTCAGCCAACGTGGTGTCACTCCAGTTTGGCACCCTTTCGCCAACTACAACACAAGATGGCGTCGTCCCCATCCCTAAGGCGACAATGGAGGTGGTTAACCTACCACCTACCCGTGACAACGTGAGTGGACTCATCCCACTCACTACATCTCGGGGAGAGATCCTATGGGTTCACTCCGATCTCGTCTCCGAGGTGACTCAATCGGAGGTACGCCCTAACTCCAAATCTAAAGGCAGGAAGATCAAGTCTTGCCGCATGGTCTCTTCTTCAGCGGAAGAGGCACTTCCTGTGCAGACGCGTTCACAACAGAACGCCCAACCCGACGAAGCTGCCGTCGAGGTGGTGCCTCCGGGCACCGTCCCTGCTGTCCAGGATGAGGGCCCATCTAATCCTCCAGCAGCCAATAAACAGAAACAGGTAGAGACCCGCTTTGACAGGCCTCTACGAAAGAAGAATGCTTCGGGGCTAGCCAAGCCCCACAACTTCGACATACTGGCACAATTGGCCAGTACTCCCGCCCGTCTATCGTTGTTCAAGCTCCTTCGTCTTTCCAAAGACTCCCGAGAAGCTCTCTGTGAAGCTCTAAAGGATGCTGAATCCTTTCTCAGTAAGGTCAAGCAGCCTGAAGATCTTTCGACTGTGTGCAAGCACTGTCACTGTGCGGAGGAGATTATCACCAATATAACCTTCACCCAACAGGACATGCTGCTCAAGCACAATTGACACAACAGGACGCTGTATTATACAGGGTACATCGGTTCAGTCAAGGTGAAGCGAATTCAGATTGATCCGGGGTCTTCCCTCAGCATCATCCCGAAGACGATGCTCTCAACACTAGGGATCCCAATGTACCGACTGGCGCCCTCCAACACAACAATCAGTGGTTTCAATGCCAGCAAAAGCGAACTACTGGGCAAAATACGACTAAAGTGCCACATCGGTAACCTCAGAACCGAGGTCACTTGTTATGTCATGGACGTCGAAGTAAACTACAATATCCTGTTGGGTCGTCCATGGCTGCACGAGTACATGGTGGTGCCGTCCACACTCCACCAATATATGAAGTACGTATCCACCAACAACGTCATCCGTACGGAGTTCGCGGACATCGACCCTTTCAAAGGGATTGAAGCCTACTTCACCGATGCCAACTTATACAAGTCACCTGACGAAGAGGAAGTCAATGATGCTGACGACGAAGCAGAAACGGCAGCAGGGCCGAACACGGAGCCTGAGGTCACCCCCGACGCTCCTTTCAAGATTCGACTTAAAGGCAAACCGCCTCAGAAGTTACCTCCCATGAGCATTAAGCTACCCGGGAAAGCACCAGCGGCTCCTGAAGCTCCCTTGAAGATACGCCTCAAGGGAAAGCCACCCCAAACTTCGGCACCCCTTGTGGCAAAACTACAGGGGAAGGCACCAATCACCGGAGGCACAGCGGAGGCACCTCTGAAGGTGCATCTTAAGGGCAAACCACCGCCATCGCAGCCGCCAGAGAAGGCCCACGTAGTCCTTTTGGACTCCAAAGCCAACGCTGTGGTGGACCCTTCCGATCCTACTCCAGTGCTTAAAGATGAAGAGTTGGGGGAATATATCTCGGCTGATGTAGATGCCCCTTCTCTAGACAATGTAATCCCGTGGGATAAAATCTCGTATTTCATCAATAACAGAGTGTCTTTTAATTATTCTAGTCTTCCATATTGGAATGCCATGTATACATTAGATAACGCTCTATGGTCGTTGCAAACACAAATAACGATCGTCCATCATGTAAATCGAGTAGTTCCGTCCCAAGGGGTCTGTTACATAGTCCCACTACGGAGTCGAGATAAAAAATCCAGCATCTTCGGCAAGGTTGAGCGTCATCAAGATCTCCCGCCACTCGAGCCAGAACCAGATACCGGCAGAATGCAACTCTATCGGTACACGGACAAGGCAAAGTACCTCATCCAAAAGATGGGTTACGACCTAAAAAGCGACAAAGGCCTAAACTACGGCAAGGGTCGACGTCTTCCTCTCTGGCTTCCAACACCTAAAGAAAAGCCGTAGGACTACTACAACAAAACTCGACGGGGGGTTGGCTATGTCACGCCACCGTTAACTCCAGAGAGTTCAGACGCAGAAAAAGTAGAACATTCTCACTCGTCTGAAGCATCAACATGGGATTCCGATACCAGTATCGGATCTGTCTTCAAGAGAGTGCTGTCAGCCAACATGACATCTGCACAATCTCAAGAAGAAGAAGGCAAAGACCAAGCGCCGGAATTCTTCGAAGAAGAACCCTGGACTCAACGCCTAGGACAACAATGGGAGTCTCGTTTTGAATAACGTGAACCTTTCACTGAAGACGAAGTCGAGCAGATCGACCTTGGGGATGGATCTTCTTCCAAACCCATCTTCATCAGCAAAAGCCTAAAAGGAGAAGATCGAGAATCTTTAATCCAGCTGGCTAAAGAGTATATCGACGTCTTCGCCTGGAGTTACGAAGATATGCCGGGACTTGATCCCCAGATCGCGATGCATAGGCTAAATATCTTACCTGTTGCCAAGCCTATCAAACAACAACAGCGGCGCTTCCGTCCGGACATCATGAACGCCATCGATCAGGAGGTGGATAAGCTCTTGAACAGCGGCTTCATTCATGAAGAGCAACACCCAAATTGGGTAGCCAACGTCGTCCCCGTCACCAAGAAGAATGGGAAGATACGAGTCTGTATCGACTTCAGGGACCTCAATTCTGCTTGCCCGAAGGACGAATTCCCGCTTCCATTCACCGACGTGATGATCGACAACACATGTGGCTTCGAGTGCATGTCCTTTATGGAAGGATATTCGGGCTACAACCAGATAAAGATGTTCCCTGATGACGCAAAACACACGTCATTCAGGACTCCAAAGGGCATTTTCTGCTACACAGTGATGCCCTTCGGCTTGAAGAATGCTGGTATGACATACCAACGAGCTATGAGCACCATTTTTCGTCAGCATCTTCGCAAGACAATCGAATGCTATGTCGACGATATCGCAGTCAAGAGCCGTCTCAAAGGAGATCACTTGCAAGACCTCAAGATAGTCTTCGATCTCATGCCGGCGCATCAACTCAAGATGAACCCCGCTAAATTCTTTCTTGGGGTTTCTAGCGAAAAGTTCTTGGACTTCATTATCACGGCGAAAGGCATTTATGTCGATCCCGAGAAGACTAAATCTATCCTTGATATGGACCCTCTGAAGAACCTTCGAGAACTTCGAGGACTACAGGGACGTCTGGCATACATCCGGAGGTTCATAGAAAATATTTTCGGTAAATGTCAACCCTTCATCCAGCTCATGAAGAAGGGAGTCTCTTACGTCTGGACAGAGGAGTGCCAAAAGGCTTTCGACGACATCAAAGCCTACCTAACGAGCCCACCAGTCCTGGTGGCACCCGTCGTCGGCAAACCGTTTCTCCTCTACGTCCGAGCCATGGATTACTCCATCGGCGCTCTGCTGGCTCAGAACAGCGATACAGGCTATGAGCAAGCAATCTACTACCTCAGTCGAACTCTGATCAGGGCCGAATACCGGTACAACCCCGTTGAGAAAGAGTGCTTGGCTTTGGTATTTGCCATCCAAAAGACTCGACATTATGTCTCGGGGCAGACAATTCATGTCATTTCCTGAGTCAACCCGCTCAGGGTCCTCATAACGAAGCCAGGATCATTGAACTCTCGGCTAGCCACATGGGCGATCTTACTAACACCATACAACATGGTGTTCGTTCCGCAAAAAGCTGTTAAGGGTCAAGCTCTGGCCGACTTTTTAGCTGCACACCCCATCCCAGAGTCCTCAAGACTCTATGAAGACATCCTGGATGAGGTCCAAGAATCAAATGTCACCGAAGAAGGCTCCGTCTGGCAGATATTTTTCGATGGTGCCTCAAGAACAGACCCCAAAGGCCAAATCGTCGCAGGAGTGGGGGTGGTATTAGTCTCCCCCGATCAGCTGGTCATCCAGCGTGCTTACTCCTTTTCAAAGCCGTGCTCCAACAATGTTGCTGAGTACAATACGCTCATTATGGGACTCCAGCTGGTGCAACAGCTGGGGGTGAATCATCTGGAAGCCTACGGTGACTCAAAACTCGTCGTAAACCAGATCAGAGGGCAATACGAGGTTCGCCATGAAGATCTGATCCCCTACCATGAAGTTGCATTGAACATCATTTCAACCTTTACTGGGTTCTTCATCGAACATGTACCTCGCCTACAAAATCTGGAGGCTGATGCTTTGGCTGGCCTCGCAGCCTCATTGGCGGCACCCCTCGGAACTCAACACTACGTCACGGTAGTGGGTCGAGACTTGGTCTGCCCTAAAAACAACCTGTGCTCACAAGTGGCCAACGCCATGTCAACGGGTGCCGGTGTTAACGTTCGAGATTGGAGATTCCCGTTCATCGACTTTGCTGTCTACGGAATTCTTCCAGAGGACCCGAAAGAAGCCGTCTCACTCAGGAGACACTCTCTCCGATTCTACTATGATACAGCCACTAAAATGCTGTACCAACGCTCCTATGATGGACTTCTCCTTCGATGTTTGTCCAACGAAGATGCAACCGAAGCCCTTCGAGAAGCTCATGATGGAACCTGCGGGGCCCATCAACCTGGTCCTAAGTTGCAAGACCGACTGCGACGCATGGGCTACTACTGGCCAACCATGGCCGCTGACGCTGTCGAATATGCTAAGAAGTGCCATGCGTGCCAGCTTCACGCAGACTTCATTCATATACCGTCCGGACCACTACATCCTACAGTCGCCTTCTGGCCCTTCGAAGCTTAGGGAATGGACATTGTGGGACCAATCACCCCTCCTTCATCGAAAGGACACCGCTTCATCCTAGCAATCACCGACTACTTCTCCAAATGGGCAGAAGTAGTTCCGCTGGCAGAACTGAAAAGCTCCAGGGTGATCAGCTTCATCAAGCACCACGTCATCTACCGTTTCGGGGTACCCCAAAGGATCATCCACGATAATGGTCCTCAGTTCATCAGCCATGTTTTCAGCCGATTCTGTGACAAGAATCGCATTCAAAACGTGGCATCAACCGCCTACAATCCGGTAGAAAATGGATTAGCAGAGGCATTTAACAAGACTATCGTCAGGCTACTCAAAATGTCGTGTCATCTAACAAACGCGACTGGGATGAAAAGCTTGACGAATGCCTTTGGGCCTACCGCACAACGGTACGGACCCCGACAGGCAATACACCATTCTTCTTGGTCTACGGGAGCGAAGCGGTACTGCCTCTCGAGATTCAGATACCCTCACTCCGCGTAGCAATCACAAACCAACTCACAAAAGAAGACAATCAACGTCGTCGTCTGCGGGAACTGGAGGCACTTGACGAAAAGCGTCTCCTAGCTCAACAGCGCATCGAACTCTACCAAGCCCATATATCACAGGCTTTCAACAAGAAGGTCAAGCAGAGGACTTTTCAAGTAGGCGACCTGGTTCTGGCAGTCAGGAGGCCGATGGTGTTGACTCACAAAACACCAAGAAAGTTCGATCCTAAATGGGAATGACCTTTCATCATCGAGACGGTATACTCAAACGGTGCTTACCGCCTCGCCAAACCCAATGGGGACTTATTCATGATGCCCATCAATGGCAAGTTCCTAAAGAAGTACTACTCTTGACATCTTTTCAGACATGTACTTCCACTCCACAAAATCATACGCTTCCGGAACCCAGCTGTTTCGTGGCATCCTCCAGTAGAAGAGCAACCATGTCCACATCACCTCTGAGTTGTTCCCCTACGCCCTACAAGGCGAAATCTTACACCCCGTAAGACTACGCTATCATTTATGTTTACCACGTCCACATTACCTCTGAGTAAACATCCCATACAGACAACCCCCGCGTTGCCGTACATTGATCGCATAACTTCCACGTCCACATTACCTCTGAGTAGTTCTGCGTATCCCCCAGAGTCATTCCTACCATATCCATAACACCTATGAGTAGGAAGATTCTATCATTTGAACCCCATATTTGCCACGTCCACATCACCTCTGAACAAACATGAGGATTCTCTCAAACTTATTATCTGTATCTAAAACGAAGGTACGCAAAAGATAATAGGTCCACACAAATCATCAAAGTTCATGACAAGCAAAAATGAACACATCACAGAAAATGGTGTACTTCTTTATTTCTAGAAAAGGAGAGTAAAGGATTATACTATCCCCAGCAAGAGTTGCAAATACACAAAAAAAAGCAGAGACTACAAGCCCTAAATATCCCCAGGATTGGCGGAAAGCTCTGCAATTCGACGTTTCAAGTCTGTCGCCCGAGTCTCCACAGTCGCCAAGACTCGACGTTTAGCTTCTTGACGCATCGCTTCAACAGCCTCAGCAGAAGTTTCATTCTCGTGCTTCTCATCAAGCTGCTCTCTCTGTTGAGCCAGGGTAAGAGCCCGATGAGTGAAAGCTGCTTTCTCCTTCTTGAATGCTATGTGGTCAGCCTGGACACGTTCGGCGTCCAATAGGAGTCGAGCCCGCTGATCTTCAAGGCGACGGATCTGGGCGTCAATCTCCGCGATATTAGCGACCAATCCAGCTCGCGACTTCACTGTTTCCCGTGTAGACTAAGATAACCGCTCTACTGCAGCTTCAGTCTCAGCCACTTCGCGTTCCCAGACACTCATAGTGGCCTGGTAGGAAGACACAGTCTCGGCGAGCAGCTTCTCCTTCTCCGCATCTATCAGGACGGAGAGGTCATTTCACTGGATGCGCCCTAATTCAGAAAGCTGCTGGTCCAACTCAGCCACTGTGGCTTCCAGAATGTCGGCCATATGATCGTGGCCCTGGTGAATAAGGATCAGGTTGATATGAGGCAGTGCCAGAGTTCTTGATGTCGCAAAGCTCCTGTTGGCGTCCATCACAGTCGATACCCCCCTCTGTAGCATTTTATATACTGCCTCGACGATGAATTTTACGTATTCATCTGCATCCGCCAGCACCTACGGCATCATGGCAGGAATTGGAGGAGCTGCTCTGGTTAGCGGACCGGAAGAAGACCCGCCGACTTCAATCCGCGAGGCTGGACCCTCGACATCAACAGGCTCTTCATCAACAGGGGCTTGACTACTAGTCCGAGGAGCCACAGGAACAGAAGAAGCCGAAACAGGCGTCGAGATAGTACCCCAAGTAGGAGCAACAGAGGGTTCCATCATACCCTTATCCTTCCCACACTCGGAAGAACCACCGACGTCAGCGGCCACCTCTTCATCCCCCAACGTCCTATCAACAACCAATACCTCCCCTAGCAGAACGGAGAGATCAACACTTGACTCCTGACCCGCCCCAAGAGTCGGGACCGTTAGACGAGTCTCTTCATCAAATCCCTCTACAGGGACAGGATCTGTCGCTACCTCCTGATTGGTAGCCACCTCAGCTTCCGCCGCTGAGTTCGAGGTAGGGCTCGGCAATGATGCAGTCGACCTCCCCTCATCATAACAAGGAGGGAAATCAACCCTCTCTTCTGTTCCAACCATCTCTGTTGCCTCCGCAACAGGCTCTTGCAACTCTGGAGCAATGTCATCCGAAGACGACGAACTCCACTCCACATCATCATCACGAAGCCCCGTGTCCACTGGACCCTCAACGTCCAAGGCCCTCACGGCAGCTGGCACCATCCCAGAAGTTGCTGCAACCTCTGCATCTCTTTCAACAAAGTCTGGAGATAGTAAAACCTCTGCAGGAACATCTCCGGGACTCTCCTCTATTGGAGACATTACCATCGGAGGGATGCGTTCGTCAGAAGAGCTTGCTACCTCCTTCGGTTTACTGACACCCGGTTTTGAAACACGGATCTTCTTCTTCGACGATCCCTACAAGAAGAAAAGCACAAGTCACCAAAATGACAAGATGAGCCAAAAATTATGGAGGACTCCTTACCTCAGCAGGAGCTGATTCCACTGGCGGTACAGGTGGCACTTCCGTTGCCTTTGGAGTCGTCGTCTTTTTCGACCTTTTTGATACAGACGAGCCAGCTTTCACGTCAGCCCGCCTCTTCCCAATAAGGGGATCTTTCACTGATGCTGCAGCAGCAGCCCAATATCCTGCCAATTCTGGTGGACGATATGACTGAGCCACCATCAACATGTTCGCCGTGGCCTCCAGCTGAGTTCCAATGATGAAACTAGTCTCTCTATCATAACCTGAAGATGCAGTATTCATTGTGTAATACAGCTTAGCTGCCGAATACAGGATCTGTGGCCGAGGGTTGCGAACGGGCGCCGTAAACTGAACACCAGTGCACCAGCCATTGTAATATTGCCAGCCCCGGCCTCCATCCAGCAAACTACCGATGAACCCAGACTGTTACTGGGATTCCGTAGTATTAGCTGGGTATAGCCTAACTGGCGAGCGAACCGGCTGGGCAGGTATGGCTCCAGATAACACCTATTCTGGTTTCGATAGACCAAGTGAGAAGGCCGAATACTTTGCAACCAACGAAAACCCCATTTCGGCAGAGTAATCGCGTCTTCACCAGAGTCGACTAAATCTTGGTCAGCCTCGAAATCTTTGAAGATAGGGCCAACCTTGACAATCTTCCACCCCTGAAGGTAGGACAAAACTCTCCTGCAAACGGGGACGCCAGTGTGTAACCACTTCCTCTTGTAGAAGCGGCGGATAAAGGCATCTCCTTCAACATGATCCTCCTCTGGACCCGGACTCATCACGTTCGGTTGATGCAGAATCAGCCATCCCATAAGATAATGGAATGGCAGTTCTGCCCGGGGAAAGTTATCATTTTTACCTCTCCCCTGGATCACGTCATCAGCAAAAGTCCTCAAACCCCGCAACAGGCTACACACCATCACGGGAAGGAGAGCTAAGGGACGTCTAAAAGCCAACTTTACGGCAGACAAAATAAGGTTCCGGTGTACCCTCTCTACTGTACCAAAACTGCCTGCAAACACACAATCTTGGAGCCATGTCATCAAGTATGCCGTCAGCACCGCCTTAGACGACATCCGGTGCGCACAATGCCAGAAGCAGCTATACGCATTCTCGCCATTCTCTTTGGAACGAGGAGTCCTCTCGTCCAGCCGGCTTATCTCAGAAGTCACTTCCGCAGGTTTCACCCCTTGTGGAGTCGTAAACCGGATCCTCGAGGGGTCCGCCAAATCCTGCTTGAAAACATAATCCCTCCAAGCAGTCACATGAGGCTAGGTCTTGCCTTTGTCCTTCCGGTGCATCAAATAATGATGGCTCGCCACTTCTTTCAAAACGGCCATCATCTCCGAGTCCTTATTCTCCAGAACCTGGATCTCTTCATTCGACGGGAAATATTCTTCGTACGGTTCTGATCCCCAGGGAAGCTTGGACACTTCGTACATCTCGTGGAGGGCCAACCCCAACTCTCCTACTGGAGTGTAGAAGGTGCCAGTCTGGGTATTGAATAATTCCAAGAGTACAAGGAACATAGGCTTATTGAGATCCACGCCAGCCTGTGTGGTACGGATAGCGGCTGTCAGCCCAATCTCCTTAAGCTCAGCCTTGAACTTCGAAAGCACCCAAATGGTCAACTCGTCCCACCTCGAGATATGATGACACCAACCTTCAACCCTAAAGCCACCTTTCGGATACATGACCCTCGATGTCAGCATCCGACTTACGAAGGTTGAGGCACTGAAGGCAAAAGTGTCATTTGGGACTTCACTGTAGAGGCTCCTAGGATGCAAAGTTCGAAAACTGAACGAGGGACCGGTTCGTGAAGCAGCCAGGGTATCCCTCTGGTTCGAGGTAGCATCAATCGAAAGAGCACCCTCTAGGGCCCCTCCCTGAGAAGGAGTAAGCTCCCAGGGCATCCTTCTCTTCGAAGCTAAATGATAGAAGGCTATCAGAGGAGACTGGCGGTCAAGTTGTCGCATGTACAGCACCATACCTTTTGCAGAAAAGAACCAGTCTTCTTTGACCTTCAGTATCTTCGCTTCAGTGGAGATCAAGCGGTCACCGAAAAAAAAGGCAGGTTTTAAGAATGTCACATCCTCGGATTCAGTAGATTTCAGTTTTTCGCTCTCCATCATACTCTGGAGGAAAGTCGGCAACTGGTTCTGGATCTGCAGCACTCTCTCGGGAGGTTGATCCTATAAGATAGCACCCTTGGCAGGGTTGATAACCGCCTCATCAAAATCAACTCCCATTTGACAAAAGGAAGCATCCAGAAGGACCTCATTCAGCAATGGAATCGTCATCGATACTGGCACAACAAAAATCAAAAGTCAGGGAAAAAGACAAAGTGCGTCAAAGCAACCTGGCGCATCATCTGGATGAAAACCTATGCGCCTCAGTAAAGAGCTTCGGTGCATCATCAGGGTGAAAACCCATGCGCCTCAGTAAAAAGCTTCGGCGCATTATCAGGGTATGAACCCATGCGCGTCAGCAAGAGGCTTCGGCGCATCATCAGGGTGTAAACCCATGCGCGTCCGCAGTTAAACCTCGGTGCATGATAAATGTCTAATCCTATACACGTCGGCGGGGTAAAACCTCGGCGCGAACAGAAGTCCATGCTCGTCGGCAGCAGAGAGTTAGGGCACACCAACTCAGTCGCATGATCCAAGGATCGTCTGAACAAAGAAATTAGTGGAAGAGACGACACACACCCGTCACAGCGGGTCGAACATCGACCGGAGTAACAATGGTGACAGGAGCATCCTCCTCGGCATACTCCGCCGGCTCCTTTCCCTTTCCAGCACCGCCGCGAGGAGTCTTGGGAGCCATTCTTTGAGAGAAGAAAAGTTAGGGTTTTTGAAGAAGAACTCTAAAGAAAGCAAAAGCAAGGAGAAGAAGAACTCTCTCTCTCCATCTCTCGCTTATTTATAGGGCTTGGTCGTACGCGTGAACCGATGATATGTGATCTCAGCTGTCGCCTCAGGTTCTGTGAAAAGATAACCACAAATAAAACCAAAAAGATCATCATTAATCTTTTTCGGTTACCGAGGCGTCATCATTTGTACTAACTGAGCGGAGCATACGCCCCATCACTGACGCACGGAGTATCTATGCGCCCCGACGATCATGCGCCTCCACTACCATGCTTCTTATTCAAAGTATTCCAAAACTTATCCAAAAGTTTTGAAAACTTTGAAGGGGGTCTTGTAGAAGCATGGAATTTTATAACCATAAACTCTATGCGCCAGACTACATGCGCCAGAGCTTGGTCAAAGTACTTCACAGCAAAAAAGCAACAAATATAGACATTGAAAGAAGACTTTTTATTTAACATATAAAAGTCTATTACATGTCTAAGAAAGACAGTACAAAGGAGAATTTCTACAAAGAAAAGATCCTAAGCCTACAGCCATCAGCCAACATGCACCCTCAAGTAGGCGCAGCAATCAACATGCGCCCTCAGCCAGGCACATCCTACCATGCGTCCTCAGCAAGGCACATCCTTTTCAGTAGCTCAGTTATGTGCATCCCAGTTATGTGCATCCCTTCAGCAGCCCAGTTATGTGCCGCTCTTCCAGCCAGGCTCACCGCCGTCTAAATGCTTCGACTAATAAAGCATTTATTGAGCAGAACGAGGGTGGCAATCAACCCTCTAGCCAAGGAAGGAAAAAGAACCACAAGCCAACTTGTGGCCAGGGGAGGCTTCGAAAGAGCCTCCAAACACCAAGGAAGACCGTGATCGAAACCGCGGCCAAAGGAGCAGCTTTCAACACAACCAGAATGGGCTACACCCATTTTGAAGGAAGAAAGAGCCACAAAAGTCGTAGCACCACCATTCCGATCTACGACTCTTCCTGCACAACGAAGACGAGGCTCGAGCATCCCTATCTTTGGATGCAACAGGCACCTTCCGCCTGCCTCGGAAGCCCTCGACTCCGACTTTTGAATGTAACAGTCACCTTCAAGTGCATCAGCGAAGACACTACGTCGCATCTTCACCCTCGGGAGCATCTCGTCAACAGAATGCATTCGAGTACACAAGTTCATATCGAAAAGACGTGAGAGAATGAGAAGCAAACCCTCTCTCCATGCCACTATTTATAGGCCGGGCAAATCAAACCCATGCGCCAAGTGGATGGCTCTCCGAATTCCGTACAATAAATTTTCATTAAATGGATGAACCGGACGCTTCGAATTCAGCTAAGTCAAAACGGCTATTTAAAGCACTCGAAGAACGTAACAGTCATACCAAAATACGTGTCAAAGCGGAGCGGATGCGCCGGCCAGACCGCGCATCACACAAGACGCACCCTTTAACATCAAGCGCACCACAGAGACACGCCTTTCAGCACCAAGCGCATCACAGGGGATGCACCCCCATACGCCTAGTGGAATGCCAACCGACGCGCCTACTCAGCTGTCCATCGAATGTCAGAAACATTAAATGCTGAACTGACAGAGTTGGCAGCATGCCTTCCGAAGTCTGAATAGTCGGCAGCTTTTTCAGAAGACGAAGCATTGCCAACGTCAGCATCATCATTACTTTCCTCGGACGACTACTGCTACGTGGCCACCCAACCATCTCGTATGCGCCTCCGTAGCCATGTGCCTAAATCTGCATACGCCTCAAAAACTGTGCGCCTCAGACTTTTTACTGATCCCTAAAGACAGAAGGAAAGTTACTGTTAAAACTCTGCATGCGCCTCAAAAGCCATGCACCCCAGACTTCTTCCTGATCCTGAAAGACAGGAGTAAAGTCACTATTTAAGCCTCGCATGCGTCTCAAAGTCATGCGCTCAGAATGGTTCATGACTCCTAAAGGTTACGAGCCAAAGTCTCCTCATGCGCCCAATCCTAGGCACATCCTACCAGATCATTCTCCACCAAATTCGAGATCTCCGAGCCATGGGTCGATGACACGTGTCCTTTGACTTGACTCATCCAAAATCTCAGCAACAGAAAGATCTTCTCCTCTGCTACGTGCCGGCTCACAACAACAGTATGAAGAATTCAACCCCTCAATCAGGGCGCATCGTCTATTCGCCTCCATCAGCAATCAACACGTGGCATCCCCGCGTACAGGCACATCCTACATGTGTGCATGAGCAGCCAGCCTACAGACTATATAAAGAGAGGGACCATTTCCTTCTTCCAGACACACATACGTACACACATACCTACCTACAACGAACGCACAGAGACTTCGCACCACCAGAGAGGCAGATCCAGACACTCAACGTCTTTCTCCTCTCAGCAAGCTCCAGCACCCAGAGCAATCCAGACCTTCAGAGAACCAATAACCATCGTCAGATCGTCAACAGAGTCAACGCATTACCACTCACTCCATCGGCACAAGGGACCCAGATAAACAAAAGTGTACTCCTAGGACTACATCTAAGTCCTATATTGTAACACTGTTCTGTTTGTATTAAAATTTGTAATCAAAGAATTTTAATGGCAAACAATAGTACCGACATATAGCGACGTCTAGCGACGTCTTACGTATCGACGTTTAGTGACGATCAGCGACGGTATTCATCACAGTTAGCGACGTTGTGATACTTACTTAGCGACGTTACCTTCGTCGTTTAACGTCGCTGAGAGTCGCTGAACGTCGCTAATATTGAAAAAAAATTAAAAAAATACAGCATTTGCAGCATCCCCTGCAGCATTTGCAGCATTTACAGCATTTGTAGCATTTGCAGCATCCCCTACTCTATTTGTTACAACAACGACGGTGTGTATCACGAATACAGTATCAAACAACACAAATACACACAATCACGAACACGTTTGAAACACAATCTCATCAATCAACACAGATATATGAAAATTTGTAACAACAATGTCAAACATAATGGTCCACAACTTAATTGCCAAGTATGGGAACGAATGGCTCAGAACACAACCCAAAATTCATTCTAGCATATATTAGTGTGAATCATCTATGTTCTGTACATATGGTGTAGTATATGTTCTTTTTGTATCTAGTATCTGAAGAATGTAACAGAATCAAGATAAACTCACATAATGTAATACTAAGACATCATCTACTACTATATAGGATATAGTGATAGGTTGTCGTATCATCATTGCCGAGGGATGAGGGTCGGAGGACAAATACCGCTCGAGTGAGCCAAAGGCATGCAGCCACTTCCCTCCCTCTCTCACGCTATCAACGTCATAACTTTTCTACCTCAAGTTCTGATCAAGCATCTTCCTTCTCCTCTCGTCCACCATGGCTCTGGACCCATCTGCTCCTCCCTACTTCCCTTCTTCTTATTTGACTCTCTCAGCCACATATGATATCCACCTCAAGTGTAGTGTCGGGGGAGAAGAAGTGGACAGGAAGAGGAGGGGGAAGCAGTACAGCCGGCGGCATGACCCGGAGGAAGTACAGAGGTTTTCTTCAACATCCATAGGAGAACTATAAGGATATATCTTTTCACAACATATTACCTTGTCAAAGACCCTTAATGTGACAACCATGTTACCGCGGTGTCGGAAGACTAACATGTCATAATTTTCTAAGACGTGTGTTTTGACATAATCCTCCAAACTCTTTCCTGCTATGTAGTAATGCAAGATTACTACATAGGAGGAAAGAGTTGGGAGGATTATGTCAAAACACACGGCTTAAAAAATTATGACATGTTAGTCTTCTGACACCGCGGTAACATGATATTCACATTAAGGGTCTTTGACAAGGTGACATGTTGTGAAAAGATATATCCTTATAGTTCTCCTACGGATTTGAAGAAAACATCTGTACTTCTTCTAGGTCATGCCGCCGGCTGTGCTGCTTCCCCCTCCTCTTTCTGCCCACTTCTTCTCCCCCGACTCTACACTTGAGGTGGATATCATATGTGGCCGAGAGAGTCAAATAAGAAGAAGGGAAGTAGGGAGGAGCAGATGGGTCCAGAGCCATGGTGGAGGAGAGGACAAGGAAGATGCTTGATCAGCATTATCTTCCGGATCGTCCTCATCAAGGCATAACGGGCTGCTCAGCGTGCCCAGCTTCTTCAACTTCTCGCTGACTGCAGAGTCGAAATGGGAACGGATCCTCTTTGCCGGCCCGGAGCTCTGACCCGCACTCGTCGCCTCGCTACCGATTTTCTCTCCACCTCTGACGCGGATCATAAGAAAAAAATTTCGTACCTCTTCTTCACATAAATATTATTGCCGCCTTGTACTCGAGCCTCCTCATCTGTGACGCTATCCAACTTCTCGGTGCCTACATTGTCACTCGAATCTCCCCTTCGACTCGTATCATCCTCTTCTTCGTCTGTCTTTTCACTCCCTGTCTTGCAATCATCTGCTATCACCGCCGACTCTTTCGACTCCTTCTCCTAGTCTTCCTCCTCTTCCTCCTCCTCCTCCTCCTCGGAGTCATCGGAGAAGGAGTCGACTGAGTCGGCAGTGATAGCAGATGATTGCAAGACAGGAAGCGAAAAGACAGGCAAAGAAAAGGACGATACGAGTCAAAGAGGAGATTCGAGTGACAATGTAGGCACCGAGAAGTTGGATAGCGTCACAGACGAGAAGGCTCGAGTACAAGGCGGCAATGATGTTTATGTGAAGAAGAGGTACGAAATTTCTTTTCTTATGAGCCGCGTCAGAGGAGGAGAGAAAACCAGTAGCGAGGCGACGAGTGTGAGTCAGAGCTCCGGGCCGGCAAAGAGGACCCGTTCCCATTTCAACTCTGCAGCCAGCGAGAAGTTGAAGAAGCTGGGCACGCTGAGCAGCCCGTTATGCCTTGATGAGGACGATCCGGAAGATAATGCTGATTCAGTTTTGCCTTCCTTGGATGGTATTGATTCTGTAGATCCGTGTATAAAAGAGGAAGAGATTGGGAGTAGAGTGGACCCGGAGGGAAATGAGAGATTGGAAGCTGGGTCAATATCCAAGAAGCGAAAGAGAGTCGAGGATTCTGAATTTGATGGCATAGAGGAAGAGGTTCGCGACATAACGAGAGGGACATGGAAGGGGGCAGATGAAGTAAGGCCGACGACGTCGAAGAGAAAGGCAGCACGGTCGTTAAAGGAAGGCAAAATGTTCAACATCCTCAAGAATATCATCTGGAACGACAAAGGATACTTTGACAAAGGAGACCACCATGCTGTCAGGAACATTATCTACTACTATATGATATATTATCATCATTGCCGAGGGATGAGGGTCGGAGGACAGCCAACTTTATCTACAGCTACATAGTTTTTGCCTCGCCAGTCGAATGGCTACAAGGACTATGTCCTGATCACCATGTCGTACCGTAGATTAATACAAATGGAGCTGCAGCCAAAATACAGAAACCAAAATACAAAATACAGAATCAAATCCCTGGGTTTGCCGAAAATACAAAACACAGTTCTAATTCATATATATTTTAAGTGTGAGAACGGATGGCTCAGAACACAACCCAACCGGAGAGGATACTCTGAGAGATCCATCTGAGTAGGATGTATACTCTGAGAGATCACCTTTACAAGAATGATATCAGTAGTGGGATTGAGTGTGTACGTCCTACTCAGATGGTCTCTCACCGTTACTATTTTTTTCTGACAGCATGGTGGATGTGCTCCGTCAACAGATTCTTGCTCCGAGCCAAAATTTTGCCCCGGAGCTCAAGTGGACATCCTTCGTGTAGAGCTCGAGTGAGAGGTTCCTGACAGCATGGTGGTCTCCTTTGTTAAAGTATCCGTGCTCATCCCAAAACCAATGTGTGATGAGCACGGATACTTTGACAAAGGAGACCACCATGTTGTCAGGAACCTCTCACTCGAACTCTACACAAAGGCTGTCCACTTGAGATCCGGGGCAAAGTTTTGGCTCAGAGCAAGAATCTGTTGACGGAGCACATCCACCATGCTGTCAGAAAAAAATAGTAACGGTGAGAGACCCATCTGAGTAGGACGTATACTATGATAATATCTCCTCCAACAATCAATCCTACTACTGATATCATACTTGTAAAGGTGATCTCTCAGAGTATACGTCCTACTCAGATGGATCTCTCAGAGTATCCTCTCTAGTTGGTTGTCGTATCATCATTGCCGAGGGATGAGGGTCGTAGGACAGTCAACTTCATCTACGGATACATAGTTTTTGCCTCGCCAGTCGAATGGCTGCAAGGACTATGTCCTGATCACCATGTCGTAGTCCAATACAATCCAGAGATTGACACAGTACTAATTCATATATGTAGTCCAATACAAATAGTCTAATACAAAAACAACCCAATACAAATAGTCCAATAAAATAAGTACTAATAGATAATGAGAACCACGCAGCTCATGCAAATGCTCAGTGATACGATCACGCAACCACCTCGAAAAAGCGGGATCTTTGGCGTGAGGAGAGATGTAGTCCCTTGCAAGTGCTGCATGAATAGAACTCCCGGTCTCACTAGCTATCGGTGCTGGATGAATAGAACTCCCGGTCTCACAAGCAACCGGTGCTACTTCCTCCCTAACTGTAGGAGGAGCCACCTCAGCATTCACTGTTTCCCTCAAACGACGTGCCGCTCCTCGGGTCATGGGTGCCATCTGGTAAGATCGATATTCACAAATAATATAATTGTAACATAAGCAAGCTAACTAAAGGAACTATCATGTAATTTGAGTACATTTTCGAAAGCAGATAAAGTACAAAAAATTCAATTTTTTGCCAAGTGTGAGAACGGATGGCTCAGAACACAACCCAGGATTCATTCTAGCATACATTAGTGTGAATCATCTATGTTCTGTACATATGGTGTAGTATATGTTCTTATCGTATCTAGTATCTAAAGAATATAACGGAATCAAGATGAACTCACATAATGTAATACTAAGACATCATCTACTACTATATAAGATATAGTGATAGATTGTCGTATCATCATTGTCGAGGGATGAGGGTCGGAGGACAGTCAACTTTATCTACGGCTACATAGTTTCTGCCTCGCCAGTCGAATAGCTACAGGGACTATGTCCTGATCACGATGTCATACCGTAGATTAATGCAAAGTCCTTACAGCAAATATCGTACATAGATTTTTACCTCGCCAGTCGAATGGCTGTAGGGACAGTGTCTGACTTGGTGTATCTCACCATTTTTCCAAAATGTCTGCCATTCTACCTCGCCAGTCGAATGGCTGTAGGTGTATTTCTACCTAGGTATCCAGTCTCTCATACAGGACCTACCTATCTGCCTTTAACATTAAATTATATAAATCAAACTAATCTTAAATACTGGTACCAACTGCTTGAACATGACAGTCCCTAATTTGTACTGGATTTATCCTACCTCTGAGTTTCACATATATTAAAAAGGAAGGCATTTACTGTTAACAAGATAACCTGTCATGAATTGAACAGCAGGCAGACTTAGATTTAGGATTTAAAATATGGTATTTAGGTCAACTTAATTCAGTCAAAGGGTACTGAACAGAAAGTCTAATTAAGACTTTCAACTAAGCAAGCAGCCTAGACTGCTGTTCAGAACTTGGCAGGCAAAATCCTATACCATCTGATGATAAACCTATACACACCCTTGCCCAAACCATTTGTTTTAGTAGGTAAAACATTCCAGGTTACTCAAGTAACCTGTCGTGCAATATTTGGTGCCAACAGCATTCCTTATTAATTGTAACATGCATACTATCATATCCTAACTCTGCCAAAACCTGACCAACATACCCTACACTAATTATTCCATATTTTAGTAATGTCAGTGAGCTAAATCATAGTCAACTGTCAAGAATACTTAGGAGAAAAGTCATTCACAGGATTAGTATCCATCCTTCGTGACATAGCTGAAATTTTATAGGGCTCGATAATAATTATTAGTCAATTTATTCATCATTTCAAAACCCTGAAAATGCCTAAAAAAAACTCCCAGTATCAGTAAATAGGGCTGGAACCCTAAATTAGAACTCGAATCCAAGCAAAACATCAAATTGACAGTTGATATGCCCAAAAAACTCCCAGTATCAGTATATAGGTGTCACACTGTGAGTCTCGTATCCACACAGTGGGACACGACGTGTCCAAACCAACAAAATAGGTGTCACACGAACTAGAAGCGAGTCCACGCTCTCGTGTCCCCTACAGCGAGTCCACTGCGAGTCTCGTATCCCCCACAGCGAGTCCACGCTCTCGTGGACACGAACTAGAAGCGAGAGAGAGAGCTAGAAGAGAGAAGAAACTGGGAAGCGGGGACAGGGAAGAGTTACCTGAGGAGAAGCTACCTGAGAAAGGAGGAGGAGGAGGAGGAGGCCGGAGGAGGGAGATCGCCGGAGGAGCGCTATGGAGGAGGAGGCCGGAGGAAGGAAATCACCGGAGGAGCGTCGCGGAGGAGGAGCGCACAAAAAATTGGGGAGAAATTTGTGAATGATCGAAAAGGAAACCCTCGTCGCCTATATGAAATATTTAGCGACGTCCTTCTCGGCCGTCACTAAACGTCGCTGATATTTAATAAACGGCGATGCTACTTAAAATGCGTCGCTACACGTCGCTATATCAGCGACGTGTACCGACGAACTTGCGACGCAGATTCCCATTTAACAAATTGTAGCCGCTAGACGTCGCTATTAGTCGCTGTTGGCGACAAACAGCGACGTCTTAGATAAACGTCGCTAAACCCCCAAAAATTAGCGATGTTCTTTCTTGGAGTCGCTAAATACGTCGCTGATATGACTTATTTTGGTAGTGTTTCGTGTTCACATGTGTCTTATGATAAAGTTGTCTAGTCCTACACCATTGTTCCCTTGACTTGACATGACTTGACTTGATATGAGATTGACTTAACTTGTTTCCTTGGTTCTTAGACAACTGTTATTAGGCGTTGACTATATTGTGAACACTCCCGATCGCGAGTACCCATTGTGCCGGTATAGAGTTTGTTTACCTTGACATCCTCGTTCGTGAGCTCCCATTGAGTGCAAATGAGCCTTACTATAGAATGGAATTCTCTATTGGCTTATTTTCTATAGGAATATGAGCTCCCATTAAGTTGCGGTTACCCCGATTACTTGTAATCGCATCTAGTACCATACTTTTAGTATGGCATGCCACTGTCTTAGGTTTTTTGTGTCTTAGTTTTCTTGTGCCTTGTTTGATTCTTTTTCGACTATTTCTTATTTTCATGCATATTTTATATTGCGACGTTTGACATATTTTATGTATCTTGTTACGTCCCTCTGAGGACATTATGATCTCTCCAGGTGTGTGTGTTTTCTTGACTTTCTGCAGGAGTTCCAAACAAGATTGTAATCTTCTCTTTTCTATCGAAGATGATCGTTCTTGCTATTTTGACAAATTCTTTAAATTGTTATTTTTTTCTCATTTAAAATGATTGGTAGTACATTTGTCTCCACCCAACAACTTGTACAATGACAATTCAAATTTGATTTTATAGTACCTTTATTATTTTGTTTTATGGATGAGATTTAGTGTGCCATGATTATACTATATTTACAACGTACGTATATTTATTATACAGTTGGCATGTACGACTCATAGTCCTACGTATTTTGGGTCTGGAGCGTTACATGACTCAACTCACAATCCTACTCAAGCTATCACTCATCTTAGTGTTTCCATCACTATACAACTCCTAAACCAGGGACTGCCTCGACGAAAAATGGTTATAAAAACTTTCGTGTTTCCATACCTTTCCATCTCAAGCTCAGGAACGACTATATGATAGCCCTCCTGCTTAACTTGAACCGACCATGTTCTGTGCAGTACCACAACTGAGTCATACTCTACATGACATACCTTAAAACCAAGTGAACATCTATTCTATGACTAGCATTGAATTCGTATAAACGTATAATCTATGACAACAAGTCGATAGTCTATGTGGCAGCATATAAAAACTCTATTTTTATCTAGGTCATGGGATCGAAAGACGGAGTGCAAATTAGAAAAGATGCCGTGAAGCACTATCTAGGCAACAAGTTTGACATATTCATGTTCTACACAAATTTGATGCGCAATGGGATTATTCGTTTAGCTATGTGGGTTCGTCTCTTTTATTACAATATTTATCTAGTACATAAGAAAACTTGTACTTGCATTCATTTTATTAAATGTGTAGGCAAGATAAAAATAAGTTCATCAAAGCGACCCACCTGAATGAGAAGTTGGCTCGACCGAGAGGAACTCTAAGCAAATAGCTACATAGCCAAGTTCGGGCCGTTGCATCCATTAGTTTATCCTGTTGAACTGAGCGGGACGGGGCACTACAGCGAAGGCGGAGATTACTGAATTGTGCGAGGAACTCAGGACCAAGAAGATGAGATCCTTGAGAAAGCCATTGTTAATGGAGGGTCTCCAAGGAGGGATGCGACCTAAAAGTAAAGTATCCAGCCAAAATCCTTTAATGACGTTCGAGACGCGAATGGGTGGATAACTTCATCTGGAATATTAAGTGATACCTTAAGGCAGTCCAAATCAAGAAAAAGGCCGACAAGGTAAATACTACATCCCTTTATTTTACTGATGATACTATGCTGTGGTGGCACAGGTGTATCGAAAAGGAAATGGAATTGTGCTCGAGCGAGAATTATGAGAATCTCAAGAAGGAGAACAAGTCTCAATTCTATTCGGAGAATGTTGAGTTCGTGGCAAGGAGGAGCTTACATCAACTCAAGCAAACTGGGTCAATAAAGGACTATGTGGAGGAGTTCACTGGTCTCATGGTTGCCATATCCAATATGTTTAAAGAAAATCGCCTACTCTTTGTCTTTGACAGCCTGCAGTCATAGAAGGCAGAAAAGTTCAAGAGGCAATGTGTCCTAGATCTGAACACGGCCGTCTCAGTGGCCGAGAAACTAATAGAGTATCGACGGAGTGATACGTCCAAGCCTAAGGCAAAGGCCATCACCAAGTTCAAGGTTGGGGCAGAGAAGAGAGACAATAGAAAGGGAGCCCCATCTAAGTACAAGCATCCTATGAAAACTCAAACGGAGCACAAGATTGGGTGTTTCGTGTACGGAGGAAACCCTTTCGAAGAACAAGTAGCCTGCAAAACCTTATCAAAGTTCAATACAGTTCTAGACGAGAAGGCCGAGGACGAGGACGAGGATCCAATGATAGGGGCTCATATGGAAGCCTTGCTCCTGTTCAATGCTCTAAAGAGCAAGACTGTATCAGCCAGAGCCCCGAGTCGGGAATCATGTATGTGGACGTGAAGATCAATAGCCAGAGTATAAAGGCGATTATGGACACGAATGCAACATTTAACTTTATCTCGAACACGGAGGTCCAGTGCTTAGAGCTGGTGCTAGAAAAGGACTCGAGCTAGATGAATGCAATCAACTCAGAGGCTCGTCACGTGCATAGGGCAACCACGAGGGTAAAGATTGAAATGGAATATTGGATATGTGTCACCAGTCTCATGGATATACTACTCGATGACTTCAAGATGGCCTTCAGTATAGGCTTTTTCACTTCGGCAAAGCAATTCCAATGCCATATTTGAGAGTCCTCTGGATCATGGAGGAGGGATCCCAATGTATCATGAATATTGTACGAGGCGAGACGACGAAAGGAAAGGCTCTCTCCGCCATCCAACTCAAGAAGGGTGTGAGGCATAAAGAGATTGTTAGCCCAATGATTGTATCATATTTCTGAATATGGTTAATCGATTAAGTTTAAGATTATGACATCACTAATACTTATGTAATCACTATATTATTGATATTTAAACTTAGCATTATCCTAAATATTTATTAAATATACTAAATGTTCATTAAATGTATTACACTCCTTTGTTTGCATAACATGTGTAACGCCCCAGTCCCAATATACGTAGGACTAGGAATACGTACATACCAGCTGTATGTATACGCAGACAACTCTAATATATGAAAACTACGTATATACACATAAGCTTTAAAAAAAGAGCTCCAGCTTATAATAATATAACATGGTCATAGGCAATATCTATATCTCATCCACGATGACAAATAAGAGAAATGACAACTCAAATGTCATAACTGAATAATAAAGTAAAATATCTATCGGGCAGAAACAAATCCACTACCGAGCTACTGAAAGAAATAAACTAAAATGAATACGAAAAAGAGTCACAACTACATAAGTCCATCAACTAAGTGAAAAATTAGATAGGCTCCGAAGGCGAGACCTCCTCGGCTGCAAATGAAGAGTCTAGTCCGGAACTGTACTCCTCGGGATACTACTCGTCGTCTATACCTGGAGAGATCACCAGGTCCTCAGAGAGACGTAACAAAATACAAGAAAATACCATGCCGTATAAACTGTGATATATAATAGAAAATAAAGTGATGCATGCAATAGGGTTACTAACAATTCTATTGTGAGCACGCAATTGAGATACAATCCTTCAACGCATAAGACCTGGCTGATAATAGGATTCGGTATAGTCCCATCTTCGTCACCAGTGAACAAGCGCATAACGTTCAAGAACGTCAGTGGCCAACCTGAGGGGATAAGTGTAATGCCTGTTGTTCGTATTATATATTTGGAATACGTGTACGTATTTTATCTTGTATTGCATGTCTCCTTGCTTGGTTTAATGGGTATTACATCGTTCGGTTCATCTTGGTTTGGGTTGGCTTGGTTCGGTTTGGGGTTGCTTTTGGTTCAATATGGACCAAGGGGAGAACCCCTACCTACCACCAACATCCCCATTTATTAGCCCCTCTCCTTTCTCTCTCCTCATTACTCTTCTTCTTTCCCACCATTAACTTCTCACCAACCTGTGAGAGAGAGAGAGATCTAGGCAAGTGCATCTTGCTTCATGGAGGAATCCGAATTTTATTGTTCCATTCTCTTCTCCGCAACATTCTAAAGCACTTTAGTGCTTGGCATTTTCAATTTCTATGGCTAAATTCTTGTAGAACTAAGTTTATTGTATTTTTGTATATCTTAGATTTTGATCTACTTAACATTGTTGTTTCCAAGTTTTGATGGTTCCATGTTGTAGAGAATTTTGTTCTACCCCATTTTGACCTATGGAAGTTCAGATTTGGACTCTGGATAAAGGTTTTATGGAGCTTGGAAGCCATGGTTGCTTGGTTCTTCTTCTCAGAAGAATGGAAAAGAAGAACAGGATCCAGCCGTATGGACCTGACCGTATGACTATTTCATGCGGCAACTCACTCTCTAGCCGCATACGATTCCCCAGCCGCATGATAATCCGGCCGCATGAGACTACCTGGAACTTAGCCGCATGACTAGGAATGAACTCCTGGCCGCATGAGCTTTTTTCTAATTGAGACGCATGGAGCTTTGATCCCCGCCAGCCGCATATGCAACCGTTATTTCTTGTCCGCATGGGACTTGGTCTGTTCCCAGCCGCATAAGGCCCGATCATTTCCAGGGCCGTATGGATCCGCGCTGACCTAGCCGCATAAGCTCCTGCCCTTTCAGCCGTATAGCGTCCGCCTCTCGCAGCCGCATATGCTCCCGCCTTCTTGAGCCGTATGCGCCCTTACTTCCCTGGCCGTATGCCCATGCCTCTCCTGAGCCACGTGCATACTCCTTCCCTGGCTACATGGTACCCAGTAATCCTGATATGCATACTTTGTATTTTATGACTTAATTCTTATTTATTGGGCTCTTGTCTTGTAAACCTCATTGCAAGTTGGGCCTCTTGATGAAATACTTGTGCTATGTTATTTCTGTATATCCCAAAACACGACAGTGATCCATAGTGGTGCACTCTTGACAAGTAACCTGACATGATAGTGTCCTGCCATGGCGTACTCCTGACAAGTAACCTGACATGATATACCTCGAATTGCTGTTGCGACGGCTACATGACATGACATGACAAGTATGAATGACATGGACACCGTAGACGATTGTGCTTGTATAAATGAACCAGTCTTGTCCTGTATTATGTTTAGGATGGGACTCCTGAGTACCACGGTCAGGAGTACCTACTAAAATGGACTAAGGCTAATAACTAGAATAACACAGTAGTCATGAAGAGATTTCCCAGCTACAGGCAATCCCGTTACCTGGGCGCACCTGGGATCTGTAGCCTACCGTCGAGTAGGGCACATTTTCAGCACACTGTCATGTGTTGTACCCTTCAAGCTACCTAAGGGTACATGCGTTTCCTGGACGATGTACCCACCTGAATTCAACTCCTAATATTCGACCTGGGTAACCTGGATGGTCTGCAGGGCTTGTGGCTGTAGAATAATCTTACTGCATCTTGCTAGTAACTAGGCCTGTGATAATCCTAGTTAGTTAAAGTATCAAGCAGTACTTATTGTTTGGCCGTGATTGTTGAATAGGGAATAGTCAGTCTAGTCTTGTCTTGATCCTGTACAAGATTGTTACATGTCTTGATTTTCTTATATTATCTTGCCGATAAATGGCAGAAACCAAGTTCTGTTCAGATGAAGGATTACAATTCCGATCCTTGTTTGGTTTAAGGATTGTAACCTGGTTATCTGAATGGTTCCGTGGTTATCTTACCGTATATCCTCGTGATGCTATATCTCTCCAGTTTTACTATATTGTTATTATATTCTTGTGCTAATTGCTGGTTTTAGTTCCTAAGTGAAGCCTCCTTTGTGGCACTTGCTCTTTCTGGGGTCTGACCCAGCTAGTTTTGTATGGCCAGATTTCAGAGCAGCTCCAGAGGATCTACCGACTTTCCAGCCCGATGGTGACCACCAGGCGTAACCAGGGCAACAAGTGGGTTTTATTTTGGCTCTCCCACTCTATTGTAAAATTATTCTTTTGAGGCGTTTAGCCGACGAGCACGTGTTAGCTCGGTTGCACCTTATTACTATCTGCCTACGGGCTGTAACATGATTGACAGATCCTAGGGTTGATCATGTATGACTAAACTCTTGCTAGTCATCATATTTTGTAACGATTAGCTTCATGATCAGCTGAATATATAATGTTTGGGATGCCTTACTATTGTATATTTGGTGATCTTACATCTTGTAACATTTACTTACTTGCTTGTGATTAAGACACTAGGCTTGTTCATGACCATAAGAGACTGATGGCTTGTAGTTAAACCCTCATATATCTAGACAGCCGTGACCGTATAGTGAGGTGGATTGCATTTCATTATACGTAGCTGGCTATGTACGCCCCCGTTCTCCAGTATTCTGGTTCTGGGGCGTGACAGTAAGCATACCTGTATCTTCAGGGGAGCTTCCGGGTTACAAGAAAAAGTGTAATAGAAGCCCATACGTCAGGTATTGTTCTTCCCACCAAATGCCTAGTATCGTCATCTCCATGACTAATATGAACCTCTAGTAACCGCCAAGTCTACTAGCACGCAATTTTATTGGCAGTTACTCCTAACAGTTGCACGCCTCAAACGTATCGGTGGCCAGCCAACTACACGAGTACGTGTCCTACATGTGACTCACAATACAAAATAAAGCATATGTCAAGGCCGTATGAGATATACCAATATCTCATCATCAATGGGTGGTCACTAGGCTAAGTCAATGCAAGAGAATAAAACAAAACAAGTAAAACAACCGATATAGTCGTTTGCACCCAAGTGTGACTTGGACGCAAAGTGATATAATACTAACAATAGATAAGTAATGCTAAATATAAATAACTAAAAATAAGATAAGTTAAATCACAGAGTAAGGTGGTAAGGTATCTTGCATGGCGGTACGGGAATGAAAATCCAACAATCAAGTACATCAGCAATGAATCTCAAAATCCACGAACGGCTCCGGATGCTGAAACAAACATCAAAAACGTTCCCGGTGTAAAAGATATATCTATAAAATGCATATCCAAAAGTCTAATTCTGGAACATGGGCAAAATTATAATTTCGAGTCAAAACGATGTCCGTCGTTGGACCCGTTTTGTACCGAAATACGTGCCAGCACCTATGCTCTCTAAAGTTGTCAAACTACATATCTACGGATCTAGTTTAACGAGACAAATCCAATCGTATCTCCAAAGTTGGATTTTGGGGGGCCATGCACAAATTCGCCCGATAGATCGGGTCGCGGGGCTCGCAAAACGACGATCCGATCAATAGTCTCAGAATCGGACCAAACTTGGCTCACACGACAAAAAAAATATTTTGAGTCCAATGGCGCAAGTTTCGTCATGATTTGAAGAGTGTGCACAAAGTAATTGTAAATTTTAGAAAAAGGTCGATACGACGTTCTTCGACGAATATGCGTCAAATTCGTCGCGCACACGTGACCAATTTGAATTCTGTCAAAGCCTACACGTCCACAAAGTCGATATGCAACTTTTGATGCCCACGGTTTGTGACGGAGTCGTCCGGTTTGTCAGGACGGACCTCGGATCGAACATTTTATTTTTTTGGAAACTGAATTTCTTGTCATTTTTGTAACTGATTTATAACAGAAAATTATATATAAAAATTAAAAGCAAAAATAAGTTCTTGCTCTCCTATAGGTTGTCTACAAATTCCTTCAGGTAGATTTTCAAATTGGTTGATATGCGTTCCGAAAAATGACTTCCAAAATAGCCCCTCGGAACAGTTTCAGTGCCCAGAAAATTATTATTTTTCTTGATTTTGGAACTCGATTTTCTTTACGCACATTACGAATTAATGAAATTATTTCAAGGGAAATGGAGAGGGTTAGGTAGGCTTTCTAACAGATCTAACAGAATCGAAAATGGTGGAACATACACGAAGAAAATAGATGGTGAAGTAGGGTACCTCGGGTTGGCTTTAAACAGAGCACCCTCTATTTTCGGGTGTGGCGATGGTGGCCGCGGCTGCTCCTGCGACGGTGTGGCGTGCAGGAGGTAGGGGCAGAGGCAAGGAATGATGCGCAAGGGCTCTCCGGAGTCGAGGGTCGTGGAACACGGTGACGTCCGATGGTGTGGAGAAGGAATAGGATTTTTATTGAAATTTATATCCAAGAATTTAATTTGATTTTTCATCGAATTAAATCGTGATTTTGATCAAGATTTGGATCTGAATTCATGGAGAATCCTATCGGGATTGCACAGAAAAAAAAATTAAAAAAGATTTGTCGTAGATTTGGTGGAGTTTGAAGTTGTATCCATTTTTTTTTCCTTTCTCTTACGAAAACGGGGGGGGTTCGGCCTGGGCTGAGTATATATACATAATAATGTGCATTTATGCACTCATGAAGCCACAAAACTTCTAGTCAGTAACTCTAAATATAATCAATCATATTCATAAATAAAATCAAAATAAAAATAAAAATAAAAATAAATTAACCAACTATTTGAATATATACTTATTTATTAAAAATGCCTATGTACTAACACACACATATTCGTATTGATATAAAAATCTGTAAAAAACCTTTATATTTTTTCCTCCTCTAGAATATACATAATAAAAATAATTATTTTAAAATAATTTAAATTATATATGTTCTCACAAAAGTAAAAATATCTTTACCCTCATATTCATCTATTTAGTAATATATATATATATATATATATATATATATATATATATATATATATATATATATATATATATATATTTACCCTCATATTCATCTATTTAGTAATATATATATATATATATATATATATATATATTACTAAATAGATGAATATGAGGGTAAATATATATATATATATATATATATATATATATATATATATATATATATATATATATATATATTATATATATATATATATATATATATATATATATACAAGTTGGAACCCTAGGGCGCCTCGCTCTCCACCATTAACCCCGGTGTGGCCTGTGGCCGTGCCGGTGTCCCCTCGGGGTCGCCACACCACTTGGGTGGCGGCGCTGTCCCCGTCATTGCTTTTCGTCCTACGGTTCCATGACCACTCAATCTTTCGCGGAGGTTGTGGGTGGTCAGGTACCCTCGTCTGCGCCGCTCATCCTTTCCCGATCGGTTACCACATACAAGGGTGCTCATTCCATCTCCTTTTCAGAAGAGGAAGAAATAGCCCTAGCTTCCCCGCTACGCTTCGCGTTGGTAAGGAAGTTCTCTCATTATCGTCCATCGATAGACAAAATCCGTAAGGCTCTTGCAGAATTTATGTTCGATGGATCCATTAATGCGGGTCTTATTGATTCCAAACACATACTCATCTGCCCTACATGCGAATCAGATTACCTATGTTTTCGTTCGAAAGACACGTGGTTTATCGCTCGAGCTCCAATGAGGATCTTCAAATGGGAAACTGACTTCTCTCCAAATCAGGAGTCCCCCATTACCCTGGTTTGGATCAATCTACCTAACCTTCCCCACCATCTATATGCCAAGGAAGCTCTCTTTGCCATCACAGGTGCTATCAGGACCCCCTTAAAGATTGATAAAGCTACGGCAGACTTATCTCGTCCTAGCCTCGCTCGGGTTTTTATTGAAGTTGATGCATCTAAAACTTTGCAACACAAGATCCGTATTAATATGCCACGTAATAGAAGTTTCTGCCAACATATTGAGAATGAATCTACTCTGTTATTTTGTACTGCCTGCTGCCACCAGGGTTATTCCGCAGATTCTTGCAAGACCAAACAAAAAGAGAAAGGGAACGAAGTTGTGGTTCAGAAAGAGAACCAACTGAATATCATACGCATATTGCCTCGAAGGGGGCAGGACATACCTCGAGGAGAGCAGGACATGCCTCGAGGGGAGCTAACCACCACGGAAGAAGCATCAACCCGATATCAGCAAATGGTAAAGCCAGAGTCAAATCACGAGCTCACACGTCAGCAAGACCCTGCACAGGTGGATCCTCATCATGACCCTAACTGCCAAACAGAGGCCTCTCAGGGACACACAAAGATCCATGCAACTGACGGATCTATCCAGTCGAACACCAATCCTCTATTAACTCCACCTAATTCCCTACTGATTAATGATACGATCATTATTCCCCAAAACCCCTCTGAGACTCTTGCACCAGCGGCTGTTACTACACAGGCACCCAACGTCGCTCCTCATGAAGACGTTGCGAAAGCGCTTGAAGAAGGAGAGATACTCGGGCGTAATTGGGCGAATGTAGCTGAGGAAGAGGAAGCTCGAGCTTTGGAGGCTACAGACAATGTCTAGGAAGAAGAAGTGGCGTCATCACGTCCCCCTCCATCAGTTCGTAAGAAGAAAGCTCCTCCCCCGTCGCATAGAATCCTATGGTCAGTCTCCAATAGATCCACTTCTGGTAACCTCAAACAAAATCATAATGTTTAAATTCCTTATTTGGAACGTGCGTGGTATTGCGAACAAAATGATACTTAGCCAGGGTTAATAAAGCTCAGCGGATCGCCATTATCGAACCCAAGGTTTCGGCAAACCAGTTAACTTCATATCAACTTAAACTGGGCTGTCATCAGGCTCTCTCCAATGCTAGAGGAAACATATGGGTATTTACCAGGAAGGGTACATCAATGAACTTGGTGGTCTTATTTGATCAAGCTATCACCATTCGATTTGCTAATGGCCTCCTGCCAACAGAAGTTCTTGTCTCAATCGTTCATGGGTACAGCACCAAGGAAGGCCGTGTTGAGATATGGGAAAGATTACAAGGAATTCAGTCGACATATAATATACCTTGGTCTGTAGGAGGGGACTTTAATGTGGTCAAGAACATGGAAGAGAAGACGGGTGGTTTGGCTCCGAGCCAACAGGCTATGAATGACTTCAGGAATTTTTTAATGACTACTGGCTTGACAAAGCTACCATATATGGGGAGTACTTTCACCTGGATGAAATCAGAGGAAGACAAACAAGGCTCTCGTCTGGATCGCATGCTATTGGATAAAGAATGGATCTCTATACTGCCTCTATCGATAGTCGAACATCTCAATAGGAATGAATCGGACCACACGCCATTGCTTATCACTTTTAAATCAGCTAATGCACGTGGTCGAAGAGCCTTCAGGTTCTTAGACTTCTGTGTGAACCACAAGGACTTTCATCAAGTGGTTGACAAAGCATGGCACTCTGTGCACAATGCCAATGCTTTGGTACGGGTGGCGGATAGACTGGCAGCATGTAGAAAGGCTCTGTCTACTTGGAGTCATGCGATATTTGGAGATATTTTCCAGCAAGTTAAGGCTGCTGAAGACAAAGTTTTGGCAGCGAAGATTGCTTATGAGCAGAGCAATTCAGACCTTACTCGAAAGCAGCTTCATAAAGCTCGAGCTTTACTGAAACATTGTCTGTCATATGAAGACTCTTATTGGAAGCAAAAGGCAAGGTTACGTTGGGATTTAGAAGGAGATCGGAACACAGCTTATTTTCACGAATGTGTCAATAGTAAGAGAAGAAAACTTCGGATATATTCTATTAAAGCTGAAGGCTATACCCTTACTGATTTGCCTGATATTCAAGCCTCTGCCAACGACTACTTTGCAGCTTAATACATGGGCACGAACCATGTTGTAGATGATGATATACTGAGCTGCATTCCATCTCTGATTACAGAGGAAGATAATCGGGCGTTGACAGTTGCACCCACGAAAGAGGAGATCGCCAATATCATTAAAAGCATAGACTCAAGGAGTACGGGGGGTCCTGACGGGTTTACTGCTAAGTTTTTCACAACTTTGTGGGATATCATTGAAGCTGATGTCCTAGAGGCTGTATAATTATTCATGGACGGATTTACTCTTTCCAGAGCCATATCGAGTACATCTCTTGTCCTGATCCCGAAGGTGAAGAGCCCTATGATATGGTCTGATTATCGTCCTACTAGCTTGTGCACTGTCATGAACAAGATTATATCCAAGCTTCTTGCTAATAGATTAGCTCTCATTCTCCCTAAAATCATATCTCCTGAGCAAAGTGGTTTTGTGAAAGGCAGGGAAATTGTCGACAATGTGGTCCTTGTACAAAAAATGATGAGCATGATGAGAATCAAAAACAGAGGAGGGAATGTAGCTATGAAATTAGATATGGCTAAAGCATATGATCGGGTAGACTGGAGTTTCCTGATGAAGGTTATAAGGAATTTTGGGTTTAATGAGACATGGATTAATATGATGTTTCGACTCCTCAACAATGTCTGGTATTCGACTATTATCAATGGGGAGACTTCGGGGTTTTTCCATGGGTTTAGAGGTGTTCGACAAGGTGATCCTATTTCTCATGCTCTTTTCATCATTGCAGCTGAAGCTTTATCCCGAAATCTCAAGAAACTAGTGGAGTCACCTTCGTTTAATCACTTCTACTCACCAAGTGGATGTCCAGCAGTGACTCACCTTGCTTATGCAGATGATATATTGATATTCTCTGCGGGGGACATCTCCTCTATTAGAGATTTTTGTTCAATGTTGGCTAGATATGAAGCAGCCTCGGGTCAACTGATCAATGCTCACAAGTCATCATTATATGTTCATCCATCATTTCCTCCTGTTCATGAAGCTGAATTGCACGATATCACAGGATTCAGGTCATCCAATCCTCCGTTTGCTTATCTAGGTTGTCCATTGATGTCAGAAAAGAAGAATGTTAGCATGTTTGAAGATCTGATATCAAAGATCAGGAACAGAATAGAAGGCTGGCAGCAGTGACTTCTATCATATGGGGATAAGCTTGTTCTTCTCAAGTAGTATTAACATCAATACCTATGTATACATTGGCAGCGTGTAACCCCCCTAAAGCAGTTCTAATTCAGTTTGAGATAATGTTTTCCAAATTTTTCTGGGATCGAAGGAGGGAATCTATAAACATACATGGCTCAGCTGGACCAAAATGGCTAAACCGCAGGAGGAAACGAGTCTTGGTCTTCGAAGCCTGGATGAAGTTATCAATTCTTTTTTACCAAATTATGGTGGAAGCTGAAGACCCAGGAAGGATTATGGTCTGCATTTATAAAAGCTAGATATTGCAAATACGCTGGCCTGGATATTGTTCAAGCAAATTCAAATGCTTCACACATATGGAAGAGAATTCTGAAGGGGAGAGAGCTTTCGAATCATCTTATTGTACCTCACCCTACGGATAATAATTCCTGGATATGGACTCCATCCAGAGCAGGTAGTTTCTTATTATCTTCAGCCTGGAGACATACTAGAATTCCTTTCAATCGTAACCCAAATTTTTTGCATATCTAGAATTCCTGCGTTCCTATTAAGTGGTCAGTACTTGGATGGCAGATGTTTCATTCTAGACTACCTACAGATGACAGTGTTCAACAACTGGGTTACCAGCTTGCTTTGCAATGTCACTTTTGTGACCAGCCTGCTTAAGAATCTATTACTCATGTGTTCAATCATGGAGAATTGGCGAAGACAGTGTGGTGTCAGCTGCAAAAGGAGTTTAAAATTCGAGGAAATGGGGAGCTCATCTACAGACTGAAGAGGTGGTGGAGAAGGCCTATGATCCATCTTCGTGAGATCGTGGTGGGTGTAACATGCTGGGTCCTATGGAAAAATAGGAATAAATGGCGATATGACGCGTACAAATACATTGTTGATCAAATCGTTGCTGAGATCCGACGACAAATCTTGAAAGTCTTGGTTAGATGCAAACATTCGACATCTCTTCCAGTTTTTTTTGATGTAACTGATAGCAGTTCATGCACTCTTTTATAATGTCAGATTTTCTAATAAATAAAGTTTAGTTTTTAATTTATATATATATTTTATTTTATTTTTGTAATGTCAGTTTTTTTAATTTATATATATATATATATATATATATATATATATATATATATATATATATATATATATATATATATATATATATATATATATATATATATATTATATATATATATATATATATATACCTATATACATTGTTACATAACAAGAAAAATCGAAGAAAGTTCTAAAATAATATAATAAATATATTTGATATATATGAATAAAGTCCTATATAGAAATAACACACATATTGATTAAGTAAAGATATATACTAAATATATATCCATGTATATATTTTTATGCAAAATATATATTTAAGTCATAAATTTTAAAAACTCTATATATACTTAACATGCATATACTATATATGTATATGCACACAAATGATAAAAATATAAATTAAAACCTAGTGCAAATATATTTTCATATATAACTAATGCAAATTAAGAATGGAAAATAATAATAAAAAATTTGCAAAAGTTAGGGAGTTTACAACATGTATTTACAGACAAACAGTAAACAAGATTGAACTTAGACATATGCAATGAAGAATTCATGGCGGGCCAAAGAAAACATTATAGTAGAAGATTTCTCTGAACCGTCCAATGACATCTCCGGGGCCTTACATTCGGGGGTTCCACTGTGGCGGTTCAGGGTGAAGCCCCTGAAAGGTATATAGATTTTCAGATCTGTTTATCTTTGGACGATTGTCGTCAATAGAAAAAGTCATCATTCAAGAAGTCTGCAGAATGCTTGTGTCCCTATGTTTTATTCTGTATTTTATCTTTATTTATAGGACTAAATCTATATCGGTTCACAATTGCTACTAGGAAGCTTAACCAATACAAGTCCACTCAAATCAGCCTGAACCTAAACTCAAATCAGCTTGAATCCAAACCAGAAACTTGCTGGAGATAGGGAGACCGAACTCGGACTGAGTTCTTCCCAAACTCTATACGAACTTGGTCAGGGTAAAACCTAATTCCCTGGTCAGCCTCTTCTTCCCGAGGACCAGGCTTCTAACGTTCTAATTTTTGAACATTAGGTGACCAAAATCTGCCTGAACTCGGCCTAAAAAACCCTATAAATAGCTATAGATTTTTACTATTTCAATTCACTCATTCACATTTATTCTTTTTATCTATGCTGAGCTTTAACCTTTCTATCACCAAAAAACTAACTCTCATCCTTCTAGTGTGTCAAAGTTGCAATCTCGGTTAGAAGTCTGTTCGAGTTGTAAAGCTTGGATTTCCAAGTATTGGTCTTTATACTTTTTGTTTGAAATCGACAAGCTCTTCGTATCAAAATATTGTGGCTGTAATGTCGTCATGCCCTTCGGATCAAAGCACAAGGTGTAAGAAGTCATAAGTCCTTCAAATCAAAGCTTGTGTTTCACTGAAAGTGAATTTAACTTCGAGCAAGAGTTCTCGGGACTATACTAGTCCTCCACGAGGAATACCAGTATAAAATCTCAGTGTTTGCTTTGCTCTCTGAACTCTATACTTTTAATTTTCATATCCGTACTTATTGCATTATTTAGTTGGTACTGTGTCTTTATATTTTTTTAATAGAAGATAATTTTTGCTGCACTCTATTCACCTCCTTTAGAGTTACCTTACTTTCCACAGAGATGACCTACCTTGGAGTACTCAAGAAGGAGGAGGCGCCCATGCAGGGGATCTTACATCCGAGATTGATGATGTCATCGCAGAGTTCGGGGATGTCATGCCGCGAGAGCTTCCAAAGAGGCTACCTCCACAGAGGGAGGTAGACAATACCATCGAGTTGGAGTCAGGCACGAAGCCGCCCGCTATGGCCCCATACCGTATGCTCCATTCGGTGCGACAATACTGTTTCAGAAGAAGAAGAATGATGGAATCCTTAATTTTTGCATCGACTATCATACTGTAAACAAGGTGACCATCAAGAACAAATACCATATCCCGTTGGTGACGGACTTGTTCGATCAACTGGAAGACACAAGATAAAGATAATTCTCTAAAATCAATATGCGTTCGGGGTACAATCAGGTGAGGATAGCCAAGACGGCATGCATCACGAGGTATGTCACATATAAAATTTTAGTCATGCCTTTTGGACTAACGAATGCTTCTACAAAATTTTGTACTTTGATGAAGAAGCTCTTCCACTGTATCTCGATCTGTTTATCGTGGTTTATCTCGAAGACTTTATCGTGTACTCAAATACGATGGAGGAGTACATCAAATATTTGAAAGCAATTTCCAGATGCTGAAGAAAACTAACTCTTCGTCAAGTAAGAAAAATATTCCTTTGCTCAAGAAGAGGTGTCATTCATGGGGCATTAGATCGGGCATGGCAAGACATTGATGGACAAGGCGAAGGTCCATGCCATACATGAGTAGAAGACTCCCATCAGGTCGACTGAGCTGAGATCATCCCTAGGCCTGGTGAACTACTATCGACAGTTCATCCGAGGATACTCTACCAAAGCCGCACCACTTATCGGTTTATTGCTGAAGGACCAGGCATGGAGTTAGATGTTCAAGTTTGAGAAGGCATTTAATTCACTCAATAAGGCTAGAACGAAAGAACCGGTCTTGTCATTACTGGATTACTCCAAGGCATTCGAGGTACAACTAACACATTCGAGTTCTCCATCGGTGGGATGTTGGTGCAAAAGGGGCACCATATCGGATTTGAAAGCCACAAGCTGAATGACACCGAACAAGGGTATACGGTGCAAAGGAAGGAGATGACGGCGGTGGTGCATTGCTTGCAGACATGGTGCTACTGTCTCCTAGGCACCAAGTTTGTGGTCAGACAATATTGACATAAGCTACTTCTAGACTCAGAAGAATTTATCCCCTACGCAAGCAAGATAGCAAGACTTCTTGGTCGAGTTTGTTATAGAGTTGCGATACAAGTCGGGCAAAGAGAATCATGTGGCTGATGCACTCAGTAGAAAGGCCGAGCTAGTAGCGGTGTGCTTGCTTAAGGAGACATACTTGAGTGCGTCAATATGGGTGTGGCCAAGGACCTATTGGCCTAGGTTTTGGTGAAGTTCTCTCGCAAAGGCAAAATACGAAGGTTTTGACTGAAGGATGGGCTTCTCTACACAAAGACAAGGTGGTCGTACCTAAGTGGGGTGGCTTGCGTAGGCAGCTACTCTGTAAGCCCCTGGGAATTTTTTAGGAATTATTCATGATTGATTATGATTATTAATTAATAGGATAAATTCCTCCTTTCATTTATGATCATTAGATACCCTTTACCGTAGCTTTGATTTTAGGAGCACAATATTAATCATTTTCTCCAAATAAACTTCACACGCATGATCTAGACAAACCCACCTTTATTCATGATATTCATGTCCCACTCAAACACATCTTTTTGTACTTCATTTTTATCATACAACATTCAGGCCAAGAAACCCATTTTTAGCCCTTATGGTGCACCCGATAGCCATTCCGACTGAAATTGGAGGCACAACTTCGACTCAATTCTTCCAACGCAATATATAATCATGACCTATACTATACATATAAAACCCATGATAGTTGTGTTCCACTCAATTGAATCCCCATATGCTAATTATACACAAAATTCACAAAAGACTCATTTTTGGGGTTTCGGAACCCAACTAGCCCATGCCGACTTAAACCCAACCCAACTAGAAGCGGTAGAGCCTAACCTAGGTTGCCTAAGCTTAGTTTGACTATCCTTAATTAATTTTTTTGTTAATTTTATTCAGCCAACAAAGATTGAGAGGAAAGGTGGCACATATTAAAAAGGGGTTCCAACTTAGGAATCACTCAATCTATCTCAATATTCCCTTAATCAAATCTTTATGGTGGAGTACATGAACCTACAATAAACCACCAAAATCTTTCCTTAACTAGTCCACAATCTTCCTCTCTACCTTTCCTCCTTATTATATATATATATATATATATATATACATATATATATATATATATATATAATATATATATATATATATATATATATATATATATATATTTCCCTTAATAACCTACTAGCGTCGGCCCCCAAACTCCTCATTACTGAGCCCTAATAAGCCTTTGTCGGCAGCCAAAGTATTGCTGCCACCCTGCGGTTGCTGCTGTTGTTTGGCATCTTTCGAACCATCTATGACCACGCCATCACCTCCACAACGTCCCTAACACATCCCTCTACCACCCACTTCCTTCCCACACCCCCACAGCTGCTACAACAACCCCGACAGCTCCAAAATTGAGCGCAAAAATACTTGGCAAACCCTAGTAAGGCTGTTGATACTGCTGCAAGTTGTTGTTGTTTCTTCGTCTTTCCAACCTCCGAAGAACCTTCGCGAAGGTTCATTGTGAAGCCAACACTCCCCGTACTACCCGAATGTGAGACTCGTCTCATAGTATCAGTATTTATATACGAATATATATTTTTGTACTGTATTTCATATTTTTTTGGTTTTCAGAATGTTTTGAAAAAATTTCAACTTATAAATTTTCTCCTTGATCAGCATACCGCCAGTATACCAGTGTATACCGATGGCAAACCTTTCACTCTCATTTTCTGTTATACGTATTTTCAGTGTACATATACGAATTTCTGATATTGGCCAGGTGACCCGTGTTTTAACTTGTCTTTCTTAGCCTTGCCTTGGTTTAATCTTGACTTGGTTCAATTTGGTTTGGGTCAACTTGGCATGGCTTGGTTTAGGTTGGTTTTAGATGAGAAGAATTTTGTATAAAAACCAACTTCTCTCTCTTCTCATTTTTCATTTACTTTTCATCTTCTTCTATATTTACTCCTCCTCCAACCCTAGGCAAGTACATCTTGCAAATCTTGAAAATTATTATTTTTGCTATTTTGTTTGTTCTATTCTCTTTCTAGCATGATTCTAAGCCTCTTTAGAACTTGAAGTTTTCGATTTTGATGGTTACATTTTTGTAGATCTAAGTTTGTAAGTTTTTTTTATTTTTCTTGCTTTTAATCTCTTAAACTTTGTTATTTTTGAAAACTAAGGGTTCTATGTTGTAGGAAATTTTATTCTACCCATTTTGGCATTTGAACCACTTGATTTCGATTTATTTTGAGTTAGTTATGTCATTTTTCATGTTCATGGGTTCCCCACACCTTTTGGTAATGTCGAAAAGATGAACAGTATCGCATGCAGCATTTTCGTCGCGCGTCGTGCTTGCGCCGTGGGTATTTTTGCCTGCGCACGTAGCGTATCTCACGCATCATGCGCTCAAATGATTTTCTGCAGTGCGCCCACGTGCCGTGCTTGCTCGTACCTTGCACCGTGGGAATTTTTGCCCGTATGCGCAACGCATCTCGTGCGCCACGTGCCCGTGAGATTTTCTGTCGTACGTCGTGCTTGCGCGTACCTTGCACCATGGGCATTTTTTCTCACGTGCGCAGTGCAGCTCGCGCGTCGTGCGCTCACACGATTTTTACCGCGTGCCGTACTGCATGTGCGTACCTTGCACCGTGGGCATTTTTGTCTGCGCGTGCAGCACATCTCGCGCGCTGCAAGCCCTCATGTCGTACTTGTGTGTACCTTATGCCTTGGGCAGTTTTACCCATACGCCCGTGCGTAGATTACCTTGAATGGCTATTTTTGCTTATTTAAGCTATTTTGTAGTTAGAATCTTAAAAAACTCCAAACATAAATGTTGTAGATCTTCATATTGACTTCAAGAATCTTCTTATTTTACTTTAATTGGAGTTCATATGGGATTGATAGTTTCAATCACAGTTTTAGATATCCGTTGCATTTTTTCTATATTTGACCTAAAATGCGACGATCCAACATAATAACTTGTTAATATTGAACTTAACTTGAACAAGACAACATGCTCTCAGCTTAATAATCTAGACAATGGCTCGATCGTGGCGCACCCATGTTTTATGTCTTCTTTGCTTACTATATAGTGGTCCATCCTGGCGCACCTATGTTATATGTTTTCTTTGCTTACTAGATAATGGCCCGTCATGGCGCACCCATGTTAGATGTCTCCTTTGCTTACATGATAGTGGTCCGTCGTGGCGTACTAATATTACATGTCTTCTTTTCTTACTAGATAGTGACCCGTCGTGGTGCACTCTTGTACATGTCTTTCCTTGCTTACATGATAGTGGCCTCTCATGGCGTACTCTCTATTTCCTCTATAGTGGCTCATCGTAGCGCAATACTAGTTTCCAGCTTATTATGTTTTTTGTTGTGGCTTGTTATAGTGCACTTTCTTATATTGTCCAGTCTTGCACATCATGTCTAGGATGGATTCTGCGAAATGCCACACCCAGAATCCAACAAAAAAATGTTAAGCACTAAATAACTAGCCTGATTACCTAGATGCATTAGGAGGGAAGAATTTTTCGGTTGCCTGCAAGCCCTTTGTCCCAGGCCCAACCTGAATGGATATGGAGCTATCTGTCATGATGAGCACACTTCCAGCGCACCATCGAGTGTTACACCTTTTATATGTTTTAGGGTACATTTGTCTCCTGAGCGAGGTGCCTACTATTAGATCTTAGGATACATTTTTCTCTCGGATAATGTATCCACCATTACTTTCTTTTCCTTTTGGCCTGAATAAGTCGAGTAGTCTACAGGGCAGGTAACTAGGTTGGATTACTCAAAAGTGCATATATTAGTAATTAGGATTATGATAACCCTAGTTAGCTAACGTATAAAGCCATACTCATTGCTTGGCCGTGATTGTTGTATGGAGTCTAGTCTAGTCTAGTTTTGTCTAGGCAGTGTCTGGATTGTTTATTTTAGTACATTATTGTTTATGTTTTATTTTTGTCGATAAATGATTAGAGACTAAGTTCTGTTCAAGGGAAGAGTTACAACCCTGGTCCTTGTTTGGTTTACGGGTTGTAACTTGGGTTCCAGAATAGTTTCTTAGTCATCTTGTCATTTGTCGTCCTATTCAGTACTCACACGCTATACATGATTCCTATGTTGTATATTGATTATAGACTAAGTTCTGTTCAGGAGAAAGGTTATAGCCCCAGTCCTTGTTTGGTTTACGGGTTGTAACTTGGGTTCCAGAATAGTTCCTAAGTCATCTTATCATTTGTCGTTTTATATAGTTCTAACATGCTCACATGTCCCAGTTATCTAATATGCTCACATGTCCCAGTTATCTAACATGCTCACATGTACCATTTCTCTAACATGCTCATATGTCCCATTTATCTTACATGCTCACACGTACTATTTCTCTTACATGCTCACATGTTTAGTTTATCTCACATGTTCATATGTTTCCGTTTACCTTACATATCCATTGTTTACATTATGTCACATGTTGTTTACCCGATGCTCCATGTTATTTTGCTTATTGTCTTTCTAATCTCGGGATAAGTACATTGGTAGTGCACATATCTCGATCATTATTTACTTATTTATGTCTCCATCCGTTGCTATGTTAGCTATTGCTGGTTTTAGTTCATAAGTTTGGCTTCCTTTGTGGTACGTGATATTGGGGGTCTGACCCCACTGGTTTTGTTTGGCCAGATCTGATAGAGGAGCCCGAAAGATCTTTCGTACCATTTACTCAATGGTGACTACCCGGAGCACCAGAGTACCTTAGTGAGTTTTTCTATATCATTCTCCCGCTAGTTATGTACATTATTCTTTTGTGGCATTTAGCCTCCGAGCACGTGTTTAGCTCGTGTTTTGGATCTTGACATTTGGCCTACAGGCCTAAATATGATATGCATATTCTAGACTATAGCTAGCGCTTATCATGGATGACTATTACTCTTGCTAATTCTTCACTTTGTATTACTTGCTTCATGATCATCCATGTATATATAGTTTGGGATGCTTTACTATTTTATGTCTGATAATTATACTTCTTGTACTTTGTATATTTGCTTATGATTGTTTAACCTAGGGTTGTTTGACCTATGATTGACTGTTGGCTTGTAGTAGTAACCCCCATGTCTTGACAGCTTATACGTTATTTCAGAGTACTAAAGTACTTTGGTATTACGTAGCTAGCCTGGTCCGTCCCCACTTGCCAGTATTCTTATTGGGCGTGACACCGAAGGGGCTACTTTGCCTTGCACGACCGTTCGAGATCCTGGACAGTCCAAATATCAGTCGTATATTTCAGCATACTACTGAATCCATCCCACTCCTTCATTGACTTATTGCACCGCCCAATAGCCCCAAATAAACCTTTACCACCACCCTACAACCTTCATCTACGTCTTTCTTACCTCTCCTAGTCGCCACATCTTGTGGATTGCTTGCGTTTGACTGTGGCGAGCATTGTGCAAAGATTTGTCCAAATTGAACCTATTTTCATGCACTATTGTTTGCATCACTTTGTGACGTTCCACGTGTTTAACCACTTAGTAAGGTTCCTAACATCCTCATCTAAAACCCCTTCATGTCGTATATTCATCTCATTAGGTTTGTACATATGTTTGTATGCATCTTCACCAAATACTCCATTGAACATTCCGAAAGCTTCAAATCCAATCATCAATTTGTTTTGTGTGTATCCCATAGGTCCTAAAGTTGTGCGATGACAAAAACCATGCATACCACATTCTAAACTAAAGATTATTAATCTTTTTTCCATTAATCTCATAATATCAAATACCCTATTTGCATGTCGTAGTTTATTTCAAACAACCGAGAAATCAATTATGTTGTGCAACAAGTTAAACCTTGAGACTAGACACCATAGTTGATGCTAATACCATGATCAAACATTATTTATGTTCATTTTAGTTATTTATTCTAGAATATTAGATGATAATTCATGTTCATATTCCTAGGGAATTTACATGGAATAGTTATGTAACATTATACCCATGAAGGAGCCAAAGTGACATATAGAACTTATCCCTAGTTTAAACTAGGTTTTCCACGAGACCTAATGATCTAGTGAGCATGTACATATGAATACCTATATGTGGTGGACACATATTAGAAGCCATGTTTGACACCAATAAACCCTAATTATGGCATATATAGTTATAAATTAGTACAGCTTAGCATACCTTAGCATAGTAGCTAATAGATAGTTTTTGTCTATTCGTAGGCGCTCGTGACGACTCGATCGGGGTTGCAGAAGAAGGGCCATTGATTGCTCAACTCGGAGATCCATGTAAGATACCTTTAGTTGTAGCTGTCTGCGTCCGAGTATGACTTGGGTACTAACGATGATGCCATCAATAATATGGGTGTATGTTTTTGACTTAGAGTTAGTGGATACCATTAGTTGTGAAGTTATTTCTATAACTTCCATAGCCTTGATACATATCATTATACGACACAATGAGTACGGATTCATACGGCACGAGCTTGTGCACTCGATTGGCCATCGGTGCGTTGGCTCATTGGATAGTTAGATTGTGTCTAGAAAGGATGACTTTGCATTGAGATATGATTTGTCTGAGTTGTGGATACTGCTTGTGCATTTCATGGGCAGAAAGACTATTATAGGCATATGAGATATACATTTAGACTCTGTAGTCTTTGGAGGAGATTGCGGAGTCATTAACCTCAGTGTTACTCGAGTAGGGTTTATCATTATCCGGTTATGGCATCGGATCGTGGTCTGACATCTGCCTGTGTTTTGATGATATATCCTTATTTACCTAACCATACGTTCTAAAGTCGTACGTCTTTAATATGCATTCAGTGGATGGTTAGTTTTGTTAGGGTTATATACTAAAAGCATCACTTTTGTAGTAATCTTATTTCCTTAAATTTTGAATGAGAATCATATGGGCAAATGTTTGCATATTGTATTTGTTACAAGTGTTAATGCAAATGTCTGATATTCTATATTGTAGATAATATGGTGTATGGTGTCACACAGAAGATCTTATTATCAGTTCCCTATGGAGTATATAAATAGTTCACAACCTAGATAGACTTGGACAATCTATTGGAAAGTTTGTAGTATAATCTGGTATTAGTCTATCTTGACTATAGGTTTACACTAGTACACTTTGTGTGTATTGAACAGGACCACTTGAGGTTGTTCTCTTTGTACTGACAACATAAGTGAACAAACACCTCTGTTATTATGGATGCTTGTGCTCTTAATCCGGATATAATAAAAGACATGTATATGCAATGTGAATTACTTTGAATCATAAAAGAGTAAGATTCATTATGGGTCAACAACCTCTATGAATTGGGTAATAACATTGTATGTATGATGGGTTGTTGATTATAAATAAAATTCATGTCCCGATACATCGGGTTGATGATGTCCCCTTAAGGAGCTCATAAGGATTGTCATATAAATCCTATATGTGGATTATATCTGACATGACAAATAAAGTTGATCGGTACTACTTAAGGATAAAAGATGTCGAATCAATATAGTTGTCAATAACTTAATTTGATCGACGGACATTCGATATCTTAACATGGGGAGCCAAATGAGGATATAATAAAAGAAGTCCACAAACATAATTTGAGATTAGGGAGGTAGTGCAACAATAGCTCATTAGTGGACCGAGCTATTATTAATGGACGTGGATTGTGTGTTCGGGCTGAACACGGGATATCCAAATCCTTAGGAGGCCTAAGCCTAATTTCTTCTCATGGTCCCTACCGTAGCCTATATATATCCTCTATTCTCTGGCCGCCATATTACTGATAAAAAATCTGAAGCTTTCTCTAAATTCGTGATTCACGTAAGGAGAGAAATAGAGGGCTGTCAAGGAAAAAAAGGTTGGGAGATCGTCGCCAACATGACGTCCAACTCGATGAAGGAATACGTACAAAAGATCTTGGGTCGTCCGCTCGAGATTTCCAGGAACTACTTGTCTTCTTCCCGTCGCAGGTATAATTTGTGAACCCCAGTTTTCGCCTATGAAGGGTTAGAACACGTATTAAATCTGTTTAACTTTCTATCGATCGATACGCACACCAAAGTAAGGGTCCTGGGCACTACCAAAATAACCAACTTTAGCGACGGCCACATCCGTCGCTCATCCGTCGGTAACATAAATTACCGACGGAATAGCGACGGATATTTGATGAAAATGGCCGTCGGGAAATACGTCGTCGCTAAAATTTGTCCGTCGCTAAGCCGTCGGACAAATGATTAACCGACGGACTAGCGACTGATTACCGACGGTTGCCTTTCAATGGTTTAGCGACGGATTAGCGACTTGTTTCCGTCGGTTTACATGCCATATAATATTAAAATATCCGTCGCTAAGCCGTCGTAAATAGGTCGGTAAAAGCGTATCAGAGAGGTTCCTGATACGCAAAATCAGTCGCTATTCCGTCGCCATTCCGTCGTTAACCTCGACGTTATAGCGACGGATTAGCGACGGGTAGGGCGTCGGCCTGGTTCTGGAAAGCTTCCATATTTCCAGAACCATGTCGACGGATAATGGGTCGCTAAGCCGTCGCTAGTCCGTCGTCATCCTCGACAGATTAGCGACGGATTAGCGACCCACTATCCGTCGCTAAGTCTCTGGAAACCTACCATATTTCCAGAACCATGTCGACGGATTTGCCGTCGCTAGGTAGTCGATATTCCGTCGCTAATATTCCAGTTAGCGACGGAAGTTCCGTCGCTAGTTCGTCGCTAGCTCGTCGCTACCTGCAAATTTATTTCAACCAGTTAGCGACGGATTCGCCGTCGCTAGGTAGTCGCTAGGTGGTCGCTAACTGCAAAATATTTATATCACCCAGTTAGCGACGGATATTCCGTCGCTCGTCCGTCGGTAACTGCAAATATTTATATAACCCAGTTAGCGACGGATTTGCCGTCGCTAGTTAGTCGCTCATCGGTCGCTAAAAGATATATCCGTCGCTAGTTAGTCGCTAGTCCGTCGCTAAATGCAACATTAATTAAAAAAAATTACAGAAACATTCTATTTCCTTTTCGTAAATATTACACATATTCATAATATCCAATATCCAAACATCCGTGTACGATCAACAAATATCCAAATATCCAAATTCATAATATCCAATATCAAACAGAAATATCCAAACATCTATGTACAAATATCCAAACACAAATACACAAATTCATAATATCCAAACATTCATGTACGCTTCTAAAATATCCAGAATTCAAAATCCAAAAACAGTACAAATATCCAAAAACAGTACAAATATCATTGAGATGGATCGCGTCGTCGTCTCGGCGCCGCCTCGGCTCTGCGGATGTACTCTTCCACCATGTACGCCGGCACCTGGGACAACACATGCTCTGGAAGCGTACGGAGCTGCTCTGGCGACATCAAGTCCATGAGCCCAATGAGCGCAGTATCTGGTACCAGGCGGACCTCGGCAGAACGGTCAAATAAATAACGTCCAGGGTCGGAAGGACCGGCAACCGCACTAGACGTACCGGGAGCAGACGGATCTGGACCGGGAGCAGAAGAAGGACGCGGAAGGCGCTCCAGCACATCCGACATTAGACTCCGCATTTCCGACATATCGGAGGTGAGAGTCGCAAGCTGCGCCCTCATATCGTCCGACGGGGGCGCGGGAGGAGGCGGGGGCGGTGGATATCTCGGAGTCGCGCCCTGCAACGATGCCGCCATGGAACCTACGCCATAGACGCGCCCTTTATTAAAGTCGCCGACAGACTCTACGAACACGTCGTCGTAGCGAGCGGCCATAGAAGAGGGCGTCTGGGTGGGCGTCGTTTCGCCGACAACCTCGGCAGGGGGCTCAATCTGACTAAGGGCCTCACGATATGCAGCCTATCCAATGAATGTGTTTATACTATAAGTTTTCCTAAGTTATAATCTAAATCCTATGTTTTCCTAAGTTATAATTTGAATCCTACGTTCACCTAATTAAGTTAACAATAATTATATTTCTAATATAAATCTCATAAACGTAATTACTTACATCAGTCGCCTGGGCCCTCGCGTCGACGGAGCTCCCGTCTGCCCGCCTCTTTTGTGTATGCAGGAATACATCGTAGGCGGTGACCGACTCCGGCTCTCTCCCCTCCTTTACCGCCCGTTGTGCCTGCATACGAAATATACGTCGAATTTAATTAACTACGTATATTAATAGTACCGAATTTAATAGTGAAATGAATTTGCAGTATCTCACCAAATCTGCACGCATCGCTGCGTGGGGCTTTGAACCTCCCGTATGCAGACCAGCGGCCTGTCTGCTCGCCTTCGCTTTCTCTGATTTCTCCCTGTACTGAGCAGTATTCATCTTATCCAACATCTGCTCGTAGTACTCCTCCCGGAGCCACTTCTTCCTCGAATGCGCCGTACGAACGTCGTACACCGCATCCCGTATCTTCTTCCCGGCGGCGGCTTTGTAGGCCTTGCGAATCAACTCCTCGCGATGGGGGGGCCACCAGAACGTCGTCTGACATACAAATTAAATTATCACGTAATTAAAAAATTAGTGGATTAAAGAATAATTAATAATTAACCAAAAGATATATATATACCTTCATCTCCTCGAGCCAGACGTACTGCATGTTCTGAGGCACCTCAGAAAAATTGAGGTAGGGGCCATGGTAGTTTTCTCGAATAATTTGCCCGAGTATCCGGGCAGCATCATACGGGAAAAACCTACAAAGAAGCAAAGACTGGATTATTAACTTGAATAAATGAAACAAATTTAATAAATTAACTTAAATTTACTTACGTATCACCCGCGGGCCATAGCTCTCGTCGGTTCTCGCCTATCGGCCTCTCTGGAGGCGTCGGAGGATCCGCGGGTCCGCGGATGTACTCACCGGTAGCAGGATGAAGCTGAATCCGGGGGTACTCCGGAGCCCACCCTGCAGTAACTGATGGTGTACCCGCTGGTGCATCCGGGGGCGGAACGGATCCGCTAGCGGATGGAGTCTCAGGCCTCGATAAAGATGAAGGTAGCGCAGAGATAGATCGACGGCGGGAAGAGTCTGTGGCCGGGCTCTCCAGGTCGGGATCGGAGGACTCTATATCCGGGGAATGTGGAAGGCGACCACGACCGCTACCACCACAACCGCTACCACCACGTCTACGGCCAGTACCGCTACCACCACGCCCACCACGGCCAGTACCGCCACCACCAGCACCACCACGGCCACGGCCACTGCCGCTACCAGCAGCACGAGTGGTAGTGACCATGACCTGTAAATAGAACACATAAATATAATTAACAATATAGAAGTATAAATGAATATAAAACTGAACTAAAATATATATACCAGCAGCAGGGCGGCGAGTGCCGTCAAGACAATGAGAACTAAGAGTGCCATCTGTAAAAAAAAAATCATACAATAAGTAGATGATCGAACGACAAAAACATAAACTGAAATAAGAATGTGTCCGTCTAAACTGAATTCACTAAGTTAGTTGTAAGTGCTTCTAATATATACCGATATTTAATCTAATCATCGTTATCGTCCTCGTCCTCATCGTCATCGTCATCGTTCTCATCCTCATTCTCATCGTCGACTTCATCTATATCATCATCCTCATCGTCGACTTCATCTGTATCATCATCCCCATCCTCATCCTCATCCTCTTCTTCTTCTTCTTCTTCTTCTTCTTCTTCTTCTTCAGGCTCAATACTTGGGACAAGACGCCTCTTTCTCCCCTGGTTGACAGCTAAGTCTTGTATATCAACCTCTTCCTCCCCTATATTTTCCTCAGCATGAGGTATATCGACATCTTCCACGTCCATGGTATCCGACTGTTGTCCCATGTATTGGGGCTTCTCGATCTGGTCCTCTTGGTATGCTGGGTCTCCAACGTTGAATGTATTTCTAGATTTAATCTTGCATACTGCCCACCAGTCAAATCGATCTCTACGACGCCTTGGGTAGCTTGTATAGTAGACTTGAACAGCCTGACTTGCTATCGCAAATGTGTCGGACCCTCTATACCTCCTGCGATGATTTATATCGACGAATCCAAATTGTTTATCGATTCTCCAACCGATATTTGGTCTCGTATCGAACCACTCACATTTGAACATCACAATATGCATATCAAATGGGGCACTATATTGTAAATCTACAATCTCCCGAAGCACTCCATAATAGTCAAAGTCCGGCTCGTCGTCATAGATGGTGCCTCTTATGCAAACACCAGAATTCTTGGTATCGAAGCCGTCATTGAGAAATTCGGCATTTATAGCATGCTGAGTTGACTTAAACTTGAAGCCATTAACGACATAGCCTGACAAAGTCTTTGCATGCTTCTTCGGTCCCAATGCCAAATAACGAATGCTCTCATTTATGAGTGTTGTTTCAGGCAATAAAACCTGTAAACATGTATTGATAATTTAAATATTTTAGCTGCATATATTTTAATGGTAGCCGCATAACATATTATCTCAGTTACTTACGTATTTACGAAACCAGGACGGAAAGGTACAATCAACCTCTCTTTGAAGTCCCTCATCTGTAATATATGGTGTCCTCATTTTGACTTCACCTCTAAATACACTGTTAGAGAGAATAAAAATATGTGTAGTCACTTAATTCACCAAATTAGAGATTATAACGAGGCGTAGTCACTTACTTCTCCAAATCTCTCACTTCTTGTATGTCACAATTTAACAAGACATATCGGTGAGCGGTATCATACTCATCGTCGGTCAACCACCGTTTCTTACTAGCCCCAATAGGCTTGCCCCTTAAATTGAATATACCTCCATCCTCAACGTCTTCTTCATTCCTTTGAGGTCTATTTCGATTTGTCTCGACATGAGTATCGAAATAAATGGAGCAGAAATTTGACACCTCCTCGATAAGATATGATTCGCATATCGAAGCCTCTATATGAGCCTTGTTGCCAACTTTCTTCTTTAGATGGTGTAGGTACCTAAAGAGACAAATTATCTTGAGAATTAACAATGAATTGTAAAATCCACTTAAATTTCACTTAAATTATTTCGATTTTTATTTACCTTTCAAAGGGGTACATCCATCGATAATGAACAGATGCACCGACACGGGCTTCGTATGCTAGATGAATCGGTAGATGCTCCATGCTGTCGAAAAAGCCCGGTGGAAATATTTTTTCTAACTTGCAGATTGTTAAGACAATCTTCTCCTCAAGTTGTACCATATGTTGCACCGTCAGCTTAGTTGAACAGATATCCCTGAAGAATGTAGACAGCTCGGCCAACGGAACCCATACAGCAGAAGGCAACAACTCTCTCAAAGCAATGGGCAGTAATCTTTCCATAAACACGTGGCAGTCGTGACTCTTCATTCCCGTTAGCTTGCGTTCATTGAGATCAACGCATCTAGACAAATTCGAAACATAGCCGTCGGGAAATCTTAAATTAGATATCCACTTGCAGATTATTAATCTATCTTCCTTGCTCAATGTGTATGGCGCTATAGGCTTACTTAATTGTCCACCAACACCCCTTTGTATCAAGTTCAGATGAGGACGCTTGCATATCTCGGCTATGTCTTGTCTTGCTTTTGGATTGTCCTTCATCTTTCCTTTAATATCCATGACGGTATTGAAGACATTATCGAACACGTTCTTTTCGATATGCATGACATCAAGATTATGCCTTATAAGATTATCTTTCCAATAAGGCAAGTCCCAGAAGATACTCCGTTTGGTCCAGTTATGGCTTTGTCCGAACCCCTTGACATGATGGTTCGATGGATCTTCCATTGCGGTGGGCAATTCCTTTACAGCTTCCCAAATATCGTATCCCGAAAATCTGGCAGGAGGTTGAGAAAATTCTTGTTTTCCATATCTGAACGCGTCCTTATTCTTTCTCCAAGGATGGGTCGCGGGCAGAAATTGACGGTGACAGTCAAAGAAAGAAGTTTTTCCTCCATGCCTAAGGCGGAACGCCTTACTATTTTCCATGCATATCGGACAAGACATGTTGCCGTGCGTACTCCATCCCGACAGCATACCGTATGCTGGAAAATCATTGATTGTCCACATGAGTGAAGCTCTCATCTGAAAGTTCTGTTTCCTGGAAATATCATAGGTCGTGACGCCGATCTCCCACAGCTGTTTCAGCTCATCCACCAACGGCTGTAAATATATATCGATGTTCTTCGTCGGAATTTTAGGACCGGGTATGATAGCTGTCAGAAACATATAAGGAGTCTTCATACACATCCATGGTGGCAGATTGTAAGGGATAAGAATGACCAGCCAGCATGAGTACTGAGATCCCGACTGTCCGAAAGGGGCGAAGCCATCAGCACATAGCGCCAGGCGTACATTTCTAGGCTCTGCAGCAAAATCTGGATGACACAAATCAAAATGTTTCCACGCCTCTTCATCCGAAGGATGTGACAATTCTCCTTCGTCCTTTATGCGTTCTTCGCTGTGCCTTGTCATGTGTTCTGCTGTATTTAGAGACATATACATCCTCTGCAAGCGCTTCGTGATCGACAAGTAATGCATATACTTGTAAGGATGTCGTTTTCTAGTCGACTTTCCTTTTTCCTGTACTGGCTTGTAACGATCCGCATTACAGAAGCTGCAACTTTCTGATACGCAATTCTCTTTGTAGTACAACATGCATCCGTTGCGACAACAATCTATCTTCTCGTACCCCAGTCCCAGTTGTCGGACCATCATCTTTGACTTGTAGAAGTTTTTTGGTAGCTCTTTTGATTCCTTCGGTAACACCTCCTTGATTACTTCTGTGATCCGATTATAGCAAGCTTGTGGCAAGTTAAAATCAGACTTTATGTTCAACAACCGCATCGTCACTGACAGTGCGGAATGAGTCTCACAACCAGGATATAGAGAAGTATCTGCGTCCTGAAACATGTCATAGAACTCCTTCGCCTCGGGATTAGGATCCTCCGGATCAAAATTAGGCCCTGCCGCATCATACACCATATCTCGTGCAAGGTTCTGCAGATCTCCATAATCAACAGAGCATCCGTGGTCTTCGATGACATCCGTTGCAGCATTATCATCAAAAGCATAAGTAGCAGCTTCCGTAGCCTGTCTTTCCGAATATAGTTCACCTTGCGATGACCACAGGCCGTAATTACGTACGAAACCCTTACGGGTCAAATGATCTCTCACAGTCACCACTTCTTCGTAACGTCTATTGTGACATTTAACACATGGACACTTAATTTTGTTACCGTCCATGTACTGAGCTTTGCTCATTGCATAATTAAGAAATACTTCCACGCCTGCCTGAAAATCGTCACTCACACCAATTCTACTCTCGTGTTGCCGTTTGTACATCCATGTACGATCAACAAAATAACGACTCATCCTCAATTTGGATGTGAAAATCTGTATCGTAAGACAAACTAAACATAAGAATAGCCCGATACCGATACTCATAAATTTGGATTAGGGTTAGGATGTTAGATATAAGTGAACTAGGTGATGTAGAGTACAATATAGGGAACTGTGAATGGACTGAAAGTTGCACATGAGAAGGTTCAATGAAGGGCCCATAAATAGGTTCACATGATAAGTTAGTAAGAATCCACATCACTATACATACTCCCCCGTCTCAGGAGTGTGTCTGGCTCCTATTTAGAACAGCACAGGTCACAACATGTCCAGAATAGCAAAACAGAGCTCTACAATGTATATCGGTATCGGACTATTCCTACGAGTATTGGTATCGGCGATATCAATACTCGTGTGAATAGGAGATTGCAATATAAGTCTAAGCTATCTAGCTAACATGTATACTTGCATTTACATTGTATCATAACTTGTATCTAGTTACCTTGCTAATCATGTATATACTCTTAACATATATGTGAAGACACTATACTAACATGTATTTAAATCAAGGTTCAAAGTATCGGTATCGGAATCGGTATCGGACTATATATTCCTACGAGTATTGGCATCGGCGATATCAATACTCGTGTGAATAGGAGATTGCAATATAAGTCTAAGCTATCTAGCTAACATGTATACTTGCATTTACATTGTATCATAACTTGTATCTAGTTACCTTGCTAATCATGTATATACTCTTAACATATATGTGAAGACACTATACTAACATGTATTTAAATCAAGGTTCAAAGTATCGGTATCGGAATCGGTATCGGACTATATATTCCTACGAGTATTGGCATCGGCGATATCAATACTCGTGTGAATAGGAGATTGCAATATAAGTCTAAGCTATCTAGCTAACATGTATACTTGCATTTACATTGTATCATAACTTGTATCTAGTTACCTTGCTAATCATGTATATACTCTTAACATATATGTGAAGATACTATACTAACATGTATTTAAATCAAGGTTCAAAGTATCGGTATCGGAATCGGTATCGGACTATATATTCCTACGAGTATTGGCATCGACGATATCAATACTCGTGTGAATAGGAGATTGCAATATAAGTCTAAGCTATCTAGCTAACATGTATACTTGCATTTACATTGTATCATAACTTGTATCTAGTTACCTTGCAATATAAGTCTAAGCAATCTAGTATTGGTATCGGCGATATCGGTAGTATCGGCGGTATCGGATCGAAGTATCGGATTTTTTTGGTATTGGAAAACAAATAATTATTAATAAATTATTTACATTTAAAAATATATAATTTATACATTTAGGCATAATTTTAAGTGTTTTAAGTATTATTTCTTAGTAGTTTTGAAATTAAATGAAATTAAATTAAATGAAATAGTATTATTTCTTAGGATCGGGACATGCCAAACCGTATCCGTATCGGGGAATGCAACCCATTCCCCACCCCCCCGACCCCCTGCCCCCATTCAACACCCCCCCCCCCGACCCCCCTGCCCTCTCCATTACCCACCCCCCCCCGACCCCCCTGCCCCCATTCCCCACCCCCCCCGACCCCCCTGCCCTCTCCACCCCCCACCCCCCGCCCCCCCGACCCCCCTGCCCCCATTCCCGACCCCCCCCCTCCGACCCCCCTGCCCCCATTCAACACCCCCCCGACCCCCCTGCCCTCTACACCCCCCACCCTCCGACCCCCCTGCCCCCATTCCCCACCCCCCCGACCCCCCGACCCTCATTCCCCACCCCCCCACCCCCTGCCCCCATTCCCCACACCCCCCCGACCCCCTGACCCCATTCACCACCCCCCCCCGCCCTCTCCACCCCCCGCGAAGCCGACCCCCCCCCCCCCCCACTCCCCCCCCCCGGCCCCAAAACCCAAAATTAGAGAAAGAGAGAGAGAGAGAGATACCTGGTAGAGAGAGAGAGAGCCGCGAGAGAGAGAGAGAGAGAGCCGCGCGCGAGAGAGAGAGAGCCGCGAGAGAGAGAGAGTTTTGGGGGGAATAAAAAATTCCCCCCCGTCGGTTCAATTTAAGTTAGGGCACAGAACCTAGCGACGGAATAGCGACGGAATAAATTAGTCGCTAAACCGTCGCCAATTAAAAGGTGTTTTCCGACGGATATATCCGTCGCCAGTTAGTCGCTAAAGTTCCCGCCAATATTTTAAAGATTTTGCCGCCAACATTTGCGACGAATAAGCGACGAAAAAGAATCCGTCGCTAACGTTCGTCGACTTAGCGACGGAAACCCGACAAATTTTTACATTTAAAATTGAAAAAAATTATGTTATGTTGTCTGTCGCTAATCTGTCGCTAAGATGTCGGAAACTGGTCGCTATTAGCGACGGAATCCGTCCGTCGCTAAACTTCCGTCGGTAAAGTGGGGTATTTTAGTAGTGGGGAATCTCCAGTTCCATCAATTGGTATCAGAGCCACTTTGGATCTGCGTATTGATTGACACATCCATGTTGTCCCATAAAACATGTGCTGTATAATAGTCGGTAGATGTAGATCAGTTCTAACTCGATTTTGTAGGCATCTTAGATCCAACTATTATGGTCCAATGCATGTTTTTCATTGTGTTGTTTAAACCACAGACATATCGTGGATGTTTTTGTTGCTGTGGATGTAATTAAAATTACGAGGGTTGATCGTGCTTATTATTTTAATTTTTTAAATCTAGATTATGTGTGAACTCCTTCGGGAGGCATAGGATTGATGTAATTTTAATTATTATTGATCAGTCGTGATGGCGGTTGTGGCTGTTTCTGACATCGGACGAGATGCTGGTTTTAAGCAGTCCAGAGGCAGACATATGATTTTCGATGAAGGAATCGACAGCCAAAATCTATATATATAAAAATTCGGGGCACTGCCCCGAACCCCGCAACCTGACCGGATAGTTGAGGTCGAACCCCGAATAGATCTGCGCAGCGCCAGATTTTGGATTCGGATAGTTGAGGATGGAGGAGGAAAGATGACCATAATAGTTGGATATTTTTTTCTTAATTGTTGTCATTTTACTTTTTCTGATTATGCATGTTTATTATTATGTGGATGTTTTTTTGAAAAACTAAGCTTACATTAATAATGGACAACAAGGACATAATATCAACTAGTAGAAAAACCCTCATTGTTAAATAACTAAGTGGGAGAGGATATTTATTTAGTATAAATCATATGGTCTCCATTACTGGTTTGTAGGTGATGTAATTATACTTGTGCTTTGGCTTTAGTGCCTTCATTCATATCGGATGAGTATAATTATGGATCAGCAGTATAAACTTCCTTAGGGATAATTGTAGAAAGTTACCTAGTATGTATTCACTTCTCCATCTGAAGGAACTTATTACAAGGTAATGGACTTAGTATTAAGTAATGGTATACACTTAGATACAAATAATGGTATCCTCCCCATCGGAATCACTGCTATTATTTGTATGACCAGAGCAAGACCGACATATTAATTTTATTTGTCATAAAGTTATGTTGACATGATAGTGTAGGTCCTAAAAATCAAGTTGCATTTATCAAATTAGCAGAGGAAATTAAATTGTGCACTCTTCAAATGGACTGCGCAGGAGGCAGATTGCGCTACAATTCAAACGCGCAAGCTGAACTGCGCTACAACTCAAGCGCGCTACGCTGACGTGGCAATGCCATCATTATCGGACAAAAATCTGATCTTTTGACAGCTGACAGCTCGTTAAACGAGGAGTCCTTTCGTTTCTTGTACAGCACAACGCTCGAGGACAGCTGTATAGCCAGCGCAGTATGACAGCTCAACTTCAGTGCAGTTTGACCAAGCCCGAGTCTCAGCGCAATCTGATGCTAGCGCTTTTCAAGTGGCACAATCCATCAAAATAACTGACATTTATTACGTGGCTTACAAGCCATCAATTGTTCGCCACGTGGCAACCGCCTGTACATGACCATGCGCATTTCAATCAAATAATGCCACACGTCTAATACAATTGGCCCACGATCGAGTAACTGCCAGCGCAGTTCGCTGTTTGCACAGTCTGTTGCTAGCGCAGTTCATCATGCGCAATCCAGAATAACTACAAATTAGTTATTTCTAGAACTCTATAAATAGAGTTTCAAGTCCTTCATTAAGGGGATTAGATCATTATTATCATCAGAGATCAGGAGTTCTTGTCCAAGTGCTGCTGCATTCTTCAGAGGCTATCGTCTTCGAAGTTCACATCGTCCAAGGGATAAAGCGATCGTCTTCAGGTCGGATTCCTATAGTTGTACTTTCCCATAATTCAATTGTAATCTTCTTACAAAGTTTGTGAAATAAAGAAGACTTTTGTTTTTGCAAACAAAATGGCGACTCTGCTGGGGACGACTTTCTCCTCCGACGAGGAAGTGACAACTCAATGTGACATTGTGTCTTTCGGAAAGACGCAGATGACGCTGGTTGTGAAGGTCAACCAAACTGCCTACGAGGCGATGATCAACTTTGGGTCTACTCGTCATACTGCAACCTCTGCCAAGAGCAAGGTTCATTCAGTGTGGACTCCAAAGTCCTCTGCGCAGTCCTCTGCGCAATCATCTACGCAACCTGTTGTCTCTGCTGCCAAGGAACCAGTAGCAACTTCTGCCCTTGCACAATACACTGCTCTTTCTGCCACAGCACAACCCACTTCCTATGCTACTCTGTCAAAGTGCAAGACTCGTCTCCCCTTGGAGCAGTTGGCGACCTCCTTCCCTCCTGCACAATCCACTATTCCTGCAACCAGAGTACAACTTAAACATTCTGAAGCCAAGACACCTGCTGCACAAACTACAGTTTCTGTGGCCAAAAGGCCATCTGTCAAAGCTTTCCAAGCGCAATCAGCCAATGCGCCTATTGTCACTTCAACCTCTGCGCAAGTTGTTCCAGTGCAGTCTAATAGGGATAGTCCTTTGGCTAATCTCCCTTCTTCTCACAGCAAGGGGAAAAACTCTGCTCCTTTTCCCAAACACCCTGTTGCTCCAGCGCAATCCACTGGGGGTAGTCTGTTGACTGTTCCTCCTCCTCCTCAGAACAAAGAAAAAGGCCCGTTGGTCTTTTCTCGAACTTCCTCGTTCCACGACTTGGAAGACAACAGAGGGAAATGCTTTTTAGCCAACCCTTCTTCATAAAACAAAGAAAAAGGTCCTTTGGTATTTTCTCAGTCTTCTCCGGTTTTTACCGTAGAAGATCCATCTGAACGTGCCTCGGCACCGATCAGTACAAGAACTCTCTCAAACAAGAGCTCTTCTCTCCCTGCCAAAGGAAAATGTACTAATCAAAGAGGTATTCTGCCTACTCCGGTAGCGGAACTCCAAGATCTCCTAACTCTCCGAATATTCTGCTCAAAAGAGGAAAAATTACTGGTGTCTCAGACAGAAACCCCTGGGGGTGAATTTGCTGATCTACGGACTTATCTCAATAGACCAGCTTCTATGAAACACAAGCAGCCAATGCCGAAGATCAACCTACATCAGAAGCGAATTTCCAGGATGAAAAATCCTGACACCTATGCTAATGAAGTGAGTACTTCTCTATATACTCACGGGACAAAACATCTGAAGAACCGAAACCATGTTCCGAATGTGGTCAAAGAACATATCCCTCAGACTTCTTCTCGTCACGTCATTATTCTTGACCTCCAAGAGCACCTCAAGCAAAAACGGGACAACATCTCAATACCTCTAGTTCAACCACTTGAACATCATTGTAATCACAAGGTTGTCATCAAGTGCTGTTGCCAGACAACAAAACGATCTGTTTTCGATCGTCTGAATTTTGCAACTTCTGAACTAATGTCAGAAGATGAAGATGAAGTGTTGTATGCTTCCGTCAACATGGCTTTTCGAGACACTAGGGGTAGAAAGTGCTCCAAATACGGCAAGCCTCGCAGTCCCAGCCAGCGGTACTTAGATTTACTCCAAGAATCTTCTGAAGGAGTATTTCGACACACCCGATCCCGAAGTCGAGACACAATGGGGCGTGGAAGGCTTCTCCAAGATCCCTCTGGTCATCTCCCTATTTCTTATTCAGGAGATGATTCCTTCTCTGATTATGATGCATACAGCAAAAGTTCTGAACAGACAGTGTCTTCTACTATACCTAGAGAAGTGACAGCTTATGTTGTCACTGAAGACCCAGACGCTTCTAGTTCAGCAAATCAAGAACAACGAATAGCTGCACTGGAAGACAAGCTGAAGACCATGGGTGAAATGGTTGCAAGTATGCATTCTATCATCGTGGCCCAACATACAGTACCACCGACCGCACCTGCTGCAAACCCTGAGATTATAGCATCGTCGGTACCTGTCAATGCAGGTCTGGGGGTAGTATCTCCTCAAATACCCATGTACAAATTCAACCCACACCCAGTCAGTCAGGAGCTGGGGTAGCACTTACCATGCTGTTCCTCCTCCTAACACTCAGCCTTCTCCTTCTTCATCATTGGAGGATGCTAATGAAGTTGTCAAACTCTTGCGCACTCAATTTGAGGCTTTTAAAGAAAAAGACAATTTACAAAGATTGGGGATCAAACAACCCTATCCGGTTGAATGAAAGGAAGTCCCATTTCCTCCAAAGTACAAGATTTCCACAATTTTACTGTTTGACGGCAGTACTTCTCCAAGTCAATTCATTAACCACTTTGAGGTAATGACTGTTCAACTTCAGTCAAATGACGCTCTTCTTACCAGGGTATTCGTCGGCTGTTTAGCCAATGTAGCATACGATTGGTACAGGAGCTTACCTGATGGCTGTATCACCTCTTTTTTGGGTTTGAAACAAATCTTCTTGGAGCGATTCTATGAGGGAATCAACGACATGACCATGTCGGCCCTCAACAAAATCAAACAAAGATATAATAAAACTACTGAGAGTTTCATTGAAAGATTCCGCCGAGAAGCATTAAAGATGCCTCCTGGAACTCCGGCCGCTGTCACTATAGATACCTGCAAGGCAAATCTTTTGCCTATCATCAGCATGTGGACGGGGTCAACTCAATTTCAAGACTGGCCATCATTCATTGTCAATACTAAAGCAGCTGAAGTTAGTGCTGACAAGTTCAAGCAGTTAGGCGTACATATGTCTAACCCTGACCGGGAGGAACACCCGACAGCTAGTAGCGGTAATCGCCAGAACAACCGCAAGGGTAAAGAAACTTTCAACATCAATTTGAAAAACAAAGAATCTCTGGCTGTCAATGTAGCTCCACCTACTCCTGCTTCTACTCCTTCTGCCCCTCCACCAAGGGAAACTCGTCCAAAAGTAGAATACTCCTTTGACGAGAACAATACCGTGAGCATCTTCGATTGCTTAATCAAAAGCAATAAGCTTCAACTTTCAGACCCGAAGAAGCCTGACAACGTTGGTAAGACTGATCATCCCAAATATTGTGTTTATCACAGGTTCATTGGTCATCCTACTCGAGCATGTTATGTGCTCAAATGCAAGATTCAGGAGTTAGTTAATGCTGGTATTGTCACTCTTCAACAAGATGAGAAGACTGTTACCATGAACATGGTCTCAGTACAGTTCGGTAACTTTCCTCCACAGATGGTACAATATGGTGTCATCCCTATCCCCAATGCCACCCTTGAGATCGAGAATCTCCCTCCTCCACGGAGTGAAGGTCTTGTCCCCTTATCTCTTGATAACGGCGAGATTATGTGGATCCACCCGGACCTTGTTGCAGACTTCGAGGCTCCTTCTAAGCAAAAAGATCGCCCCAAGGACAGAACAAAGGTATACAACATGGTGTCTTTTGACCCCATAGTTGAAGAGAAAATCATGCTGGATACAAGGTCAGGGAAAGCCTATCTACGGGAATTTCTCGAAACTCAAGAAAATCCTGCTTCTTCTTCTGAGTCCGCTCCAGTGCAACCTACTTCTACTGAGGGCATCCCGGTCGTGTCTTCATCGGTTTTAGAACCCATTACCCCTAAACCGACAGTAGCCGACAAAGGCAAACAACAAGTCCGCTTTGACAAGCCTTTGAAGAAGTCATCCCCTTCTGGACTTGAGAGACCATATAATTTTGATATTTTGGCTCAACTAGCTAATATACTGGCTAGGCTGTCGATCTTTGAGCTCTTACGCCTCTCCAAAGAGACTCGAGAAACCCTAAGTGAAGCTCTCATGCAGGCAAAAACCTGCTTAACTTTTCTAAAGAAGCCAGAATCAGAGCCTGTCTCTTGCCTCTACTGTCACGGTGTGTTGGAGTTAATTCCAAACATTACCTTCACACAGGATGATATGCTGATGGAAGACAATAGGCATGACCATCCTCTATACTATACAGGATACATCGACACGATGAAGGTCGATCGTATTCTGATAGATCCCGGGTCAGCACTCAGCATCATGCCGAGGACAATGCTAGACGCACTGAAGATCCCAGTACATAGTCTTTCTAGCACAATCACCACCATCTTGGGGTTCAACCAGAGAAGAAGTGAGCCTCGGGGCAAGATTCGCCTAAAACTCCAAATAGGCAATCTCCGCACGAAGGTGACCTTCTATATTATAGATAATCATGGTTGTTCTTACAATGCTCTTTTGGGGAGACCATTCCTTCATGAACACAACATTGTTCCTTCACCTCTCCATCAATGTTTCAAGTACATTGATGACAATAGAGAGGTTCAAAAAGAGGTTGCGGATCTCTACCCTTTCAAAGGTGTCGAAGCATATTGTAATGATGCTCGTATGTATAAAGAGGAGTTCATGAAGGTAGTGCTGGCTTTAGATACTGAAGAAGAACAAGAAGCAGTGCCCAATGACACCCTTATCATACCTGTTAAAAGGCGTGTTTCTCATCCTCAGTCCTCCAAGTCCTCCAAACCACTGGCTATTCACTTGCCAGTCCGGAAGCAACCAACCGATGGTGGTCAAGATCAAAGGGAGCTCACCTCTTCTGAGCTACTTGTTATCGACCTACATCGTAACAAGGATAAAAGGCAGCTTACCTCTTCTGAGCTACTTGTTATTGATTTATCTCGTAATAAGGATAAAAATAAGCTCATCTCCTCTGAGCCACTTGTTATTGACCTTCATCGTAGCAAGTCTTCTCCAGTTCTTCTTCTTCCCCTCTTGTAATCAATCTAACCAAGCCTGCTAAGGCTAAAGGTCATGTTGTAAATATAGATGTACAAATCAATAAAAAAGTATCTCCTTTCTATTATACTGATGTCATTTATCATGCTAAATGCCATTTGGATATGTTAGATAGTTTTCAGTCATTTACAATGGGAGTTGTACAGTCTCTTCAAATAAAGGTCTTATTCGAACACCCAGATGATTCATACTTTGTTGTCCCTTCTCGAAAGAGAGGCGAGAGTCCAATACTTTTTAGTAAAAGGCCAGAACAAAAATTCAGCTATACGGATGATAGCAAAAATAACGATATGGGACGTCTCCAACTTCGTCGTTATAGTCAACAATCAAAAGACATCATCCGAAAGATGGGTTATGACTTCAAGAATGGCCTCAACTATGGTAAGGGTAGACGAACTCCTATCCGTACGGCCGTTCCGAAAGGAAAATCAAAGATGTAGTACAGGAGGACGAAAAGAGCTCTCGGATATGCTTCACCTCCGATCTTATCTCCAGTAGCCTCCGAGTTTGATAGTGAAGAGCGCTCTAACTCTTCTGATTCCAGATCTTGGGATTCTGACACTAGTGTTGGCCAAGTTCATCGATTGATTGTATCTTCTAACATGGTCTCCGCTGAACTTCCGGAAGGTTATGACGAAGATATTGAAGAAAATCCCGAAACAGATCCTTGGGCTCAACGAATGGACATCCAATGGGAACTCCGATTTGAACAACGAGAACCTCCTATCGAAGATCAATTGGTCCAAATTGACATAGGAGAAAATGGGTCACCTCGTCCAATATTCATCAGCAAGAATCTCCCCGAGGCGGATAAGCAAGAATTAATTCTTCTTATTCAAGAATACATTGATGTCTTCGCCTGGAGTTATGAAGACATGCCAGGTTTAGATCCTAAAGTTGCTACTCATAAACTAAATATTTTGCCTAATGCAAAGCCAGTTAAACAGCAGCAGAGGCTGTTTAAGCCAGAAATGATGGACGCAATTGATGATGAAGTCAAAAAGCTCATAGCTTGTGGCTTTATTTGAGAAGAACAACATCCAGATTGGGTAGCCAATATTGTCCCAGTCTTGAAGAAAATTGATAAACTTCGAGTTTGCATCAACTTCCGAGATCTTAATGAAGCCTGTCCAAAAGATGAGTTTTCTCTCCCTATTACAGATGTCATGATCGACAACACTTGCGGGTTCGAAAGGATATCCTTCATGGATGGATTCTCTAGATACAATCAGATTCGGATGAATCCTGAAGATGAAAAACATACTTCTTTCCGTACTCCTCGTGGAGTTTACTGCTACACAGTGATGCCATTTGGTCTTAAGAACGCTGGTGCAACTTACCAACGAGCTATGAGTACCATATTTTGAGATCATCTGCGCATGACTGTCGAATGCTATGTCGACGATATTGCTGTCAAGAGCCGTCTAAAGAAAGATCATATCTAAGATTTAAGAACTATCTTCAATCTAATATGCTAACATCAGCTAAAAATAAATCCCACCAAGTCATTCTTGGGTGTCTCTAGTGGTAAATTTCTCGGCTTCGTTATTACCTCTAAAGGTATACACGTGGATCCCGAGAAGATCAAAGCCATTCAAGATATGCGTCCTCCACGCAACTTAAAAGAGCTACGAAGATTCCAAGGTCGACTTGCGTACATCAGGAGATCCATTTCAAATCTGTCTGGATGCTGCAGACCATTTACTCAGTTAATGAAGAAGGGTGTATCTTTTATTTGGACGAAAGAATGTCAACGAGCATTTGACGACATAAAATAATATCTCATGAACCTAACAGTCTTGGTGCCACCAATCTCGGGCATACCATTCTTAATGTATGTCCGTGCTATGGACCATTCATTGGGTGCTTTACTTGCCCAGAAGAACAAAGAAGGCCATGAACAAGCCATCTACTATCTTAGTCGTACTATGATTAGTGCTGAACACCGTTATAGTCCGGTTGAAAAAGAATGATTAGCTCTTATGTTTGCTGTTCAAAAGATAAGGCATTACATCATTGGACAAACTATTCATGTCATATCCCGAGTTAATCCTCTTCGGGTATTAATGAAGAAACCCAGCACACTCAATTCTCGGTTAGCTACATGGGCCATTCTGTTAGCCCAATATGACATGGTATATATTCCACAAAAGTCTGTTAAGGGTCAAGCACTGGCGGACTTCTTAGCGGCTCATCCTATTCCAGAAACATCTAAACTTTACGATGAAATTCCAGACGAGACATTGGAATCAAATATGATCTCCGAAGAATTTCCTACTTGGCGTCTATTCTTTGACGGTGCATCCAGGATCGGGCCGAATGGTGTCATTGTCGTAGGAGTTGGGGTTGTCCTAGTTTCTCCAGACGGGTCAACTATCCAAAGAGCCTATTCCCTAGATGAACCCTGCTCCAACAACGTAGAAGAATACAATGCTCTACTCATTGGCCTTCAATTAGCTAAACAACTAGACGTCGAATATCTTGAAGTCTATGGCGACTCCAAGCTGGTTGTTAACCCGGTTAGAGGAACCTATGAAGTTCGTCATCAAGATCTAGTGCCTTATCATGAAGCGGCAATCAATATGGCTACATCATTTAAAGCCTTTTTTATCGAATATGTCCGCCGAACTACAATATTGAGGCAGATGCTTTGGCTATTCTTGCAGCAGTCTTAGCCATACCTGTCAAAAGACAATAGGTGGTGGTTGTCTCTAATCGGGAATTGTTTTGCATCGAAAACAATCGCAATATTGAGTTCAGTAATTTTACTGAGGCCAATGTTATCAGTGAAGATTGGAGAGCTCCCTTCATCGACTTCGTGGTCCATGATATACTTCCTAAAGATCCCAAGGAGGCTACGAGTATTCGTCGACGGTCTCTGCGATTCTACTACAATCAGACTACTAAGACTCTCTACCGGCAGACTTATGACGGTCTTCTCTTACGCTGTCTTACTGGTGATGAAGCAAAGAAAGTGCTACGTGAAGCTCTTTATGGTGTTTGCAGAGCACATCAACCTGGCCCTAAACTACAAGACCGTATCCGACACATGGGTTACTACTGGCCCTCTATGGTATCGGATGCCATCAAATATGCAAGGAAATATCGAGCTTGTCAAATCCACGCAGATTTTATTCACCAACCGTCGGAATTTTTGCATCCAACTGCTGCTTCCTGGCCTTTTGAAGCTTGGGGCATGGATATTATAGGTCCTATCAATCCTCCTTCTTCTAAAGGACATCGGTTCATACTAGCTATAACCGATTACTTCTCCAAATGGGCTGAAGTTATACCTCTGGCTGAAGTTAAGACCGGTAGCATCATTAACTTTGTCAAACACCAGGTCATCTATAGATTTGGTGTACCTCGAAGGATCATTCACGACAATGAACCACAGTTCATTAGCCAGAAGTTTACCAGGTTTTGTGACGATCATCGGATTGACAATGTCGCTTCGACAGCTTACAATCCTGCTGCTAATGGTTTAGCTGAAGCATTTAACAAGACTATTATAAACTCCTTAAGAAGTTTGTATCTAGTAACAAACAGAATTGGAGTGAGAAACTTAGAGAATGTTTATGGGCCTACCGTACTACGGTCCGTAACCCTACAGGCTGTACACCTTTTTCTCTTATGTATGGTTGTGAAGCAGTTTTACCTTTGGAACTTCAGATCCCATCCCTGCGGATTGCCATTACCAACAAGCTCACTACAGAGAACAATGACCTCCTTCGATTTCAAGAATTAGAGGCACTCGACAAGAAACGGTTATTGGCTCAACAGCATATTGAGTTATATCAAGCCCGAATCTCAAAAGTTTTTAATCGCAAAGTTAAGATCAGAGTTTTTCAGAAAGGAGAACTGGTTCTAACCGTCAGACGTCCTATGACCATGACTCATATAAGCAAAGGCAAATTCGACGCCAAGTGGGAAGGTCCATATATTGTGAACAAAGTCTTCTCAAATGGAGCCTATCAACTTACAGAGTTGGACGGTCGAGTTGCGATGATGCCTATCAATGGCAAATTCCTTAAAAAGTACTATATATGAATGTAAAAGGAATTTCTTGTAAATACGACAAAATAGTTCACAAATAAAATTTTATTTTATTTCATCATAACTGGTGTTACAAGATATCATGGACGAGAATCACTATCGTCCTTCTTGAAGACAGGACGAGGACCACTACTGTCCTTTTTAAAAATGTAATCGGCAAAAAAGCTGAGAACATCTTTGCTCGAACCCACCAGAAATTTGTAAGCGGCCATCCTCATGGCTTCCTCCTCGTCCGTCATCCCTGGTTCAAGTAGGAAGTCCAACATATCCCGCGGTGGCTTGGGTGCAGACGAACCTTCGCCCGTTTCTGTCTGCTTTGGCTGGTTTACTTCGGCTGGAGGTTCCTCCGTGATTTCTTCAACCTTTGGGACAATATCATCCTTCTTGGATGCATCTTCAGACGACATTATTGTGTTGAAGAATAAAAGTGATCATTCTATTTCAATTTCTGTTCTATTTATAGGCAGAAATTCTTAAAGCATCGAAGCAACGCTTTCATCGCAACATTCATTACATTCATTCGATGGTTCACCCGTTCATTACATCCATCCGACGGTTCACTCATTCATTATATCCATCCGACGGTTCACCCGTTCATTACATTCATTCGACGGTTCACCAGTTTATTACATCCATCCGACGGTTCACCCGTTCATTACATTCATTCGACGGTTCACCCGTTCATTACATCCATCCGACGGTTCACTCGTTTATTACATCCATCCGACTGTTCACCCGTTCATTCCTTCCATTCGACGGTTCATCCGTTCATTCAATTCATTCGACAATTCATCCGTTCATTCCAACAATTCATTTCGTTCATACATTTTGACGATTCATCCGTTCATTCATATCAGCAACTTGTCACGTATTTATTTCTGATTAAGTTGTCTACCGAAATAATGATATTCAACAAATTATATTTTGCCATGTCCTGAACCTCTGAATATATTTTCCATCACTATTATTTATATCCTTAATAGGATATACAAAAAAATAATAGAGCCACAAAAATAATGTCTTTTTATTGATCAAAATAAAAGGCATTACAAAAAGACATATCATAAAAGAGAAAATACAAAAAAATTCCTTATTCAGCTGGAGGTGTCATTAGGTTAGCTATCTGTTGCTTCAATGCTTGAAGTCGTCCTTCACGCGAATCCAACACCCGCCTTCTAGCTTCCGCCATTCCAGATTCATCGTCAAAGGATGGCAAGGTCACTAGGCGGCGAACGATTTCATCTTGATGGGAAGTGACAAACTCATTCTTCTCGTGGGTTAGAATGTCTAGTTGCTGAACGGCAGCTTCATGCTGTGTCGTCTCTTCCTCAAGAGCAAGCTGAACGATTCTCAACTCTTCCTGAAGTCGAGCAAACTCTGCTTTCAGCTCAGCAACCTTCTTTTCTTTTTCCCCAGCAGCAGATGCTAATGTCTCCATCCGGGAATCATACTCTGAAGCCTTTGTAGCATAAGTATCCAGAAAAGTTTGGAAAGCAGCTCTTGTGACTTTAGCTTCACGAGTCATCCGTTCAAACTCAGTATTTACTAGGGACTCTACATCCCCCCGATTAAGATCTTTGTAGATCTTAATTGATGCCGCCAGCTCATCCAATATGTGTTCAAGATAGGCAGCTTGAGCTTCATCGCCTTGACTTCGGATAGTACCTATCAGATAAGTAGTTGGGGTTCTAACGGTGATGAAACCAACATTCTCTCTTTCCATTACCCTTTCTACTAAGGGTCCTAAGGAAGTGAAGAAGGGATTGGTGAAGGAACCAATTATAAATCTGTTAGTAGCCGCTGCGCCAGGTGTAGCAACTACTCCTGTGGAAGTTGAAGCAGCAGATGCTTGTACAGGTAGACGTTCAGCTTCTTGAACATGAATTGAGGTCTCTCTAGACAAGGGAGCCATGGTGGAGCTAGTGGCCCCTCCCAGATGTTCCTCTGCGAAATTAAATAAACACTATCAGTTTGCTGTCATTAGTGACTATCAAAAAGGATCAAAAATAAGGGCAAGCTTACCATTGCTGGGTTTAGTGACGAGTTTGACATCTGTTGACATAGGTTGCAGCCTAGCAGAGGTAGCTTCAGACATTACTGCCTGACTACTTCCTGCTTCGGAGCCGCCTGAAAAATGTCGGCTGCTGCTAGCTATCGCTGTTGTTGGCACTATATCAGTGCATACTGGAGGAATTGGAGAAGATTGAATTTCTGCATAAATGAAAGTTAAGATGTCAGTCATTTAATCTATAAAAGAAGATTATCAATATCAGCCAATACCTCTTGGATCAGTGATAGTAGCTTCCTCCGGTGCTATGTCATCAACAACATTCTTTTCTTGGGATGCATGAGCATCAGCATCCTCTTCCGGATTTGGAGTATCATCAACAGTCTCTGTTGATGTTTCTTCATCATCCTCCGCACCTTCTTCTCGGGCTTTCTCGCTATCACTTGCGACGACCGGATCTATATCATCATGAAAGCCGAAGTCACAGCCTTTTAGAGCCTCAATCATTAATTTATCTTCTTCAGCACGAAGTGATCTTGGAGAAGCAGGAAGAAAGGCAGTTTCTGGTGCAAGTGTAGGAGATCGCAATACGTCGAGAGACGTTTCTGACTCGTTGATTGGAATCAGAGTTGCAGTCGCCTCTCTTATTTTTGAAGCTTCATCCTCTGTCTCCGCGATCTCCTCTCTTGTCTCTACAACCTCGTCCCTCTTCTCTGCACAGGAAGATTCCTGTCTGGGCTCAAGGGCAGGTGTAGGAGACGACATCATAACTCCGACGATCGTACTTATCAGGACCGATGCCAGGATAGATCTTGGAGGAGTGACTACTTTCTTTCTTTTAAAGACTATTTTCTTTCTGTGTAGAGGTCTCTCCGGGCTCTCTACGTCTATAGCATGTTCTTGTCTTTGAATGGAAGTCGGGGTCGTCGCCTCTTCTCTCTGAATTGACTCAGCATGTTGCCGAGATTACGATCGGGTAGTGACCCTTTCCGATGATTCAAAAACAATCTTCTTCTTAGAGATTGGAGAAGAAGGTTCTTCGGCCTTCCTCTTCTTCTCCTTGGCCGGAGATCTTACAACTTTTAGGGACACGCGCAGTGGCTCATAGACTTCTTCAGGGAAGTTAGCTTCCCTCAAAGCTTCTAATGGTGCATCGGCCGGCTCATGCTCCTCATCATTACCAGGAAGCACCAGAACAGGTGCTCCTTTCTTAAATCGAGTCGCAGTTGCGAAGCTGTCTGCCAGATTGAAGTTTTCAGCAAAAGTGTTTGCTGATGTATAGAAGATCGAGTACGTATACAGCATACGAGGACCTCGATCATTTTTGGACGGCATCGAGAACGTCGTCCTGGTGTCCCGAGCATTGTAATATGCCCAAGCCCGGGCTCTATCAATTAAAAACCCTTTTTCTTGTAGGCATGTGATAGAATTACCTACATGGAACTGGTCATAATCGAATTGGCGCACAAAATGGCTGGGAAGATAAGGCTCGAGATAGCATTCATCCTCGAACCGATATACCAGGTGTGACGACCGGATTGTCCTCGGCCAATCGAAAGTTGTGTGGCCCAAAGGCTGCATCCTCCCGGAGTCCATAAGGTTTGTAGACATATGCTCATAACCGACCGGAGGGGTAACGCAGTAGAAGCTCCATCCTCTACCGAGATTCAGTGCGCGTCGGCAATCTCTCAAAGTGGTGTAAATCCACTTGCATCCTGAAAATCTTCTCAAAAAGCTGCCACCCACTGCCCCCATATCCGGATTCATTAGTGAAGGATGGTGTAGAAGCAGCCATCCGAACAAGTATGTGTATGGTAGTTCCAGCTGGGGGAAGTGTCCTTTCTCGCCTTTCCCTTTAATCATTGAATCGACGAAGAGGCGAAGGCCGGCGCTCACTCTGCATGTCATTGCTGACAGCAGATCCATCCGGTAGTCGAAGACCAAACGGACAGTAGTAAAAAGTATGGAAGCGGTCGACTGTACTGGCCCCAGGGACGACGTATCGTCGAAGCCAGTAAGTGAGGAAACCCGCCAACTGGGCCTCCTTCGACATGGGCCTATAGCCCATCCTCATGTAACTCTCAATAATGTCATCTTTCTTAAGAGGGGGATATTGAAGATCATCCTCGATCTTGATATCCATATCTCTATGTGTCTCCATCAGCCCTATCACTTCACTATTGTTGAGTGGTCGAAAAAAGTTAGGATTGCAGTTTTCGTGCTCCTTGGTCTTCTTCTCAATGATGTGGTTAAGGAAGAGATATGGCAACCATTTAGTGGAGTAGCAGGTGCCAGCTGTGCCACTCTTGTAATATAGAGAGCAAATCTTGTAGTGGCAGAGGAGTTCTTCAAAGACAGCTACCATATCAGCATTCTTCTGACGCAGTTTTTCTAATTCATAGTTTGTTGGGATAAACTCTTCATAGGGGATATCCCCCATTGGCAGGCTGGAAATGTACTTTATCTCGTGCAAAGCTAACCCGATCTCTCCGCGGAGCGTCATGAACGTCCTGGTTCTATAGTTGTATCTCTCGACCAACGTGAGAAATAGATGAGGATTGGAAGGAAAGCCATAAACAGTGGCATACACTGCTTGGTATAGATTAATCTCCTTAAGCCGCTCTTCAAATTGGACCAATATCCAATTGGATATACAGATCCATCTCTTATTATCCGGGTTCACGAGGCCTGTCAGCCGCAATTCCTGATCTGGATACCTTCCTTCTACCTTCGCAAACTCATTTGCGAATATCGGAGTTCTCACTGGTAGCAGCAAGGAAGAATCTTCTGGCGGGATACAGCCAGGCTTTAATCCTCTAAGCAATGAGCTATGGCGCTCAGAGGAACTGTAGAATATATCCTTGCTGTCAGATCCCTTCTTGACACAGATGTTCCCTGTTGGGGCTTGCTGAAGTGGAGTTATATCCCATTCCATTCTTCTCGGATAGCTTGTAAAAGCATATCGAGATAGAGGAAGGCATCTAGAGATCTCCGACAAAAGGATTGTCTTATCGCCCCTCTGGATAAGTCTCTGTTCCATTCGAGGTCTTGGCTGAGAGTTCTTGTCAAAGGCCTCACCAAACAAGAACAACGGCTTCTTATTAGTAACTGTGTCAGCAGTCTGAAGAGGCAGCCCGTTCATCAGACACAGCAAAGTCTCATTGTCCTGTACAATCAATACGGCTTGCCGAGATGATGTTAAGGCGTACTGAGGGAATGTCTCATGAGATAGATCTTCTTTATATTCAGGTTCAGCCAAGGATCCTGCAAAGACCTCATAGTTGGGGTCTTCCCTGAGGTTAACTGCATCAAATAAAGAAAATAAGGATCAGTACATACAAAAGCAAAATTCTACAAAAGATCATCAATTTGCGCAAGTTATCAGATTGCGCCAACAAAGTCAGCTTGCGCAAATTGTTAGATTACGCCAACACAGTCAGCTTGCACAAATTTTCAGATTGTGCCAGCACAGTCAGCTTGCACAAGTTATCAGTTTGCGCAAACAATACTTGCGAAAGACATCAGTTTGCGCTGAAACAACTGACTTGCGCAAAACGATGGATTGTGCCGAACATTTTGTCAGCGCTTTCCATCCGATTGCGCAAGAGTATAGTTTTCATAAAAATGAAAACTATTGTGAATGCAACCGAAACCCTAAACAGGGTGGCGCAAATACCATCAATCTCTAAAAGAGAGAGGTATGAAGGTCTGAAAATATCAAGAACCCTAAAAAGGGTTTCGATCTTCGTTCATCATTTACCTTGCAATGCTGGATGACCTATTTCATGACGAGAAATTCGGGGCGCAACCCGAGTCGAAGGCTCGACGGGGGCCTTGCCCTTCTCAGTGGCTGTACGCTTGGGAGCCATCGCTATCGTCGGCGGGAAGAAGAAGCAGTAGTCGGAGTTGGAACGGAAGCTTTTATCTCTTGAATAGTCAAAAAACAAGTAAAGGATGAAAGAAAGAAAAAAAACTATTTATAGTTTTTCAAGTGTAACGGACACCTCCGATTGTGCCACAAAAGTCGGAGCTAATTGCTCCAAACGCGTAGTCAAAGCGCAATTTGCGCAACTTGATTTTAAATTCGAAATTCAAAGTATTTCGAAACTTTAAAAATTTTCAAATTTCGAAAACTTTGAAGGGGGTCTTGTAGGTCCTAAAAATCAAGTTGCATTTATCAAATCAGCAGAGGAAATTAAATTGCACACTCTTCAAATAGACTGCGCAGGAGGCAGATTGCGCTACAATTCAAACGTGCAAGCTGAACTGCGTTACAACTCAAGCGTGCTACGCTGACGTGGCAATGCCATCATTACCTGACAAAAATCCGATCTTCTGACAGCTGACAACCCGATAAACGAGGAGTCCTTTCATTTCTTGTGCAGCACAGCGCTCGAGGACAGCTGTACAGCCAGCGCAGTATGACAGCTCAACTTCAGCACAGTTTGACCAAGCCCGAGTCTCAGCACAATCTGATGCTAGCGCTTTTCAAGTGGCACAATCCATCAAGATAACTGACATTTATTACGTGGCTTACATGCCATCAATTGCTCACCACGTGGCAACCGCCTGTACACGACCATGCGTATTTCAATCAAATAATGCCACACGTCTAATACAGTTGGCCCACGATCGAGTAACTGCCAGCGCAGTTCGCTGTTTGCGCAGTCTGTTGCTAGCACAGTTCATCATGCGTAATCCAGAATAACTACAAATTAGTTATTTCTATAACTCTATAAATAGAGTTTCAAGTCCTTCATTAAGGGGATCAGATCATTATTATCATCAGAGATCAGGAGTTCTTGTCCAAGTGTTGCTGCATTCTTCAGAGGCTATCATCTTCGAAGTTCACATCGTCCAAGGGATAAAGCGATCGTCTTCAGATCGGATTCCTATAGTTGTACTTTTCTAGAATTCAATTGTAATCTTCTTACAAAGTTTGTGAAATAAAAAAGACTTTTGTTTTTGCTAACAGATAGTAAAATTAATAGGTAGTACATATTTGAACAAAGTTGAATTTGTATACGTCCACACTATCGAGGCATTCTAAATTCATGAGATTCAAGGTGTTAGTAAATTTCTATTTAATTAATTCAAAAAGTTTTTGCCCTACATAATTTTTATTTATGTGATTCTCAAGATTTCAAAAATTGGTTCTTTCAGTCCACTTATGGTGATTCTTAAAGAAAACAAACTTACTCGACCTAATTATATTGACTGAAAACGTAATCAGGACATTGTCTAGACTGCTGAGGAGTACAAATATGTACTTGTTGTAATGCTCCAGTCCCAAATACTTAGGACCAAGTACGCAACATACTAGCTGCACATATACGAAGAATACTCCAATATATGAAATCCTTGTATACGTACATAAGCTGTATATATATAATAAAATCACAGGCCAGAATAAAAGTATCTAATCTCATCACAGCTCAAAATAGAAGAAACGAGAGTCAAACAAGAGTCCAATAAATAATGCATCAAAAGATAGCCGGTTGCACATACCTACTCCAAATAACTATATAAAATAGTCACAAAGATCGGAGTCCAACCTCCGCAAAATAGAAAGTAAATGAAAGAACATAAGATGTCCACTACATAGTCTCAATAATCCTCGAAGATAAGAATAGAGCTAAATGTCAAAGGAAAATGCCTCGTCGTCCATAAAAGATGGATCCAATGCCGCTTCGTACTCCTGTGGGAAATCGTCGAATCCTGTAGAGGTGACCAGGTCCTCAGAGGGACGTAACAAGATACAAGAAAAATACCATGCCACATAAACTGTGATATATAATAGAAAATAAAAGGATGCATGCAACATGATGCCTAACCGTACTATAGTGAATATACAATAAAGAACAATCCTTCATATATGGGCACTCGGGCTGTATAGCAGTGGCATCGTCCCTCTCATCGGGAACCAGTACAATCCGTCCATAACGTTCGGCGAATGTTAGAGGAATCAGTAAGAAAACGTCCATAATGTTCCATGAACGTCAGAGGGAATCAGTACAATAGGGTGAACCTGCATCTCCAACGGAGCTTCAAGTACAATAGCAGTATGTAAATGTGGCCCATACATCAAGGAACTATTCTTCCCTACCAATGCCTAATGGAGTCACATACATGACTCATATGACCATCTAATAACTGCCAAGTCCACTAACATACAATTCTATTGGAAGTTACTCCTAACCGTCGTACGTCCCATACGTATCGGTGGCCGATCGACTACGCGAGTACGTGTCCTATATGTGACTCACAATACGTGATAAAGTATGTGTCAAGACCATATAAGATATACCAATACCTCATCATCAATGGGTGATCACTAAGCTAAGTCAATGCAAGTAAATAATATATGGCAAATGAACGACCGATATGGTCGCTTGCACCCAAGTGTGACTCGGACGCACAGTGATATAAAACATAGAACAATATATATGAAACTGAAAATAAGTAACTGAAAATTAAAGTAAAGTAATCACAGAGTAAGGTGGCAAGGTATCTTGCCTGATGGTGCAAAGTGGCAAGTCCAAGAAATCACAATGTTAGCCAAGAAACGTCACAATCTCCAAACAACTCCGGACGCTGAAACAAACATCAAAAACGTACTCGATGTATAAGATATACCTAGAAAATGCCTGTCCAAAAGTCTAATTCTGGAACAGGGGCAAAATCGTAATTTCAGGTCAAAACGATGTCCGTCGTTGGACCCGCTTTGCACCGAAATACATGTCAAAGTCTATGGTCTTTAAAGTCGTCAAACTAGATGTCTATGAATTCAGTTTGAGGAGACGAACTCAATGGTATGTCTAGTTTTGGATTCCGATGAGCCGCGTACAAAATCGCAAGTTTGAGTGGGTCGCGGACCCGCCAAAAAGGGGTTCCGGTCGACCTTTCTCAAAATCGAACCAAACATGGCACACAGGACCAGAATTTCAATTTGGACCTGTTGGCACAAGTTTCATCTCGATTTGACGACTGTACACGAAGTTAGGGCAAAGTTTGCAAATTGGTGATACGAGGGTACCTTGACGGATATGGACTGGTTTTGTCGCGTACACACGACTAAACTGAGTTCTGTCAGTTCCCACACGTCACCAACGTCCATACGCGCCTTTCGATGCATATAGCGTGCGACCACGTCGCCCGATTTGTCGGGACGCACGCCGTATCGAGAAAAAAAATCAAAAAATTTATATAATTTAACACAAGTTTTCCTCCAACTTCAACATCAATTTTCTTTTTACACGTTAATCGAAATGACGATCCAGAAGATGCATTGCAATCTTGGTTATGTTTCCTTTTACTATTTTTAATTAGTTTCTACAAATCTTTAATACACAGCAAGAAAATTGGCCAACAAGTTGTCGTTTTAAAACAGTTTTATGTATTACAGAAAACTGGTTTTTCTTCAACTTTGTCTTAATTTTTCGAGCAAGTCGATGGGTTGTTTCAAAATCTACCTTGAGGATCTCGAAGAGGGTCAAGTCTACTTTCCAAAAAATCTGACGGATCGAAAATCGGTGCTACGAGTAAAAAGTTACGTCGTCGGAAAGTAGGGTACCTTAAGTGGGAAAACTGCTCCGTGGATGACGAGGGGCTGACTTCCGATGCTTCGTTCGTCGCGCACACAACTCCGTCGCTGGTGAAACAAACTCGTAGGCGAAGAGGATATGTTCTGCTACAATTTTCGTTTTAGGAGTCTAGGGTTTTGAGGTTTGTGGAGGAAATTATATTTATAATAACTTGGGACAAAACCTAATACTAATAGACTTTGTAATAAGTTATGTGGACCCATGCTTGCTCGCGGAAATAAACATTGGGTTGCTGTTGTACGCAGCAAGCAATTGAGAGGGTGGGTGGCCCGCCCACTTATGTGGGTGGGTTTGATTTTTTTTTCCTTTTCTTTTCTTTTTTTTTCCTTTTTTGTTTTCTTTTTTTTATTTTTCTTCTTTTTCATTTCTTTTTTTTTCATTTCTTTTTTTCTTTTTCTTTTTTATTTTTTTCAGAAATTCTTTTTTAAAAAAAAACTATTTTCTATTTTTTATTATTACTCTATTTAAATATCTAAATTCTATTTTATTTATTATTTCTAAATAAAAAAAACTCTTTTTAATAATACAATAATTTATATATATTTATATACACATATATTCCCACATATATGTATATATAAATGTATACGCCTTAATAATTCAACATATACACACATACATATATACATATAAATATATACCATATAAACTTACACCCATACTATGCATTACACTTCTCGTATTATGCATACATGTATTTTAGCACAGTTTCCTACACAAAACTAAATTTAAATATTTTAATGAATTAGGGGGGTTTACATCCTACCCAACTTAAAGAAATTTCGTCCTCAAAATTAAAACTACGGTAAGGGGGGTCGAATGCAATGCAAAATTTTAAGGGGCTAACGCATGAAAGTCGTCCCTTGGTTTTCGAACAAATGAGGGTAGTTGTACAAGGAATCCTATTGGCTTAATTTCTATAGGGTAAGTGTTCTTGGTTCAAGGCTCTACCCTACTTATAGAAGTTGGCTATCCGTGATAAACGTCGTTACGAGCCTTCTGAGATAGGCTAAAAGGTGCAGGGGTTTCATATTGAATGAATCCATCTCGAATTTAGACTATATTGGTGGGGCAATATCTCGTAAGATCAACTTATACCATCTCTGCTAGGCTATGGTAGTCTAAAACAAGTCCTAACCCGAGAGGTTGGGCTAGTTCCGAATCGGATTGGTTAGATAGGTGCTGTGAGTCAAAAATATGCCTCCCATGGATTTTGTGTACAAGTGGCAGATAGGGTCTCAATTGAGTATCATACTAGGGCAGGTGCATATTGGGCTTTGAGTAGATCACAACCATATATCGGGTCAAAAGTTTTGAGTTGAGTTTGGTCCTCAAATTGAAGCCGAAAGGTTCGTCGGTATTACGGTAAGATTTATAATTAGCCCTTTTGCTCAAGAATCGTATCATGAAAACAGAGTACAAGGGGATGTGTTTTAGTGGGACATGATATGTCTACATGAAGGTGGACTCGTATAGGTCTTGCAGATAGAATTTGTTGGAAGGTAGCAACTGGTCTTGTGCTCCGAATCTAAATGCCACGGCCGGGGACCCAAAAATGTTCTAAATAGAAAGTGGGAGTTCATGAGGCACTAATTATCGTTCTAACATAAACCAGTTATTCTAATCAATAGGCAATCCTAGTATATTCTAAATTCTACTGGGGCTCTACGATCTATATCCTAAAGTAATTCATTTCTAGAAGTTAACAAAGACACCGCTCTATGGTTTAGTGGAGTTAGAAAGGTTCGAGTTGGAAGGTCATACCTCAATTTGTGGAAGAATATTACACGATGTACTAGGATACGAGATGTGATAGATATGAGTTAAGTTTTGAAGACCGTACTTTGATTCCAACAGATGTCAATGATTGTATGAATATATCTTTCCTACCTATAGATGGTATGATGAACTGAGGAGGATATTACGGGTCTATCTTCCCTCAATACGAGCATCTGACTTTCCGAAATCCGTAAAGGCAAAAACAATATGTGTTCCAGGAAGAGAGGATCGAATACGAATATGGGATTCCAGAGGCGTTTCAAATAGAGTTGTCAAGATAGTTGTGGATGAGATCCTAGAACCATCTATATCTCAATCCACGTAGGATAAGCAAATAAAAGCGAACCAACTGTACGAAGGTTGATCAGACCATCATACACTAATTCTGATTAGACAATATGTTAGTGGGCGTCCCCAATATACACATGTCGTGAACAAGCTCGATAAGGATAAGCTTGCAAAATCTAGGCTATAATAGCGGTGTTTAGTCAGACTAGTCCAAATATTAGTACGCAGGATTTATGATTGAATGAAAAACACGAGTTGTTCGAGGTTCAAGAATCTAAGCCGTGTCCATTGTTCGTGCTTATACAATCGTCCGACTGTCTAATTTTCTCTGGCCTTGGCTAAACTTATGATGCATGTATATGATAACAGGGATTACGAAAATTTAAAATCATACCTGCTATGACTTCTCCTTCTGTTTCCATATTCTCCACTGCTAACGAGAAGGCATGTCCGTAATTCTGGCCGGGGTCATGAACTCTAGTCCTGTCGTGCTGCTCTGGCTGGGATGGTAATGGTGGGCGAAAAGCTCCTGCTGTTGGTGCTATAAGCCCAGACACCTGTTGTCCTGGTCGGGGTGCTGGGAGTGTAGGAGCTGTCGGCCTCGGGGTCTGTCGAGTATATACTCTCGCCTACTGCTCTGGACAATCCTTGACCATATGCTGGCTGGATCCACACCTCAAGCACCATCCATGACGGATCCGACAGTCTCTCTGGACATATCCTTCCTTCCCATAGTAATAGCAAACAGGCTTCTGATATGGTGTGGGCCTCTGCTGGTACTGTCCTGTGGGCCTCCTGATAGGTCCATCCTGTGTAGCTCTAGCCAGTGCGACTGCTAGTGTATAATGTCTCGACGTCTGCTGCTGCTCCTTGCGAAGAATCTCCTGGGCATAAGCTTCTTCCAAGATAGCTGAATGGGAGACTCGAGACTGGGTAGTCGTATAAGACTTGAGCTCTGGTGCAAGCCCCTGATGGAATCTCCTTGCCTTTTCTAACTCTATCGGGATCAGTCCCGCACCAAATCTACTCAGGCGATTGAACTCTGAGTCGTACTCATCAACTGACATATTTCCTTGCTTCAGATGAAGGAACTGATCGTAGAGACCGTCTCGAACATGAATGGGAAAGAATCTTTCATAGAAAAGATCGTAGAACTGCTTCCAAGTGATCCCAGTGCCTAATCGCCTGTCTTTCGCCTTCCACCAGTGGTGAACATTATCTTCTAAAAGTAGGTCCACTGCTGTCATCCAATCACGTGCTGGTAACTGGGATGCCTTCAGTAGCTTCTCCGTGCTAATAAGCTATGCTGACACCTCTAGTGGCTTCTCAGTACCTCTGAAGGACTTAGGGTTCATATCTGTAAAGTTCTTGATAGAGCCTTCATAAGGATGCAGAGTCGGTGTTGGTACTGGTATCGGAGTTGGAGGTGGGGGCCTAGTCAGCGCCGTCATCATGCTCTGCCTCATCAACTCAGTTTGTTGCCACTAAGCCTGCATCATGGCGTACATGAACTGAATGGTAGGGCTCCCCTCATTCGGTGGTAGAGGCATCTAAGGGCCCGACTGTGGCTGAAACTGCTGAGGGTATAGTGGTGGTGGCAGGGGCACATTCTCTCCTGGTAGTACGGTAGTGGTCTGTCCAGCCTGGCTGACTGGGAATGCTTGTGTCTCATGGTGTACCGTCGTCGGAGACGTTGTAGGCTGCGACAGTCCTGGCTGGTACGAGGTTACCGGGGTCATCGGGGATTCTGTTCCACTTGGGTGGCCTCATCACCAGAGATGATGGCCAAGGTGGAAGTGCGTCCGCTTCTTAGATTCATACTGTTAGCACGAGGAAGAATAGGACGATATTAGGAGAAGTTAGATATGAGGTAATTCAAGTAATCAAAGGGATTTGAAAAGATTGGAAGTCAAGGAAGTAGTAGTTCTGGATGTGATACTATTCCTATTCCTATATGCAGGCTTGTTGGGCACAGTCATATAACCCAACAATATTTTCTGACCTGCATGGGCCTCCACAAAAACATGTAACGCCCCAGTCCCAAATACTTAGGACCAAGTACGCAACATGCCAGCTGCACATATACAAAGAATACTCTAATATATAAAATCCTCGTATATGTACATAAGCTGTATATATATAATAAAATCACAGGCCAGAATATAAGTAACTAATCTCATCACAGCTCAAAACAGAAGAAACGAGAGTCAAACGAGAGTCCAATAAATAATACATCAAAAGATAGGCGGGTGGACATACCCACTCCAAACAGCTATATAAAATAGTCACAAAGATCGGAGTCCAACCTCCGCAAAATAGAAAGTAAATGAAAGAACATAAGATGTCCACTACATAGTCTCAATAATCCTCGAAGATAAGAATAGAGCTAAATGTCAAAGGGAAATGCCTCGTCGTCCATAAAAGATGGATCCAATGCCGCTCCGTACTCCTGTGGAAAATCGTCTAATCCTGGAGAGGTAACCAAGTCCTCAGAGGGACTAACAAGATACAAGAAAAATACCATGCCACATAAACTGTGATATATAATAGAAAATAAAAGGATGCATGCAACATGATGCCTAACCGTACTATAGTGAATATGCAATAAAGAACAATCCTTCATATATGGGCACTCGGGCTGTATAGCAGTGGCATCGTCCCTCTCATCGGGAACCAGTACAATCCGTCCATAACGTTCGGCGAACGTCAGAGGGAATCAGTAAGAAAATGTCCATAATGTTCCATGAACGTCAGAGGGAATCAGTAAAATAGGGTGATCCTGCATCTCCAACGGAGCTTCAGGTACAATAGCAGTATGTAAATGTGGCCCATACATCAAGGAACTGTTCTTCTCTACCAATGCTTAATGGAGTCACATCCATGACTCATATGACCATCTAATAACTGCCAAGTCCACTAATATGCAATTCTATTGGCAGTTACTCCTAACCGCCGTACGTCCCATACGTATCGGTGGCCGGCCGACTACGCGAGTACGTGTCCTATATGTGACTCACAATACATGGTAAAGTACGTGTCAAGACCATATAAGATATACCAATACCTCATCATCAATGGGTGGTCACTAAGCTAAGTTAATGCAAGTAAATAATATAAGGCAAATGAACAAAGTGGCAAGGTATCTTGCCTGATGGTACAAAGTAGCAAGTCCAAGAAATCACAATGTCAGCCAAGAAACGTCATAATCTCCAAACAACTCCAGACACTAAAACAAACATCAAAAACATACTCGATGTATAAGATATACCTAGGAAATGCCTGTCCAAAAGTCTAATTCTGGAACAGGGGCAAAATCATAATTTTGGGTCAAAACGATGTCCGCCGTTGGACCCGTTTTGCACCGAAATACGTGCCAAAGTCTATGGTCTTTAAAGTCGTCAAACTAGATGTCTACAAATTCTGTTTGAGGAGACGAACTCAATGGTATGTCCAGTTTTGGATTCCGATGAGCCGCGTACAAAATTGCATGTTTGAGTGGGTCGCGGACCCGCCAAAAAGGGGTTCCGGTCGACCTTTCTCAGAATCGAACCAAACATGGCACACAGGACCAGAATTTCAATTCGGACCTGTTGGCGCAAGTTTCGTCTCGATTTGACGGCTGTACACGAAGTTAGGGCAAACTTTGCAAATTGGCGATACGGGGGTACCTTGACGGATACGGACTGGTTTTGTCGCGCACACACGACTAAACTGATTTCTGTCAGTTCCCACTTGTCAGCAACGTCCATACTCGCCTTTCGATACGTATAGCGTGCGACCATGTCGCCCAGTTTGTCAGGGCGCACGCCGTATCGAGAAAAAATTTTAGAAATTTTATATAATTTAACACAGGTTTTCCTCCGACTTCAACATCAATTTTCTTTTTACACGTTAATCGAAATGACGATCCAGAAGATGCGTTGCGATCTTGGTTATGTTGTCTTTTCATATTTTTAATTAGTTTCTACAAATCTTTAATATACAGCAAAAAAATTGGCCGACAAGTTGTCATTTTAAAACAGTTTTATGTATTACAGAAAACAGGTTTTTCTTCAACTTTGTCTCAATTTTTCGAGCAAGTCGATGGGTTGTTTCAAAATCTACCTAGAGGATCTCGAAGAGGGTCAAGTCTACTTTCCAGAAATCTTACGGATCGAAAATCGGTGCTACGAGTAAAAAGTTATGTCGTCGGGAAGTAGGGTACCTTGAGTGGGAAAACTGCTCCATGGATGACGAGGGACTGACTTCCGATGCTCCGTTCGTCGCACACACAACTCCGTCGCTGGTGAAACAAACTCGTACGCGAAGAGGATATGTTCTGTAGCAATTTTTGTTTTGGGAGTCTAGGGTTTTGAGGTTTGTGGAGGAAATTGTATTTATAATAACTTGGGACAAAACCTAATACTAATAGACTTTGTAATAATTTATGTGGACCCATGCTTGCTCGCGGAAATAAACATTGGGTTGCTGTTGTACGCAGCAAGCAATTGAGAGGGTGGGGGGGCCCGCCTATTTATGTGGGTGGGTTTGATTTTTTTTTTTCCTTTTCTTTTCTTTTTTTTCCTTTTTCATTTTCTTTTTTTTCATTTTTTTTCTTTTTCATTTCTTTTTTTCATTTCTTTTTTTTTCATTTCTTTTTTTTTCTTTTTCTTTTTCATTTCTTTTTTTAGAAATTCTTTTTTTAAAAAACTATTTTCTATTTTTCTATTATTATTCTATTTAAATATCTAAATTCTATTTTATTTATATTTCTAAATAAAAAAAACTCTTTTTAATAATACAATAATTTATATATATATTTATATACACGTATATTCCCACATATATGAATATATAAATATATACACCTTAATAATTCAACACATACACACATACATATATACATATAAATATATATCATATAAACTTACACCCATACTATGCATTACACTTCTCGTATTATGCATACATGTATTTTAGCACAGATTCCTACACAAAACTAAATTTAAATATTTTAATGAATTAGGGGGGTTTACACTTGTTGAGGAATTCCCACCTAAGCCTGATGCTAACTCTGATGAAGAGGTCAAAGAGGCTTACAAGAAGTGAAAAAAGGCAGATGAGATGGCGCGGTATTACATTCTGGCATCTATGTCAAATGTACTGCAACATCAGCATCAGGCGATGGCCACGACTTATGACATGATGTATAACCTCAAGGAACTCTTTGGACATCAGAGTAGAGTAGCTAGGCAGTTTGCTATGAAGTGTTTGATGAACACAAAAATGGCTGAGGGTACACCAGTAAGGGATCTTGTTCTCAAGATGATTGGTCATCTGAATGAGATGGAGATCCTTGGAGCTGAAATCGATGGGGAATCCCAGGTCGATATCATTCTCGGGACTGCCTAAAAGTTTTGATAATTTCTGCCTTAATTACAACATGAACAAAAGGTTGTATAGTTTGACAGAATTTATAAAAGAGCTACAGGATGCAGAATCTCTCTTTAGGCAGAGTGGCCATGTTTTTGTTTCTAAAAAGGCTTATACTTCTAAGCCAAAAGGCGGTAAGAAGAAGAATGACATTCAGAAACAGGCAAACTCATCAAAGAAGGGCATGGGACCTCAAGGCGCACTGAAAAAGCTGAAAGGCAAATGTTTTAAGTGCAAAGGGTCAGGACATTGGAAGACTGATTGTCCACTTCTCAAACAAGGGAACAAAGAAGGTATATCTCATTTACTATTAGTTGAAACATGTTTAGCGGTTTTATCTACCAGCACCTGGTGTGTACATACAGGAACTACTAATCATGTCTGTAATACATTATAGGGGTTCCAGGAAACCAGACGGCTCAGTGATGGAGAGATATGCTTGTTCATGGGTGATGCTACAAAAGTAGCAATCGTTGCATTAGGAGATGTTACTTTATCTTTTGGTAGAAATAAGTCTTTGACATTGAGAGATTGTCTTTATGCACCTTTACTTAGAAGGAATTTAGTTTATGTTTCTATGTTAGTTAAGGATAGATATTCAGTTTATTTTAATAACAATATTGTTATTAGAAAGAATAAACATTTTATCTGTTCTGGTACATTGGTTGATTGTCATTAATCCTATTTTGCCCATAATGCAACTTATGAAAATGAATAATATGTCATCTAACTTAAATAAGAGAAAAGAACCTTCTTGTATAAACCAAACATATCTTTGGCACTTGCGATTGGGGCATATTAACCTAAGAAGGATTCAAAGACTGGTTGAAGATGGACCTTTGAGTTCATTGGAAGTGGAGATACTACCAGTCTGTGAATCCTGCTTGGAAGGTAAAATTACCAAAAGGCCTTTTACGACAAAGGGGTATAGGGCCAAAAATGTGTTGGAATTGGTTTATTCTGATTTGTGTGGACCCATGACTATCCAGGCTAGAGGTGGCTTTGAATATTTTGTCACATTTATTGACGATTATTCAAGGTATGGATACATTTATTTGATGCGCCGTAAGTCTGAGTGCTTTGAGAAATTTAAAGAGTACAAGGCTGAAACGAAAAAACGTCATAGAAAATGTATCAAGTCATTACGATCAGATCGTGGTGGCGAGTACCTCTTTGAAGAGTTTAGGAATTACTTATCAAAGGCTGGGATTATATCCCAATTGACTGCACCTGGAATACCCCAGCAGAATGGTGTAGCCGAAAGAAGGAATAGAACTCTTATGGAGATGGTTAGATCAATGATGAGTTATTCGGATTTACCAGATTCGTTTTGGAGATAAGCCTTAGAGACTGCAGATTATATTTTGAACTTGGTTCTTTCTAAGTCAGTACCTCTTACTCCCACAGAGCTGTGGATTGGGCGTAAGCCTAGTCTGAAACATGTTCGCATTTGGGATAGTCCAGCACATGTGCTCAATGAAAAATAGATAAGTTGGAATCTCGTACAGAAGTACGCTTGTTTGTAGGCTACCAAAGAGGAACAAAAGGAGGTTTATTTTATAGTCCTAAGGATCAGAAGGTCATTGTTAGCACCAATGCCCGATTCTTAGAGGAAGACTATGTGATGAACCATAAACCCACAAGTAGAGTTGTTCTAGAAGAACTGAGAGGTAAGACACTAAGTACTTCAGTACCAACAGTACAAGAGGATGAACCACAAATAACTGTACAACGTGTCAAAGATATTATACCACAACCGATAGTGCCTCGTCGTAGTGGGAGGGTGGTGATACAACCTGATAGATATATGTTATTGGGAGAGTCTTCAAACTTCATCCCTGAGGAACAAGATTATGATCCTTGTACCTACAATAAAGCACTCCAAGATAAAGATACAGAGTCTTGGTAAAAAACAATGATATCTAAAATAAAATCTATGGATTCTAATCAGGTCTGAGAGCTTGTAAACCACCCATTGGTGTAAAAGCTATTTGATACAAGTGGGTCTATAAGAGAAAAAGAGGATCAGACAGTAAGGTTGAAACTTTAAAAACTCGGCTTGTAGCAAAAGGTTTTACTCAAAGAGAGGGTATCGATTATGAGAAAACCTTTTCTCCAGTAGCCATGCTTAAGTCTATTCGGATTCTTTTATCTATTGTAGCTCATCTCGATTATGAGATTTGGCAAATGGATGTCAAGACAGCTTTCCTTAATGGAAGTCTTGAGGAAGATATCTATATGAAGCAACCAGACGGGTTCATTGAAAAGGGCCAAGAGCATCTTGTTTGTAAGCTCAAAAAGTCCATTTATGGACTTAAGCAAGCTTCCAGATCCTGGAACATATGTTTTGATCAGGTGATAAAATCCTATGAATTTGATCAATGTCAAGATGAATCTTGTGTATACAGAAAGTGTGATAGAAACCTGGTGGTGTTTCTAGTACTTTATGTGGATGACATATTGCTCATTAGAAATAATGTGAAGGTGTTATCTGATGTAAGGGTATGGTTATCCAAACAGTTTGATATGAAGGACTTGGGAGAAATAGATCACATCCTTGGGATCAAAGTTCTACAAGATCGCAAGAAAAGGGTGTTGGGCTTATCCCAAACTTCCTATATCGATACTGTACTAACTCATTTTAGTGTGCAAAATTCTAAGAAAGGTTTCTTACCATTTAGACATGGAATTGCTCTATCAAAGGAGCAGTGTCCGAGGACACCTAAAGAGATAGAGAACATGAAAGCAGTTCCTTATGCTTCAGCAGTAGGAAGCTTAATGTATGCAATGCTATATATGAGACCAGACATCTGCTTTGCCGTAGGCATGGTCAGCAGATATCAGTCTAACCCAGGATAAGAGTATTGGACTGCCGTAAAGCATATTTTGAACTACCTGAAAAGGACTAAAGAGTATATGCTAGTTTACCAGACATATAGTTTAGTTCCCTTAGGGTATACAGACTCAGATTTTCAGTCAGATAGGGATTCCAGAAAATCTACCTCAGGTTATGTATTTACTTTGGGATGTGGAGCCATTGTGTAGAGGAGTATCAAGCAAAATATATTGTTGATTCCACCATGGAAGTCGAGTATGTGGTAGCCTCTGAGGCAGCCAAAGAAGCGGTTTGGCTCAGAAACTTTCTGTTGGACTTGGATGTGGTACCTAGTTTGCCTAAGTCTATTACACTTTATTGTGATAATAGTGGTGCAGTGCAAACTCGAAGGAACCACGAGCCCATAAGATAGGTAAACACATTGAGCGCAAGTACCACCTGAGCGCAAGTACCACATTGAGCGCAAGTACCACCTTTAGTTGTGAAGTTATTTCTATAACTTCTATGGCCTTGACACATATCATTATACGACACAGTGAGTGCGGATTCATGCGGCATGAGCTTGTGCACTCGATTGGCCATCTGTTCATTAGCTCATTGGATAGTTAGATTGTGTCTAGGAAGGATGACTTTGCATTAAGATATGATTTGTCTGAGTTGTGGATACTTCTTGTGCATTTCATGTGCAGAAAGACTATTAATAGGCATATGAGACATATATTTAGACTCTGTAGTCTTCGGAGGAGATTGCGGAGTCATTAACCTCAGTGTTACTCGAGTAGGGTTTATTATTATCCGGTTATGGCATCGGATCATGGTCCGACATCTGCCTATGTTTCGATGATATATCCTTATTTACCTATCCATACGTTCCAAAGTCGTACGTCTTCAATATGCATTCACTGGATGGTTAGTTTTGTTAAGGTTATATACTAAAAGCATCACTTTTGTAGTAACCTTATTTCCTTAAATTTTGAATGAGAATCATATAGGCAAATGTTTGCATATGGTATTTGTTGCAAGTGTTAATACAAATGTCTGATATTCTATATTGTAGATAATATGGTGTGTGGTGTCACACAGAAGATCTTATTATCAGTTCTCTATGGAGTATATAAATAGTTCAGAAACTAGATGGACTTGGACAATCTATTGGAAAGGTTGTAGTGTAATATGGTATTAATCTATCTTGACTATAGGTTTACACTAGTACACTTTGTGTGTATTGAACATGACCACTTGAGATTGTTCTCTTTGTACTGACTACATAAGTGAACAAATACCTCTGTTATTATGGATGCTTGTGCTCTTAATCCGGATATAATAATAGACATGTATATGCAGTGTACATTACTTTGACTCATGAAAGAGTGAGATTCATTATGGGTCAACAACCTCTATGAATTGGGTAATAACATTGTATGTATGATGGGTTGTTGATTATAAATGGAATCCATGTTCCGATACATCGGGTTGATGATGTCCCCTTAAGGAGCTCATAAGGATTGTCATGTAAACCTTGTAGGTGGATTATATCCGACATGACAAATAAAGTTGAGCGGTGCTACTTAAGGATAAAAAATGTCGAATCAATATAGTTGTCAGTAACTTAATTTGATCGACGGACATTCGATATCTTAACATGGGGAGCCAAACGATCATATAATAAAAGGAGCCTACAAACATAATTTGGGATTAGGGAGGTAGTACAATAATAGCTCATTAGTGGATCGAGCTATTGTTAATGGGCCTGGATTGTGTGTTTGGGCTGAACACGGGATATCCAGATCCGTTAGGAGTCCTAACCCTAATTTATCCTCATGGTTCCTGCCGTAGCCTATATATATCCTCTATTCTCTGGCCGCCATATTACTGATCAGAATTCTGAAGCTTTCTCTAAATTCGTGATTCACGTAAGGAGAGAAAGAGAGGGCTGCCGAGAAAAAAATCTTGGGGTCGTCCGCTCGAGATTGTCAGGAACTACTTGTCTTCTTCCCACCGTAGGTATAATTCGTGAACCCTAGTTTCCGTCTATGAAGGGTTAGAACACGTATTACATCTGTTTAACTTTCTATTGATCAATACGCACACCAAAGTAAGGGTCCTGGGAATCCCTAGTTCCATCAAGTTTACCCTTTACATTTATTCAGTATTACATTTATGGCATTTTTTGTATCTTAATTATTATGTCCTTATGAGAACCTAGTGATCTCTCCAGGTGTTTGTTGGACTTCATGCATAGAGTTGTTGTTGATGTGTTTCTATAGGTTTCAGGTATTTCTAGTTGTGCCCTTTTCTTCCTCTTGTACTTTATATTTATGATATGACTTATTTACTGTTATAGCCTAGTTTTGCGAGATTATTCTTTTCTCGAACTCGATCGAACTAGTATAATATTGACGGCCGACTCTATTACACTTGTTTATTCTTAATTTGCATTCATTACTGTGGATTGAGATATAGTTTAGTTAGCATATGTTTAGTATACTTTTAGTACATCTGGGGTAAGTCCAATAAATTGAAAATGTATTTCAGATCGTATTAGCTGGTATGTTCTCATCCCATGCGGGTGCATCACTTGGGCATCGCTTTGTTCTGCTACAATCTTCAAAGGTGCAAGTCATTCCATAGCAGTCCCTTCGAGTTGTTGATGGGTTATCATCCGCTCGCCCCGCACACGCTAAGTGCGAGATCCCCGCGTAGAAGCCTCGCGGCCCAATAGTTTGCCTCGGACTTCAAGATGAAGGCAGATATTGCCAAAAAAATTCTTGAGAGGGCCGCACGCAAGATGAAGAAATAGGACAACGTGAAGCGAAGGCCTATCGAGTACAAGGAAGGAGACTTGGTGATGATCAAACTTCAACTGCAATAGTTCAAGGTGTTTTGCAAGGTGCACAAGGAATTGATTCGCAAATATGAAGGCTCTTTTCCGGTCCTCAAGAAGTTGGACAAAGTTGCCTACAAGCTCGAGCTCCCCGCCAAGCTAAAGTTTCATCCTGTCTTCCATGCGATTTGCTTCAAACCCTACCATGAAGTCTTAGAGGACGCTCAACGCGGAGTTCGAGGTGACCCACGGTGACCATGCCTACGTCATTTGACAAAAAAGTAAACGTCGTGCTCGATAAGTGGACCATTCGTCGGCCAGGCATTTCCCCATATGTGGAGTACCTCATCAAATAGAAGGGAATGACGTACAACTAGTCCAACTGGAAACATGATACGCTACATTAGTTCAAAGCCAAAGTCAAGGTCCAGGGTTTCTCAGCGGATATGGTTGATGATGACGTCAACGCCATAGATGGGGGGAGAGTGTTATGTACAAGATTTACTGTCGCACCGAGATGGATTTGCATAACCTTCAACGGCCAAGGTTATGCTAGATGTTTTCAAAATTTTCTAGAAGATGGTGGAATCTTCTGGAAGACTCAAGATCTTTCTAGATGACTCGTGATCTTTCTAGATGATCTAGAAGTGACCTTGTAAATATCTAGCCTCCAGAATTTCCTACAATAATCCCTGGAATATATCGATTCTTGAAGTTCCTTGTACCCAATGAGGCGTTATAAATAAGTGGGAGGCACATTTGTTCCTCACCACCAAAAACTTGTAAGTATTCTTCAATTAAATAAAAGAAGTGTTACAAGTCCCAATATTGCTCCACTAATCTCTCAATACTTAGCATTCTAGCTAAGACCAATCGAGAGCTTGTACGAGTCTTCGAGTAGGAAGTCTGTGCACCGCACGGATCCAAGTGTTGGCAAAAATACTAAGTCCATGACATCTCGTTGTTCCCACACAGCAACCTGAGCAACAATGCGCACGTAGATTTCACAATCACGTAGCACCACAAGTAGCGACTTGTGCAAGAATATGGACAAGAGCCATCACATTGGGCCTTTTGCCCTTTGCTCGAGTCGCAGGGCTTTGCTCCTAAAGAATTTCCCTAAGAGTGACAAAAAAACATAAATATTTTTTTGACGATTTAAACTTAGCTCCTCTAAAAAAATACCTACCATGACAACCACATGGGCAACCACACCCCATGTGCATATGTTAATACAAGGCATAGCTATATATTGAGATACTCACTTGGAGATTTTTCAAACGTGGGACTATCTTTATAATGGCCTAAGCAAATAACCTCAACAATAACTCACAAATTCAAGAGATCACAATCCTAAAATCATGGAAATCGAATTCAAATAAATTAGGAGTTTTCCCTACATAAATTCCAATTTTGACATATCAAAAAGATGAACTCTTAGTTGACACACTACGCTTTGAAACTCTGTCCCTCCACTGCTCTAAGTGATCTTTTTGCTGCCTAACCAATTGGGAGAGTAAATCCTAGTAGAGGTGATGAGAAGAAACTAGTTAATCAAATGCCAATTCACCCAACCTTGGAACTCCACTAATACACGGAGTCCTCTCACTCGTCTCAAGAATCTAAATTGTAGGTATGCATTTAAAATTAGGATTATTTAATTTTAGGGTCTCACATATATAAAGATATTAGGATTTGGATATTAAAATTGACCGACGTTAGATTTTGGGTCTCGAAATCACTGTTTACGTGAACAATTTAGAGAACTAAACTCTAACATCGATAATTTTGAAATCCAAATTTTAATATCCATGTATATGTGAGATCCTAAAACTAAATATCCCTCTCCATATTCAGGTTCGAATGATTGTCATATACTTATATTGATAATTAACTTTGTATATATTACGTCACATCTTGAGTAGTTGACAATCATACCAAGCCAGAAATTCGTGTTAAAAAATTCAAGTCTACATCAGTAACATAAGATTATTCTTCTTGTCATCCCTATAACATCCCTTTCTATGATCACAGAGATTAGGCATCAGCAGTCGGCATGAATCATGACCAAAGAGTTCATAACAAAACATACATAGCCACTACAAGAAGAACATTTCTGAAGAAAAAGAAAAAAAAAGATTTCTAGACAAGAGACGGCATGCATCTCCGTCTAAAAACTTGGGATCTGATTCAAGGATCATTTGTTGGACCCAATCAACAACTTATCGAGTCGAACCACGCGTCCTATGAATCCGTCCTATGAATTGGTGACCGGAACCTCGCGCCTCATTTGTTAATTAATTAGAATTTTCATTTCACACATAATAGGTGAAGCCCAAAAACTCTTATCAATATTTATAAATGACTACCACATGTCAAAGCTTGGTTGTATGTATACGAAATCAATTATGCTATTTATCTAAAAAAAAAATGATGTCATCTTCCTTCCCTTTACATGATATCTGACATGTCAGCTGACATAGTAGCTGATGTAGCAAATTTTAATCCAAAAATTAATAATCCAATTATATTAATGTTAATATTAATGTTGATATTATTATTAATATTAATTTTAATATTAAAATTAATGTTAACATAATTATTAATATTAATATTAATATTAATGTTAATATTTATATTAATTTAAAGATTAATGTTAATTTAATTTTAATATTGAATTTAATATTAATTTTTATCATATCAGCTGCCATGTCAGCAACATTATATGCCATATAACCGAAATCCAAATTTTTTGGATGACAAATAGCATTTTTGTTTGTTTGATACGAAATATATTTGTTAATTCCTAGCAGATATTCACAGCCATCCCACCTGGTGTGTATGAAATACGAAACAATGTTTTAAAAACCGATCGTGATGAAATCGAAAACTTTTTGTACAAATCTGTTTGGGGTTCAATCAGATTCAATTGGAGTTCAAATTGGCTTGGTTTAGTTTGATTCTAATAGGTAAGATATCAACATTTACTTTTTGGTTTGGTTTATTTTAGTTCTTGTTGGAGTGGATGGGGTTCCCAACCTATGTGGAGAATACCCCGGAGTGCGACGAGCGTCATCCGTGTATCGGAGAAGCTCGGGGAGTGCATGGATCCTATTTTGGAACATATATGGTAAGAAAATATATGATTGGATTTTCATATTTACTTTGATCATATATTTATGATTGGACCCTTCATATAGTAGCTTTCCATATAATTGGACTTCCAATTATGGCAAGCCAATTATGATTGGATTTTCATTAAATATATGATTATATTAAAAGTTTTCATATATATTGGCCTTCCATGTATAGATTACCAAGGGAAAGGGTGATGCATGCTAGTTGAAAAATTATCTCAAAACAAGAGTGATTTACAATCTTTGAGAGAGAGAGAGAGGATTAAGGACTATTGTGAAGGAGAGATTGCTTCGAATAATTTTTCGGATCTCTTTTTCTTCGGAGTCCGCAATCAAAAAATTTCTTCTTTCAAGTGAGTTGTGGTGATCCGTGTTTGATCGGGAGGAGCTTGTAGAGAGTCTATTCTCTTTATTCCATTAGTGGAGGTTCTTCAGGGTTGGACTCCGATCGTCCCGTAGTTTTTCCCGCAAGGGTTTTCTATGTCAAAAATTTTGTGTCTGCGATTGTGTTTGGCATTTTTTGGTTTGTGTACTTTTGCTCGGTTCTCTCGCAAGACTTTCTGTTTTGGGGGAACGGTTTCCGCGCTTCGTTCCCAATAGAGTGGTATCAGAGCTTTGGGTTCAAAGAAGTGTCAGAAGTTGACAATCAAACCAGGAAGCAGAGATGGACGTGAAGCCGGTGCGCATGGTGAACCTGAACGGTACCAACTACCATTATTAGCGGAGCAAGATGAAGGATTTGTTGTTCGTCAAGAAGCTGCATCGTCCAGTATTTGCATCCGAGAAGCCCAGTGACAAATCCGATGAGGACCAGAACTTCGAGCATATACAGGTGTACGGGTACATGCGGCAGTTCATTGACGAGAACGTGTACAACCACGTTGCCAATATTGAGCATGCGAAGACGTTGTGGAAGAAGCTGGAATCTTTGTACGCAAAAAAGACCGGTGTAAATAAATTGTTCCTGATCCGGATGATGATGGGTCTACGGTACAAAGATGGTGCATCCATTACGGATCACTTGAGTGAGTTCCAGGGCGTGGTGGACCAGCTATCCTCGATAGGAGTCAAGTTCGACGACGAGGTTCAAGGACTTTGGTTCATATGTATATTGCCAGACTCGTGGGAGATCGTACGAGTATCTATGATCGCTTCTGCTCCGGAAGGCGTGGTCAGTCTGGAGTTTGCCAAGAGCGGGGTATTGAACGAAGAGATGCGGAGATGTTCTCAGGACACTTCATCTACATCCTATCACTCAGAGGTACTAGTTTCAGAGAGTCGCGGAAGGGGCAAAAGTAGGGGTCCAGGTGGTGGCAGAAACAAGAGCAGAGGAAAGTCCAAGGGTCGGTACGAGGACTCGGAGTGTTACTATTGTGGCAAGAAGGGCCACATCAAGCGGAACTATTTCGCTTGGAAGAGAGAGAAGAAGGGCGATAAGTGGAAGCAAGATGAGAACACTATATCGACGGCCTCGATACATGGAGGCGATTTGATCGTCATAGGTTATGAGGTTATCACAAACCTCGCCTGCGATGACAATTCTTGGCTGGTGGACTCAGGGGCTTCAGTACACTATCTCATAACATGGCACTATTTTTCCTTTACACGACAGACGACTGTGGAGTGTTGAAGATGGGCAATGGAGATGTGTCGATGGCGATTGCCATTGGAGATGTGCCTTTGAGGACGAAGACGGATGCATTTCTTGTTCTCAAAGATATTCGTCATGTCCCTGATATCCGTTTCAACTTGGTGTCGGTTGGAAGGTTGGATGACGAGGGATTCTTCGGTCTCTTCGAAAATAGTCAGTGGAAGCTTTTCAGAGGTTCGATGGTGATTGCTAGAGGAAGCAAGAAGTCCGATCTCTACTATAGAGAGGGAAGCACACAGAGGGCACAGGAGGTGAACGCCGTTTCTGATCCATCTATCGAGTTGTGGCACAGGCGGCTTGGCCATATCAGTGAGCTACTTGGTGAACATGAAGGTAATTCCAGGGCTCAAGTCTACAAAGTTGGAGAAGTGCACGCACTGCTTAGCTGGAAAGCCAAATAGGGTGTCTTTCCAAAGTCACCCAAGTTCAAGGAAGCCGGTGTTGCTAGAGTTGATTCACTCGGATGTCTGCGGTCCTATGAAGGTAAAATCTATTGGTGGTGTTTCTTACTTTGTAACTTTTATTGATGACTGTTCCAGAAAAGTTTGGGTCTATGCCTTAAAGACCAAGGATCAGGTGCTGCCCACTTTTAAAGAGTTTCAGACCTCTGTTGTGAGAGAGACGGGCAAGAAGTTATTGTGTATTCGGTCCGACAACGGCGGCGAATACATTGGTCCCTTTGATGCTTACTGCAGAGAGCAAGGGATACGACACCAGAAGACTCTGCCCAAGACACCTCAGCTCAATGGTGTAGCGGAGCGCATGAACAAGACACTGATGGGTAGGGTGCGGTGTTTGTTGTCAGAAGCAAGTTTACCAAAAAGTTATTGAGGTGAGGCTCTTCTCACAGCTGCTTATGTTATTAATTTATCTCCTAGTGCTCCTTTGCAGGATGATGTGCCTGACAAAGTATGTTACGACAAAGAGCCGTCATACAATCACCTGCGAGTGTTTGGTTGTAAGGCTTTTGTGCATGTACCAAAGGACGAGAGGTCCAAACTTGAGCGGAAGACGAGGCAGTGCATCTTCGTCGACTACGGTCGGATGAGTTTGGCTATAGACTCTACGACCCATTGGAAAGAAAGCTCTACAGAAGCAGGGACATGATATTCGTCGAGTATCAGACCATGACCAACACTCAGGATTCTGACACGCCTTCTGAGGCTGAGGAATTGCCTGAGTTAGAGTCATTTCGCTTCGAGCAGTTTCCAGAGGACATCGCAGAAGATGCAGTTATGGGGGAGCCAGTACACGGAGTTTCTCCCAACATTGATCATCAGCCTGTTGATGGTGGTCAGGGTGTCCCGCAGGAGGATGAGCATACCGGAGAGACAGTTCCTAAAGGGGAGGAGACTGTTGGTATACAGCCAGCACCAGTGGCTCCATTGAGAAGGAGCGGCAGAGAGCGTCGACCATCTACGAGATACTCACCGGGTGAGTATGTGCTACTAAATGACGGGGGAGAGCCCGAAAGTTTTACAGAGGCTATGAAAGACGAACACAGACAGGAGTAGATGCAGGCTATGCAGGAGGAGATGGGTTTCTTACACGTCAATTCTCCTTACGAATTGGTGCGGTTGCCAAAGGGCAAGAAGGCTTTGAAGAATCGATGGGTGTTTAGAGTAAAGCAGACGGATGATGCTACTCGTCCTCGATACAAAGCGAAGCTGGTAGTTAAAGGCTACGGTCTGCGGAAAGGCATGGATTATGATGAGATCTTTTCGCCCGTCGTCAAGCAGTCGTCTATTCGGGTGGTGCTAGCATTGGCAGCCAGTTTTGACTTGGAGGTAGAGCAGATGGACGTGAAGACAGCATTCTTCCACGGTGATCTTGAGGAGGAGTTATACATAGAGCAGCCAGAGGGATTCTGTGAGAAGGGCAAATCATATTTGGTTTGCCGGTTGAGGAAGGACTTGTATGGTCTGAAGCAGGCTCCGAGGCAGTGGTACAGGAAGTTCGAGTCGTTTATGGGGGAGCATGGTTATGCACGGACGACCTCGGACCATTACGTATTTGTGAGGTACTTTGCTGAGGATGATTTTATCATTTTATTGCTCTATGTTGATGACATGCTATTAGTGGGTCGGAATGCCACTAGGATAGCGGAGTTGAAGCGCCAACTGGGCGCGGCCTTCTCTATGAAGGATTTGAGTGCAGCAAAGACTATTCTTGGGATGGAGATCAGTCGAGAGAGAGTCCAAGCTGCTACACTTATCCCAAAAGAAGTACATTCACCGAGTACTTCAGCGTTTCGCGATGGACGGGTCGATGAAAGTGAGTTGCCCCCTTGCGGCTCACTTTAAGTTCACTGAGGAGCAGTGTCCATCTATCGCGGATGAAAAAGAAGATATGGAGCAGGTTCCATATGACTCAGCTGTGGAAAGTCTTATGTATGCTATGGTGTGTACGAGGCCAGACATCGCTCATGTAGTTGGCACAGTTAGCAGGTATCTTTTAAATCCTGGAAGGGTATATTGGAATGCGGTCAAGTGGATTCTACGATACCTTCAGGGCACTGCTGATTGGAGACTTTCTTTTGGTGGTGACGAGCCGAAGCTGGTTGAGTATACCGACGCTGATATGGCTAGAGATGTAGACACGAGACAATCGACATCGGGCTATGTCATAATGTTTGTTGATGGAGTGTTATCGTGGCAGTCGCGGTTGAGAAGTGTTTTGCCTTGTCGACGACAGAGGCAGAGTACATTGCTGCAACGAAGGCTTACAAGAAATTGATGTGGATGAAAAAGTTGCTGCAGGAAGTGGAACTAAAGCAAGAGCAGTATACTTTGCTTTGCGATAGCCAGAGTGCCATTCACCTTGTGAAGTACCAGACATTTCATAGTAGGTCAAAGCACATTGAGACTCAGTATCATTGGATACGAGATGTGGCTGAGAAGAAGGACGCGATGTTTGAGAAGGTTCACACTGATGACAATGGAGCGGACATGCTCACGAAGGTTCTACAAAGAGAAAAGTTTGAGTACTGCAGGCGGATCGTCGGGATGACGAGTTCCTCCACCTAGTTATGAAATGGAAGATTTGTTGGAGTGGATGGGATTTTCAACCTATGTAGAGAATATCCCAGAGTGCGATGAGCGCCATCCGTGTGTCGGAGAAGCTCGGGGAGTGCATGGATCCTATTTTGGAACATAAATGGTAAGGAAATATATGATTGGATTTCTATATTTACTTTGATCATATATATATGATTGGACCCTTCATATAGTAGCTTTCCATATAATTGGACTTCCAATTATGGTAAATCAATTATGATTGGATTTCCATTAAATATATGATTGATGTATATTGGAAGTTTCCATATATATTGGCCTTCCATGTATAGATTACCAAGGGCTTATAAAAGGGTGATGCATGCTAATTGAAAACTCATCTCAAAACAAGAGTGCTTTACAATCTTTGAGAGAGAGAGGATTAAGGACTATTGTGAAGGAGAGATTGCTCCGAATAATTTTTCGGATCTCTTGTTCTTCGGAGTCCGCAATCAAAAAAATTCTTCTTTCAAGTGAGTTGTGGTGATCCGTGTTGGATCGGGAGGAGCTTGTAGAGGGTGTATTCTCTTTATTTTATTAGTGGAGGTTCTTCAGGGTTGGACTCCGATCGTCCCGTGGTTTTTTCCGCAAGGGTTTTTCACGTCAAAAATCTTTGTGTCTGCGATTGTGTTTGGCGTTTTTGGTTTGTATGCTTTTGCTCGGTTCTCTCGCAAGACTTTCTGATTTGGGAAAAAAGTTTTCGCGCTTCGTCCACAACATTTCTTAGTATATTTAGTTTAGTTTGGTTTGCTTTTACAACTATTAAGATCTCTCAAAACCAAAGCGGGAACCAAATGTTTAAAATCTCACATGATAAATTTTTGAGTTTTTGAACAGACTCGGCCGGTTCAATTGCATTTGTGTATCAGTTCGACCCGTTCACCGATTATATCCTGGTTTTGAAAAAATTGTCCGTTCTTAAAATAAACTCCGATTCAAGTACTGCTGGACCACCGATATTTAAACAAAATCCGTTATACCTGGTCTAATCGACGGTCCGACCCGGTCCGGTTCTGATATGAATAACCAATTTTGAAATCTGGAAATTGCTGAGAAACCCAATTTCGGGGTGGGCTTTTATGAAATGCCCACCCGCTGGATAAGTTTTATGAAATACCCAGAATTAAGTATTTTCACATTAAATATTCCAAGATTCCCTTTTAGATGCCACCCGCTAGAAACTGCTATTTTTATAATACCGAAACTACCCCTCCGCGCGAATTGGTAATCTATATGTATTTGAATTCAAAAAACTCAGATCTGGATTGCGATTTTCGTCTTCTTCTTCTTCACGGGAAATCTGAATTCCATTGCTCTCATATTCAGCAGAGATCGCAAAGATCGTTCGTAGTTCGGTGTGTTTTTCTTCAGTCGAACTCAGATCATCGCTCGTCATCATCATCACCATCATCATCATCTTCATCGTGGAGACATTTGAACTCAGATCTTCAATTGTGGAGAGGAGATCTTTCTTCTTCTTTTACATAAGAATTATCATTGCTTTGAAAGAAGAACGAAACTCTTTATTCCTGAAAAAACTAAATTACACGTTTTAACACTGGAAATGACCATTCTCCGTCTTAATTAGGACGGAGAATGGCATTCTCCGTCTTAATTAGGACGGAGAATGCCATTCTCCGTTTTATTTAAGACGGAGAATGGCATTCTCCGTCCTAATTAACACGGAGAATGACATTCTCCGTTTTCGTCTTAATTAGGACCGAGAATGTCATTCTCCGTCTTAATTAGGACGGAGAATGGCATTCTCCGTCCTAATTAACACGGAGAATGGCATTCTCCGTGTTTCTAACACGGAGAATGGTCATTCTCCTGCGTTTTAACACTAGAATGACCATTCTCCGTGATAAATTACACGGAGAATGGCATTCTTCGTCCTAATTAAGACGGAGAATGGTCATTCTCCATTTAATTTAGCACGGAGAATGGCCATTCTCCGTCTTAATTCGGTCGAAGAATGCCATTCTCCGTCTTATTTAACACGGAGAATGACATTCTCCGTTTCATTTAACACGGAGAATGGCATTCTCCGTGTTTCTAACACGGAGAATGGTCATTCTCCTGCGTTTTAACACTGGAATGACCATTCTCCGTGTAAATTAAGACGGAGAATGTCATTCTCCGTCCTAATTAAGACGAAGAATGGTCATTCTCCGTGTAAATTAAGACGGAGAATGCCATTCTCCTGCATTTTATGGTTAGCTGAAACTTTGGAGGGCCATAACTTTTGACTGGGAGGTCGAAACGAGGTCCCGTTTGTCGCAAAATGAGCGTATCGTCGAGGAGACTGAAAGTAACCGTTTTACGGTTAGACGGCCTTCCGAAATTTTAGATTCGCAAAAAAATGATGTTTGGACCTCCGTTTTAGCACTTTTGTCGTTCGTCCCGGTCTTTCCGAAATTTTTCGACGAATTTTTGAGGAGAAAACCTAGATTCGAAAGTGAGCAGCGTATGGAAGAAGATGGAGTATTGAAACGTTTTTTTAAGAGCAGTTTTGTGGGTGTTTCCAATAAATTAAAAGGAAGGGCAAAAGGGTCATTTGGAACCCGCTTTGGATAAGTTTCTCTAATTCTGGGCACGCGATGAAAGTTTTTTTAGCGGTGGGTTTTACATAAAACTTTTTTAGTTTTTGGGCATTTCATAAATCTTCCCTTTCATAAATCTTCCCGATCAAGAAGCTACATGCAATGCAATAGAATGTTATATACTCAATCAACTTGTGAGCCAAAATTTGACATTCGGCTCTAATATATGCTCCGAAAGAACAATTCCATGTCACATTCAAACAGACACGTCTATTTCCCTGACCATTTCTCTCGACATTAATACACCATATTTGACACTTTATAAATAACACTCCGGTCTCCATTACCGGAATCGGAAGCGAAGGTATAGTTCCTGATGGCATATGTGCGCATGTTCGCGGTCGTTGCGACTCATCTCGTGGCTCTCCCGACGCTCATCGGAGCAGTCGATCATGTCGTCGGAGGGGATATGGGCTGGTCGATGGACGTCAATTACACCGCATGGGCCAAGGACCAACAATTTTTCGTCCACGATACTCTGGGTAGATATGAACTTAAATTTCACAATTCGGTTTTTCGAACCCTCTGTGAGTATCAGACGGTTCTCTAGTTTCGACAGTTTTATGATGATTTCTTTAAAACCTTAGGTAGGAACCTATCAGGTAGATATGAAATTAAATTTCACTCAATTCGTATCAAAACTCGGTTTTGGATCCTTACTGTCAGTATCGGACAGTTTTCTAGTTTCGACAGTTTTATGATTGTTTCATTAAAACCTTAGGTAGAAACCTATTAGGTAGATATGATTTTCTTTTTGCGATGCTCGGCGTAACCTACGGAAATTTGTGCACGTTGTGTTGCATATCCATTAGACCCACTATAATTTTCACACACGTCTCTCCGGCGGTTCGATTCCGAGATCGTCCGCCTAGCCTGAAAGGTTATACCTCTCCTTACTGACTACAAGAGATATGGAAATAAATTTCATAATTCATATCAAAAACTCGTTTTCGACCTTCCTGTGAGAGTTTCAGACAGTTTTGTCTAGTTTCGACGGCTTTTAAAACCTTATGTTGGAAACTATCAAAGTTATAAGTAGTCATGTTAGACACCTACCAAGATTTTTCTGATATTGTCGTTATAATCTTGATAGGAAACTGAGAACAACTTATTATTTTATATATATATATATATAGAGGATGAGGGAGGTGAGGTGAGGGTGTCTACTTGTCACCCCCCACATGCTATCATCATGCACCCATGTGCTTGATGATAGCATGGGGGGGTGACAAGTAGACACCCTCCCATGAGGTGGCACCCTACCTCTCATGTGCTCTCTCTCTCTGGGAATCGATCTCCTGACCACTCAGGCCACATGCATCTCTCTTAACCACTAGGCTAGAGATCATTTGCTATATATATATATATATATATATATATATATATATATATATATATATATATATATATATATATTTTGCTTGTTTTGAGATATCTTTATATAAAGCTTTGCTTGTCTTCGCGTTAACATTTTCCGATTTTTGTTTATCTATTTTTTCCCCTTAAATTTCTAAAAGACAATGTTAATCTTCGTTTATGTTTTTATTCTATAATTGTTTTAAAAATTTTAAATTTTCTTGTTGTAAGATTCTATCATCTAAAATAATATTTGTAAATTTTTTTTGTTGTAAGATCCTATATTTTATCTAAATAATGAACATTATTTACATAAAGATAAACACTATTTTTCCCCTTCTTGTTTATCTAAATAATAAAAAGATGCTGCCATTAGGAAAATATTCTTTAATATTTTCCGTTTCTTGTTTATTTATTTATTTTCTTCTTCAATTTCTAGAAAACAATGTTTATGTTCATTTACATTTTTATTTATATAATTGCTTAAAAAATTAAAAAAAATTGTTGTAAGTTCCTATTTTCTAAAACAATATTAAAAAAAAGGTTTTTGTAGGCACCATATAACTATATTTTTGTCTAATTTCCACATTTTTTAATTATATGAAATAACAGTATTGGTTGTCATTCGTAAAGTATTTTTTTTCTACATTTGGAAAATATTTTCCTATACTACGTCCACACATTAATATTTCTCGGGTCTTGTTTATGTAACTTTTTCTTCTTTACTTTATTACAAATAGTGTTCATCTTTATCTACATTTTATTTCTATAATCATTTAAATAATTAAGTTTTTTTATAATTATTTAATAATTTTATCCTCTTTTTTTCCTTCTTTAATTTTTGAAAAAATAATGTTTATGTTCACCTACATATTTATCTCTATAATTGATATAAAGAAGATAGGATCTTACAACAAAAATAAATAAATTTTTTAAACATTATTTTTTTTAGAAAATAAAAATGGAAAAAGAATAAAATATTATTTTAGAAGATGAGCATTCTTTAGATAGGAAAAAATAATATTTAAAGTTATCTTTTAAAAATAAAATATTATTTAGATAATGTTGTAAAAAAAAAAAATTTCCTTCTCTACAAAAAGGGGGAGGAAAAATAAATTAAATAATCATGAAAAAAATATTATTTTTTCCTATTAATTTTTCTTCTTTAATAAATATTATTTTTCGTTTTTAATAAATATTATTCTTTCTTTCCTTGATATTTTTTTTTCCTTCCGTACTTTTGTTTTGCTTTAACTTTTTCACTTTTTAATAAATATTACTGTTTTAGAGGATATACTTTAATTTTGTTTCCTTTTAAAAAACGTTGTAAGATCCTATCTTACAACAAAAATTATTTTTATTAAGATAAACATTATTTCTGAAAAAAAATATTATTTAGAAGATCAACATTATTTAGAAAGGAAAAAAAATAGTGTTTATCTTTATGTAAATAATGTTCGTTATTTAGATAAAATATAGGATCTTACAACAAAAAAACTTAAAATATTATTTAGAAGATAGAATCTTACAACAAGAAAATTTTAAATTTTTTAAACAATTATAGAATAAACAGGTAAATGAAGATAAAATTGTCTTTTAGAAATTTAAGGGAAGAAAACAGATAAACAAGAATGGTAAAATATTAACGTTATTTTCGTATTTGGAATAATATTTTCATAATGATAGCAGTTTTTTTATTTTGATAGAAATTGGGAGCAACAACTATCAATTTTCATGATAGGGTTAGTTTTGGTAACAGAACAATATATTGAGAACAATATTGTTAATTTATTACGGATGGTGTTTTCCAAAGCAAAAATATGGTCTATTAATTGTCAATAATTAAGGATAGTTATTACTTTAACTTTTTATGTTGAAAATTGTGAACAACATTTAATAAACATTAAAAAAGTAAAATTTTGTATTGGAAAAGGTTGTCAAGACCAAATAAACTAATTTTTTAATACAAAAATATTTTGCATCAAGTTTTGATAACATTTTTCAATGCAAAAAATTACTTTTTTAATGTTTATTAAATGTTGATTACAATATTTAATGTAAAAAAGTTAGATATTAATTATCCTAGGGCACATGTTAACAAAATCCTTTGAAATACATCAAAGTTGCTCTTGTTAGTTTCCCAACCAAGATTTTAATAAAACAAATCAAACTTTAGAAACTGATACTCATAAACTTTTGTTTTGCGATGCCCGGCATAAAGTACAGGATCTCCCTTGCGGCTCGATATCGAGACCTTCCGTCTAGTCAAGATGGTTATACATTTTCTCGCTGACCATAGAGCCAGTTGAGTTCGGTGGATACTCATAACCCACCTTGACAGAAACCTGACAAGAATATATTTTTCAGTGTTCAACTACCGCAAAGGCGATCACGATGTCACTGAGGTGGACAAGGCCGGATTCGACAACTGCGCGGTGCCACCGACCGCAGAGGTACTCGGGACCGGGAGAGACGTGGTGATGCTCTCCACGCCGGGCGAGAAGTGGTACATGTGCGGTCTGCCTTCCCACTGCTCCGTGGGCAACCAGAAGCTTGCGATAACGGTGCGGCCGCACACCCAATCTCCGGAGGAGGGGATGCAGCCTGCGGAGTCGCCGCCCTCGGCAGGAAACGGGCGGGGAGGAAACGCAGGATCTTATGTGGTCATGGCTGCGCTCATGGCCGTGGCTTTGATTGCTACGACCTAGTTTGTGCTAAATTTTCGTTACGCTGTGCAATTTGTTCTAGCAGAGAGTAGTACGATAAAGTTATGATGTTAGACAGATAAATGATCTTTGGATTCTTGAAAGTAAGCAGTTTGACAAACTAATGTTTTGATAGAAATATTCAATAGCAGGTAGACTACTGTGATGAGCTAGCTAGGGGTTTGGATTAATTTGTCGCAACTTCGTAAGATCTACTGCTTCATGGTTCACCGTAGGTATGTTATTTGGTTTGGTCGGCCAGGGTAGTCGGGGACCGGGACCGGAACCAGTCCCGGTACCCGGTTCATGTTCAAGTTTTGATCCGGGGCACTATCTGTTGGTGTTTTTACTTGTTCGTGTTTTGCTTTAGAAACTAGAAAAATTGTCCTACATTGAAAAAACCAAATGGATGATCTCTATATAAAGTTTTGCTTGTTTTGAGAGATCAAATGAAGTGTGGAAAGGCACATGGGTACCATATTGGGACATTTTTCTAGTGGAAAGAAGGCAAAACAAACAAAGAAGCATTAATATTTTTTGCCATGCTTATGGGATAATTTTCTTATGAAGCTAAGCGACTCGGACTCGGACTCGGACTCGGGATCATGGGAGTTTTGTTGACGCACTTTGCACTTAGCAGGCACATTGTGTGCAGTTGATGCGCGAGTCGCAGCGCTGGGCGCGCAGGTGTTGCGGGGCTGCGTGCACAGGTGCTGCGGGGCTACGGTGCTGGACGCGCAGGTGCCGCGGGCTTCGCAGCTACACGCACAGAATGATGGGCTAAGTGGGCTACAGGGCCCAGGCGGTTCATAATGTGACTGATTGGAAGATTTAAGCGGTTATGGAAAGATTGAGTTAATTGATCAAATTCGATTTTTGTGGGATTTGAATTTAATTCATTCAAATATTTCCGTTAATCGCTCCTATCTTTTCGTAATCAGTTACGGTCAGGATTAGTATTAGGGTTTCGGCCCTTCTCTATAAATACTCTCTTTGTGCCTTCATTAATAACTTACATGAAAATAAAAAGACGAAGAGAGAAGTGCTGCCGCTGCCATCGAAGTCCGAGTTCTTCGAGTTCGTAAAGGAGGTGACAGCGAGCCTTCCAGAAGTTCTTTCGAACTTGCTGGTTCCTGGGAGCAAATCGCAATCAGACGAATCTTGCTTTAAGCAACGGTGATCTCTATCACCCTAGCAAAGTCGTTGCATCAACTCCGGTTAAGAGCGATTATTTATATCGTTGCATCAACTCAGGTTGAGAGAAATTATTCATATTGTTGCATCAACTCCGGTTGAGAGCGATTATTCATATCCTTGCATCAACTTCGGTTGAGAATGAGTATTCATCTCTCTCTTAGGAGAACGAATTTTTCATCTCTCTCTTCGGAGAACGAATTTTTCGCCTCTCTGGAATTAAGAGATCGAGATTTCTATTTTCAAACAAAAGATCTGTTTCGGGAACAACAATCTCAAAGTAAGATTCAGATCTGATAGAGAACAACCGTGCACAACTTCTCGATACAAGTTTTAAACTTAAGAAGTTTGATGGGGAGCACTTTAACGTCTGGAAGAGAAAGATCAGCCTCAATCGTCAACTCGTAAGCATCGACTATGTGTTGACAAATCCTGAGCTTTTGATTCCAAAGGGTGAAAATGCTCGAAGGGTTGCTGAAGCCACGGCTTTGCAGTCGAAGTGGAGGCAGGATAACAACCTCTGTAAGTTGTTGGTCCATAACTCGATGGCGGACTCTCTGTCGGAGTCATACAGTAAGACGATCAATGCAAAGGACATCAAGAAGTCTGTAGAGAATCTCTACAAAGCAGATAAGAACAGAAACAAGATCTACGTGATCGAAAAGGTCTGGAGGATGCGGTTTGAGGACGACAAAATCATGTTGCCTCAAGTCAAAGAGTTCCTCAAGTTACGTCAAAAGCTGGCAGATGACGGCATGCCCTTGGTCGCTACTTTTGTCATCGGGGGTATTGTCGCCATGCTTCCACTTGGGTGGAGCAACTTCATCGCGGACATGCACCCCAAGAAGATGGAAGTGGATCTGGAAGTCCTCTTGCACTAGATACATGTTGAAGAGAAGTTTAGGGCTCAACTGAAAGTGGATGCCTTGTCCAAGCAGATGGGTAAGGCAAATATGGTACAAGGAGAAAATTTCAAAGAAAAGCAGAAGACTCCCTACCAAAAGAAGAAAGACGTTCACCAACTGAAGGTGAAGTCGGCTCAGTTCAAGCCCAAGTCGAAAGAACCTGAGACTTGTTTTAACTGTGGCAAGAAAGGCCACTGGAAGAGAGACTGCAAAGAAAAACCAAAACAAAAAGAGCAAGGTGAGGCTAAATTTGTTGCTATGATTGCGCAGGTTGACTCAGTTGGGATTAACACGGACTGGTGGATAGACACTGGGGTCTCGTGTCATGTTTGCTTAAAGAAGGAGTGGTTCACCACGTACCAACCTGTCTCTGAGAAGGTTATGGTGGCAAACCAGACACAAGCTGAAGTACACGGGATCGGGACGGTGGTATTGCAACTGAATTCGAAAAAGTCGCTGACACTTCAGAATGTGAAGCATGTACCGGCCATAGCCAATAACCTGATCTCGAGAAGTCTGCTCTACAACGCAGGCTTGAGGATGGACATTAACGCTGGTCAAGTCGTTATGTCCTATAAAGGAACATATTTCGAGAAGGCCTTTTGCACTGAAGGGATGTTCAAACTTCAACTTGTAACTCCTATGGAGATAGTGAATGCAGATTCTTCTTCTGGTTATTCTTTTGAGTTGTGGCATAATAGACTAGGACATGTTCATTATAAAAGAATAAACATGATGTCTAGTCTAGGGCTTATCTCCAAATGTGGGGGTATGGAGTTGGAGAAGTGTGAGGTTTGTGCGCAAACGAAGACCACAAGGAAACCGTTCAAGCAGGTAAACTGAAGTACAGATCTTCTGGAGTTCGGGCACTCAGATATCTGTGACTTCAAACAGTTCTCCATAAAGGCCATGATGAAGTATTTCATTACTTTCATTGATGACTTCTCAAGATACGCATTTGTTTATCTGCTCAAGTCTCATAAATTTACATCGTTCTGCTGAAAACATAGAATTATCAATAAGACAACTGCTCCGTACTCCCCTCAATTAAATGGTATTGCAGAAAGAAAGAACAAAATGTTAACAGAGATGATGAACTCAATGCTGTTGACTGCGGGTCTTCTAAATTGCTTCTGGGATGAAGCAGTGCTTACGGCTATGTTCATATTGAACAGAGTGCCGCATGCAACTTCGAAAGTCACTCCTCATAAACTCTGGTTCAAAGTCAGACCCAACTTGAATGTCATTCGAGTGTGGGGGTGTCTGGTATATGTAATGCTTCCGGATTTGAAGATTCAGAAGCTAGAAACAAGGACTACGAAGACTATATTCCTGGGCTATACTGATTAGAGTGATGCTCAGAGGTTCCTTGATATTGAGTCAAATTATATCATTGAATCTCGCAATACAGAATTCTTTGAATATTAATTTGTAAGGCACAAGAACATTATTTTCGTGGACATTCCGGAGAACAATGTGAGTGCGCAGGAGGCTCAAGTTCCTTACGAAGAGGTAGTCCAAGATGATGTTGTTGCTGAAGAAACAACTATTGAACCAGAACTCGCAGAATATGTATCTAAGCGATTGAGGAGACAGAAGGACTTCGGAGAGGATTTCGTCACCTATCATGTGGAAGCAGACTCGCTTACCTATGATGAGACGATGAAGACCAGAGATGTTATCTTCTGGAAGGAGGCTATTAATAATGAGTACGACTCGATAACCTCCAACAGTACGTGGGTGTTGGTCGATCTGCCTGAAAAAACAAAACCACTCGGATGTAAGTGGATCTTCAAGAAGAAGATGAAGGCTGATGGAACTGTTGTCAAGTTCAAGGCAATGTTAGTTGCCAAAGAGTTTTCTCAGAAGCAGGAAATCGAATATTTTGACACATATGCTCCAGTAGCTCGGATGACGACTATCAAGATGTTGATTACTCTGAGCGTAATTCACAAACTGGTAATCCATCAGATGGATGTTAAGACCGCTTTCCTGAATGGTGAATTGACCGAAGAGATTTACATATAACAGCCAGAAGGTTAAGGGCCTCTAGGACAAAGTCTGTAAGTTGGTAAAATCTCTGTATGGTCTGAAGCACGCTCCCAAGATGTTGCATGAGAAGTTTGATAAAGTCATAAGATTAAACGGCTACAGGGTCAGCGAGACGTACAAGTGTGTGTACACAAAATTCGCTGACGGAAGAGGAGTTGTTATTTGTCTCTACGTGGATGACATACTGATCTTGGGCATAGATCTAGCAAGTGTCTCTGAGACAAAGAAGTTCCTCTCTTCTAAGTTCAGTATGAACGACTTAGGAAAAGCTGATGTTATCCTGGGGATAAAGATCATCCGGATGGAAACTGGAGTGACATTATCACAGTCTCATTATAATGAGAAAATGCTCACACGCTATGGATATCAGAATCTTCCAGGGATCGATACGCCTTATAGGTGTGACAAGAAGCTGAAGCCAAAACCAAGGGAAAGCGTGAGACAGTTGGAGTATTCAAACGTCATCGAGAGTTTGATGTATACTGTCATGCCCCAGAACCAGAATATTGGCAAGTAGGAACGGACCAGGTCAGCTACGTAATACCAAAGTACTCCAGTACTCTGACATAACGTATAAGCTGTCAAGACATAGGAGTTACTACTACAAGCCATCAGTCAATCGTAGGTCAAACGATCCTAGGTATCTCAATCACAGACAAATATACAAAGTACAAGAAGTATGATCATCAGACATACAATAGTAAAGCGTCCCAAACTATATATACATGGATGATTATGAAGCTAGTAATACAAAGTGAAAAACTAGCAAGAGTAATAGTCATACATGATAAGCTTTAGCTATAGTCTAGAATACGCAAATCATGTTTAGGCCCGTAGGCTAAATATCAAGATCCATAACACGTGCTCGGAGTCTAAATGCCATAAAAGAATAATGTACATAACTAGTAGGAGAATGAAATAGTAAATCCACTAAGGTACTCTGGTTCTCCGGGTAGTCACCGTCGAGTAGATGGTACAGAAGATCCTCTGGGCTCCTCTATCAATTTGGCTAAATAAAACCAGTGGGGTCAGACCCCCAATAGCAAGTACCACTAAGGAAGCCAAAGCTCTGAACTAAAACCAGCAATAACTAACATAGCAATAGATAGGGACATAAATAAGTAAATACGGATCGAGACTCGTGCACTACCAATGCACTTATCCCGAGAATAGAAAAGGCAATAAGCAAATCAACATGGAGCATAGGGTAAATAACATGTGACATAATGTAAACTGTGGACATGTAAGATAAAAGAAAAATATGTGAACATGTGAGATAAACTGAACATGTGAGCATGTAAGAGAAATGGTACATGTGAGCATGTAAGATAACTGGGACATGTGAGCATGTTAGAGAAATGGTACACGTGAGCATGTTAGATAACTGGGAAATGTAAGCATGTTAGAACTATATAGAACGACAAATGAAAAGATGACTTAGGAACTATTCTGGAACCCAAGTTACAACCCGTAAACCAAACAAGGATCGATGATGTAACCCTTCTCCCGAAGAAAACATAGTCTCTAATCAATGTACAACATAGGAATCATGTATAGCATGTGATTACTAAATAGGACGACAAATGACAAGATGACTAAAAAACTATTCCGGAACCCAAGTTACAACCCGTAAATCAAACAAGGACCGAGGTTGTAACCCTTATCCTGAACAGAACTTAGTTTCTAATCACTTATCGACAAAAGTAAATATAAACGATAATATACTGAAATAAACAACCCGGACACTGCCTAGACAAAACTAGACTAGACTGGACTCTATACAACAATCACTGCCAAACAATGAGTACGGCTTTATACATTAGCTAACTAGGGTTATCACAATCCTAATTACTAACAAGATAAATTTTTGAGAAATCCAATCCAGTTACCTGCCCTGCAGACTATCTGACTTATCCAGGCCAAAATGAAAGAAAATGGTTGAAACATCACCCGGGAGACAAATGTATCCTAAGATCTAATAGTGGGTACATCGCCCAGGAGACAAATGTACCCTATATACATAGAATAGTGGGTACATCGTCTAGGAGACAAATATACCCTATAGGCATAGAATAGTGGATACATCGCCCAGGAGACAAATGTACCCTATAGACATATAATAGTAGGTACATCGCCCAGGAGACAAATGTACCCTATAGATATATACAAGGTGCAACACTCGACGGTGCGCTGGAAGTATGCTCATCATGACAGATAGCTCCAAATCCATTCAGGTTGGGGCCGGGACAAAGGGCTTGCAGGTAACTGGAAAATTCTTCCCTCCCAATGATCTAAATATTCAAGCTAGTTGTTTAGTCCTTAACATTTTCTTATTGGATTCTGGGTGCGGCATTCCGCAGAATCCATTCTAGACATGATATGCAAGACTGGACAATACAAGAAAGTGCACTATAACAAGCCACAACAAGAAAATATAATAACCTGGAAGCTAGGAGTGCGCTTCGACGAGCCACTATAGAGGAAATAGGGAGTACGTCATGACAGACCACTATCATATAATTAAGAAAAGATATGTACAAGAGTGTACCACAACAGGTCACTATCTAGTAAGCAAAGAAGACATGTAACATGAATGCGCCACGACGGGCCACTATCTAGTAAGCAAAGAAGACATGTAACATGAGTGCGCCACAACGGACCACAACAAAGAAATTCTAGACATGGCGTAGAATGTAAAGTATAATAAATTAGGGAAGGCATGGTAATACATATCATAGCATATAAGAAAGAATGAAAAAAAGACATATCATGGCATGTGAGAAGGAATAAACACAAGTAAGTATGTGTGCTAGTGTCAAGTGTATAGAGGGTGTGAAATTATTATCTAACTATAGGAGATCATCTAATCATATTAAGAATTTATTACAGTCAAAAAAATATCAAAAACAGCTATGTAAAGAAAACATGCCAAAAAGATCAAAACTATGATCGAAATTATCAGTCGCATATGAACTCCAATTAAGGTGAAACAAGAAGATTCTTGAAGGCAATACAAAGATCTACAACTTTTATGTTTTGAGTTTTTCAAGATTTTAGCTACAAAACAGCTTAAACATGCAAAAATAATCAAAAACAGCAATTCCGACGCATGAAAAACAGCAATTCCGACGCATGGACAATCATGGGCAAATCCGACGCATGGAAATTCCTGCACATCCGCGCGTGGAAAATTTTTGCACATCCGTGCATGGGAAATTCATGCACATCCGTGCATGGGAAATTCCTGCACATCCGTGCATGGGAAATTTTCGCACATCTGCGCATGGGAAAACTCATGTTGCGTTTTCAGTACATGCGCGTAGGGATAACTGCGCGCATGATACGATCGGAGTCAAAGGATGCGTTGTCGGGACTTCACGACGCATGGACTTTCGGCACATGGCATCCCGGGCGCATGGGTGTTTCGGCGCATGGGAATTCTGGCACATGGGAATCCCGGTGCATGGGGTTCGTCGTCCCCAAACAGCCAGTTCTGCCATAGAAGTTCCAAAAACTTGCCATAACCATATTTCCTCACCCGAACTCAAAATCAAGCGAAATAAAACCAAAACTGTATGAAATCAAATTCTCTACAACATGGAACCACTAGTTTTTGGAAATGCCAAGTTTTTAGAGATCAAAACCAAGAAAAACAAGAAGAAGCTTAAAACTTAGATCCACAAAAATATAATCATGAAAACCAAAAACTCCAAGTTCTAAAGTTTCTTAGAATCAAGAAAGGAAGAGAATAGAACAAACAAAAAAAACATTGTTCGATATATGGCAAGATGTACTTGCCTTAGTTTGGAGGAGAAAAGGAAGAGGAAGAAGATGAAAGGAAATAAAATAATGGAGGAGAGAGAGGAGTTGGGTTTTATACAAAACCCTCTCATCTAAAACTAAACTAACCCAAACCAAGCCCAAGCCAAGTTGAACCAAACCAAATTAAACCAAGTCAAGATTTAAACCAAAACAAAAGAGACAAGTCAAAATACGGGTTACTTGACACTTGTTAGAAATTTGTACAATGAGAATGACAACCGTCGATACACACCGGTATACTGGCGGTATGCCGATCAAGGAGAAAATTTATAAGTTGAAAAAATTTAAAGCATTCCGAAAACCAAGAAAATATGAAATACAGTACAAAATATGTATCCATATATAAATACCGATACAGTGAGTCGAGTCTCACAACTCTTCCATCCTTAGAAAAATTTCATGCTCGGAATTTTCTAAAGCCAATTGAACATGATAACCAAAACAAAAGTGCAAGAAAATACAACTTATCTCAATAAAACGAAGCGTAGCATATAAGTAAATGAAGGCGACAGTAATATAAATAAATACGTAAGCAATAAATGAAGGCAACAGTAATATAAATAAATGCGTAAGTAATAACACAACCACGTTCAAGAAGGGCTGGAGGCATATAAATAAATATGTCTCCTGAGTCAGTTGAGTAGGGACCAACGTCCTCGCTGGCCTACGCTGACTCCAAAAATAAATAAAGGTCAAGTCTCAAAGAAAGTCGATACCAATGACTTATAAGATATGACTCTATCCAGGACGTATCTTCGTAGTCGAGACACGTGATAGATATCGTGTATCTCAAGATACAAAGACAGAAGAGTGGGACGAGAAACTCTCATTCACTCACCGAATAAGTCAAGCCGACCGTTGTACTCCTGATATTGGTGGAATACAAGGCCGTCAACAAGAACCCAAGATATACTGCCACTACTTGGCCTGCTACTTAAAGATGAATCAAAGGACATAACTGAAGGAAGACCATAAAGATTGTACCTCCCAAGGTACTACCCTCATGCAGATACTACAGTTGCTCCTGGGATTGCGCATACAACTGTGCTCTGAGCTGTCTCACCCTCTGAGCTCGTAATGGCGGAGGATACTGTGCTAATGGTTGAATATCTAGTACTGGCCCTAAGTGCTCATCTACTGTTGGAGGTGATGACTGATACGACTGAAAGGACTGAGGTGGTACATCAGGTGTAGCTGGTCGTCCTCGAGATGTCGAATAGGGGAAAGTAATAACTGAATGGTCCTCCGCTCTACAGTGGAAGCATCGCCTATTGGGCGCCCAACAAACTGATTTGAGATGCTCTATCTTGCCATAATAGGTACATGCTTCTTGTTCTGCCTGACACTGTTGTTGGTCCCTCTGCCTCTGAGCCTGTTGTTGCTGAACCAGCGCTGGTGCCTGCTGGTGCGAAGGCTGGAAGGATGAAGATCCAGCTGAACTCCTCCGAGGATAAACTTCTATCATGTGGTCTGGTGATCCGTACGACAAACATAAAAAGTTGGCCCTTCGACGAGTAAGATGAGTGTGACCTTCCCTTCCACAGAAGGAACATACGACTGGTAACTCTTGGTGTTGGTATGAATGTTGGTATGCTGGTACCGGTGAGTGATGTCGAGGTGGAAAGCCTGACACAGGTGCATGGTACCTCTTACGACCCTCAGTTCTGGATGTAGTCCTCCAAGCTATATGTTCGTGCTCTTGTACTGCATCTACAACAGGTCGGGCTCGATATGTTGACTAACTAGGTGACTGGTACTGCCTGGCTCCAGTCTGTACTTCTTTTGGCTGTAAGTCCTCGGCTTAAAATACCTCTCGTATTCCTTGCCCACAACGGTCTATCAACATCTGGATATACTTCTGGAGAACGAGATCTCGTTGTTGTTGTGACTCTATCATATCCTTCATGATCCCTAGGATCGCATGCATATCTGGATGATCTGATACTAACTCTGCTCGGACTGCTGATTGTACTGGTGGTACAGGATGTCCTGACTCTGGCGATGCCTTGTCTGGATGATGATCTATCACTGGTACTGATTGATGAGACTCTGGTTGAACTGAAAATGATGACTTCACGGGCACAGCTGGCTGATCGAGATGGACGAACATCTCTGCCCTCGGGTCGACTCTCAACTCTGCTCCTGAATGCTGAGACTGATCCTCCATAACTGGCCTAACAGAAGATTATGGATTTGCAATCGGCAGAACCCAAACAAGATGATCAAAGGAATTAGAAAAAGTGCCCTGATTAAAGGGGATCAAATCGAGAGAACAGGAAAGATCAACGATCAAGGCAGATATTAGGTCAAAGGATCAGAGATATAGAATAATGTAAAGAATATTAATAAAGGAGGGTTGTGACTAAGATATCTAAATATTAGTAACACCCACATATCTGATAAATCAGAACTGCATGGGCCACCACTAAAACCTATGTCATGCCCCAGAACCAGAATACTGGCAAGTGGGAACGGAGCAGGCCAGCTACGTAATACCAAAGTACTCCAGTACTCTGACATAACGTATAAGATGTCAAGACATGGGGGTTACTACTACAATCCATCAATCAATCCTAGGTCAAACGATTCTAGGTATCTCAATCACATGCAAATATACAAAGTACAAGAAGTATGATCATCCGACATACAATAGTAAAGCGTCCCAAACAATATATATATACGGATGATCATGAAGCTAGTAATACAAAGTGAAGAACTAGCAAGAGTAATAGTCATACATGATAAGCTCTAGCTATAGTCTAGAATACGCAAATCATGTTTAGGTCCGTAGGCTAAATATCAAGATCCAAAACATGAGCTAAACACGTGCTTGGAGGCTAAACGCCACAAAAGAATAATATACATAACTAGTGGGAAAATAAAATAGAAAACCCACTAAGGTACTCTAGTGCTCCGGGTAGTCACCGTCAAGTAGATGGTACGGAAGATCCTCTGGACTCCTCTATCAATCTGGCCAAACAAAACAAGTAGGGTCAGACCCCCAATAGCAAGTACCACAAAGGAAGCCAAAGATATGAACTAAAACCAGCAATAACTAACATAGCAAGGGATAGAGACATAAATAAGTAAATACGGATTGAGACTCATGCACTACCAATATACTTATCCCGGGAATAGAAAAGACAATAAGCAAAACAACATGGAGCATATGGTAATTAACATGTGACATAATGTAAACTATGGACATGTAAGATAAAAGAAAAACATGTGAACATGTGAGCATGTAAGGGAAATGGTACATGTGAGCATGTAAGATAACTGGGACATGTGAGCATGTTAGAGAAATGGTACATGTGAGCATGTTAGATAACTGGGACATGTGAGCATGTTAAAACTATATAGAACGACAAATGATAAGATGACTTAGGAACTATTTCGGAACCCAAGTTACAATCCGTAAACCAAACAAGGACTGGGGCTGTATGTCACGCCCCAGAACCAGAATACCGGAGAACGGGAGGATGACTCAGCCAGCTACGTATTACGGGTAGATGAATACCGTATAATATGATCAATGTTGTCTAAGAGACGAGGGGGTGCATGCTATATGAGAGTCTTACTAGGGTTACTCAACATCTATTGTCTCAATCGTTCAAACAAGAAACAATAAATAGAGAACATGTAAGATAAAGCAGTAAGGCGTCCCAAACGCTTGGTCAAAATGTTCTTGAGATCTGGCTATACAAAACTTGGCCAGAGGATATAGCAAGGTATACACAATCGTTATCAGCTGCAGTCTGATTTAGTTACAATTATGCAAAAGTAAGTATAAGACAATTCGACTAACATGTCGGTACTAAACGGCAAAAGTAAAGTAAATAGTAAAATGAGCAGGGAAGCAAGGGACCCACTCGTGTCCTTCGACGATCATTCCTCTAGTATTGACCATCTTGGAGGTGGAAGTAAGCTGATTCCTCGAAAACTGGCTCTAAATCTGGCCATGCAAAATCAGAGAGGTTAGACCTCTAATAGCAAGTACCGCAAAGAAGCACGATATGAGAAATTAGAACCAGCAATAAGAGTAGGAATATGATAAAAAGTCTCTGCTTGCTACTGGGATTCGTACAACATCACAACACTTCAAGCCAACTTCCCAACCAAACAAGGATAGAAGTTGACCCGTCATGTCCTGATGTCCTGCTCTCCTCAGTAGTTAACAGAGTAGATACAGTGCACAGACAAGTCAATTTAAGCGGCCATACAACTACTACGGCTTGCTACTATGAGTTCCAAGTTATCCTGGAATTAATGCAAATACGGGATTCCTCAGTTCTTACTATGTACCAGCAAGGCTAGTTTACCCAATAATCAATTGTGCCAATCATGAATTAGATGAGTCCCAACGGCGCCCGTCATCAATATATATATATATATATATATATATATATATATATATATATATATATATCAATATAGGCAGATACCACTCCTTGCCAGTGTGACAGATTTGCGGTATCTGTGGGAACCAGCCGGCATGTCGGGACACTAATCGTCCCAAAGATGGCTGCCATATAAGAAATCGAGAATCCATTCTCTTAATACAATCGTTATTTTATTTAACTTAATAGGCCCTATGTTAATTGAAATTCCATGCCGTGGATCATGGTCATTCAGAATGAGTACTTCTGTACAGAGTACGATATGCACAACTCTACAACGATGCCCGTACGGCTAGGTTGTAGGTCTTACATAGCGTAATACAACAATCAATCCTAGCCACGGAATAATCATGCCTTGACTGGAAGATGCAAATGCTGCTTTTACAGTAAAATGGAAGTCAACATGTGTCTATATGCCAATATTTGGATCGGCTAGTCGATCACAATGGTTCATGGTTCATACATGAACGTGTCTTATTCAATTCAATAAGATAACTAGCCAGTCTTCTAGTTCCAACTAGGAACGCATGATCAATCATTAGTCAAGGTAAGGAACCGCCAAAGGGTACTATGGGCGGCAGTAGATGGATACCCATCTATTCGGCCTGGGAAATCGTGTCTTATGCGACTCAGAAATCGGGTCTCATGCGACCAGGAATCGGATCTCATGCGGCCAGGAAATCAAGTCTCATGCGGCCAGGAAATCAAGTCTCATGCGGCCAGGAATCGGGTCTCATGCGGCTCAGGATGATTAGGTCTATGCGGCTCGGGATGATTAGGTCTATGCGGCTCAATGCCATGTGGCCAGGATTTTCATGCGGCCAGGGAATAACAAGCCTTATGCGGCTGAGAGGAGAGGAGTCTCATGCGGCTAAGAAACATGAGCTTATGCGGCAGGGATGATCATACACTTATGCGGCCGAAGGAACTAATCCTTATGCGGCTGGAGGAAGACAGTGCTCATACGGCCGAAGGAACTGATCCTTATGCGGCTGGAGGAAGACAGCGCTCATGCGACCGAAGAAACTGATCCTTATGCGGCTGGAGGAAGACAGCGCTCATGCGGCTGAAGGAACTGATCCTTATGCGGCTGGAGAAAGGCAGCGCTCATGCGGCCGAAGAAACTTTGCCGCATGAAAGCCATGCAGCTAAAGTAACATTCTTCTCTAATTTTCGAGGACAGAACCAGGAAAGTCATTGCTTCCAAGATCCCTAAATCCTTCATTCTAAGCCCAAATCTAAACTTCTATAGGTCAAAGTGGGATAGAACGAAGTTCTCTACAACATAGAACCATCAAAACTTAAAAATAATAGGGTTAGCTAGATCAAACCTAAGAAATCTGAAAATACAACAAACTTAGATCTACAAGTAATGAGCCATGGAAATTAAAAATGCTAAGTACTAGAGTGTCTAAGAATCTCGAGAGGAAGACAATAGAACAACAAAATTGGAGATCCATCAAGAAGCAAGTGGCACTTGCCTAGCTCTTTAGGATGGTGGGAGAGTAATGGAGGTTGAAGAAGAAGTAAATGAGAGTAATGAAGAGAGAGAAAAGTAAAGTAGTTTTAATATCAAGCCCAAGTCAATCTCCACCACACATTCTTTTCTACAAGATCTAGACCATCCATCCCTCTCATGATGAACCAAGCTAGACCAAGTTGGTTTAACATGAACAAATAAACCAAGAGCTTTAAGCAAAAGCAGAAAATAAAATACTAGAAAATTAATAAGCGCAAAATTAAAGAATTTAAATACAGAACAAATGCATGATAAATATTAAATAAATACATTCAAGTTGTACACGTATAAAAATACGTATTCTGGGAACGGTGAGTGACATCTCCACCCTTCTTTAGAAAAATTCCGTCCTCGAAATTTCAGATCCAAGCAGGAAAGAAATATCAGAGCTAGACTAATGTAAGTACAAGCAATTGAGCAAACAGCTATTTTACAATGTCAAATAGCAAGTAACATATCTATAATTATCAATCTACGACATTAAGTAATTTCTACTCATAGGGTGATAAGTATGAGGAATCAAGACAATCAAGGTACACAAAAAAAAATACCTTGTGAGTCAAATAGGTGCGAATACCGTGATCAGATATCATCCTCGCATTCCCACGTTGACTCTCCTAAGGAGTGATGACCCCAAGCAACACGGACAAGGCTAATTGTTCGGTTCTTGAGCATCTTCTCCCTTCGGTCCAAAATGGACCTTGTAAGATAGGTTGGTACTAATAACCAGTTTAGAATGATTGGGAATATGGCTTGGGTCCGATACATACCTTCGTAACTGAGATACATGAAATACATCGTGTACCTCACGTAACGAAGGTAAAAAGGACAAACGATAAGCAACATTGCCTACCCTATCAAGGATAACAAATGGGCCCACGTATCGTGAACTCAACTTCCTGCGAACACCAAATCTAATGACCCCACGAGTTGGTGAGATCCGCAAGAACACGTGGTCCCCAACAGAAAATTCTAGCGGCCTACGATGCTGGTCCGTCCAATGTCGATGCCGATCTTGTGCAACTCGGAGTCGCTCTCTAATTCTCTTAACCACTTCAACCGTCTGAACAATCATTTCTGGGCCTAGCATCTTCCTTTTCCCGATATCATCCCATGCCAGTGGTGACCTACACTTCTTACCATATAGTGCTTCGAATGGCGCCATCTGGATACTGGCTTGATAGCTGTTGTTGTACGAAAATTCGACTAAGTGTATCTGGCTCTCCCAAGACCCTCCAAAATCTAGGGTGCAAGCTCGCAACATATCTTCTAAGGTCTGAATTATTCTTTCTGATTGCCCATCCGTCTGGGGATGGTAAGCCGTGCTAAATCTCAACTTGGTACCCAGACTATGATGTAGACTCTTCCAGAAATGTGATATAAAGTGGGTATCTCTGTCTGACACAATACTAACAGAGACCCCATGCTGTCTGACTATCTATTGCATATATAACTCTGCCAACTTTTCTGTAGATTGCCCTACTCTGAAAGGAAGAAAATGTGTCACCTTTGTAAGCCGGTCCACTATCACCCAAATAGCATCTTTACCACTTGGTGATCTCGGTAAACCGATCACAAAGTCCATTGTAATATGTTTCCATTTCCATTCCAGAATAGGAAGTGGTTGCAATAATCCAGCTGGCCTTTGCTGTTCTGTCTTCATTTGCTGACCTATCAAGCAACGGGAAACAAATCTAGCTATCTTCCTCTTCATTCCGTTCCACCAGAAGTGCTGCTTGATATCCTTGTACATCTTGGTCCCTCCAGGGTATATAGAATACTGAGAACTGTGGGCTTCTGTCATAATCTTATGTCTGATATCTTCACTAGGCACACATAGGCGTACCCCAAATCTAAGTGTACCATCTTCGTAAATTTTTATCTCCTTTCTGAGTCCTGACTCACATTCTGCCATGAGCTTCTGAATCCTTGGGTCCTGTGCCTGAGCTGCCTTGATCCTGTCTACCAAGTCAGATTGAACTCGTAGACTCGCCAGAATTCCTACATCACTGGAAAGTATAACCTCGATACACATCTCCTGAAGGTCTTCTAAGATATACTTTTGCGATGTCAACATAAATGTGTCGCCTCTCCTGTTAAGAGCATCTGCTACCACGTTAGCCTTACCTGGGTGATACTGAAGCTCCACGTCATAATCCTTGATCAACTCCAACCATCTTCTCTACCTCATGTTCAGTTCCTTCTGAGTAAAGATGTACTTCAAACTTTTATGGTCTGTGTACATGTCCACTCGATCACCGTACAAGTAATGCCTCCATAGCTTCAAAGCAAATACTACTGCTGCCAATTCCAAGTCATGAGTTGGATAATTCTTCTCGAGGTCTCGAAGTTGCCTAGATGCATATGCTGTAACCTTTCTATGTTGCATGAGGACGCACCCAAGTCCCTTTCCTGACGCGTCACAATAAACAGTAAAACCTCCGGGTCCAACTGGTAATATAAGAATAGGTGCCGATATCAATTTCTGCTTTAAATTCTCAAATGATGCCTGGCATTCTGTCGACCAGACGAATGGCACATCCTTCTATGTCAAGCGAGTCATAGGTGCTGAAAGTCTTGCAAAGTCTGATATGAACCTTCTGTAATATCCTGCCAATCCCAAGAAACTATGCACATCAGCTACGATCTTGGGTACTGGCCAACTCTCTACTGCTTCTACCTTCTTGGGATCCACTGCTACTCCAGCTCCTGATATGATGTGTCCCAAGAATGAAATTCGATCTGTCCAAAACTCACACTTGCTGAGCTTGGCGTACAACTGGTTCTCTCTCAGAACCTGTAACACTTTTTTGAAGTGATCTTCATGCTCTTCTTCATTAGCTGAGTATACAAGAATGTCGTCGAGGAACACAACGACAAAATGATCTAAGTATGGCATAAAGATGCGGTTCATCAAATCCATAAATATTGTTGGAGCATTGGTCAAACCGAACGACATAACTAGGAATTCATAATGCCCGTACTTCGACCTGAATACTTTCTTGGGAATATCCTCTTCTCGAACTCTAACTTGATGATACCCTGACCGAAGATCTATCTTGGAGAAAACTCTTGCTCTGCTCAACTGATCAAACAAATCATCGATTCTAGGTAATGGGTACTTGTTCTTTACTGTTGCCGTGTTGAGCTTTCTGTAGACAATGCACAATCTCGATGACCCATCCTTCTTCCCTATAAGTACCACTAGTTCTGCCCATGGTGATTCGCTGTCTCGAATAAACTTCTTCGCCTTCAGTTCCTCTACGTGCTGATATACCTTGGCCTGCTCGAAATCTGCCATCCTGTAAACTCGATCTGATATCGGTCGAGTTCCAGGTGCCAATTATATACTGAACTCAATATCTCTAACCTGGGGTAAACCTGGAAGTTTTTCAGGAAATACATCAATGAACTCTTCAACTACCTTCGGAACTTGAACTTCTTCCATAGCCGCTGCTATTCCTTCTTCTTCTTGTTGTGTTGCCACTGATCTGACTAGGGTAAATCGGCCCATGCCTGGAATATTAAAAGATATACTCCCTCTACGATAATCTATTATGGAACAACTGTCTTTCAGTCAGTCCATGCCTAAGATGACATCGAAATTCCTTATAGAAAATTCTATCAACCTGGCGGGTAAGGAACGCCCGTACACTGCAACACTACATGCTAGAATAACTCTACTAACTCCTACGAGCCCATTACCAGTGAGTATATTCAACCTCCCTGGCAATGCCTCGAACTCCATTCCTAGTCGTATCGCAAATTGTACAGATATAAATGAGTGTGATGCTCTTGAATCAAACAATGCTACTGCGGGATATGAGGCGACGAGAATGTTACCTGCCACAACATCCCCCGATGCTAATGCCTCTTCCAAAGATAGATTGAATGCCTTCCCTCGGCCTTCTTGTTGGTTCCCATGCGGCGGCCTAGCCTGGTGTTGCTGCTGGCCCCTGCCTTGGTGATGCTAGGGTGGTCTATGTTGTTGCTGCTGCATCGGCGATCCCTGCTGTCGAAACATTTGAGCTTGCAACATCAACGGACGTTGTGCCAATGGTCTCACTGCCACCGCTGGTCCTTGGTACTGGCCTGTCCCTAGAGCTGGCAGAGCAAGAGATTACTGTACTGGTCCTCCTGACCTCAAATTCATAGGACAGGTGGAAACCAGATGATCTGGACTCCCACATATCAAACACTGTCCGTTCAATGCCCGACACACATATCTAGTGTGCCTGGCCTTCCCACAATAAGTGCAGCCCGTTGGGGGTTGCTGGTTCTTTCTCTGTTGTTGTTGTTGCCTGGCTGGTGGTGCTGGCCCTCGTATTGCCACATCATGAATGCGAATGCCAGGGGGTTGTGTAACTCGGGGAGCTGCTCCCCCTCCTCCTTCAATCTGATTGTGAGATCTCTTCTGACATCCAGTCCTTGCTGCGATCCTCTGAATGGTGATCGCATGCCTTCGGGTTGCCGTCAACACCTTATCAAAAGTCTGGTAGTTGTTCTCCTCTATCAATTGCAAGAGTTCAAGATAAAACCCTTGCTGAAACCTTATAGCCCTCTGGCTCTCCGTTGCTACCATCTCTGGGGCGAACCTACTCAGTCTGCAGAACTCTGCTGTATAAGCATCCACTGTCTTGCCAGCCTGCTTGAGGTTGATAAACTTCTGATGTAGCTCAGACTGCACCATAACTCCATAGTACTTCGTCTTGAATCTTGCAGTAAAATTGTCCCAAGCAATAGGACGTCTGATGCCCACCTCTTCTGATTCCCACCAATCACGTACGAGGTCCTGAAGTAACAACTTCACTAGATCCACACGTTATTCTGTTCGAACCTTAGCCGCTGTCAGAATAGCCTCAATATCCTTAAGTCATGCATCGGCTGAAATGGCATCTTCCGTGCCCTCGAAACGACGGGGGTTGTACTTGTAAAATATAGTTGATGCTCCTGAATCAGTCCTCGCCCCTCTTTCCAAAGTCGTCTGCAGTCCTTGGTTGAGTAGCATATTCTGCTATTGCAATTGAGCGTGCATGCGTTGCTGGGCCAACATCTGATGTTGCTGAGTAGCCATCATCCCTCTCATGATCTCCAGATGGGCTGGTGTGTCCACTTCCACAGGGGTAGGTGGAACTATTGGTGGTGTTGGAACCTTCGGATACTGTGGTCCAGCTGCTGGATCCACTATCACTTCTTCTTAGATAGTCTCTTGTGATAGTACTGGCCCTTGTTGCTGACCAATATGGTCAAGTTGTCCGTGTTATCCTTGTTGTCGTTGTCCAGTCCTGGCAGATGCGGACGAAGTGCCCCTAAGAAAAGGGACAAGAGAACAATCGAACGATCGGACAGGAAAGATCAATGAAGTCAAAGAATTCCGGAATATCAAGCTAGAGTCGAGAGTAACGAATCATGAGATCAAGGGAAAACATGTGTGATTGAGACACCCTATAAATTGAAAACACCCCACAAGTCTGAAATCAGACCTGCATGGGCCACCACTAAAACCTTGTCACGTCCCAAAACCAGAATACCGGAGAGCGGGGGAATGACTCAGGCAGCTACGTATTACAGGTATATGAATACCGTATAATACGATCAATGCTGTCTAAGAGACGAGGGGGTGCATGCTACATGAGAGTCTTACTAGGGTTACTCAACATCTATTGTCTCAATCGTTCAAACAAGAAGCAGTGAATAGAGAACATGTAAGATAAAGCAGTAAGGCGTCCCAAATGCTTGGTATAAATGTTCTTGAGATCTGGCTATACAAAACTTGGCCAGAGGATATAGCAAGGTATACACAATCGTTATCAGCTGCAGTCTGATTTAGTAACAATTATGCAAAAGTAAGTATAAGACAATCTGACTAATATGTCGGTGCCAAACGACAAAAGTGAAGTAAATAGTAAAACGAGCAGGAAAGTAAGGGACCCACTCGTGTCCTCCGGTGATCATTCCTCTAGTATTGACCATCTTGGAGGTGGAAGTAAGCTGAGTCCTCGAAAACTGGCTCTAAATCTGGCCATGCAAAACCAGAGAGGTTAGACCTCTAATAGCAAGTATCGCAAAGAAGCACGATTTGAGAAATTGGAACCTGCAATAAGAGTAGGAATATGATAAAAAAGTCTCTGCTTGCTACTGGAGTTCGCACAACATCACAATACTTCAAGCCAACTTTCCAACCAAACAAGGATAGAAGTTGACCCGTCATGTCCTGACGTCCTGCTCTCCTCAGTAGTTAAAAGAGTAGATACAGTGCACAGACAAGTCAATTTAAGCGGCCATGCAACTACTACGGCTTGCTACTATGAGTTCCAAGTTATCCTGGAATTAATACAAATACGGGATTCCTCAGTTCTTACTATGTACCAGCAAGGCTAGTTTATCCAATAATCAATTGTGCCAATCATGAATTAGACGAGTCCCAACGGGACGCCCGTCATCAATATATATATATATCAATATAGGCAGATACTACTCCCTGCCCGTGTGGCAGATTTGCGGTATCTGTGGGAACCAGCCGGTATGTCGGGGCACTAATCGTCCTAAAGATGGCTGCCATGTAAGAACTCGAGAATCCATTCTCTCAATGCAATCGTTATTTTATTTAACTTAATAGGCCCTATGTTAATTGAAATTCCATGCCGTAAATTATGGTCATTCAGAATGAGTACTTCCGTACAGAGTACGATATACATAACTCTACAATAATGTCCGTACGGCAAGATTTTAGGTCTTACATAGCGTAATACAATAATCAATCCTAGCTGAGGAATAATCATGCCTTGACTGGAAGATGCACATTCTACTTTTGCAGAAAATGAAAGTCAACATGCGTCCATATGCCAATGTTTGGATCGGCTAGTCGATCACAATGGTTCATGGTTCATACATGAACGTGTCTCATTCAATTCGATAAGAGGACTAGCTAGTCTTCTAGTTCCAACGATAAATGCATGATCAATCATTAGTCAAGGTAACAATCAATATTAATTCGGGACAAGGAACAGCCAAAGGGTACTATGGGCGACAGCAGATGGATACCCATCTATGCGGCCTGGGAAATCGAGTCTTATGCGGCTCAAAAATTGGGTCTCATGTGGCCAGGACTCGGATCTCATGCGGCCAAAAAATTAAGTCTCATACGGCCAGGAATCGGGCCTCATGCGGCTCAGGATGATTAGGTCTATGCGGCTCGAGATGATTAGGTCTATGCGGCTCAATGACTGAGTCTTATGCGGCTCAATGCCATGCGGCCAGGGTTTTCATGCGGCCAGGGAATAACAAGCCTTATGCGGCTGAGAGGAGAGGAGTCTCATGCGGCTAAGAAATATGAGCTTATTTGGCAGGGATGATCATGCACTTATGCGGCCGAAGGAACTGATCCTCATGCGGCTGGAGCAAGACAGTGCTTATGCGGCCGAAGGAACTGATCCTTATGCGGCTGGAGGAAGACATCGCTCATACGGCCGAAGGAACTGATCCTTATGCGGCTGGAGGAAGACATCGCTCATGCGGCCGAAGGAACAGATCCTTATGCGGCTGGAGGAAGACAACGCTCATGCTGCCGAAGAAACTTTGTCGCATGAAAGCCATGCGGCTAAAGTAACGTTTTTCTCTAATTTTCGAGGATAGAACCAGGAAAGCCATTGCTTCGAAGCTCCCTAAATCCTTCATTCTAAGCCCAAATCTGAATTTCCGTAGGTAAAAAGGGGTAGAACGAAGTTCTCTACAACATGGAACCATTAAAACTTAAAAATAACAGGATTAGCTAGATCAAACCTAAGAAATCCGAAAATGCAACAAACTTAAACTAGAGTGTCTAAGAATCTCGAGAGGAAAACAATGGAACAACAAAATTGGAGATCCATCAAGAAGCAAGTGGCACTTGCCTAGCTCTCTAGGTTGGTGGGAGGGTAATGGAGGTTGAAGAAGAAGTAAATGAGAGTAATAAAGAGAGAGAAAAGTAAAGTAGTATTAATATCAAGCCCAATTCAATCTCCACCACCCATTCCTTTCTACAAGATCTAGACTATCCATCCCTCTCATGATGAACCAAGCTAGACCAAGTTGGTTTAACATGAACAAATAAACCAAGAGCTTTAAGCAAAAACAGAAAATAAAATACAGGAAAATTAATAAGCGCAAAATTAAAGAATTTAAATACAGAACAAATGCATGATAAATATTAAATAAATACATTTAAGCAGTACATGTATAAAAATACGTATTCTGGAAACAGGGAGTGACACTGTAACCCTTCTCCTGAACAGAACTTAGTCTCTAATCAATGTACAACATAGGAATCATGTATAGCGTGTGAGTACTAAATAAGACGACAAATAACAAGATGACTAAGAAACTATTCCGAAACCCAAGTTACAACCCGTAAATCAAATAAGGATCGGGGTTGTAACCCTTCCCCTGAAAAGAACTTAGTTTCTAATCACTTATCGACAAAAGTAAAGCATAAACAATAATGTACTAAAATAAAAAATTCGGATACTGCCTAGACAAAACTAGACTAGACTGGACTCCATACAACAGTCACGGCCAAACAATGAGTACGACTTTATACATTAGCTAACTGGGGTTATCACAATCCTAATTAATAACAAGATGCAGTTTTGAGAAATCCAATCTAGTTACATGCCTTGCAGACTACATGACTTATCCAGGCCAAAAGGAAAAGAAAGTAATGGTGGATACATCGCCCAGGAGACAAATGTATCCTAAGATCTAATAGTGGGTACATCGCTCAGGAGACAAATGTACCCTATAGACATAGAATAGTGGGTACATCGCCCAGAAGACAAATGTACCCTATAGACATAGAATAGTGAGTACATCGCCTAGGAGACAAATATACCCTATAGACATATAATAGTGGGTACATCGCCTAGGAGACAAATGTATCCTATAAACATATGCAAGGTGCAACACTCGGTGGTACGCTGGAAGTGTGGTTATCATGACAGATAGCTCCAAATCCATTCAGGTTGGGTCCGAAACAAAGGACTTGCAGGTAACTAGGAAATTCTTCCCTCCTAATGATCTAGATAATCAAGCTAGTTATCTAGTCCTTAACATTTTCTTGTTGGATTCTGGGTGTGGCATTCCGCAGAATCCATCCTAAACATGATATACAAGACTGGACAATACAAGAAAGTACACTATTGTCATGACCTGCACCCAGTTTTTGGGTACGAAGCGTGTCCAAGCCCAACCTACGCCGTAATGTCAGCGGTAGAATGCTGTCTATAACTCACAAGACACTGAATCTAGAATCACTTGGAAATTTATATCTCATCCACAGAACAATCAAGACACAACCAAGATCAATGAATATCTATGAAACTGAATAATAAAAAATATAAACTGAATGTTTCCAAGAATCCAAGTCACGTCCGGTGGACACCAATCCAATACCAATAGACGGAATAAAAAATACATAAAATAACTGAATGATTCTAAACTGCAAATCAAATAACGACCTCAACTGCAAAGGCACCATGGTCTGATGCTGGCTCACAACTGCTCGTCTGTTCCTAGCTCAAACTTGGCTAAACCTGAAGACATCATCAGGTCCTCAGAGGACTAGCAAGATACATAAAAATAAGCCTTTCTAACAGTTTATCAAGCATGGAGAAAATTCAGAATAAAACAAGCAAAACTAAGCAGTGATAAAACACGAATCTGTGAACTGACTACGCATAAATGAGCTGCTGGATGAAGACGGAAGAACTCATGTCAAGATGTCAACGGATAACGAATCGAATACTCAAACCCTCGCCCTAGTGTGGACTCGCAGGTTTGATCAACTACTAACCCTCGTCCCTAGTGTGGACTCGCAGGTTAGCTTCAAGAATCACCCTCGCCCCTAGTGTGGACTCGCAGGTGTGGACCAATAACTACTAACCCTCGCCCCTTGTGTGGACTCACATGTTAGCTTCAAGATTCAATGGCAAAAAGATTTAGCAGTTCAGTTTATGACTTCTCATCCTATGATACGACCCAATCAAGACACCAATGTGACACGTCTAATAAGACACAAGGCTAACTGTGAACATGGCCTATATAGCAATGATAAAATATACTAGCAGGATATGAAAAGTACATGTTAACAATAAATGAGAGAAACTGGATAATGAAAGACAGTGCATGTAAATAAAGCTGTAAAGAAATATAAGGTATACTTGTATGTGGTCCTGAGCTGTTGCACGTGACAAGTCCGAATCGAGGTCCAAGTACCTATTTTTAGAGTTTACCATGTCAATAAGTGAAATACATCAACTGTACTAACTATTTGCGTATTAAGTCTCTAGGGTAACTCTAAGTCATCTAGGTTTTCTTAGCTCTATAGACATACAATCTAGACTCCTATAGTTTCTCTCCAATGTGTACTTATCTTATTTTATATTTTTGTCTGTGTTTCTCATTCATTTATTCCTCTAGGTATATAGTACCTTTGTTTAAACCTATTTTACTGTTAGCTCCATTATTACCCAATCCAAGTGGCATTGCCCATATATACCTGCAACCAACTAATGTTTTTGGGTATAACTGATACATCTATTCTTTATCTCTAATCATGTGTGTTACCTAGACACCCCTTTTTGGAACTATTGTCAATTACTGTAACTGAAACAAAACTTTTCCTAACATTTGACACCTACCTATGCTACTGTTCCTCATAGCTTGTACTGCACCTATTCTTGATACACTGGCTACCCAGATAGGCATAGCCTATTCTCCTATATTCTGAACTTGACACAGACCCTTGCCCTTATTCTGTTACCAACTCCCATGTATCTTCATTAACTGATTAATGATTCCTTATATGAAGGTCGATTACAAGTGCAATTGATACTTCAATGCATCTTCGATCCAGTCTTCTCTAAGCCTAACTCCTCTACTTGATTTACTCATGATAATTATCCATGGTTAATGAGGACACATGGTAAAATTGTGTATTGATGCAAAGGCTAATGTTTACTCTATAATGTACTGTAAAGAATATTGCAAACAAGGCCAAAGTTTCCTAACTAACATTAGGTGGTACCATCTTCTAGTATACAAAAATCCTATAGGCATAACCCATAAAGCAATATTTATTCACCCCTTACTCTGCTACTGATTCCTGCTAAAGTCCTTGATACACTCTACTAGGAGAGGTCTCTCTTGTACTTATATGTGACTTGAAGGTACTTCCACAGATGGGACAATACATATATTGGGAATATACAATATCCTGTGTAGGCATGCTTCCATACACCCTACATCTATATACCCCCAATATTCAGGTTTTGGCCTTGTCACAGGACAACTAGCCAAACCCAACTCTGGTATTCCCATACCCCAATGTTTATGTGAAGTTACTGATATGCTGGTACAAAATGTACTGATGTATCAGTACAATCCTGATGCATCAACCTCCTGGTCTATTACTGCCACCCTTTGGTTACCTCTATACATACATCTTCATGCCTCTATTGAGCCTGGAATAGCATTCCTGGCCTGTCACTCCTTGGGTCCACCCAAGTTTTTATTTTCGAGTATACATTAAGTCCCTTTATCTGCTGGCCCTGTGTATTTACTTGGACAGACCTGTACTAGTCCTGTTGTGCATTCAGGTGCATCCAAGCAAATTACTGATACCTGTCCTTAACCTCAAATCGACATGCACCAACGCTGATACAGCATATACCAGTATGGTTACCCCTGATACCTAGATGTAGGCGTCTCTGATACACCCTCAAATAATATACTACCTTATGTTTTCCTCTCACAAGTCAGTCTCAGTCTAAATAGAAATTCGACTGATACCATGCCTGATTTCTGAACACAAGTCCTATATGCCAAGCCACAACCTTCATTAGATTTTAGTTGGTTCAGTTTGTCACTTTGTATCAGAGTATCAGAACCAACAAATACTCAATTGAATCCAAGGACTGCACAAACAGTAATATTCAGTGTCAGAGCTAAGGATTGAATGGAATGGAGGACAGATCAGGGATGTGCAGGACTACACTATCAAAGGAAAAAACATATAAGATGCATGACATCACCTGTCCTCAAAGAGCTGATGTCCTCCATGCTAGGATCTGACATCAACACCTGGATAGTATATAATAGGACATGACACATAGGTAGGTCTGATACTGCTAACTGATACTCGAGTAAATCTTCATAAATTCCTATACTTTCATCAGTTGCCCATCTCATTGCCCAACCACTGGTATAGTTGTTGTACGCTAACCTGTCCTAGCTACCTGGTATTCAAGTCATACACATGGTACACAGGTCTAAACCCCTTTCTACTCATAACCAAACACAAGTTCAACTAATTATATGTATTCATGTATGTATTTCTATAAAGGTGAACATATATAGCCGTGACCCCCTCTTGTCTAGATTTTGGAGATCAGGTCTCAACCTCTGTAATTAACAAGTAACAGCCTTTAGGATTGATCTTCCAAAGTTAACTCCAAAGGTTTAGTTGAGTCCATAGTTAAGGTGTAATTGCCTATCGACTAGTAAGGGTTTCGAAGCCATTTTGCTTCTTAACCGATCAGTGGTTCATTGTATGGAGGCCAATTAACCAATGCAACTGATACAATAATGTATCTCTTGATCCAGCCTTCCCCTACGTTAACTCCTCTACTTGGTACCTAACTCGACTATGGATACTTGGTCATTACGTCGAACATATGGTGTTCTCTAGTTCTATGAAAGATGAAAACGAAATTATAGCATCAATAGTAACCTTGGTTGTCCCTGGAAGTATTCCTTGACGAAGACACTACGCAGAAGGTTGTAGCCGATCCTTCTAGGGTTTGTAGATGGGTTTGGAGTCGGCTACTACCCTCTCCTATTTATACTAGTGTTTGATCTATTGGAGGAGATAGGAAGAATTTGGTTTGATCATATCTAAGGTTTTGGAGGGAGTTATCTTCAATATCAAATCGAATTCATACTTAGGATTTGAGCATTAGATTGTAAAGGAGATATTAGAATTAAGGCTATTTTGTACTGAGGTCCCTAGACTTCAGGTTTTGACAAAGCCCACCTTGACCACATTATCTAAACTAATTAACCAAGAGGATAAATATAAACAAACAAAAAAAATTTATACAGAAGGGGAAATTTTTGATTCAAGGGTTTACAAATCTATCCACCTTAAAATAATTTCGTCCTCGAAATTCAAATATAGCCATGATTTAGTAGAAGGAGTATTCTAAAACATTGCTACTAAAATTTGAAATATTCACTACTCAAAATCTAATACTATTACTTTAATCTTCAGGAAATTTCTGCCAGCTGCTCCTTGTGGTGTCGTTGCATCCTCCGTGATCATGGCAAAGGCTTGCCCTCCTTCTGCAGTCGGTAGTGGTGGGGCACTCGCATTTCTCTTTGGACAATTTTGAGACAAATATTGGTTGGATCCACAAGTCCAATACAACCATAATCTGCTGCGACAATTTTCTTGAGTGTGGCCTTTCTTCGAGCAATACTGGCAGGTAGGAACATCTTGGACTTGACGTGGGGCTGCTTGTGGCTGCTGTTGATGGTGCTGCGCTGAGGTCTTCCCTGGAATATTAGGACGTTTTGCCAATGCTGATTGGTTGTTGCCTCCTCCAAATGCATCTCGATTCCTCTTCGGCTTGTGGCTCAGCTCTTTTTCTACAGCTTGGGCGACTTCCAGAACCTTCTCATAAGTGGTGGCTCGACTGGTTGCGATGGCTAGACGTATCTCGTGAGATAGTCCCTTCCTGAATCATCGCACCTTGTCTTCAGGGGTGCTGACCAAGCTCTCCGCGAAGCGGCTGAGACGAGAAAACTCTGATGTGTACTCGTCGACGGTGTGGTTGCCTTGCTCTAGGTACTAGAACTGACTCACCAACGCCTCTCGTGCTACATATGGATAGAACTTCTTCTTGAACAGTCGCTTGAATTCCTCCCAAGTTACGTCTGGAGCAAAAAATTGGGGCTCGTATTGGTACCACGTCCGCGCGATGTCGAAAAGTTGTCCACAAGCTGACTCGACCTTCAGGTCTTCTGAGACTCGGGCCATCTTCAGTTATCGTTCCACATTCTCCAACCACTCATCAGCGTAGAGAATCCCATATGTCCTCTGGAATTCCCTGGGCCTGAGGTCCATGAAGTTCTTGGATGTTTCAGGACGCTGTCGGAGAGCATCTCTAATCTGAAGAGCCTCACTTAAAGTGTCACAAAATATGTTGGCTTGCTGCTGGAAGATCCCCAGGAGTGTAACATTGTCCAGTGCTGGTGGCGGAGGCAGAACAGGTGCTGGATATATCGTAGGTGCTGGATGCATCATAGGAGCTGGATACATCGCTGGTGTTGGTTGCATGGCTGGTACTGGATATGGAACACGTACTGGATGCGAGACTTGTGCTGGCGGTGGGACAAATGTTGGTGGCAGAACGGGTGCTGGTAGTGGAGTCCGTGGAGGAAACTGCGACGGTGGTGGAATATCGTCTCTGCGAAATCTCGAGAGCTGCGGCTGTGACAGATTGCCGATATGAGTGACCTGGCCTCCTTATGTTGGTGGGTTCATATATGTAAAAAAGCCTCCTACAGTCGGTGGAGTGTTCAGGGGAGCGTTGTTCCTGTCTTGAGAGTCCATTTTAACTGTAACAAAAGAAAACACTTTAGTCGTTGAATAATTTCAAGCAGGATGCAAGTCGAGGATTTAATGAATAATCAAGGATAGAGATCAACAAGGAGTCAAGTCGCGTGGATGAGATCCTATGAGTATAATCCTATTTGCAGGATCACGTCGGTACAGTGACGTAACCGAGGTGATTAACGTAGACCTGCATGGGCCACCAAAAAAACTTGTCACGACCCGCATCGGCTTTTCGGGTACGAAGCGTATCCAAGCCCAGCCTACGTCGTAGTGTCGGCTGTAGAACGCTGTCTATAACTCATAAGTCACTGAATCTAGAATCACTTGGAAATCTATATCTCATCCACAAAAAAATCAAGATACAACCAAGATCAATGAATATCCATGAAACTGAATAATAAAGAATATAAACTGAATGTTTCCAAGAATCCAGGTCACGTCCGGTGGACACAAATCCACTACCAATAGACGGAATAAAAAATTCATGAAATAACTGACTGAGACTAAACTGTAAATCAAATAACGACCTTAACTGCAAAGGCACCGTAGTCTGATATTGGCTCACAACTGCTCGTCTGCTCTGGCTCAAACTTGGCTAAACCTGAAGAGATCATCAGGTCCTCAAGGAATAGAAAGATACATAAAAATAAGCCTTTCTAACAGTTTACCATGCATGGAGAAAATCCAGAATAAAATAAGTAAAACTAAGCAGTGATAAAATACGAATCTATGAACTGACTACGCATAAATAAACTGCTGGATGAAGACAGAAGAACTCATGTCAAGATGTCAACGGATAACGAATCGAATACTCGAACCCTCGCCCCTAGTATGGACTCGCAGGTTTGATCAACTACTAACCCTCGTCCCTATTATGGACTCGCAGGTTAGCTTCAAGAATCACCCTCGCCCCTAGTGTGGACTCGCAGGTGTGGCCCAATAACTACTAGCCCTCGCCCCTTGTGTGGACTCGCAGGTAAGATTCAAGATTCAATGGCAAGAAGGTTTAGCAGTTCAGTTTATGACTTCTCATCCTATGACATGACCCAATCAAGACACCAATGTGATACGTCCAATAAGAAACAAGGCTAACTATGAACATGGCCTATATAGCAATGATAAAATATACTAGCAGGATATGAAAAGTACATGTCAACAATAAATGAGAGAAACTGGATAATGAATGACAGTGCATGTAAATAAAGCTGTGAAGAAAGGCAAGGTATACTTGCCTGTGGTCCTGAGCTGTTGCACGTGACAAGTCCGAATCGAGGTCCAAGTACCTGCTTTTAGAGTTTACCATGTCAATAAGTGAAATACATCAACTGTACTAACTATTTACATATTAAGTCTCTAGGGTAACTCTAAGTCATCTTGGTTTCCTTAGCTCTATAGACATACAATCTAGACTCCTATAGTTTCTGTCCAATGTGTACTCATCTTCTTTTCTATTTTTTGTCTGTGTTTCTCATTCATTCATTCATTCATTCCTTCCTTTCTCTAGGTATATAGGACCTTTGTTTAAACCTATTTTACTGTTTGCTCCTTTATTACCCAATCCAAGTGGCATTGCCCATATTTAAGTGTACCTGCTACCAACTCATGTTTCTGGGTATAACTGATAGATCTATTCTTTATCTCCAATCATGTGTGTTACCTAGACACCCCTTTTTGGAACTATTGGCAATTACTGGAACTGAAACAAAACTTTTCCTAACATTTGACACCTACCTATGCTATTATTCCTCATAGCTTGCACTGCACCTATTCTTGATACATTGGCTACCCAGATAGGCATAGCCTATTCTCCTATATTCTGAACTTGACATAGACCCTTGCCCTTATTCTGATACCAACTCCCCTGTATCTTCCTTAACTGATTAATGATTCCTTATATGAAGGTCGATTATAAGTGCAATTGATACTTCAATGCATCTTCGATCCAGTCTTCTCTAAGCTTAACTCCTCTACTTGATTTACTCATGACAATTATCCATGGTTAATGAGGACACATGGTAAAATTGTGTATTGATACAAAGGCTATTGTTTACTCTATAATGTACTGTAAAGACCAGATATTGCAAACAAGGCCAAAGTTTCCTAACTAACATTGGGTAGCACCATCTTCTACTATACAAAAATCCTATAGGCATAACCCACAAAGCTATATTCTTTCACTCGTTACTCTGCTACTGATCCCTGCTAAAGTTCCTGATACACTCTACTAGGAGAGGTCTCTCTTGTACTTATATGTGACTTAAAGGTACATCCCACAGATGGGACAATACATATATTAGGAATACACAATTTCTAGTGTGGGCATGCTTCCCTGCACCCTACATCTATATACCTCCAATATTAAGGTTTTGGCCTTGTCACAGGACAACTAGCCAAACCCAACTCTGGTATTCCCATACCCCAATGTTTATGTGAAGTTACTGATATGCTGGTACAAAATCTACTGATGTATCAGTACAATCTTGATACATTAACCTCTTGGTCTATCACTACCACCCTTTTGTTACCTCTATACATACATCTTCATGCCTCTATTGAGCCTGGAATAGCCTTCCTGGCCTGTCACTCCTTGGGTCCACCCAAGTTGCTATTTTTGAGTATACATTAAGTCCCTTTATCTGCTGGCCCTGTGTATGTATTTGGACAGACCTGTACTAGTCCTGTTGTGCATTCAGGTGCATCCAAGCACATTACTGATGCATGTCCTTAACCTCAAATCGACACGCACCAACACTGATACAGTGTACACCTGTATGGTTACCCCTGATACCTAGATATAGGCGTCTCTGATACACCCTCAAACAAAATACTACCCTATGTTTTCTTCTCACAAGTCAGTCTCAGTCTAAACAGAAATCCGACTGATACCATGCCTGATTTCTGAACACAAGTTCTATATGCCTAGCCACAACCATTATTAGATTTCAGTTGGTTCAGTTTGTCACTTTGTATCAGGGTCTCAGAACCAATAAATACTCAATTGAATCTAAGGACTGCACAAACAGTAATATTCAGTGTCATAGCTAAGGATTGAATGGAATGGGGGACAGATCAGGGATGTGCAGGACTACACTATCAAATGGAAAATTATCTAAGTTGCATGACATCACCTGCCCTCAAAGAGATGATGTCCTCCATGCTAGGATCTGACATCAACACCTGGATAGTATATAATAGGACATGACACTTAGGTAGGTCCGATACTGCTAACTGATACTCGAGTAAATCTTCTTAAATTCCTATACCTGCATCAGTTGCCCATCTCATTGCCCAACCACTGGTACAAGTGCTGTACACTAACCTGTCCTAGCTAGTTGGTATTCAAGTCATACACAAGGTACACAGGTCTGAACCCTTTCTACTCATAACCAAACACAAGTTCAACTAATTATATGTATTCATGTATGTATTTCTATAAAGATGAACATATATAGCCGTGACCCCCTCTTATTTAGATTTTGGAGATCAAGTCTCAACCTCTGTAATTAACAAGTAACAGACTTTAGGATTGATCTCCCAAAGTTAACTCCAAAGGTTTAGTTGAGTCCATGGTTAAGGTGTAATTGCCTATCGACTCACAAGGGTTTCGAAGCCATTTTGCTTTTTAACCGATCAGTGGTTCATTGTATGGAGGCCAATTAACCAATGCAACTGATACAATGATGTATCTCTTAATCCAGCCTTCCCCTACGTTAACTCCTCTACTTGGTACCTAACTCGACTACGGATACTTGGTCATTACGTCGAACATATGGTGTTCTCTAGTTCTATGAAAGATGAAAATGAAATTGTAGCATCAATACTAACCTTGGTTGTCCCTGGAAGTGTTCCTTGACGAAGACTCTATGCAGGAGGTTGTAGCCGATCCTTCTAGGGTTTGTAGAGGGGTTTGGGGTCGGCTACCACCCTCTCCTATTTATACTAGTGTTGGATCTATTGGAGGAGATAGGAAGAATTTGGTTTGATCTTATCTAAGGTTTTGGTGGAAGTTATCTTCAATATCAAATCGAATTCAAACTCAGGATTTGGGTATTCGATTGTAAAGGAGATATTAGAATTAAGGCTATTTTGTATTGAGGTCCCTGGACTTCAGGTTTTGACAAAGCCCATCTTGACCATATTTTCTAAACTAATTAACCAAGAGGATAGATATAAACAAACAAACAAAAAAATTATACAAAAGGGGAAATTTTTAATTCAAGGGTTTACAACTATAGCTTTGTATCTAGGTATAAATACCTTAGTCTCCCAATACCCAAACTATAGTTATCTAGCATCTATTTATCTACCCCAAGCTATTAGATAACCAATAGCTTTGTATCTAGCCCTAGTATCTAGGTAACCATACCTTATCTTGAAGGTAAACCCAATACCTTGAAGGTAAACCCCCTATTACCTTGTCTTGAAGATAAACTCACTACCTTACCTTGTGATAAGGTAAACCCCTTTACCTTAAATTAAGGTAAATCATAATATCCTAGGATACCAACATCTAGTATCTTAAGATACTACCTATCTACAAACTAACCACTATCTAACTTAACTATAATCTATACAAGATACAACTTATCTAACTATCTATGATATCTAACTATTGGGATACTAACTCATCTAATCTTCAACCACACACACACAAACCATGGATAACCAAGATACTAATATCTAACTATAATATATATGTATATATTATAGGAACGAAGTCGTAAAGTAGAATACTCTAGAGGGGGCATGAATAGAGTAGCCAGCGGAATATTGCTAATTAAAAAATTGTTAGCTGTTAGATCACAGAAATAATATCAATAATGACAAAGTAATAACTGTAAAGAAAAGAGATCAGAAGGCAAATGCAAACACAACGATTTAGACTAGTTTTTCTCTTGTGAGGACTAGTCCAGTCGGAAGAACTCTCGCTTCCAGTTGAATCCACTATTGGAAAATCTTACAAGTTTTCATACGAAGTCCTTGCAACTTCTACATACGCGAGCTTTGATACGAAGAACTCGACCAACTTCAGTTTTAAAGAGTCTTTCTTCAATCAAGCCTCTGATTACAATTTCTCTGAAATCTTCTAGACCGCACCATACCGGCAAATTGACTAGAGAATTGTAACTGGCTTGGGATTTGAAAATGAAAGCTTTTTAGAAAACTCTTTGGAAAGAAACGTAAGCTTTAGAAGAGAAGAGATGAAAGTGAATGAGTAATTTTAAATGATCAGAATTCCTCTCTATTTATAGTTTTTCCAAAGTCAGAACTCTGGCAGAATTCGGATAGAACTCTATGTAACAATCCGCAACTGAAGGGAGACCAAGTTCAAAAATCCAACGTTCATATAACTTTTACTACCGAACTCTGGCCGAACTTTGGCCGAACTCTGGCCGAGTTCTGTCAGGGTTGGTCAGGAATATTTTAAGAAAATATTTTTGGGCTTTTTGAAATCCTTCAGAAGCTTTTGCAAATAAGATATGTTTTTCAAAACATAGGTCATTTTTTAAAACGATTTTGGATTGCCTATTTGCTAGTACGACTTGGTGTACAATGTATTCCTAGAATCAATAAAAGTAAAAATTACATTGCATAAATAAATACAGTCTCGAGAGGCAAACAAAGCTTCAGTCTTGAACTAAGTGGATATCCAATCTTGATCAGTGTCCAAGTGTCCAAAACGTCTTGAATAATCATCCGTATATCGAGACAGAGTTTGATAAATTATTAAAATCAGGTTTGAATATGACTAATGGGCCAACAATCTCCCACATTTTGATAATTGACAAATATTGACCGATATAACATCTTTGTTCATATCCTGTATTCTTACAGATCGAAGATGTTAGATCTTATTTCTTCCCCGTTGTCACTTAGCAAAATAATTGCAAAAGAAAAAGCTCCTCCGCAATATATGCATAAGTAACAATCAGTGAAGAAACACAAAATATAGATATAAAAAATTTATCATAGACATGGTATAAATGTCACAGACAGTAAAGAAATATGATAAGGAGAAAATATATCACAGGCAGTTTAAATGGAAGCATAATAAAAGATAATGCTATGAGAAAAATGCTAAACTGAATAAAAAAGATACTGAAGAAAGCATGCAACATGTTCATCAGACAAAAGTAACAAAAGAAATCATAACCAAATAAGAGTACTGATACTAGCTTGGAATGTCGAAGCATTTCCAAGTAAACAAAGACAATAAAATCAGTCTAAACAGTATGACAACTAGACAAGAATGTCTAAAATCACATATCATCCTCATCGTCATCATCATCTACAGTGCCAGCATGTCCACCATTTCCGGATGGACCAGCTCCAGATGTACCAGCTCCAGATGTTCCAGCTCCAGTGGTGTGTGGAGTAGCACCAGAACTACGGTACCAATCATAAGCGTTCCCTAGCTGGAGCAGAGAATGGACCGCCTCATCCTCAATGCGGTAACCAGATACAGTAGGGTCTCTAGCAGAATGACCCATATGAGCAAATCGGAGATCGACAAACGAGTTGGCAATAGCCTGGAATCGAATCACATCACGAAACTCACGTTCCCTGGAAGTGTCAACAAAGAAAGTCTGTATATCCGAAAGGTGCTGATGAATACCCTCAAAAGTCATAGGGTAGGTCTGAGGAGGAACAGGTGCAGTAGGAGCAGGTGCAGGAGGTGTAGGAGCAGTGGCAATGCTACGACAAGAAATCTTGAGAAACTTGGGCTCAGGGTCCAGAGCGCAAGTAGATAAGTCGATATCAAATGCTGAAAGATACGAGGGATAAACATCGCATAAGAGAGATTACGGTCTCTTCCGTGACATCTTTCCATCATCTGGATGATAGTCTTAGGTACAGAAAGAGGAATCCCCTTAAGAATGTGATAGAGGGAAGAGAGTTCTAGTGCAGTGACATCATCTTTTGAAGTAGATTTCGGAAGAATAGTGGAATAGATGATGCGATGTAACTCGTAGTTAAACAAGTTCAAGTTATTGGCCTTGAACTTTCTAGGACGAGCACGTGCTGGCGCACAAAGCTCATTCTTGAAACTAACAAAAGTCGTGTCCTCGAGAAAGTTGAGGTCGGTGATGTCATCGAGCGGGGTACCTTCGTTTGGAATACCAAGGATTTTTGCTAGCAATACATCATCGAACTCGATATCGATCCCGCCAACACGAGTTCTTGTGGTAAAAGTGTCTAACACGAAGTTACAATAGAATAGTCTAAGGGCACTAGCAGCTATAGGGAATTGTTGGATAACGAGACGGTGTAACCTTAATGCCTCAAACAAAGTACGATGATATTGAAATATAGTCCATTTGATCGGAGCGCCTGTGCATATTGTACGCATAGCAAAGTCGACATATTATAGCAAAGCTTGGTCATAAGTTTTGAAGTAAAACTCATCTGACATGCCGTCACCCGATTGGACCGGGGAAAAGAGTGAATCCATGTTCGGATCGGAAGACGATGCCTCTTCACTGGCATTAGTCTTCTTCCTCTTGAAAGGATTGAATCCCTTAGGCATTCTTTTCCAATACTTGGTAACCCTAAGAATTTGAAAGTGAAGGAAAGAAGGAGTTATACCTTCCGAGAATCAAGTATGTTTTAGAGGACGCGATTCTCTGTACGAATCCAAATTTTGGATGGATCTCTCCACATAGATTGGAAGAAAAGGAGTAGAGAAAAGCTAGGATTTGGGGGGACCTTCGGCTGCTGCTGCTGCTGTGATGATATAATTTGGAAGAGATGAAGAGAAGAAGGCCTCGGGTTCTGACTTAAAAACTTACAGCACCAACAGAACTCTGGCCGAATTCGGGCCAAACTCGGGCCGAATTCGTCTAGGATTCTCTTGGATTTTTAAAATAAAATTTTGTAGGCCACATCCTTTTTATCAACTCATTTCAAATATTTAATTCAAAGTTTAGTAATTTTAAACTTCAAATAATATAATTAATATTATTTTATAAATTAACTTTCGTTACTCAGCGTCTGTTTCAGATTAACTGTAGGAGTACTGTCCTAGCTAACGGGAGTTCACCAGAGAATAATTAAGTACCGCTTTACTTCGACCATAGTCGTGGTGGCAGACAGACTCTTTGTGGGCTTGTCTCAAAAACAGTTATTGAGTATTGAATAAATTAATTGATAAAACAAAATTAATTAATATTATTGACATCTAAAATTTCTAATTCTCGACGTAAATAATTGAAACGATCTTCCGCTAGAGGTTTTGTGAAAATGCCAGCCAATTGATTCTGTGTGTCTATGTATACAAGGTCTATATCTCCATTTTGTTGATGATCTCTTACGAGAATGACATACTGGATTCTTAGTCAAATTAATAGAACTAGTGTTATCACAGAAAATGGGTATGTGTGAGAAAAGTAATCCAAAGTCTTCTAAAGTTTAGTTCATCCACAAAATTTGTGCACAACAACGTCCTGCGGCGATATACTCAGCCTCAGTTGTTGATAATGTGATAGAATTTTGCTTCTTGCTAAACTAAGAGACTAGGACTTCCTAGGAAATGACATGTGTCGTTGATAATTTTTTCTATCCACTTTGCATCTGACAAAATCAGCATCAAAATAACCGGTTAGGTCAAATGACATGGTTTTAGGATAGCATAAGCCGACAGAAGAAGTGCCTTTAAGGTATAGAAAGATACGCTTAACTGCGCAAAGATGTGATTCCTTAGGATTGGCTTGAAAGCGTGCACAAAAGCAAACTCTAAACATAATGTCTAGTCGACTAGCAGTTAAGTACAGTAAACTACCGATCATACCTCGATACTTACGTATGTCGACGGGTTTGCCTTGTTCATCAATATCAAGCTTGGTTGAAGTCGCCATTGGAGTGCTAAGTGGTTTGACTGCTTCCAGATCAAACTTCTTTAATAAATCTTTTGTGTACTTTGCTTGATTTATGAACGTTCCATTGTTAGTTTATTTGATTTGCAGTCCGAGAAAAATTTTAGTTCTCCCATCATGCTCATCTCAAACTTATTTTGCATACACTTTAAAAATTCTTGACAAAGAGATTCATCAGTGGATCCAAAAATAATATTATCTACATAGATTTGAATCAAAAGAAGATTGTTATTCAAAGATTTTATAAACAGTGTAGTGTCAACCTTTCCTTTTGAAAAACCGTTATCAAGTAGAAAAGAGCTTAGACGATCGTACCAAGCGCGAGGGGCTTGTTTCAATCCGTATAAGGCTTTCTTCAACTTGAAAACATAATTAGGATTTTTGAAATTAGTAAAACCTGGAGGTTGAGCTACATAAACTTTTATTTATAAAACTATTCAAAAATGCTCTTTTAATATCCATTTAAAATAATTTAAAATTATAAAAACATGCAAATGCACATAACATGCGAATGGATTCTAATCTCGCAACTGGACATAAGTCTCATCGTAGTCCGATACCTTATTCTTGATTGTATCCTTGGGCTACGCGTCGAGCCTTATTACGTGTCACAAAATCATTCTTGTTCAGTTTGTTTCGAAATACCCAACGGGTGCCAATGACCGGATGATCAATGGACTTGGGAACAAGTTTCCAAACTTGATTCCGTTCAAATTGGTTTAATTCCTCTTGCATAACATCTAACCAAAAATTATCACTACATGCTTCTTCAATATTTTTGGGATCAAGCTGTGAAATAAAAGCAACACAAGAAGCTATATTTTTATTAGAGGAACGAGTACTTACACCCTTGGTAATCTCACCAATTACCAAGTCCTTAGGATGATCTGCCAAGAATCTCATCTCTTTTGGCATATCATCAGGATTGCTGGTTCCGGCTTCTTTGCTTGAAAACTCAGCTGGTGCTTGGTGTGAAGGTTTTGCATCTTTGTGGGAAGGTTTTACGGTAGCTATACTTGGTGTACTCACGTCTTCATTATCGTAATCGTCTGAGTGTTGATTTAGTTCATCAAACTTGACATTAATTGATTTTTTGATGATCATGGTTCTCTTATTAAAGACTATGTACCCTTTGCTCTTTGCCGCATAACCTAAAATGATACATTCATCGGCCTTTTCATCAAATTTACTCAGGTTGTCTTTAGTATTAAGAATAAAGCATTTACAACCAAATATCTTGAAGTATGAAACAGTGGGTGTTCTATCAAACCATAACTCATAGGGAGTCTTCTTCGATATAGGTCGAATCAGAACCCTATTGAGAATATAGCACGCTGTATTGACAGCTTCAGCCCAAAAGTATTTAGGTAGACTAAACTGGTTCAACATTACTCTAGCCATTTTAGATAGAGTTTTGTTCTTACGTTCCACAACTCTATTTTTTTGTGGAGTTCTAGGGCAGGAAAACTCATACAAATAACCGTGTGTGTCACAGAAATGCTTGAACTCTACATTCTCAAATTCGCCACCATGATCACTACGAATGCGAGTAATAATGAAACATTTTTCATTTTGTACTTTCTTGCAAAATGTGACAAATTCTGACAAAGCATCGTTCTTGCGTGCAAGAAAATATACCCATGTGTATCTAGAAAAATCATCTACAAATGACAAATGCATATAACTTACCACCTAGACTAGCAATTCTACTAGGTCCAAATAAGTCTATATACAATAATTGTAGAGGTCTAGTGGTACTTACAACGTTCTTGGACTTAAAGGCGGATCGGATAGCTTTATTCTTTTCACATTTGTTACATACCGTATCCTTCTTGAAAGATATGTCCAGTAAGCCGCGTACCAACTTCTTTGTGGATAGTTTTGAAATTATGTCTATGTTTGCATGACCGAGTCTCATATGCCATAGTTGACTCTCAATGCTCTTGGCCATCAAGCATCTACCTGCTTTGTTAGCATCTTTCAACAGATAGAAAACATATATGTTGTCTTCCCTGATACCTTCAAAGATAGTACTACTAGTTGAGCTATCAACTATAGTACATTTGTCTTTGACAAAGTTAATGCCATAACCGTGATCAGCTAAATGGCTTATGCTGAGCAGATAATATTTTAACTCGGTAACTAGACATACATCTTTAATCACAGGATAGGAAGCCTTACCAATGTCACTGATATCGATTATGTACCCTCTTAAATTATTACCCAAGGAGACGTATCCTTCTTTACTCTTCTTCGACAGTATTGCAAATAATGATGCATCATCGGTCATGTGCCGTGAGCAACCGCTGTCGAGGATCCATTTGCTTCTAGCATGTGAAGGGCGTTCCACCTACAAAATAGTTTGCAGATAAAACTCTTGGTACATATTTTTTGTAGGGTCCTGACATGTTAGTCTTTGGTATCTATGCATAAACATTTAAATCTACTAACTTTCTGATTCTACATGTAGAGAATATATGACCAATGAGGCCACAATAATAACATTTTGCATGTTGAATATTGAAAGTAGTGTGAGGTGCATGATTGGTAGGTTTTGGTTTTCTAGTGTAGAAAAATGCATGCCTATTATTCTTCTTGGGCGTAGGTTTGGTATGGTTTGGTCTGACAGTGTTTGGTTTGGGTGTGTTCCGATGATTCGGTAATTGACACGTGTTAGAATAGGAAGCATCAACTTCAGGCAATTTTTCTAAACTAATTTCCAACTTTTTGGAGATTTCATATAATTTAGTATAGTCAGATGTAAGTGTTTCCATTATGACTTGTGCACGCTGGAGATTCTTTCACTCCTTAGATAGGTCTTCCTTTAGCTGGATGATAGTTTGGTCTTTTTCTTCGGATAACTTGATAGTCTCGTGTAACAACAGCTTAATAGAAGAAAGCTCACCAGACTCAATAGAAGAAACATTATTTCTAACATCAGCTAGTTGGTCGGTAAGTCTTTCTATCTCATCTTTGTACTCTTTAAGTACCTTCTTAGAGGTTTCATATTTACAACACAGTTTCCTGTAGTCATTTAACAGGTCACTGAAAGCCTCTCCTAGTTGCTCAAAGGTGAAATCATCATAAGGATCAAACAGAGGATTAGTGGTTACCTGATCGCAAGCCATTAAGCATACATTTGCAGCGTCATCCGATTATTCTCTTCTGAGTCGCTGGCTTCGCTCTCATGTCATATGCTTGTATTGGCGTACTTCCTTGATGTAGATTTCTTCAGGTAGCCTTTGTCATATTTTTTGCTTTTTCTTGTTGATGATGATGCTGTTGGATAATCTTTCTTCATATGTCATTTCTTCTTACATCCGTAGCAAATAGGATCTACCTCATTGTTGTTGTTGTTGTTGTTGCTGTCTTTTGTTCTTTGTTGAATCTCATGAACTTTTTAAATTTTCTTACCATAAGAGCTTGATCTTCAGAGTCAGAGTCGCTGTCGTCAGAATCATCTTCGATGGTTCTTCTATGTTGAGCCTTGAAAGCGATCGACTTCTCTGACTTCTCCTTTGGTGTAGTATCTTCAAAGTCTTGAAGTTCCAACTCGTGAGTGAGTAGCTTCCATGAGTGTTTCCAGAGACATTGTTGAGAGATCATTTCCTTCAATGATTGTTGTAGCCTTTGGAATCCAGTTCTTCGTGAGAGCTCGTAGAAGTTTGTGAATCTTCTCATGGTTACTGTATTCGTTGCCTAATGAAGACAAAGGATTTATAATATCCAGGAATCTCGTAAACATCTGAGTGACGAATTCATTTGGCTTCATCTTGAACGCCTCGTACTCTTGAGTAAGTCTGTTGATATTTGGCTCCTTGACTTGTGTTGTTCCTACGTTGGTTACTTCGAAATGTTTTTACACTTCATTTGATGTTGTGCAAATCGACACCCTATTAAACTCAGTTCTGTCTAAAGCACAAAATAAAGCGTTAATAGCACGTGCGTCAAGACTGGACCTTTTTTTTCATCTTCAGTATATTTATTATGGGGTTTATCTACTAAAACTCCCTCAACAGTAATACGAGGAGGCCTTATGTAGCCATCAATAACTATAGACAATAAGTCAAAATCAAGAGATTTTAAGAAGAAACCCATCCGTGTTTTCCAATAAGTGTAGTTTGTGCCGTCAAACAGCGGAGGTCTTTTTGTGGCTTGGCCTTCACTTGTGAATTTCACAGTTGCCATGTGTAATATTGTAACACCCAATTTTCCAAATGAGGGTAATTTTGAAATTTTGTGATTATAATTATTTAATAATGATATTTAAATCATATTGTGATTTTTGGTGATTTTTTAATCAATTTAAAACTATTTAAAATATTGAATCGTGATTTTGATGGTTAATTAGTTAAACCCTAGTTTTGCTAAGCCTAGAGACTAACCATGACCAAAGGAGCCTAGTCATGTGATTAGGATGACTAATTCCAACTTTTTAGCCTAGGGGTATTTTGGTTATTTTGACAATTTTGAGAAATTATAATTTTAATTAATTACATATTGTGCTAATCTTTTAGTTACGCCTTAACCTAGAAGTTTAACCTAACCTAGATTAGTCTTGAGGTTAGAATCATGGTTAGAACATTCCTACTAAGTGCCAAGGTTAGTAATATCTAGATATTATTGTAGTAGGATATTTTCCTTAGGATATTTGTGAAAAAGAAGCATTGAACCAATAGGAAGGCTTGAAATTGGGTGGAATGACCTTAGCCACACATCTAGCTATTACAAAACCCTAATTTTCTTAGATGACCAGCCATACGAGCCCCCCTTCTATAAGTATCACACTTAAGAGCCTTTGCCTCTTTTTAAATACCTAGAAGAAAAAAAACCCTACTTTGTTCTTCCCTAAACTTCTCCCATAATATCCAAATTGAGTCCAAATTGAGTCAACTCAATTGCATCATCATCCCCAACAGTAGAGGAGACTTGTGGGTGCTTGCTAGCAAGGTTTAACGACGTTTGAACCATAGCAAATCGAGGAAGACGTCAAGTCGAGGCTCTTTACATTGAGTTTGAACTCTCAATAGGTAAAACCCTACAAATCCTAGTAAATTCCTCATTTCTTTACATAGATGCATCCATTTAGGGTTCCCCTATGTAAAACTCCTAAATTTCTACTATATTTTTTTTATAAATTTGGTACTGATTATTATTTTTATTTGTATTTGTACGTCGTGTAGTTGCATTGTACGTCGTGTGCGAAATTTTATTTTTCGTAATTGCTCGACAAGTGCGAATATGTGGGAGCGTACATATTTTAGAAAAACATTTTTTTTACTTTCATAGTTTCAAAATAATATATATAATAATTATTTTAGCTATCGTACCAAAATTTTCAAGTTCAATATTTTATTTATACAAGGCCTTTCGTTATAACAATTATTAATAATAGATAATATTTTTCGTGCATATATATATTTCATAATATTTTATTAGTTATTTTTAAATAATAATTTAGTTTTTGAAATTAATTATTATTATAATTTTAGTTTTCATAAAAATATATTTTAAAACAGTTGATATTTGTTTAAATTAACTATGATGATTTACAAATTTAAATTTATGGATTTAGATTCATCTATATATAATTTGGATTGAAATTGGAATTGATTTGAATTGTTTTAAAAATTATTTAATTTAATAGATGAATTATCTAATTGGGTTTTAAATATTCCTAATTCTTATCCAACTGGGAATTTCCACATCCTATAAATAGGCAGGTACTCCTCCATAAATTCCTCACATCCACAAAAATTCTCTCCACCCATAATTGTAGTGCATCGTGTCCGTGACCAACATCTTATTCCATATTTACATGGTACATGGCATCCCCTTCGTGTCGGACATACCCGACACCAGCAAATCCCTAACCTAGCTAACCCTAACCCCGTCCCCGAATGCTGCTCGAACCCGGCTGTATCTCCTTCGCCGTACCCGACCTTCACCCTCGCGACAACCCAGCATAAACAACAGTCATCTGCCCACAGCCACCGAGGGCCTTCGGCCAATATCCTCCGGCCATCTCACCATCACCAGTAACACAACCCATCGTCGACCTCCCAAACCCAGTAGACTCCACCTCAGCGCACCCCCAGCCATCATCCACCACCAAACTTTCGACACCATCCTGCCGACAGTTTCCTCTGCCACCACCTCAACAGTAACCACTATACCCGCATCTCCATTCTGTCCCGACTTTATCATCTCGGCCAATCTCTCGACCATCACCAACACTGGTTCAACCACCATGGCCAAGACTAGCACAGCAACTACCTCGACGTTACATTCCGGCCAACCCCCATCAAAACACCACACGAGAGAGATAGAGAAAGAAAACCTGACCTGAGCTATTTCCCTTCTCCGGCCGCCGCCGAGATTGGAACCTCCTTGGTGTGCACCTCCGACATGCGAGTCGCACCGACTCTAGTAAACATCGGTGCCGCCCTGGCACCTCCGATTGTTGCCCCCCCATCAGCCCTGGCCAGCCCCACCTCCGTCCAGAAACCCACGGGCACGTCGCCGCCCCACCGTGAGTCAGTCGAGCCCGGTTGAGCCGCGCGTTTCCCTTCCGTGTCAATCCGACACGCCATCACCCGCATCCCCTTTGGCAATATCCCCAGACGAACCCCGCTCTGCCTCCTTCGGTGCAGCACCCCACCACACGCGACCCGAGCTCCTTCCTCTCTCCCGACCGTCGCAAACTCCGGCAGTTGGCGTGCCCTAGCCGCCGCGCTCCTCTTCTTCACGCGCGTGCGTGCCGCCCCCACCAACATCCACCGCGAGCGCCGTCTTCCTCCGTGTCGGCCACCAAAAACCCACCAACTCCCCCGCCGCTCCTCTCTCCCTCTCAGCTTCTCACTCTCTCTAAATTTCTTTTTTCTCTAAACTATGTTTCTTTGTTCTCCTCGAAAGAGGAGAACCACTTTTTATTTATTTTAACTATTTTGTTAACTATTATTATTATTTTTATTACTATTATTATTATTATTATTATTATTGTTAATATTATTATTATAACTATTATTATTCTTTATTTTTACAGTTGACTAGGATTATGTTCAAGTATTAGTATTATATATATTCTTACAAATTACTACTAATATTATTGATATTCTATATATAATATCATGGTATCATTTTATCAAATTAATTTATGACTCTTCAGTCTAAAAATGGTACTATGACAAATTAAGGTTAAAAATATTATATATATTGTATTTTCTAGCTATTCTCAAAAATATGATATTTAGCTTAGAGGCTAAAGCATTATTATAGTATTATGTGGTGCTTTAAAACAAGCTTTTAACCAAAATATATTTATTTATACTATTTTACTAGATACAATTTTCAAAATCAATTAAATAAATGTATGGGGTTAGTGACCATATGTAATTTCAAATTTTGTATTTGATGTATTATTATATTGTTAGCCACTTATAAAAGTTGTATATATTTTCTAACTCGAAATCCTATTTTAACAAATTTAGAGTTTTGCTTTAAAATATTTTTCTTCCCTATATATTTTCCAGTAATTATCTAAAAGTTGTCATCAAATATTATAAAATAAATTTTCTGAAATAGTATAAGTATTGTTTTACGCAACTTCCTTCTATTATCGAACCTTGTCCGTGTCCAAGCCCGTCATTCCTATTTCCTTCCAAATCTGGACCACCTTGTCTTGACCCTAACTAATTTGGCCCTTCTGGACCCAATGGAACTGTCTATGCCCCCATCAGAGGTCACCTTGCATAGTTGTTGCACCGAAGTCATAGTTCGTGCCACCGTGATTATTACAGCACATTAGGCATCCTACCAGGCAAGACACCTTGCTATTTGCTGTTTATTTATTTAGCTCATATTTTATGCATTTTTTATTATTTTCTTTATGCAAAATAAACTGTGATACATGGCACAACCTGTTAGAACTTACTGTTCAATTATATTTCCTGCTATATATTATTTTTCTTACACATTAAACCTAGATTTAAGGGACCACCTTTGTGTGTTGCATTCATTGGCCTTAACACGTTGTACCACGAAGTTGTGTGTCGCATGTAGAACACGGACATGCGTGACTGGCTAGCCACCGGTACGTATAACCCGTACGATAGGATTAACCGCTAATAGAATTGCATGCTAGTTTGACTTAGCGGTTATAGAGGTTCTCTGTTGTGGATACAATATAGTAGGCATTGGGCGGGGAAGAAAATTCCTTAGCGTATGGGCTTCGATGCACTTTCCATTGTGACCCGGAAGCTCCGCTGGAGATACGGGTTTGATGACCCATGATTACTGACAGCCACTGACGTTCTGCGGAACGTTATGCTCTTACTGATTGGCCTTTGGTGCCCCAAGGGGGGACTACGCCGATCCTATTTAGCCAAGGCCCATGCGTAGGAAGGATTGTTCTTAACAACATTTCACTTAGAATGGTTAGGCTACCTTATCCGTTAGGTATGAGTACTTTTGGTTTGGGTACTTGTATCTGATCGTGGCTTGGAACAATAACTTGTCGTGGATTAGTTCGTCACATCTTGTCCTTGTTTGGTTGTAGGTATGACTTACTACTCCGATGAGAAGGTATTGAACCTTGTTGGGGTTCGGATACGATATTGGATTCATAGCATGGGAAGATACGTTACCGTGAATTAGTTTACCATCTCATGTCCTTGTTTGGTTGGGGGGATGGTAAGCTAGTTCAATAGGTGCGTATTGGACCATGTTATAATTCAATTGACTTATTTATTTGAGTAATATTTATTCAGTTTATATGGTATGATATTATGTGTCTTGTTACGTCCCTCTGAGGACCTAGTTATCTCGCCAGGTGTGTGCTCTTGTCTTTCGCAGGTGTTCTAGCTCTAGCCGTGACCATCTCCATTTCTTCGAGGATGATTGCGCTTGAATCGTCTTCGCTTCGCTCGCCAAATTTATTTATTTTCTTATGTATTTATCCTTTACTTGTTGGTAGTAGATTTGTCTCCGCCCAACATATTGTATCAAGACAATTCATTATCATTATATGATATCTTTTATTTATTTATTTTGTGTGGATGAGATTAGTTATGGTTCTACTGTATTTACAGCTTATGTTTTCATACGAGGTTTCCATATATTGGAGTGTACTTCGAATGTATACAGCTGGCATGTTAACGTTCCTAGTCCTACGTATTTTGGGACTGGGGCATTACACCCTAGGTGTAGCCCAAGTATGGTAGGAAATCGTGTCCATTTCGTATCCGTATCGGACACGTATCGGTGTATTTAAATAGATGTTTGATGAAATGCCACATAGGAAATTATTTTAGTAAATTTTAAAACTAATTACATGGTTGTGTAGCCCTACATATAGGGATTTCAAAGCTATAACTCTGAGCATGATTGGACACGTGTCCGTGTCCAAATTTTGACACAAACCTCACCACGATGCCCCGTACCCATGCCCTGCTACCATCAACTGTTTTCTCACTGCATATACCACTTAGACACGTGCAACTTGGCACGAGGGTGGAGGCAAACACTGTCAGGACCCCCTAAAGTTTTACGACATTTTGTGTCGTATCGGACACAAAAAATGAGCTGCACTGGTTTAACACTACACAGTGCACCATTGTTTCGACCCACTGATACGCGACTCAAGCTCGGACACGACACGACCCTGACTCAATACAGACACCTAGACTCCTAGCCCCTAGTCCACCTCTACCCCTAGACACGATCACGAAGTGTCATGTGTCGTGTGTCATGTACACGAGTCTGTGACACGCGTGCACGAGGCACCGCACTGTGCCCGTACTGTCCCCTGCTACTCGGGCTCGACACAGGACACGACACGATACTATATGACACCAAAATTGGTGGACACTTGGGGGCAATGTCTGACAACATGCCCCCAAAGTCTCACACGGGTTGGTTTAGTTGTTTGGGAGTTTTCACTCTCGTACTGTTTTGTACAGACATACACACGCACAGGAACACCCTTTTGATACAGGCTTCGCATCATGACACAACACATCTTGCACTCGACCTGGTGGACTCAGCAGACACGTGGACACCTAGTCTACAGGTTAACACACCTACACGACCTAAGTGTTGGACACGACGTGTCCTATGGACCCCGACACACTTGCACGAGGACCTGTCTGTGCTACAGGTCTGATATTTATTTAGGACACTCTTTGGACACGTTTGGTTGACCTGGTTTGACACTTGTGTGGTAGACACCACTGTTACAACATTTTCTAATTAATTTCAAGTTTTATTTTGACTAATGGTTTTCGAATGCAATGTTCATGTTTTAACTGTTGTTCTCAGATTTGGGTTTTGTTAGAGTTTAGGTTTTGATTCAATTTCTTCCTGAGATTTATCATCTATGGTGTCTCTATGTATATATATATATACTTATGTGTATGAGGTGTTTGGCTAAGGATTGAAAGATAAGATGATGGCTTTGAGTATTGTAAGTGTCTCACATAGAGTTGATTTCACATAGAGTATTGTGGGTTTATATATATACATATATTCTCACATAGAGTTGATTCATTCTCAGATTGGGTGTCCACCTATACATAGATTCTTGTTCAGTTTTCAGTCCTTTTGTTATTATTCAGTCCTTAGTCCCATATAACTTAGTATCATAATAATATCAGTCCCCAAAATTCAAGTTCAGCCCTTACATGTTCGGGTTTGGTTGGGTTGTTATATATGTAAGAGTGTGTGGATGGATTATGTGAGTTCATGTTATATATATATATATATATATATATATATATATATATATATATATATATATATATATATATATATATATATATATATATATATATATATAGGTATGTCTATATTTATGTAGTGAGTTTTGCCTATATATGATGCATGTGGTATATATAGGATGTTAGTGATAAGGAGGCTATATAGCATTAGATACCATAATATGGGATTTCATATGGGGGTATTTATGAAATAAGGTTATGTGGATGGATGGGATAGAGTGGTATGGGATATATGTGATAAGGTAGAGTGGGTTAAGGTTGTAACATTACATATTATACATTACACATATATGTATATGTGTAATGTCTATATATATTATGTTATAGGTTATATGTGGTATGGAATATGGTTATGAATTAGAGTGAGTTAGAGTAGAGGCCCTAGTGTAGTACTTTACATCTATGTTATGTGTAAATGCCCATATAGATATATGTGGTTTACCTTAGATGTGTGTTATGGTATAGGAAGAGTTGAGTAGATAGTTTACCTTTGACCTAGAGTTGACCAAAAGTCAACATTAAGCCTAAATGTGACCAATTGACCTAGCTTGACTAGAGTTGACCTAAAACCCTAAAAGTTTGACTTAGTTTGACTAGATGTTGACTTGGGTTGACCCGAGATTGACCAAAGTTTGACTTTGACCTAGTTTGACCTAGACAGTTGACCAGGTTTGACTTAGAGTTGACTTTGACTAGAAATCATGTAGATTGCATCGTAAACTTTATTTACCTTATTTTAAACATATTATAACCTGCACTGCTCTATTTAGGACATTGTGACTCCGGTGCAGACATCTGATATTATATTACTCTTTTCAGAGTATCAGGCGAGTACATTTTCTGATAGTTCTCTCATTTACTTGTCAATTACTGTATTTCAGTTCTAGTTAGTTCTATGTGATTCTCTGTTACAACACGTATGAATATTTCTGGATTCATGTATGCAACACACATACCATCTTGTCTGGCCTCTATTACTGGAATCATTGTTGGTATCATCATGTCTGGCTTCTATTACTCGAATCATTCTGGAATCATTACTGGTATCATCATGTTTGGCTGGACTCATCTCGATTCTCGTGTCGAATTCTGGATTCACTTGTATTGCGGGGCGGGGAAATATTGAGTAAGACATGTAGACATACCCAAAATCTGGAATCTCCAAACTGGAATCTACTGGAAGCATAGTCATCCCACACTTGGCCGAGTGTGCGATGTGCCTGATACCTACAGCCGTTTACATGTCGATCTCGGTATTTTAAAACACACTGATAGAATATAGCTGGTCTCACCTGGATTCTTGATCACTGACTAGAATCATCTTGTACTGGATTCATCTTATATTAGATTCGTCTCGTACTGGATTTACATTAGATTTACACTTGTCTTACATTACTGTCTGGACTTATCATATACTCTAGTTCAGCTAGAATCTTATTTTACAGTCTTCATTGCCATGATTATTCTCTTGTTTTACTTACCTTACTCTCCTTGTATCTTAACTGTTTCTCTATACCATCACCTGAATATAAACTACCATGTTCATCAATAAAACTGTTTATAGCTGTTTTATAGTTCTCTGTCATTTACTTGAGTTTTTTAGATGAAATGTGCTCGTTTCTGTCCTAACTGGACCTGTTGAAAATATTACAGATGCTTGCCCTGAGGATATTTGCCCTACTTGCCTTGGAGCAAGAGATGGCTTAGCTACCTTTGGCCCCGACACTCAGAAGTGATCGGAAGACTAGCTAGTAGACTTGGTTTAGTTTTCATGTTTTAAAACTGGAATTGTAATAAGTTGAGATAATATTTTGTTTTGAGATTGTTTGAGATTATTATTATCTAGTAGTTGGTTTTGTTGTTGTTATTTAGTCTTAGTATTAAACTTCTGTGTTATCATATCGTACTATGATTGAGATTTCATTATATCTATACTTGTCCTCCGTTCGGAGTTGAGATTTGATAAGTATATTATATAATTATGTGAGTTGTTGATTAGATAGTAACCTAGGACAGCGTTCTACCGCCGATACTACGACGTAGGCTGGACGTACCCACTTCTCGTGCCCCTACACTGGGTGCGGGTCGTGATACGTTTTTAGTGGTGGCCCATGCAGGTCGAGTTTATATAGTAGTATTCAAACTAAAATATCACTACATCCTGCGATAGAATTGAGAGATAGGCTTTAACGGAGAGGTACTCAACCATAGTTAGGAAAATTCAGCTTCAATTCATGCCATCTACACATCTTACTGATTTTTCTTCTTTGAAATAAACTGTCCTCCTTGATTATATCGATTCCTGTTCAGTATTGACTTCCTTGTTCGATTTGTCTTCAGGATGGTGGAGACACGATCAGATCGCTCTGGTACAGCAGCCACTGGAGAGGGGTCTGCCACCTCTCGTCCAGTGCAGCAGGATGCTGGGACTGTAGCACCTTCTGTTCTTGATCAGACAAGAACAACTGCAGCCATTGAGAGTATGCCTCCACCTGTTCGGAGGACGACACCAGTCATTCCAGAGATGCTCCAGCAGCAGCAGCCACCTTCGGTATCCGTTGACGCAGTCCAGCAGTTCACTTTCTTCCAGCAGTACATGGAGGCCCAGCAGGCCCAGCAGCAACGTCAGGCGGTAGAGTTCAGTCGGGGCATCGATCTGGCCCTGACGGTAGTTGAGAGGGCAGTAGCTCAGCCTCAGGCAGTTCAGCAGCCGCATCAGCCGAAGGAGAAAGGCATCCAGGATTTCCAGAAGATGCACCCGTAGGATTTCAGGGGTACAGAGGGCATTCTGTATGCTGATGAGTGGATAAAGCATATGGAGAAGATTTTTAGACTGGCAGAGATTCCAGCGAGGCTACAGATCGAGGCGACGGCCAGTATGATGCAAGATTTAGCCCGCACCTGATACCAGACCGTCCCGAGGGTTGGTACGGATGGACAGACTTGGGCAGCCTTCAAGAAGCTGTTCAAGGAGATGTTTTTCCCCTATGCAGCACTTGGTCCCCTCGAGACACAGTTCGAGGCCTTAGTACAGGGCAGTCAGTCTGTAGAGGAGTATGCTGGAGAGTTCTGCCATCTAGGCAGGTTTGTCGAGGGGTTATCTGAGGCGACGAAGGCCCGGAGGTTCAGAAAGGGACTGGTCATGGAGGTGAAGTCCTATAACAAGAGTGCCCGCGGTGCCACTTTTGAGGAGATCTTGTTGGGTGCCTTAGCAGCAGAGGATGACCTTGAGCTGAGGCTCAAGAGGGGACGGGACGCTCACGGTACCAGCAGCAGCGGAGGCCAGGCCAAGAGGCCTCATATACAGATTCATCAAACGCAGGCACCAGTAATGGTTCAGCAGGTACAGCATCAGTATCGAGGTCAGAACCTGAAGACGATCAGTTATTCCTACTGCAAGAAGTTGGGACACACCAGGGAGCAGTGTAGGAAGAGGCTGAAGGTTTGCTATTTCTGTGGGTCTAAAGCCCACCAGAAGATGGATTGTCCCATTGCACCTCCTTTTGGGGGAGCTAGGCCACCTGTAGTGCAGCACCAGAGGGGTGGAGCTTTTGCGATGGCGGTCGAGGAGACCGATGTTGCAGGTGATGGGTTAGCAGGTTTGACCGCCTTGTTCTTCTCTCCCACCTTCATGTGTGATTTCCATTAGTACCTGTCAGGATATTCTTGTGATATGTTAGATAGCGTAGTTACCCTGCTCGAGACTGTGGAATCACGACCAGTATGATTATGATTGCATATTATCCTTCGACCTTGTTTGATTGGGGGTTTGACCTAGGAGGAGTACGATCATCTTAATTTCGAGGACAAAATTCTTCTAAGGGGGGTAGACTTGTAACACCCAGTTTTCCAAATGAGGGTAATTTTGAAATTTTGCGATTATAATCATTTAGTAATGATATATAAATTATATTGTAATTTTTGGTGATTTTTTAATAAATTTAAAACTATTTAAAATATTGAATCGTGATTTTGATGGTTAACTAGTTAAACCCTAGTTTTGCTAAGCCTAGAGACTAACCATGACCAAGGGAGCCTAGTCATGTGATTAGGATGACTAATTACAACTTTTTAGCCTAGGGGTATTTTGGTCATTTTGACAATTTTATGAAATTGTAATTTTGATTAATTAAATATTGTGCTAATCTTTTAGTTAAGCCTTAACCTAGAAGTTTAACCTAACCTAGATTAGTCTTGAGGTTAGAATCATGGTTAGAACATTCCTACTAAGTGCCAAGGTTAGTAATATCTAGATATTATTGTAGTAGGATATTTTTCTTAGGATATTTGTGAAAAAGAAGCCTTGAACCAATAAGAAGCCTTGAACCAATCATGATTAGAACATTCCTACTAAGTGCCAAGGTTAATAATATCTAGATTTACACTTGTCTTACATTACTGTCTGGACTTATCATATACTCTAGTTCTGCTAGAATCTTATTTTACAGTCTTCATTGCCATGATTCTTCTCTTGTTTTACTTACCTTACTTTTTTTGTATCTTAACTGTTTCTCTATACCATCATCTGAATATAAACTACCATGTTCATTAATAAAACTGTCTATAACTGCTTTATAGTTCTCTGTCATTTACTTGGATTTTCTAGATGAAATATGCTCGTTCCTGTCCTGACTGGACCTGTTGAAAATATTACAGATGCTTGCCCTGAGGACATTTGCCCTACTTGTCTTGGAGCATGAGATGGCTTAGCTACCTTTGGCCCCGACACTCAGGAGTGATCGGAAGACTAGCTGGTAGACTTGGTTTAGTTTTTATGTTTTAGAACTGGAATTGTAATAAGTTGAGATAAGGTTTTGTTATGAGATTGTTTGAGATTATTATTATCTAGTAGTCGGTTTTATTGTTGTTATTTAGTCTTAGTATTAAACTTCTGTGTTATCATATCGTGCTTAGACTGTGATTGAGATTTTATTATATCTATACTTGTTCTCCGTTCGGAGTTGAGATTTGACAAGTACATTATATAATTGTGTGAGTTGTTGATTAGATAGTAACCTAGGACAGTGTTCTACCGCCAACACTGCGGCGTAGGCTGGACGTACCCACTTCTCGTGCCCCTACACTGGGTGCGGGTCGTGACAAATTTTGTGATCTATATAACAATAAAATATAACTGCAGTTTTATCTTGCTTTACCTGTATAACCTGCTTTGATACCAATTATAGGAACGAAGTCGTAAAGCAGAATACTCTAGAGGGGGGGTCAATAGAGTAGGCAGCGTAATATTGCTAATTAAAAACTTGTTAGTAGTTAGATCACAGAAATAATATCAATAATGAAAAAGTAGTAACTGTAAAGAAAAGAGATCAGAAGGCAAACGCAAACACAACAATTTATACTGGTTTTCCTCTTGTGAGGACTAGTCCAGTCGGAAGAACTCTAGCTTCCAGTTGAATCCACTATTGGAAAATCCTGCAAGTTTTCATCCGAAGTCCTTACAACTTCTACAGACGCGAGCTTTGATACGAATAACTCGACCAACTTTAGTTTTTAAGAGTCTTTCTTCAATCAAACCTCTGATTACAATTTCTCTGAAATCTTCTAAACCGTACCGTACCGACAAATTGACTAGAAAATTGTAATTGGCTTGGGATTTGAAAATAAAAGCTTTTTAGAAAACTCTTTGGAAAGAAACGTAAGCTTTAGAAGAGAAGAGATAAAAGTGAATGAGTGATTTTAAATGATCAGAATTTCTCTCTATTTAAAGTTTTTCCAAAGGAATAACTCTGAGAGAATTCGGACAGAATTCAGACAGAACTCTATGTACAATCTACAACTGAAGGGAGACCAAGTTCAAAAATCTAACATTCACATAACGTTCATTAACCGAACTCTGGCCGATTTCTGTTAGGGTTGGTCAAAAATATTTTAAGAAAATATTTTTAGGCTTTTTGAAATCCTTCAGAAGCTATTGCAAATAAGAGATATTTTTTAAAACATAGGTCATTTTTTAAAACGATTTTGGATAGCCTATTTGCCAGTACGACTTGGTGTACAATGTATTTCTAGACTCAATAAAAGTAAAAATTATACTGCATAAAGAAATACTGTCTCGAGTGGCAAACAAAGCTTCAGTCTTGAACTGAGTAGATATCCAATCTTGATCAGTGTCCAAGTATCCAAAACGACTTGAGTAATCATCCGTATATCGAGACAGAGTTTGATCAATTATTAAAGTCAGGTTTGACCATGACTAATGGGCCAACATATATATCAATCTCTAACTCTAACCAACTAACATATGTACATATGTCATATCTAACAATAACATAGACTAACACAACTAACTATCTAACTTATACAAGATACCACTATCTAACTTCTAAGGTACCTCTAACCTCTACATAGATTCTAACATAACCACTAACATATCCATAAATACAATATTTAAATCCCTCTTCACTCCAACACTAACACACACACAAACACATATACCAAATCCACCCCCTATCTTCTAACACACCCACACAAATCTATATACAAATACACTACCACCCAACCAAAACACAAATCACTGAACAAATCACATTAGCCTCAAGTCAAATAGGATGGCATGATCATCCCAACTCTCTCGCCTTCACAACACACACACTAACTACCATCTATACAACATCAAACACATACTAGCACATATCCTCTATCAATCTCACTTTTCTCTACTAAACACAAAATCTCATTCGAACACACACACACTATACTAACATATATTACCTAATATATATATATATATATATATATATATATATATATATATATATATATATATATGTACTATATCATACATATTCTTGACAACCTATGATACCTACATTCATTTGATATCCATACTACATAGGCTCATAGGATAGACAAAATGTTCATGTCGTATAGTCAGTTTTATACTTAAAACCAATACTGCACCTATTAGACCTATTCTTTAAATTCTAGGATTAAATTATATCATAGTCCTTCGTATTAGCTTTTCGAAACTTTAAACGGATCGCATTTTCATGTCCGGAAGCTCTCGGAATCACAAAAACACCGAAACGCGTTCGTCTTTCGGACAGCGGACACTCAAACAATTTTACAACAAGTTCTAGAACCATTTTGGCCTATTGATATATATATTTGGAAAGCTAACTTCGATAAAAAAATGGAAGATTAATCAGTGTCTTGAGCTAGGAGTTATGGCATTTCAAAGTTGCTCTGGCTACTAAAAACGTGGATGAAAATTATGACGAATTTGAGTTGTTTTGGACCAAAGAAACATATACTAACTATATTATCTAGGATACTAACTAGATTATCTAACTCACTAACTTAACACTAATACACCCACACTCTATCACATACACACAAGACACATATCAATATATATATATACGAAAAAACCCAAATCAATCCACATCCATAAATATAACAATATTTGATATTTTTACATAAAAATAGGGCTTGTAGGCCAAAATACATAGATTCAAGCATTGGTATCCAAATGAGAACAAACATAAACATCCTAACCATGGTGAATCTACTCTCTAAGACATGAAAATCTGAAATTAGAAGATAAATAAGCCTATGGGGAAAAAACACAAACACATAGGCCCCCTTTGGAATCTCTCCATGGGGGACACCAAACCTATCCCAAACTCCTAAAGAGGACTCAAAAAAGCCTCTAAAACATTCCTAATGGTGGTTCATGCATGGGGGTGGTTCCTATGGGTTCAAAACTAACAAATATGCAAGAGAAAGATGAAATAGAGAAGGTTTAGAGAGAGAGAGAGAAAAGAGATACCTATCGGGAGTTGATTTCCAATGAACAACCCAAAGGACACGAATCTGACACGAACCCTTCTAGCAAATGGACACCCCTCTTTGCTCTTGACTCCAAAATCCTTGTAGCTCCCTCTCCTTGCAAGAATGAGAGAATTTGGTGGAGAAAAGAGAAGATTTGAGTGATGAATCAATGGGACTTGCTATCAAGATTGGGAAGAACACTAAAATGGGAATGGAGGCTACTTTGCAAATGAAAAGGAGATGTAACCCTCTCTTGGCTGCCATAAGAGTTAGGTTTGGGCCAATGGGAAATATCTAATATGCCCCTAATAGGTCCTATTTGGTTAATCTAAGTCGCGCAAAGGTTTGGGGTCAAAAGGGTCAAGTTTCTAATCTCTAAATAACTAAACTTATCATGTGTGTTTAGTCTAAATGCACTAGCCTAATGAGATGAGTTTGTGGGCCATGCCTAACTAATTTTTGGGTCCGGACTAGAGTGTAAGCTACCCAGGTCACTAACACAAGTCAAAACTAGACGAAACTTAAACCCGGCAGAACTAATCCCCAAAATACAATAATAATAAATAAATATTCACAAAAATATTAGAATATAAAAAATGAAAAATTTACCCTTATTTTTGAAAACAGACAGTTACAATCCTACCCCCTAGAAAAATTTTGACCTTGAATTTGAAATGGTTGTAATCTTCTCTAGGTCAAGCCCCCAACAATCAAAGTCTACTAAATTCTAGCCAAAGTTTTGCAACATACAATTCTATGGAATGGGAACAAACATGCATGGTTTTAGTCTCTACAGTATCATGTTATTGCAATCTCCAATGGAGTTTTTTGCTATTAATCTAGCATGATCATCACATATGCAAGCTAAAGGTACTAAAAAAGCAATCAAACAATCAATGGATAGAAAGAAACAGGAAAAAGTAAAGAACAAGACCTAACCTCCTAATCCATCACCTGCAGAGGGGGTCTCCTCGACCGTCATCGCAAAAGTCCTGCCCTGGCGGGGTATATCCCGATGCTGGTGCGGGGCATGATGCGGTACTACAAGTGGCCTAGCTCCCACTCTCTTCTCCAAAATATCCAAGTAACATCTCTATTGATACCTACTCCATTATACTAGGGTACCCTCTATAGGATATCTATTCTGTAATCTGATAATCATACATGTCTACCCAGAATCAAGTTATCAGAATCCTCGTCACGCTAGTAAGTATGGCTACAATAAACCATAGGTTCCGCAACTAAGGTACATATCTCTAGGATCGTGGTATCTAATATTTTTGTATTGTCGCATGCTTGGCTAAGAAAACCTTAAATTCCCACAATCCCAGAAATACATCTAAAATCAGACCCTATGTCTTTGCCATGCCTACTAATATAGTTGTAGAAGACTCTAGATTCCATAACCGAAGCAACTTAGTCCAGAGGTTTATCTTGGTAGAAAATCAATGAATACCAAGAATCAAGTTCAAACACGGACAAGGAAGAATAGACAGATACAGTTGGAATCAAATTTTGAGATAGTTTATCATAAGATTCTCAAGGGTCGTCCCTGGAATTTTCTCAAGAAGTCCAAACTGTGATTGAGTATCCCGAGCCTATAGCCTATATATTCTAAACCTATAGCAGGCTCGTAGCAGCACTCTAATTCGAGCACCACTACGACATCGCACTACTTACGACTTCTGACCTGCATGGGCCACCACTAAAAATATGTCACGACCCACACCCGGGGTAAGGATACGAGTGCGTAACAACGTCCAGCCTACGTCACAGAAACGGCATAGAATGTTGTAGGTTTATAATCTAACAACAGTTATAATATCAAAATTTGTCGAAAATGGTCAACTCTGAACAGAGGACAAGCAATGATAATAGAGTATACTCAATCACAAACTCTAAGAAGATAGATGATACTGAAAGATAAAGACAACAAGATATGAAAATAGTATCCTGAAAGTCTAACACAGAATAATACAATTCCAAAGTCTCAGTGTCAACAATCTCAAATACAAATACTAAATAATAACAAGGCCAAGTGTAATCTGAAGACAAAGTCCAGTACTAAACTAATCTAGCAGAGGTACCACTAATACCTTATCGGCTGGAACTAACGCCTGCTGGACAAGGGTCTCCTGGTCTACGCCCACTACGTCATGAGGACCATAGTAGGTAGGACACTCGTCCTTTCCATCATCTGTAAAATTGTGTCAACATATCCAGTCAGGATGGAACGAGCACAATCTACTAACAACAGTTCATAAGATAGGATAAAATCTACAAGACTGTAAATAGATATACAAGAGTAATGGAAATATACATGTAAGTATCATGGCAAGGTAAGTTGTAGACTAGAGATAGAACAAGGCAAGTAAAACTGATCATGGCATGTACCATATATCTAGGTCTGTGAATACTAGCTTCGATATGTGGCCGGCTTGGGTCTAAACAAGGTCTAATGATCAAGCCAATCATACGTGGAGTGTAGGATTGGCATTCACAAGGTCTAAAAGAATAAACAAGGCAGATAATAATCATACATCTACAGTAATACTCCCCACCCCCGACTGTTAGAGTGGATCCAAAAAAGACACGTTACGACATGGGATTCTACGAGAAGGAAGCAAGTCTCCTCGAGAATCGGTGTCCATATACTGCACAAGAACTACAAGGGACTTACACAAGATATACCAAGATAACAAGGAATAACATCTCATGTCGGGATCCATGAATACCAATCTGTGTGACCAATGTATCAAGAATAAGTATATCTACACTAAGTACATGAATTATAACAGTTTTCGTAAATTAGAAAAGTTATCAGAGAACGTACTCGCCTGAGATCTGGTGGAAAATGTAAACAATGTATCGAGGCTCCGAGTGAAGTCACAGACCTAAAGATGAGATATACATGAGTTAAATAGGGGTTAACATTGTTAGGTATGATTTCTAGTGTATGCTATGTAAATCTAGGTCAAACTCAGTCACACCAGCTCAAACTAAGTCACATCATGTCAAACTAAGTCAAACTAAATCATACTAGGTCATACTAGGCCAAACAAAGTCGAACTAGGTCATACTAAGTCAAACAAAGTCAAACTAGGTCAAGGTAAGTCAAACAAAGTCAAACAAGGTCAAACTATGTCAATTTAGATCATACTAGGTCAAGGGTTGACCTACAGTTGACTTTTGGTCAACTGATCAACTATGGTCAACTTCTAATCCAATCTAGGTCAAATTGGATCAATAGTTGACTCACAGTTGACTTTTGGTCAACTGGTCAACTCTGGTCAACTCCTAGTCCAGTCTTGGTCTAATGTTGACTTACAGTTGACTTTGAGTCAAAACAGTCAAACATGGTCAAATCTAAGTCAAATACCATATTCCTAACCATTACCTACCAAGATAACCTACTTACCTTATCTCTATAGGTATCTTATATTAATACCTTAAATATCTAGGTAATACCTTAACACCCCATCTACTTTAGACTAGTAGATAACTCACTATCATAGGCTAATAGATCCTACTGTTTTTTTAGACTAGTATCTACCCATCTATCTTAACATCCTACCAATACCTTACCCTTAGACTATAGGTAAATCCTATTACCTTGCCAATACCTTAGACTTCTCATTTACCCTCCAAGATACTAACTATCCCTCTATGGTACTAACTTGTATCTAACACTCTAACTTACTAGTATCCTAATCTCTAAGATTCTAAAATATATATTTAGGACACTAGCTATATACATCTAACTATCTAACATATAATTCTAGTATCCTAAATTCTAAGTTACTAACTAGTCGTATCCTACTCAAGGTAACATGACACACTAACCTATGACACCAAGATACCAACTTACATATCTAGACTACTATCTATCCACTAACTTAGGATACTAATTTCTAATATAGGATACTAACTCTATATCTAAGCTATCTTAGGATACTAACCAAGATACCATATACTTTATCCCTATTGGTATCCCAATACACTTACCTTGGTTGGAAGTCCAAAACCTTAGTCTAGGTATAAATACCTTAGTCTCCCAATATCCAAACTATAGTTATCTAGCATCTATTTATCTATCATAACCCATTAGATAACCAATACATTAGTATCTAGTCCTAGTATCTAGGTAACCATACCTTATCTTGAAGGTAAACCCAATACCATGAAGGTAAATCCCCTATTACCATGTCTTGAAGATAAACTCACTACCTTACCTTCTAATAAGGTAAACTCCTTTACCTTAAAGTAAGGTAAATCACAATATCCTAGGATACCAACATCTAGTATCTTAAGATACTACCTATCTACAAACTAACCACTATCTAACTTAACTATAATCTATACAAGATACAACTTATCTAACTATCTAAGATATCTAACTATTGGGATACTAACTCATCTAATCTTCAACCACATATACACAAACTATGGATAACCAAGATACTAATATCTAACTATAACATATATGTATATATATCCATCTCTAACTCTAACCAACTAACATATGTCATATCTAACAATAACATAGACTAACACAACTATCTAACTTCTAAGATACCTCTAACCACTACATAGATTCTAACATAACCACTAACATATCCATACATATACAACATCTAAATTCCTTTCAACTCCAACACTAACACACACAAACATATATATCAAATCCACTCCCTCTCTTCTAACACACCCACACATATCTATATACAAACACACTACCACTCAACCAAAACACAAATCACTCAACAAACCACACTAGACTCAAGTCAAATAGGATGGCATGATCCTCCCAACTTTCTCACCTTCACAACACATACACTACACTACCATCTATACAACATCAAACACACACTAGCACATATCCTCTATCAATCTCACTTCTCTCTACTAACCACACACATCCTTATCTCATTCAGACACACACACTATACTAACATATATTACCTAACAATAATATATATATATGTGTGTGTGTGTACAATATTATACATATTCTTGACAACCTATGATACCTACATTCACTTGATATATATCCATACTACATAGGCTCATAGGATACACAAAATGTTCATGTCGTATAGTCTGTTTTATACTTAAAACCAATACTGCACATATTATACCTATTCACTAAATTCTAGGATTAAAGTATGTCATAGCCCTTCGTATTAGCTTTCTGAAACTTCAAACGGATGGCATTTTCGTGTTCGGAAGCTCCCGGAATCGTGAAAACACCGAAACGCATTCGTCTTTCGGACAGCTGACACTCAAACAGTTTTACAGAAAGTTCTAGAACGATTTTGGCATATTAATATATATATTTGAAAAGCTAACTTCGATACGATTCTTTTTAAAAAAATATGAAAGATTAATCGGAGTTTTGAGCTAGGAGTTATGGCATTTCTAAGTTGCTCTTGCTACTAAAAATGTGGATAAATTTTTTGATGAATTTGGGTTGTTTTGGACAAAAGAAACACATACTAACTATATTATCTAGGATACTAACTAGATTATCTAACCCACTAACTTAACACTAACACACCCACACTCTATCACATACACACAAGATATATATCAATATATATATATATACAAAAACCCCCAAATCAGTTCACATCCATAAATATAATAATATTTGATATTTTTACATAAAAATATGGCTTGTAGGCCATAATAAATAGATTCAAACATTTGGTATCCAAATGAGAATAAACCAAAACATCCTAACCATGGTTAATCTACTCTCTAACACATGAAAATCTAAAATAGAAGACAAATAAGCCTATGGGACAAAAACACAAACACATGGTGTGCCCCTTTGGAATCTCTCCATGGGGGACACTAAACCTATCCCAAACTCGTAAAGAGGACTCAAAAAAGTCTCTAAAATATTCCTAATGGTGGTTCATGCATGGGGGTGGTTCCTATGGGTGAAAAACTAACAAATATGCAAGAGAAAGATGAAATAGAGAAGGTTTAGAGAGAGATACCTATTAGAAGTTGATTCCCAATGAACAACCCAAAGGACACGAATTCGAGACGGACCCTTCTAGCAAATGGACACACCTCCATGCTTTTGGCTCCACAATCCTTGTAGCTCTCGTTCCTTGCAAGAATGAGATAATTTGGTGGAGAAAAGAAAAGATTTGAGAGATGAATCAATGGGATTTGCTCTCAAGATTGGGAAGAACACTAAAATAGAAATTGAGGCTACTTTGCAAATAAAAAGGAGATGGAACCCTCTCTTGGCTACCATAAGGGTTAGGTTTGGGCCAATGGGAAATGTCTAATAAGCTCCTAATAGGTCCCATTTGGTTACTATAAGTCATGCAAAGGTTTAGGGTCAAAAGGGTCAAGTTTCTAATCTCTAAATAACTAAACTTGTCATGTGGGTTTAGTCTAAATGCACTAGCCTAATGAGATGAGTTTGTCGGCCATGCCTAACTAATCTTTGGGTTCCGTCTAGAGTATAAACTACCCGGGTCACTAACACAAGTCAAAATTAGACGAAACTCAAACCCGTCTAAACTAATCCCCAAAATACAATATTATTAAATAAATATTAACAAAAATATTAGAATATAAAAAATGAAAAATTTACCCTCATTTTTGAAAACATACAGTTACAATCCTACCCCCTTAGAAAAATTTCGTCCTCGAAATTCGAAATGGTTGTACTCTTCTCTAGGTCAAGCCCCCCAACAATCAAAGTCTACTAAATTCTATCCAAAGTTATATAACATGCAATTCTATGGAATGGGAACAAACATGCATGATTTTATTCTCTACAGTATCATGTTATTGCAGTCTCCAATGGAGTTTTTTTTTCTTCTATTAATCTAGCATGATCATCACATATGCAAGCTAAAGGTACTAAAAAAGCAATCAAATAATCAATGGGTGGAAAGAAACAGAAAAAAGGAAAGAACAAGACCTAACCTCCTAATCCATCGCCTGCAGTGTGAGTTTCCTCGACCGTCATTACAAAAGCCCTGCCCTGGCGGAGTATATCCCGCTGCTGGTGCAGGGCATGATACGGTACTACAGGTGGCCTAGCTCCCACTCACTTCTCTAAAATACCCAAGTAACATCTCTACTGATACCTACTTCATTATACTTGGGTACCCTCTATAGGGTATCTATTCTGTAATCTGATAACCATACCTGTCTACCCAGAATCAAGTTATCGGAATCCTCGTCACGCAAGTATGGCTGCAATAAATCATAGGGTCCGCAACTAAGGTACATACCTCTAAGATCGTGGTATCTAACATTTTTGTATTGCCGCATGCTTGGCTACGAAAACCTTAAATTCCCACAACCCAAAAAATACATCTAAAATGAGACCCTATGTCTTCGCCATGCCTGCTAATATAGCTGTAGAAGACTCTAGATTCCATAACCGAAGCAACTTAGTCCAGAGATTTATCCTGGTAGAAAATCAATGAACACCAAGAATCAAGTTCAAACACGGACAAGGAAGAATAGACAGAAACAGTTGGAATCAAATTTCGAGATAGTTTATCATGAGATTCTCAAGGGTCGTCCCTGGAATCTTCTCAAGAAGTCCTAACTGTGATTGAGTATCCTTAGCCTATAGCCTATATCTTCTAAACCTATAGCAGGCTCGTAGCAGCACTCTAAGTCGAGCACCACTACGACATCGCACTACTTGCGACTTCTGACCTGCATGGACAACCACTAAAAACGTGTCACGACCCGCACCCGGGGTAAGGGTACGAGTGCGTAATAATGCCCAGCCTACGTCGCAGAAACGGCGTAGAACGTTGTAGGTCTATAATCTAACAACAGTTATAATATCAAAATCTGTCGAAAATGTTCAACTCCCAACGGAGGACAAGCAATGACAATATAATATACTCAATCACAAACTCTAAGAAGATAGATGATACTACAAGATAAAGACAACAAGATATGAAAATAGTATCCTGAAAGTCCAATACAGAATAATACAAGTCCAAAGTCTCATAGTCAACAATCTCAAATACAAATACTAAATAATAACAAGCCCAAGTGTAATCTGGAGACAAAGTCCAGTACTAAACTAATCTAGCAGAGCTACCACTAATGCCTCATCGGTTGAAACTAACCCCTGCTGGATAAGGGTCTTCTAGTCTACGTCCACTACGTCATAAGGACCATAGTAGGTAGGAAACTCGTCCTTGTCATCATCTGTAAAATTTTGTCAACATATCCAGTCAGGATGGAACGAGCACAATCTACTAACAATAGTTCACAAGA